>OY743186.1:15987824-17187824 GCA_963555705.1 Ligustrum vulgare | reverse complement strand
TCCCCATGACAATGCGTAGTTGATTATAACCGACATTACTATTGTCGAGTACCGATATTATATCCACGACACTTGCAGAAAACGACACCTTTGAACCATCCTAATTAATTGTACAATTTTGTCTCGTTGATGATCATACAATAGATGCCACATACATAATTTGTCCTTAAATTATATTGTTATGTTTTTAGAAATTCAACGCAAATAAATATTAATTTAATTTGCAACAGTATCTAAAGTAAGTTATTTCTATAATATTTATTTTATTATCGATATAATTTTTTTATCAATATTTCTCGCCATTTTGGATTATGTTTTTCATTCTTCGAGAAAATTTTGTTTATAAATTAGAATTTTAAAATACAAGATAGAGGAATTAAGAAAGTTAAATTATTGGTAAAATACGAGTGTTGTTACAAGTTTAATAATAAATTTCGTTGTCGATTGTTAAAATTACTTCTATTAGCAAGTATAGATATTATATTCATTAAAAATAAATGATAAAAATATTTTAGATGGATAGTAAAACTTGTCAACGGATAAGTTGTCGATGATTATTGTGAATTGTAGTCAAAATTTATTTTTCGTCTACTCATTCAAGTTTTTAAAGGTATTACACAAACAATTATTCATTTAATTCTTAATTTAACCATTCTGAAAGTGAATTAAAGAACAAATATATAACATTTTTATTTTAGTTCCCCATGACAATGCGTAGTTGATTATAACCGACATTACTGTTGTCGAGTACCGATATTATATCCACGACACTTGCAGAAAACGACACCTTTGAACCATCCTAATTAATTGTACAATTTTGTCTCGTTGATGATCATACAATAGATGCCACATACATAATTTGTCCTTAAATTATATTGTTATGTTTTTAGAAAATTCAACGCAAATAAATATTAATTTAATTTTCAACAGTATCTAAAGTAAGTCATTTCTATAATATTTATTTTATTATCGATATAATTTTTTTATTAATATTTCTCGCCATTTTGGATTATATTTTTCATTCTTCGAGAAAATTATGTTTATAAATTAGAATTTTAAAATACAAGATAGAGGAATTAAGAAAGTTAAATTTTTTGTAAAATACGAGTGTTGTTACAAGTTTAATAATAAATTTCGTTGTCGACTGTTAAAATTACTTGTATTAGCAACTATATATAATATATTCATTAAAAATAAATGATAACAATATTTTAGATGGATAGTAAAACTTGTCAACCGATAAGTGGTCGATGATTATGGTGAATTGTAGTCAAAATTTATTTTTCGTCTACTCGTTCAAGTTTTTAAAGGTATTACACAAACAATTATTCGTATAATTCTTAATTTAACCATTTTGAAAGTGAATAAAAGAACGAATATATGACATTTTTATGTGAGATCGTCGATGACAATGCGTCGTTGATTATCAACGACATTACTATTGTCGAGTACCGATATTATATTTGCGACACTTACAGAAAACGACACCTTCGAACCATCCTAATTAATTGTACAATTTTGTCTCGTTGATGATCATACAATAGATTCCACATACATAATTTGTTCTTACATTATATTGTTATGTTTTAAGAAATTCAACGCAAATAAATATTAATTTAATTTTCAACAATATCTAAAGTAAGTCATTTCTATAATATTTATTTTATTATCGATATAATTTTTTTTATCAATATTTCTCGCCATTTTGGATTATATTTTTCATTCTTGGAGAAAATTATGTTTATAAACTAGAATTTTAAAATACATGATAGAGGAATTAAGAAAGTTAAATTATTGGTAAAATACGAGTGTTGCTACAAGTTTAATAATAAATTTCGTTGTCGATTGTTAAAATTACTTGTATTAGCAACTATATATAATATATTCATTAAAAATAAATGATAACAATATTTTAGATGGATAGTAAAACTTGTCAACCGATAAGTGGTCGATGATTATGGTGAATTGTAGTCAAAATTTATTTTTCGTCTACTCGTTCAAGTTTTTAAAGGTATTACACAAACAATTATTCATTTAATTCTTAATTTAACCATTCTGAAAGTGAATTAAAGAATAAATATATAACATTTTTATTTTAGTTCGCCATGACAATGCGTAGTTGATTATAACCGACATTACAGTTGTCGAGTACCGATATTATATCCACGACACTTGCAGAAAACGACACCTTTCAACCATCCTAATTAATTGTACAATTTTGTCTCGTTGATGATCATACAATAGATGCCACATACATAATTTGTTCTTAAATTATATTGTTATGTTTTTAGAAATTCAACGCAAATAAATATTAATTTAATTTTCAACAGTATCTAAAGTAAGTCATTTGTATAATATTTATTTTATTATCGATATAATTTGTTTTATCAATATTTCTCACCATTTTGGATTACATTTTTCATTCTGCGGGAAAATTATGTTGATAAATTAGAATTTAAAAATATAAGATAGAGGAATTAAGAAAGTTGAATTTTTTTGTAAAATACGAGTGTTACAATTTTAATAATAAATTTCGTTGTCGTTTGTTAAAATTACTTCTATTAGCAAGTATATATAATATATTCATTAAAAATAAATGATAACAGTATTTTAGATGGATAGTAAAACTTGTCAACCGGTAAGTTGTCGATGATTATTGTGAATTGTAGTCAAAATTTATTTTCCGTCTACTCGTTCTAGTTTTTAAACATATTACACAAATAATTTTTCATTTAATTCTGAATTTTACCATTCTGAAAGTGAATAAAAGAACGAATATATAACATTTTTATGTGAGATCGTCGATGACAATGCGTCGTTGATTATCAACGAAATTACTATTGTCGAGTACCGATATTATATCCGCGATACTTACAGAAAACGACATCTTTGAATCATCCTAATTAATTGTACAATTTTGTCTCGTTGATGATTATACAATAGATGCCACATACATAATTTCTTCTTAAATTATATTGTTATGTTTTTAAAAATTCAACGCAAATAAATATTAATTTAATTTTCAACAGTATCTAAAGTAAGTCATTTACATAATATTTATTTTATTATAGTTGTAATTTTTTTTATCAATATTTCCCCCCATTTTGGATTATATTTTTCATTCTCCGAGAAAATTATGTTGATAAATTAGAATTTTAAAATATAAGATAGAGGAATTAAGAAAGTTAAATTTTTTGTAAAATACGTGTGTTGTTACAAGTTTAATAATAAATTTCGTTGTCGATTGTTAAAATTACTTCTATTAGCAAGTATAGATATTATATTCATTAAAAATAAATGATAAAAATATTTTAGATGGATAGTAAAACTTGTCAACGGATAAGTTGTCGATGATTATTGTGAATTGTAGTCAAAATTTATTTTTCGTCTACTCATTCAAGTTTTTAAAGGTATTACACAAACAATTATTCATTTAATTCTTAATTTAACCATTCTGAAAGTGAATTAAAGAACAAATATATAACATTTTTATTTTAGTTCCCGATGACAATGCGTAGTTGATTATAACCGACATTACTGTTGTCGAGTACCGATATTATATCCACGACACTTGCAGAAAACGACACCTTTGAACCATCCTAATTAATTGTACAATTTTGTCTCGTTGATGATCATACAATAGATGCCACATACATAATTTGTCCTTAAATTATATTGTTATGTTTTTAGAAAATTCAACGCAAATAAATATTAATTTAATTTTCAACAGTATCTAAAGTAAGTCATTTCTATAATATTTATTTTATTATCGATATAATTTTTTTATTAATATTTCTCGCCATTTTGGATTATATTTTTCATTCTTCGAGAAAATTATGTTTATAAATTAGAATTTTAAAATACAAGATAGAGGAATTAAGAAAGTTAAATTTTTTGTAAAATACGAGTGTTGTTACAAGTTTAATAATAAATTTCGTTGTCGACTGTTAAAATTACTTGTATTAGCAACTATATATAATATATTCATTAAAAATAAATGATAACAATATTTTAGATGGATAGTAAAACTTGTCAACCGATAAGTGGTCGATGATTATGGTGAATTGTAGTCAAAATTTATTTTTCGTCTACTCGTTCAAGTTTTTAAAGGTATTACACAAACAATTATTCGTATAATTCTTAATTTAACCATTTTGAAAGTGAATAAAAGAACGAATATATGACATTTTTATGTGAGATCGTCGATGACAATGCGTCGTTGATTATCAACGACATTACTATTGTCGAGTACCGATATTATATTTGCGACACTTACAGAAAACGACACCTTCGAACCATCCTAATTAATTGTACAATTTTGTCTCGTTGATGATCATACAATAGATTCCACATACATAATTTGTTCTTACATTATATTGTTATGTTTTAAGAAATTCAACGCAAATAAATATTAATTTAATTTTCAACAATATCTAAAGTAAGTCATTTCTATAATATTTATTTTATTATCGATATAATTTTTTTTATCAATATTTCTCGCCATTTTGGATTATATTTTTCATTCTTGGAGAAAATTATGTTTATAAACTAGAATTTTAAAATACATGATAGAGGAATTAAGAAAGTTAAATTATTGGTAAAATACGAGTGTTGCTACAAGTTTAATAATAAATTTCGTTGTCGATTGTTAAAATTACTTGTATTAGCAACTATATATAATATATTCATTAAAAATAAATGATAACAATATTTTAGATGGATAGTAAAACTTGTCAACCGATAAGTGGTCGATGATTATGGTGAATTGTAGTCAAAATTTATTTTTCGTCTACTCGTTCAAGTTTTTAAAGGTATTACACAAACAATTATTCGTATAATTCTTAATTTAACCATTTTGAAAGTGAATAAAAGAACGAATATATGACATTTTTATGTGAGATCGTCGATGACAATGCGTCGTTGATTATCAACGACATTACTATTGTCGAGTACCGATATTATATTTGCGACACTTACAGAAAACGACACCTTCGAACCATCCTAATTAATTGTACAATTTTGTCTCGTTGATGATTATACAATAGATTCCACATACATAATTTGTTCTTACATTATATTGTTATGTTTTTAGAAATTCAACGCAAATAAATATTAATTTAATTTTCAACAATATCTAAAGTAAGTCATTTCTATAATATTTATTTTATTATTGATATAAATTTTTTTTATCAATATTTCTCGCCATTTTTTATTATATTTTTCATTCTTGGAGAAAATTATGTTTATAAACTAGAATTTTAAAATACATGATAGATGAATTAAGAAAGTTAAATTATTGGTAAAATACGAGTGTTGTTACAAGTTTAATAATAAATTTCGTTGTCGATTGTTAAAATTACTTGTATTAGCAACTATATATAATATATTCATTAAAAATAAATGATAACAATATTTTAGATGGATAGTAAAACTTGTCAACCGATAAGTGGTCGATGATTATGGTGAATTGTAGTCAAAATTTATTTTTCGTCTACTCGTTCAAGTTTTTAAAGGTATTACACAAACAATTATTCATTTAATTCTTAATTTAACCATTCTGAAAGTGAATAAAAGAACGAATATATTACATTTTTATTTGAGATCGTCGTTGACAATGCGTCGTTGATTATCAACGACATTACTGTTGTCGAGTACCGATATTATATCCATGACACTTGCAGAAAACGACACCTTTGAACCATCCTAATTAATTGTACAATTTTGTCTCGTTGATGATCATACAATAGATGCCACATACATAATTTGTCCTTAAATTATATTGTTATGTTTTTAGAAATTCAACGCAAATAAATATTAATATAATTTTCAACAGTATCTAAAGTAAGTCATTTGTATAATATATATTTTATTATCGATATAATTTTTTTTATCAATATTTCTCGCCATTTTGGATTATATTTTTCATTCTTCGAGAAAATTATGTTTATAATCTAGAATTTTAAAATACATGATAGAGGAATTAAGAAAGTTAAATTGTTGGTAAAATACGAGTGTTGTTACAAGTTTAATAACAAATTTCGTTGTCGATTGTTAAAATTACTTGTATTAGCAACTATATATAATATATTCATTAAAAATAAATGATAACAATATTTTAGATGGATAGTAAAACTTGTCAACCGATAAGTTGTCGATGATTAGGGTGAATTGTAGTCAAAATTTATTTTTCGTCTACTCGTTCAAGTTTTTAAAGGTATTACACAAACAATTATTCATTTTATTCTTAATTTAACCATTCTGAAAGTGAATTAAAGAACAAATATATAACATTTTTATTCTAGATCGCGATGACAATGCATCGTTGATTATCAACGACATTACTATTGTCGAGTACCGATATTATATCCGTGACCCTTACAGAAAACGACACCTTTGAACCATCCTAATTAATTGTACAATTTTGTCTCATTGATGATCATACAATAGATGCCACATACATAATTTGTCCTTAAATTATATTGTTATGTTTTTAGAAATTCAACGCAAATAAATATTAATATAATTTTCAACAGTATCTAAAGTAAGTCATTTGTATAATATTTATTTTATTATCGATATAATTTTTTTTATCAATATTTCTCGCCATTTTGGATTATATTTTTCATTCTTCGAGAAAATTATGTTTATAAACTAGAATTTTAAAATACATGATAGAGGAATTAAGAAAGTTAAATTGTTGGTAAAATACGAGTGTTGTTACAAGTTTAATAACAAATTTCGTTGTCGATTGTTAAAGTTGTATTAGCAACTATATATAATATATTCATTAAAAATAAATGATAACAATATTTTAGATGGATAGTAAAACTTGTCAACCGATAAGTTGTCGATGATTAGGGTGAATTGTAGTCAAAATTTATTTTGCGTCTACTCGTTCAAGTTTTTAAAGGTATTACACAAACAATTATTCATTTAATTCTTAATTTAATCATTCTGAAAGTGAATTAAAGAACAAATATAACATTTTTATTCTGGATCGCGATGACAATGCGTAGTTGATTATCAACGACGTTACTGTTGTCGAGTATCGATATTATATCCACGACACTTGCAGAAAACGACACCTTTGAATCATCCTAATTAATTGTACAATTTTGTCTCGTTGATGATCATACAATAGATGCCACATACATAATTTGTCCTTAAATTATATTGTTATGTTTTTAGAAAATTCAACGCAAATAAATATTAATTTAATTTTCAACAGTATCTAAAGTAAGTCATTTGTATAATATTTATTTTATTATCGATATAATTTTTTTTATCAATATTTCTAGCCATTTTGGATTATATTTTTCACTGTTCGAGAAAATTATGTTGATAAATTAGAATTTTAAAATATAAGATAGAGGAATTCAGAAAGCTAAATTTTTGGTAAAGTACGAGTGTTGTTACAATCTTCATAATAAATTTCGTTGTCGATTGTTAAAATTACTTCTATTAGCAAGTATAGATAATATATTCATTAAAACTAAATGATAAAAATATTTTAGATGGATAGTAAAACTTGTCAACGGATAAGTTGTCGATGATTATTGTGAATGGTAGTCAAAATTTATTTTTCGTCTACTCGTTCAAGTTTTTAAAGGTATTACACAAACAATTATTCGTATAATTCTTAATTTAACCATTCTGAAAGTGAATAAAAGAACGAATATATGACATTTTTATGTGAGATCGTCGATGACAATGCGTCGTTGATTATCAACGACATTACTATTGTCGAGTACCGATATTATATTTGCGACACTTACAGAAAACGACACCTTCGAACCATCCTAATTAATTGTACAATTTTGTCTCGTTGATGATTATACAATAGATTCCACATACATAATTTGTTCTTACATTATATTGTTATGTTTTTAGAAATTCAACGCAAATAAATATTAATTTAATTTTCAACAGTTTCTAACGTAAGTCATTTCTATAATATTTATTTTATTATCGATATAATTTTTTTTATCAATATTTCTCGCCATTTTTGATTATATTTTTCATTCTTGGAGAAAATTATGTTTATAAACTAGAATTTTAAAATACATGATAGATGAATTAAGAAAGTTAAATTATTGGTAAAATACGAGTGTTGTTACAAGTTTAATAATAAATTTCGTTGTCGATTGTTAAAATTACTTGTATTAGCAACTATATATAATATATTCATTAAAAATAAATGATAACAATATTTTAGATGGATAGTAAAACTTGTCAACCGATAAGTGGTCGATGATTATGGTGAATTGTAGTCAAAATTTATTTTTCGTCTACTCGTTCAAGTTTTTAAAGGTATTACACAAACAATTATTCATTTAATTCTTAATTTAACCATTCTGAAAGTGAATTAAAGAACAAATATATATAACATTTTTATTTTAGTTCGCCATGACAATGCGTAGTTGATTATAACCGACATTACTGTTGTCGAGTACCGATATTATATCCACGACACTTGCAGAAAACGACACCTTTGAACCATCCTAATTAATTGTACAATTTTGTCTCGTTGATGATCATACAATAGATGCCACATACATAATTTGTCCTTAAATTATATTGTTATGTTTTTAGAAAATTCAACGCAAATAAGTATTAATTTAATTTTCAACAGTATCTAAAGTAAGTCATTTCTATAATATTTATTTTATTATCGATATAATTTTTTTTATCAATATTTCTCGCCATTTTTGATTATATTTTTCATTCTTCGAGAAAATTATGTTTATAAATTAGAATTTTAAAATACAAGATAGAGGAATTAAGAAAGTTAAATTATTGGTAAAATACGAGTGTTGTTACAAGTTTAATAATAAATTTCGTTGTCGATTGTTAAAATTACTTCTATTAGCAAGTATAGATATTATATTCATTAAAAATAAATGATAAAAATATTTTAGATGGATAGTAAAACTTGTCAACGGATAAGTTGTCGATATTGTGAATTGTAGTCAAAATTTATTTTTCGTCTACTCGTTCAGGTTTTTAAAGGTATTACACAAACAATTATTCGTATAATTCTTAATTTAACCATTCTGAAAGTGAATAAAAGAACGAATATATGACATTTTTATGTGAGATCGTCGATGACAATGCGTCGTTGATTATCAACGACATTACTATTGTCGAGTACCGATATTATATTTGCGACACTTACAGAAAACGACACCTTCGAACCATCCTAATTAATTGTACAATTTTGTCTCGTTGATGATTATACAATAGATTCCACATACATAATTTGTTCTTACATTATATTGTTATGTTTTTAGAAATTCAACGCAAATAAATATTAATTTAATCTTCAACAGTATCTAAAGTAAGTCATTTCTATAATATTTATTTTATTATCGATATAATTTTTTTTATCAATATTTCTCGCCATTTTTGATTATATTTTTCATTCTTGGAGAAAATTATGTTTATAAACTAGAATTTTAAAATACATGATAGAGGAATTAAGAAAGTTAAATTATTGGTAAAATACGAGTGTTGTTACAAGTTTAATAATAAATTTCGTTGTCGATTGTTAAAATTACTTGTATTAGCAACTATATATAATATATTCATTAAAAATAAATGATAACAATATTTTAGATGGATAGTAAAACTTGTCAACCGATAAGTGGTCGATGATTATGGTGAATTGTAGTCAAAATTTATTTTTCGTCTACTCGTTCAAGTTTTTAAAGGTATTACACAAACAATTATTCATTTAATTCTTAATTTAACCATTCTGAAAGTGAATTAAAGAACAAATATATAACATATTTATTTTAGTTCCCCATGACAATGCGTAGTTGATTATAACCGACATTACTATTGTCGAGTACCGATATTATATCCACGACACTTGCAGAAAACGACACCTTTGAACCACCCTAATTAATTGTACAATTTTGTCTCGTTGATGATCATACAATAGATGCCACATACATAATTTGTCCTTAAATTATATTGTTATGTTTTTAGAAATTCAACGCAAATAAATATTAATTTAATTTGCAACAGTATCTAAAGTAAGTTATTTCTATAATATTTATTTTATTATCGATATAATTTTTTTATCAATATTTCTCGCCATTTTGGATTATGTTTTTCATTCTTCGAGAAAATTTTGTTTATAAATTAGAATTTTAAAATACAAGATAGAGGAATTAAGAAAGTTAAATTATTGGTAAAATACGAGTGTTGTTACAAGTTTAATAATAAATTTCGTTGTCGATTGTTAAAATTACTTCTATTAGCAAGTATAGATATTATATTCATTAAAAATAAATGATAAAAATATTTTAGATGGATAGTAAAACTTGTCAACGGATAAGTTGTCGATGATTATTGTGAATTGTAGTCAAAATTTATTTTTCGTCTACTCATTCAAGTTTTTAAAGGTATTACACAAACAATTATTCATTTAATTCTTAATTTAACCATTCTGAAAGTGAATTAAAGAACAAATATATAACATTTTTATTTTAGTTCCCCATGACAATGCGTAGTTGATTATAACCGACATTACTGTTGTCGAGTACCGATATTATATCCACGACACTTGCAGAAAACGACACCTTTGAACCATCCTAATTAATTGTACAATTTTGTCTCGTTGATGATCATACAATAGATGCCACATACATAATTTGTCCTTAAATTATATTGTTATGTTTTTAGAAAATTCAACGCAAATAAATATTAATTTAATTTTCAACAGTATCTAAAGTAAGTCATTTCTATAATATTTATTTTATTATCGATATAATTTTTTTATTAATATTTCTCGCCATTTTGGATTATATTTTTCATTCTTCGAGAAAATTATGTTTATAAATTAGAATTTTAAAATACAAGATAGAGGAATTAAGAAAGTTAAATTTTTTGTAAAATACGAGTGTTGTTACAAGTTTAATAATAAATTTCGTTGTCGACTGTTAAAATTACTTGTATTAGCAACTATATATAATATATTCATTAAAAATAAATGATAACAATATTTTAGATGGATAGTAAAACTTGTCAACCGATAAGTGGTCGATGATTATGGTGAATTGTAGTCAAAATTTATTTTTCGTCTACTCGTTCAAGTTTTTAAAGGTATTACACAAACAATTATTCGTATAATTCTTAATTTAACCATTTTGAAAGTGAATAAAAGAACGAATATATGACATTTTTATGTGAGATCGTCGATGACAATGCGTCGTTGATTATCAACGACATTACTATTGTCGAGTACCGATATTATATTTGCGACACTTACAGAAAACGACACCTTCGAACCATCCTAATTAATTGTACAATTTTGTCTCGTTGATGATCATACAATAGATTCCACATACATAATTTGTTCTTACATTATATTGTTATGTTTTAAGAAATTCAACGCAAATAAATATTAATTTAATTTTCAACAATATCTAAAGTAAGTCATTTCTATAATATTTATTTTAATATCGATATAATTTTTTTTATCAATATTTCTCGCCATTTTGGATTATATTTTTCATTCTTGGAGAAAATTATGTTTATAAACTAGAATTTTAAAATACATGATAGAGGAATTAAGAAAGTTAAATTATTGGTAAAATACGAGTGTTGCTACAAGTTTAATAATAAATTTCGTTGTCGATTGTTAAAATTACTTGTATTAGCAACTATATATAATATATTCATTAAAAATAAATGATAACAATATTTTAGATGGATAGTAAAACTTGTCAACCGATAAGTGGTCGATGATTATGGTGAATTGTAGTCAAAATTTATTTTTCGTCTACTCGTTCAAGTTTTTAAAGGTATTACACAAACAATTATTCATTTAATTCTTAATTTAACCATTCTGAAAGTGAATTAAAGAATAAATATATAACATTTTTATTTTAGTTCGCCATGACAATGCGTAGTTGATTATAACCGACATTACAGTTGTCGAGTACCGATATTATATCCACGACACTTGCAGAAAACGACACCTTTCAACCATCCTAATTAATTGTACAATTTTGTCTCGTTGATGATCATACAATAGATGCCACATACATAATTTGTTCTTAAATTATATTGTTATGTTTTTAGAAATTCAACGCAAATAAATATTAATTTAATTTTCAACAGTATCTAAAGTAAGTCATTTGTATAATATTTATTTTATTATCGATATAATTTGTTTTATCAATATTTCTCACCATTTTGGATTACATTTTTCATTCTGCGGGAAAATTATGTTGATAAATTAGAATTTAAAAATATAAGATAGAGGAATTAAGAAAGTTGAATTTTTTTGTAAAATACGAGTGTTACAATTTTAATAATAAATTTCGTTGTCGTTTGTTAAAATTACTTCTATTAGCAAGTATATATAATATATTCATTAAAAATAAATGATAACAGTATTTTAGATGGATAGTAAAACTTGTCAACCGGTAAGTTGTCGATGATTATTGTGAATTGTAGTCAAAATTTATTTTCCGTCTACTCGTTCTAGTTTTTAAACATATTACACAAATAATTTTTCATTTAATTCTGAATTTTACCATTCTGAAAGTGAATAAAAGAACGAATATATAACATTTTTATGTGAGATCGTCGATGACAATGCGTCGTTGATTATCAACGAAATTACTATTGTCGAGTACCGATATTATATCCGCGATACTTACAGAAAACGACATCTTTGAATCATCCTAATTAATTGTACAATTTTGTCTCGTTGATGATTATACAATAGATGCCACATACATAATTTCTTCTTAAATTATATTGTTATGTTTTTAAAAATTCAACGCAAATAAATATTAATTTAATTTTCAACAGTATCTAAAGTAAGTCATTTACATAATATTTATTTTATTATAGTTGTAATTTTTTTTATCAATATTTCCCCCCATTTTGGATTATATTTTTCATTCTCCGAGAAAATTATGTTGATAAATTAGAATTTTAAAATATAAGATAGAGGAATTAAGAAAGTTAAATTTTTTGTAAAATACGTGTGTTGTTACAAGTTTAATAATAAATTTCGTTGTCGATTGTTAAAATTACTTCTATTAGCAAGTATAGATATTATATTCATTAAAAATAAATGATAAAAATATTTTAGATGGATAGTAAAACTTGTCAACGGATAAGTTGTCGATGATTATTGTGAATTGTAGTCAAAATTTATTTTTCGTCTACTCATTCAAGTTTTTAAAGGTATTACACAAACAATTATTCATTTAATTCTTAATTTAACCATTCTGAAAGTGAATTAAAGAACAAATATATAACATTTTTATTTTAGTTCCCCATGACAATGCGTAGTTGATTATAACCGACATTACTGTTGTCGAGTACCGATATTATATCCACGACACTTGCAGAAAACGACACCTTTGAACCATCCTAATTAATTGTACAATTTTGTCTCGTTGATGATCATACAATAGATGCCACATACATAATTTGTCCTTAAATTATATTGTTATGTTTTTAGAAAATTCAACGCAAATAAATATTAATTTAATTTTCAACAGTATCTAAAGTAAGTCATTTCTATAATATTTATTTTATTATCGATATAATTTTTTTATTAATATTTCTCGCCATTTTGGATTATATTTTTCATTCTTCGAGAAAATTATGTTTATAAATTAGAATTTTAAAATACAAGATAGAGGAATTAAGAAAGTTAAATTTTTTGTAAAATACGAGTGTTGTTACAAGTTTAATAATAAATTTCGTTGTCGACTGTTAAAATTACTTGTATTAGCAACTATATATAATATATTCATTAAAAATAAATGATAACAATATTTTAGATGGATAGTAAAACTTGTCAACCGATAAGTGGTCGATGATTATGGTGAATTGTAGTCAAAATTTATTTTTCGTCTACTCGTTCAAGTTTTTAAAGGTATTACACAAACAATTATTCGTATAATTCTTAATTTAACCATTTTGAAAGTGAATAAAAGAACGAATATATGACATTTTTATGTGAGATCGTCGATGACAATGCGTCGTTGATTATCAACGACATTACTATTGTCGAGTACCGATATTATATTTGCGACACTTACAGAAAACGACACCTTCGAACCATCCTAATTAATTGTACAATTTTGTCTCGTTGATGATCATACAATAGATTCCACATACATAATTTGTTCTTACATTATATTGTTATGTTTTAAGAAATTCAACGCAAATAAATATTAATTTAATTTTCAACAATATCTAAAGTAAGTCATTTCTATAATATTTATTTTATTATCGATATAATTTTTTTTATCAATATTTCTCGCCATTTTGGATTATATTTTTCATTCTTGGAGAAAATTATGTTTATAAACTAGAATTTTAAAATACATGATAGAGGAATTAAGAAAGTTAAATTATTGGTAAAATACGAGTGTTGCTACAAGTTTAATAATAAATTTCGTTGTCGATTGTTAAAATTACTTGTGTTAGCAACTATATATAATATATTCATTAAAAATAAATGATAACAATATTTTAGATGGATAGTAAAACTTGTCAACCGATAAGTGGTCGATGATTATGGTGAATTGTAGTCAAAATTTATTTTTCGTCTACTCGTTCAAGTTTTTAAAGGTATTACACAAACAATTATTCATTTAATTCTTAATTTAACCATTCTGAAAGTGAATTAAAGAATAAATATATAACATTTTTATTTTAGTTCGCCATGACAATGCGTAGTTGATTATAACCGACATTACTGTTGTCGAGTACCGATATTATATCCACGACACTTGCAGAAGACGACACCTTTCAACCATCCTAATTAATTGTACAATTTTGTCTCGTTGATGATCATACAATAGATGCCACATACATAATTTGTTCTTAAATTATATTGTTATGTTTTTAGAAATTCAACGCAAATAAATATTAATTTAATTTTCAACAGTATCTAAAGTAAGTCATTTGTATAATATTTATTTTATTATCGATATAATTTGTTTTATCAATATTTCTCACCATTTTGGATTACATTTTTCATTCTGCGAGAAAATTATGTTGATAAATTAGAATTTAAAAATATAAGATAGAGGAATTAAGAAAGTTGAATTTTTTTGTAAAATACGAGTGTTACAATTTTAATAATAAATTTCGTTGTCGTTTGTTAAAATTACTTCTATTAGCAAGTATATATAATATATTCATTAAAAATAAATGATAACAGTATTTTAGATGGATAGTAAAACTTGTCAACCGGTAAGTTGTCGATGATTATTGTGAATTGTAGTCAAAATTTATTTTCCGTCTACTCGTTCTAGTTTTTAAACATATTACACAAATAATTTTTCATTTAATTCTGAATTTTACCATTCTGAAAGTGAATAAAAGAACGAATATATAACATTTTTATGTGAGATCGTCGATGACAATGCGTCGTTGATTATCAACGAAATTACTATTGTCGAGTACCGATATTATATCCGCGATACTTACAGAAAACGACATCTTTGAATCATCCTAATTAATTGTACAATTTTGTCTCGTTGATGATTATACAATAGATGCCACATACATAATTTCTTCTTAAATTATATTGTTATGTTTTTAAAAATTCAACGCAAATAAATATTAATTTAATTTTCAACAGTATCTAAAGTAAGTCATTTACATAATATTTATTTTATTATAGTTGTAATTTTTTTTATCAATATTTCCCCCCATTTTGGCTTATATTTTTCATTCTCCGAGAAAATTATGTTGATAAATTAGAATTTTAAAATATAAGATAGAGGAATTAAGAAAGTTAAATTTTTTGTAAAATACGTGTGTTGTTACAAGTTTAATAATAAATTTGGTTGTCGATTGTTAAAATTACTTCTATTAGCAAGTATAGATATTATATTCATTAAAAATAAATGATAAAAATATTTTAGATGGATAGTAAAACTTGTCAACAGATAAGTTGTCGATGATTATTGTGAATTGTAGTCAAAATTTATTTTTCGTCTACTCGTTCAAGTTTTTAAAGGTATTATTCATTTAATTCTTAATTTAACCATTCTGAAAGTGAATTAAAGAACAAATATATAACATTTTTATTTTAGTTCCCCATGACAATGCGTAGTTGATTATAACCGACATTACTGTTGTCGAGTACCGATATTATATCCACGACACTTGCAGAAAACGACACCTTTGAACCATCCTAATTAATTGTACAATTTTGTCTCATTGATGATCATACAATAGATGCCACATACATAATTTGTCCTTAAATTATATTGTTATGTTTTTAGAAAATTCAACGCAAATAAATATTAATTTAATTTTCAACAATATCTAAAGTAAGTCATTTCTATAATGTTTATTTTATTATCGATATAATTTTTTTTATCAATATTTCTCGCCATTTTGGATTATATTTTTCATTCTTGGAGAAAATTATGTTTATAAATTAGAATTTTAAAATACAAGATAGAGGAATTAAGAAAGTTAAATTATTGGTAAAATACGAGTGTTGTTACAAGTTTAATAATAAATTTCGTTGTCGATTGTTAAAATTACTTCTATTAGCAAGTATAGATATTATATTCATTAAAAATAAATGATAACAATATTTTAGATGGATAGTAAAACTTGTCAACGGATAAGTTGTCGATGATTATTGTGAATTGTAGCCAAAATTTATTTTTCGTCTACTCGTTCAAGTTTTTAAAGGTATTACACAAACAATTATTCGTATAATTCTTAATTTTACCATTCTGAAAGTGAATAAAAGAACGAATATATGACATTTTTATGTGAGATCGTTGATGACAATGCGTCGTTGATTATCAACGACATTACTATTGTCGAGTACCGATATTATATTTGCGACACTTACAGAAAACGACACCTTCGAACCATCCTAATTAATTGTACAATTTTGTCTCGTTGATGATTATACAATAGATTCCACATACATAATTTGTTCTTACATTATATTGTTATGTTTTTAGAAATTCAACGCAAATAAATATTAATTTAATTTTCAACAATATCTAAAGTAAGTCATTTCTATAATATTTATTTTATTGTCGATATAATTTTTTTTATCAGTATTTCTCGCCATTTTGGATTATATTTTTCCTTCTTCGAGAAAATTATGTTTATAAACTAGAATTTTAAAATATATGATAGAGGAATTAAGAAAGTTAAATTTTTTGTAAAATACGAGTGTTGTTACAAGTTTAATAATAAATTTCGTTGTCGATTGTTAAAATTACTTGTATTAGCAACTATATATAATATATTCATTAAAAAATAAATGATAACAATATTTTAGATGGATAGTAAAACTTGTCAACCGATAAGTGGTCGATGATTATGGTGAATTGTAGTCAAAATTTATTTTTCGTCTACTCGTTCAAGTTTTTAAAGGTATTACACAAACAATTATTCATTTAATTCTTAATTTAACCATTCTGAAAGTGAATTAAAGAATAAATATATAACATTTTTATTTTAGTTCGCCATGACAATGCGTAGTTGATTATAACCGACATTACTGTTGTCGAGTACCGATATTATATCCACGACACTTGCAGAAAACGACACCTTTGAACCATCCTAATTAATTGTACAATTTTGTCTCGTTGATGATCATACAATAGATGCCACATACATAATTTGTCCTTAAATTATATTGTTATGTTTTTAGAAATTCAACGCAAATAAATATTAATTTAATTTGCAACAGTATCTAAAGTAAGTCATTTCTATAATATTTATTTTATTATCGATATAATTTTTTTATCAATATTTCTCGCCATTTTGGATTATGTTTTTCATTCTTCGAGAAAATTTTGTTTATAAATTAGAATTTTAAAATACAAGATAGAGGAATTAAGAAAGTTAAATTATTGGTAAAATACGAGTGTTGTTACAAGTTTAATAATAAATTTCGTTGTCGATTGTTAAAATTACTTCTATTAGCAAGTATAGATATTATATTCATTAAAAATAAATGATAAAAATATTTTAGATGGATAGTAAAACTTGTCAACGGATAAGTTGTCGATGATTATTGTGAATTGTAGCCAAAATTTATTTTTCGTCTACTCGTTCAAGTTTTTAAAGGTATTACACAAACAATTATTCGTATAATTCTTAATTTAACCATTCTGAAAGTGAATAAAAGAACGAATATATGACATTTTTATGTGAGATCATTGATGACAATGCGTCGTTGATTATCAACGACATTACTATTGTCGAGTACCGATATTATATTTGCGACACTTACAGAAAACGACACCTTCGAACCATCCTAATTAATTGTACAATTTTGTCTCGTTGATGATTATACAATAGATTCCACATACATAATTTGTCCTTACATTATATTGTTATGTTTTTAGAAATTCAACGCAAATAAATATTAATTTAATTTTCAACAATATCTAAAGTAAGTCATTTCTATAATATTTATTTTATTGTCGATATAATTTTTTTTATCAGTATTTCTCGCCATTTTGGATTATATTTTTCATTCTTCGAGAAAATTATGTTTATAAACTAGAATTTTAAAATACATGATAGAGGAATTAAGAAAGTTAAATTATTGGTAAAATACGAGTGTTGCTACAAGTTTAATAATAAATTTCGTTGTCGATTGTTAAAATTACTTGTATTAGCAACTATATATAATATATTCATTAAAAATAAATGATAACAATATTTTAGATGGATAATAAAACTTGTCAACCGATAAGTGGTCGATGATTATGGTGAATTGTAGTCAAAATTTATTTTTCGTCTACTCGTTCAAGTTTTTAAAGGTATTACACAAACAATTATTCATTTAATTCTTAATTTAACCATTCTGAAAGTGAATTAAAGAACAAATATATAACATTTTTATTTTAGTTCCCCATGACAATGCGTAGTTGATTATAACCGACATTACTGTTGTCGAGTACCGATATTATATCCACGACACTTGCAGAAAACGACACCTTTGAACCATCCTAATTAATTGTACAATTTTGTCTCGTTGATGATCATACAATAGATGCCACATACATAATTTGTCCTTAAATTATATTGTTATGTTTTTAGAAAATTCAACGCAAATAAATATTAATTTAATTTTCAACAATATCTAAAGTAAGTCATTTCTATAATATTTATTTTATTATCGATATAATTTTTTTTATCAATATTTCTCGCCATTTTGGATTATATTTTTCATTCTTGGAGAAAATTATGTTTATAAATTAGAATTTTAAAATACAAGATAGAGGAATTAAGAAAGTTAAATTATTGGTAAAATACGAGTGTTGTTACAAGTTTAATAATAAATTTCGTTGTCGATTGTTAAAATTACTTCTATTAGCAAGTATAGATATTATATTCATTAAAAATAAATGATAACAATATTTTAGATGGATAGTAAAACTTGTCAACGGATAAGTTGTCGATGATTATTGTGAATTGTAGCCAAAATTTATTTTTCGTCTACTCGTTCAAGTTTTTAAAGGTATTACACAAACAATTATTCGTATAATTCTTAATTTAACCATTCTGAAAGTGAATAAAAGAACGAATATATGACATTTTTATGTGAGATCGTTGATGACAATGCGTCGTTGATTATCAACGACATTACTATTGTCGAGTACCGATATTATATTTGCGACACTTACAGAAAACGACACCTTCGAACCATCCTAATTAATTGTACAATTTTGTCTCGTTGATGATTATACAATAGATTCCACATACATAATTTGTTCTTACATTATATTGTTATGTTTTTAGAAATTCAACGCAAATAAATATTAATTTAATTTTCAACAATATCTAAAGTAAGTCATTTCTATAATATTTATTTTATTGTCGATATAATTTTTTTTATCAGTATTTCTCGCCATTTTGGATTATATTTTTCCTTCTTCGAGAAAATTATGTTTATAAACTAGAATTTTAAAATACATGATAGAGGAATTAAGAAAGTTAAATTATTGGTAAAATACGAGTGTTGTTACAAGTTTAATAATAAAATTCGTTGTCGATTGTTAAAATTACTTGTATTAGCAACTATATATAATATATTCATTAAAAATAAATGATAACAATATTTTAGATGGATAGTAAAACTTGTCAACCGATAAGTGGTCGATGATTATGGTGAATTGTAGTCAAAATTTATTTTTCGTCTACTCGTTCAAGTTTTTAAAGGTATTACACAAACAATTATTCATTTAATTCTTAATTTAACCATTCTGAAAGTGAATTAAAGAACAAATATATAACATTTTTATTTTAGTTCCCCATGACAATGCGTAGTTGATTATAACCCACATTACTGTTGTCGAGTAACGATATTATATCCACGACACTTGCAGAAAACGACACCTTTGAACCATCCTAATTAATTGTACAATTTTGTCTCGATGATGATCATACAATAGATGCCACATACATAATTTGTCCTTAAATTATATTGTTATGTTTTTAGAAAATTCAACGCAAATAAATATTAATTTAATTTTCAACAGTATCTAAAGTAAGTCATTTCTATAATATTTATTTTATTATCGATATAATTTTTTTTATCAATATTTCTCGCCATTTTGGATTATATTTTTCATTCTTCGAGAAAATTATGTTTATAAACTAGAATTTTAAAATATATGATAGAGGAATTAAGAAAGTTAAATTTTTTGTAAAATACGAGTGTTGTTACAAGTTTAATAATAAATTTCGTTGTCGATTGTTAAAATTACTTGTATTAGCAACTATATATAATATATTCATTAAAAAATAAATGATAACAATATTTTAGATGGATAGTAAAACTTGTCAACCGATAAGTGGTCGATGATTATGGTGAATTGTAGTCAAAATTTATTTTTCGTCTACTCGTTCAAGTTTTTAAAGGTATTACACAAACAATTATTCATTTAATTCTTAATTTAACCATTCTGAAAGTGAATTAAAGAATAAATATATAACATTTTTATTTTAGTTCGCCATGACAATGCGTAGTTGATTATAACCGACATTACTGTTGTCGAGTACCGATATTATATCCACGACACTTGCAGAAAACGACACCTTTCAACCATCCTAATTAATTGTACAATTTTGTCTCGTTGATGATCATACAATAGATGCCACATACATAATTTGTTCTTAAATTATATTGTTATGTTTTTAGAAATTCAACGCAAATAAATATTAATTTAATTTTCAACAGTATCTAAAGTAAGTCATTTGTATAATATTTATTTTATTATCGATATAATTTGTTTTATCAATATTTCTCACCATTTTGGATTACATTTTTCATTCTGCGAGAAAATTATGTTGATAAATTAGAATTTAAAAATATAAGATAGAGGAATTAAGAAAGTTGAATTTTTTTGTAAAATACGTGTGTTACAATTTTAATAATAAATTTCGTTGTCGTTTGTTAAAATTACTTCTATTAGCAAGTATATATAATATATTCATTAAAAATAAATGATAACAGTATTTTAGATGGATAGTAAAACTTGTCAATCGGTAAGTTGTCGATGATTATAGTGAATTGTAGTCAAAATTTATTTTCCGTCTACTCGTTCTAGTCTTTAAACATATTACACAAATAATTTTTCATTTAATTCTGAATTTTACCATTCTGAAAGTGAATAAAAGAACGAATATATAACATTTTTATGTGAGATCGTCGATGACAATGCGTCGTTGATTATCAACGAAATTACTATTTTCGAGTACCGATATTATATCCGCGATACTTACAGAAAACGAAATCTTTGAATCATCCTAATTAATTGTACAATTTTGTCTCGTTGATGATTATACAATAGATGCCACATACATAATTTCTTCTTAAATTATATTGTTATGTTTTTAAAAATTCAACGCAAATAAATATTAATTTAATTTTCAACAGTATCTAAAGTAAGTCATTTACATAATATTTATTTTATTATAGTTGTAATTTTTTTTATCAATATTTCCCGCCATTTTGGATTATATTTTTCATTCTTCGAGAAAATTATGTTGATAAATTAGAATTTTAAAATATAAGATAGAGGAATTAAGAAAGTTAAATTTTTTGTAAAATACGTGTGTTGTTACAAGTTTAATAATAAATTTCGTTGTCGATTGTTAAAATTACTTCTATTAGCAAGTATAGATATTATATTCATTAAAAATAAATGATAAAAATATTTTAGATGGATAGTAAAACTTGTCAACAGATAAGTTGTCGATGATTATTGTGAATTGTAGTCAAAATTTATTTTTCGTCTACTCGTTCAAGTTTTTAAAGGTATTACACAAACAATTATTCATTTAATTCTTAATTTAACCATTCTGAAAGTGAATTAAAGAATTAATATATAACATTTTTATTTTAGTTCCCCATGACATTGCGTAGTTGATTATAACCGACATTACTATTGTCGAGTGCCGATATTATATCCACGACACTTGCAGAAAACGACACCTTTGAACCATCCTAATTAATTGTACAATTTTGTCTCGTTGATGATTATACAATAGATGCCACATACATAATTTCTTCTTAAATTATATTGTTATGTTTTTAGAAAATTCAACGCAAATAAATATTAATTTAATTTTCAACAGTATCTAAAGTAAGTCATTTCTATAATATTTATTTTATTATCGATATAATTTTTTTATTAATATTTCTCGCCATTTTGGATTATATTTTTCATTCTTCGAGAAAATTATGTTTATAAATTAGAATTTTAAAATACAAGATAGAGGAATTAAGAAAGTTAAATTTTTTGTAAAATACGAGTGTTGTTACAAGTTTAATAATAAATTTCGTTGTCGATTGTTAAAATTACTTGTATTAGCAACTATATATAATATATTCATTAAAAATAAATGATAACAATATTTTAGATGGATAGTAAAACTTGTCAACCGATAAGTGGTCGATGATTATGGTGAATTGTAGTCAAAATTTATTTTTCGTCTACTCGTTCAAGTTTTTAAAGGTATTACAAAAACAACTATTCGTATAATTCTTAATTTAACCATTCTGAAAGTGAATAAAAGAACGAATATATGACATTTTTATGTGAGATCGTCGATGACAATGCGTCGTTGATTATCAACGACATTACTATTGTCGAGTACCGATATTATATTTGCGACACTTACAGAAAACGACACCTTCGAACCATCCTAATTAATTGTACAATTTTGTCTCGTTGATGATCATACAATAGATTCCACTTACATAATTTGTTCTTACATTATATTGTTATGTTTTTAGAAATTCAACGCAAATAAATATTAATTTAATTTTCAACAATATCTAAAGTAAGTCATTTCTATAATATTTATTTTATTATCGATATAATTTTTTTTATCAATATTTCTCGCGATTTTGGATTATATTTTTCATTCTTCGAGAAAATTATGTTTATAAACTAGAATTTTAAAATATATGATAGAGGAATTAAGAAAGTTAAATTATTGGTAAAATACGAGTGTTGTTACAAGTTTAATAATAAATTTCGTTGTCGATTGTTAAAATTACTTCTATTAGCAAGTATAGATATTATATTCATTAAAAATAAATGATAAAAATATTTTAGATGGATAGTAAAACTTGTCAACGAATAAGTTGTCGATGATTATTGTGAATTGTAGTCAAAATTTATTTTTCGTCTACTCGTTCAAGTTTTTAAAGGTATTACACAAACAATTATTCCTTTAATTCTTAATTTAACCATTCTGAATGTGAATAAAAGAACGAATATATGACATTTTTATGTGAGATCGTCGATGACAATGCGTCGTTGATTATCAACGACATTACTATTGTCGAGTACCGATATTATATCCACGACACTTGCAGAAAACGACACCTTTCAACCATCCTAATTCTTTGTACAATTTTGTCTCGTTGCTGATCATACAATAGATGCCACATACATAATTTGTTCTTAAATTATATTGTTATGTTTTTAGAAATTCAACGTAAATAAATATTAATTTAATTTTCAACAGTATCTAAAGTAAGTCATTTGTATAATATTTATTTTATTATCGATATAATTTGTTTTATCAATATTTCTCACCATTTTGGATTACATTTTTCATTCTGCGAGAAAATTATGTTGATAAATTAGAATTTAAAAATATAAGATAGAGGAATTAAGAAAGTTGAATTTTTTTGTAAAATACGTGTGTTACAATTTTAATAATAAATTTCGTTGTCGTTTGTTAAAATTACTTCTATTAGCAAGTATTAATAATATATTCATTAAAAATAAATGATAACAGTATTTTAGATGGATAGTAAAACTTGTCAACCGGTAAGTTGTCGATGATTATTGTGAATTGTAGTCAAAATTTATTTTCCGTCTACTCGTTCAAGTTTTTAAAGGTATTACACAAACAATTATTCGTATAATTCTTAATTTAACCATTCTGAAAGTGAATAAAAGAACGAATATATGACATTTTTATGTGAGATCGTCGATGACAATGCGTCGTTGATTATCAACGACATTACTATTGTCGAGTACCTATATTATATTTGCGACACTTACAGAAAACGACACCTTCGAACCATCCTAATTAATTGTACAATTTTGTCTCGTTGATGATCATACAATAGATTCCACTTACATAATTTGTTCTTACATTATATTGTTATGTTTTTAGAAATTCAACGCAAATAAATATTAATTTAATTTTCAACAATATCTAAAGTAAGTCATTTCTATAATATTTATTTTATTATCGATATAATTTTTTTTATCAATATTTCTCGCGATTTTGGATTATATTTTTCATTCTTCGAGAAAATTATGTTTATAAACTAGAATTTTAAAATATATGATAGAGGAATTAAGAAAGTTAAATTATTGGTAAAATACGAGTGTTGTTACAAGTTTAATAATAAATTTCGTTGTCGATTGTTAAAATTACTTCTATTAGCAAGTATAGATATTATATTCATTAAAAATAAATGATAAAAATATTTTAGATGGATAGTAAAACTTGTCAACGAATAAGTTGTCGATGATTATTGTGAATTGTAGTCAAAATTTATTTTTCGTCTACTCGTTCAAGTTTTTAAAGGTATTACACAAACAATTATTCCTTTAATTCTTAATTTAACCATTCTGAATGTGAATAAAAGAACGAATATATGACATTTTTATGTGAGATCGTCGATGACAATGCGTCGTTGATTATCAACGACATTACTATTGTCGAGTACCGATATTATATCCACGACACTTGCAGAAAACGACACCTTTCAACCATCCTAATTAATTGTACAATTTTGTCTCGTTGATGATCATACAATAGATGCCACATACATAATTTGTTCTTAAATTATATTGTTATGTTTTTAGAAATTCAACGTAAATAAATATTAATTTAATTTTCAACAGTATCTAAAGTAAGTCATTTGTATAATATTTATTTTATTATCGATATAATTTGTTTTATCAATATTTCTCACCATTTTGGATTACATTTTTCATTCTGCGAGAAAATTATGTTGATAAATTAGAATTTAAAAATATAAGATAGAGGAATTAAGAAAGTTGAATTTTTTTGTAAAATACGTGTGTTACAATTTTAATAATAAATTTCGTTGTCGTTTGTTAAAATTACTTCTATTAGCAAGTATTAATAATATATTCATTAAAAATAAATGATAACAGTATTTTAGATGGATAGTAAAACTTGTCAACCGGTAAGTTGTCGATGATTATTGTGAATTGTAGTCAAAATTTATTTTCCGTCTACTCGTTCTAGTTTTTAAACATATTACAAAAATAATTTTTCATTTAATTCTGAATTTTACCATTCTGAAAGTGAATAAAAGAACGAATATATAACATTTTTATGTGAGATCGTCGATGACAATGCGTCGTTGATTATCAACGAAATTACTATTGTCGAGTACCGATATTATATCCGCGATACTTACAGAAAACGACATCTTTGAATCATCCTAATTAATTGTACAATTTTGTCTCGTTGATGATTATACAATAGATGCCACATACATAATTTCTTCTTAAATTATATTGTTATATTTTTAAAAATTCAACGCAAATAAATATTAATTTAATTTTCAACAGTATCTAAAGTAAGTCATTTACATAATATTTATTTTATTATAGTTGTAATTTTTTTTATCAATATTTCCCGCCATTTTGGATTATATTTTTCATTCTTCGAGAAAATTATGTTGATAAATTAGAATTTTAAAATATAAGATAGAGGAATTAAGAAAGTTAAATTTTTTGTAAAATACGTGTGTTGTTACAAGTTTAATAATAAATTTCGTTGTCGATTGTTAAAATTACTTCTATTAGCAAGTATAGATATTATATTCATTAAAAATAAATGATAAAAATATTTTAGATGGATAGTAAAACTTGTCAACAGATAAGTTGTCGATGATTATTGTGAATTGTAGTCAAAATTTATTTTTCGTCTACTCGTTCAAGTTTTTAAAGGTATTACACAAACAATTATTCATTTAATTCTTAATTTAACCATTCTGAAAGTGAATTAAAGAACAAATATATAACATTTTTATTTTAGTTCCCCATGACAATGCGTAGTTGATTATAACCGACATTACTATTGTCGAGTACCGATATTATATTTGCGACACTTACAGAAAACGACACCTTCGAACCATCCTAATTAATTGTACAATTTTGTCTCGTTGATGATTATACAATAGATTCCACATACATAATTTGTTCTTACATTATATTGTTATGTTTTTAGAAATTCAACGCAAATAAATATTAATTTAATTTTCAACAATATCTAAAGTAAGTCATTTCTATAATATTTATTTTATTATCGATATAATTTTTTTTATCAATATTTCTCGCCATTTTGGATTATATTTTTCATTCTTCGAGAAAATTATGTTTATAAACTAGAATTTTAAAATATATGACAGAGGAATTGAGAAAGTTAAATTATTGGTAAAATACGAGTGTTGTTACAAGTTTAATAATAAATTTCGTTGTCGATTGTTAAAATTACTTCTATTAGCAAGTATAGATATTATATTCATTAAAAATAAATGATAAAAATATTTTAGATGGATAGTAAAACTTGTCAACGGATAAGTTGTCGATGATTATTGTGAATTGTAGTCAAAATTTATTTTTCGTCTACTCGTTCAAGTTTTTAAAGGTATTACACAAACAATTATTCCTTTAATTCTTAATTTAACCATTCTGAAAGTGAATAAAAGAACGAATATAT
Organism: Ligustrum vulgare; assembly: GCA_963555705.1. Classification (NCBI taxonomy): domain Eukaryota; kingdom Viridiplantae; phylum Streptophyta; class Magnoliopsida; order Lamiales; family Oleaceae; genus Ligustrum; species Ligustrum vulgare. Next base: position 17,160,548 of record OY743186.1, on the reverse strand, counting down.
GACATTTTTATGTGAGATCGTCGATGACAATGCGTCGTTGATTATCAACGACATTACTATTGTCGAGTACCTATATTATATTTGCGACACTTACAGAAAACGACACCTTCGAACCATCCTAATTAATTGTACAATTTTGTCTCGTTGATGATTATACAATAGATTCCACATACATAATTTGTTCTTACATTATATTGTTATGTTTTTAGAAATTCAACGCAAATAAATATTAATTTAATTTTCAACAATATCTAAAGTAAGTCATTTCTATAATATTTATTTTATTATCGATATAATTTTTTTTATCAATATTTCTCGCGATTTTGGATTATATTTTTCATTCTTCGAGAAAATTATGTTTATAAACTAGAATTTTAAAATATATGATAGAGGAATTAAGAAAGTTAAATTATTGGTAAAATACGAGTGTTGTTACAAGTTTAATAATAAATTTCGTTGTCGATTGTTAAAATTACTTCTATTAGCAAGTATAGATATTATATTCATTAAAAATAAATGATAAAAATATTTTAGATGGATAGTAAAACTTGTCAACGAATAAGTTGTCGATGATTATTGTGAATTGTAGTCAAAATTTATTTTTCGTCTACTCGTTCAAGTTTTTAAAGGTATTACACAAACAATTATTCCTTTAATTCTTAATTTAACCATTCTGAATGTGAATAAAAGAACGAATATATGACATTTTTATGTGAGATCGTCGATGACAATGCGTCGTTGATTATCAACGACATTACTATTGTCGAGTACCGATATTATATCCACGACACTTGCAGAAAACGACACCTTTCAACCATCCTAATTCTTTGTACAATTTTGTCTCGTTGCTGATCATACAATAGATGCCACATACATAATTTGTTCTTAAATTATATTGTTATGTTTTTAGAAATTCAACGTAAATAAATATTAATTTAATTTTCAACAGTATCTAAAGTAAGTCATTTGTATAATATTTATTTTATTATCGATATAATTTGTTTTATCAATATTTCTCACCATTTTGGATTACATTTTTCATTCTGCGAGAAAATTATGTTGATAAATTAGAATTTAAAAATATAAGATAGAGGAATTAAGAAAGTTGAATTTTTTTGTAAAATACGTGTGTTACAATTTTAATAATAAATTTCGTTGTCGTTTGTTAAAATTACTTCTATTAGCAAGTATTAATAATATATTCATTAAAAATAAATGATAACAGTATTTTAGATGGATAGTAAAACTTGTCAACCGGTAAGTTGTCGATGATTATTGTGAATTGTAGTCAAAATTTATTTTCCGTCTACTCGTTCAAGTTTTTAAAGGTATTACACAAACAATTATTCGTATAATTCTTAATTTAACCATTCTGAAAGTGAATAAAAGAACGAATATATGACATTTTTATGTGAGATCGTCGATGACAATGCGTCGTTGATTATCAACGACATTACTATTGTCGAGTACCTATATTATATTTGCGACACTTACAGAAAACGACACCTTCGAACCATCCTAATTAATTGTACAATTTTGTCTCGTTGATGATCATACAATAGATTCCACTTACATAATTTGTTCTTACATTATATTGTTATGTTTTTAGAAATTCAACGCAAATAAATATTAATTTAATTTTCAACAATATCTAAAGTAAGTCATTTCTATAATATTTATTTTATTATCGATATAATTTTTTTTATCAATATTTCTCGCGATTTTGGATTATATTTTTCATTCTTCGAGAAAATTATGTTTATAAACTAGAATTTTAAAATATATGATAGAGGAATTAAGAAAGTTAAATTATTGGTAAAATACGAGTGTTGTTACAAGTTTAATAATAAATTTCGTTGTCGATTGTTAAAATTACTTCTATTAGCAAGTATAGATATTATATTCATTAAAAATAAATGATAAAAATATTTTAGATGGATAGTAAAACTTGTCAACGAATAAGTTGTCGATGATTATTGTGAATTGTAGTCAAAATTTATTTTTCGTCTACTCGTTCAAGTTTTTAAAGGTATTACACAAACAATTATTCCTTTAATTCTTAATTTAACCATTCTGAATGTGAATAAAAGAACGAATATATGACATTTTTATGTGAGATCGTCGATGACAATGCGTCGTTGATTATCAACGACATTACTATTGTCGAGTACCGATATTATATCCACGACACTTGCAGAAAACGACACCTTTCAACCATCCTAATTAATTGTACAATTTTGTCTCGTTGATGATCATACAATAGATGCCACATACATAATTTGTTCTTAAATTATATTGTTATGTTTTTAGAAATTCAACGTAAATAAATATTAATTTAATTTTCAACAGTATCTAAAGTAAGTCATTTGTATAATATTTATTTTATTATCGATATAATTTGTTTTATCAATATTTCTCACCATTTTGGATTACATTTTTCATTCTGCGAGAAAATTATGTTGATAAATTAGAATTTAAAAATATAAGATAGAGGAATTAAGAAAGTTGAATTTTTTTGTAAAATACGTGTGTTACAATTTTAATAATAAATTTCGTTGTCGTTTGTTAAAATTACTTCTATTAGCAAGTATTAATAATATATTCATTAAAAATAAATGATAACAGTATTTTAGATGGATAGTAAAACTTGTCAACCGGTAAGTTGTCGATGATTATTGTGAATTGTAGTCAAAATTTATTTTCCGTCTACTCGTTCTAGTTTTTAAACATATTACAAAAATAATTTTTCATTTAATTCTGAATTTTACCATTCTGAAAGTGAATAAAAGAACGAATATATAACATTTTTATGTGAGATCGTCGATGACAATGCGTCGTTGATTATCAACGAAATTACTATTGTCGAGTACCGATATTATATCCGCGATACTTACAGAAAACGACATCTTTGAATCATCCTAATTAATTGTACAATTTTGTCTCGTTGATGATTATACAATAGATGCCACAAACATAATTTCTTCTTAAATTATATTGTTATATTTTTAAAAATTCAACGCAAATAAATATTAATTTAATTTTCAACAGTATCTAAAGTAAGTCATTTACATAATATTTATTTTATTATAGTTGTAATTTTTTTTATCAATATTTCCCGCCATTTTGGATTATATTTTTCATTCTTCGAGAAAATTATGTTGATAAATTAGAATTTTAAAATATAAGATAGAGGAATTAAGAAAGTTAAATTTTTTGTAAAATACGTGTGTTGTTACAAGTTTAATAATAAATTTCGTTGTCGATTGTTAAAATTACTTCTATTAGCAAGTATAGATATTATATTCATTAAAAATAAATGATAAAAATATTTTAGATGGATAGTAAAACTTGTCAACAGATAAGTTGTCGATGATTATTGTGAATTGTAGTCAAAATTTATTTTTCGTCTACTCGTTCAAGTTTTTAAAGGTATTACACAAACAATTATTCATTTAATTCTTAATTTAACCATTCTGAAAGTGAATTAAAGAACAAATATATAACATTTTTATTTTAGTTCCCCATGACAATGCGTAGTTGATTATAACCGACATTACTATTGTCGAGTACCGATATTATATTTGCGACACTTACAGAAAACGACACCTTCGAACCATCCTAATTAATTGTACAATTTTGTCTCGTTGATGATTATACAATAGATTCCACATACATAATTTGTTCTTACATTATATTGTTATGTTTTTAGAAATTCAACGCAAATAAATATTAATTTAATTTTCAACAATATCTAAAGTAAGTCATTTCTATAATATTTATTTTATTATCGATATAATTTTTTTTATCAATATTTCTCGCCATTTTGGATTATATTTTTCATTCTTCGAGAAAATTATGTTTATAAACTAGAATTTTAAAATATATGACAGAGGAATTGAGAAAGTTAAATTATTGGTAAAATACGAGTGTTGTTACAAGTTTAATAATAAATTTCGTTGTCGATTGTTAAAATTACTTCTATTAGCAAGTATAGATATTATATTCATTAAAAATAAATGATAAAAATATTTTAGATGGATAGTAAAACTTGTCAACGGATAAGTTGTCGATGATTATTGTGAATTGTAGTCAAAATTTATTTTTCGTCTACTCGTTCAAGTTTTTAAAGGTATTACACAAACAATTATTCCTTTAATTCTTAATTTAACCATTCTGAAAGTGAATAAAAGAACGAATATATGACATTTTTATGTGAGATCGTCGATGACAATGCGTCGTTGATTATCAACGACATTACTATTGTCGAGTACCTATATTATATTTGCGACACTTACAGAAAACGACACCTTCGAACCATCCTAATTAATTGTACAATTTTGTCTCGTTGATGATTATACAATAGATTCCACATACATAATTTGTTCTTACATTATATTGTTATGTTTTTAGAAATTCAACGCAAATAAATATTAATTTAATTTTCAACAATATCTAAAGTAAGTCATTTCTATAATATTTATTTTATTATCGATATAATTTTTTTTATCAATATTTCTCGCCATTTTGGATTATATTTTTCATTCTTCGAGAAAATTATGTTTATAAACTAGAATTTTAAAATATATGACAGAGGAATTGAGAAAGTTAAATTATTGGTAAAATACGAGTGTTGTTACAAGTTTAATAGTAAATTTCGTTGTCGATTGTTAAAATTACTTCTATTAGCAAGTATAGATATTATATTCATTAAAAATAAATGATAAAAATATTTTAGATGGATAGTAAAACTTGTCAACGGATAAGTTGTCGATGATTATTGTGAATTGTAGTCAAAATTTATTTTTCGTCTACTCGTTCAAGTTTTTAAAGGTATTACACAAACAATTATTCCTTTAATTCTTAATTTAACCATTCTGAAAGTGAATAAAAGAACGAATATATGACATTTTTATGTGAGATCGTCGATGACAATGCGTCGTTGATTATCAACGACATTACTATTGTCGAGTACCGATATTATATTTGCGACACTTACAGAAAACGACACCTTCGAACCATCCTAATTAATTGTACAATTTTGTCTCGTTGATGATCATACAATAGATTCCACATACATAATTTGTTCTTACATTATATTGTTATGTTTTTAGAAATTCAACGCAAATAAATATTAATTTAATTTTCAACAATATCTAAAGTAAGTCATTTCTATAATATTTATTTTATTATCGATATAATTTTTTTTTATCAATATTTCTCGCCATTTTGGATTATATTTTTCATTCTTCGAGAAAATTATGTTTATAAACTAGAATTTTAAAATATATGATAGAGGAATTAAGAAAGTTAAATTTTTTGTAAAATACGTGTGTTGTTACAAGTTTAATAATAAATTTCGTTGTCGATTGTTAAAATTACTTCTATTAGCAAGTATAGATATTATATTCATTAAAAATAAATGATAAAAATATTTTAGATGGATAGTAAAACTTGTCAACAGATAAGTTGTCGATGATTATTGTGAATTGTAGTCAAAATTTATTTTTCGTCTACTCGTTCAAGTTTTTAAAGGTATTACACAAACAATTATTCATTTAATTCTTAATTTAACCATTCTGAAAGTGAATTAAAGAACAAATATATAACATTTTTATTTTAGTTCCCCATGACAATGCGTAGTTGATTATAACCGACATTATTATTGTCGAGTACCGATATTATATTTGCGACACTTACAGAAAACGACACCTTCGAACCATCCTAATTAATTGAACAATTTTGTCTCGTTGATGATTATACAATAGATTCCACATACATAATTTGTTCTTACATTATATTGTTATGTTTTTAGAAATTCAACGCAAATAAATATTAATTTAATTTTCAACAATATCTAAAGTAAGTCATTTCTATAATATTTATTTTATTATCGATATAATTTTTTTTATCAATATTTCTCGCCATTTTGGATTATATTTTTCATTCTTCGAGAAAATTATGTTTATAAACTAGAATTTTAAAATATATGATAGAGGAATTGAGAAAGTTAAATTATTGGTAAAATACGAGTGTTGTTACAAGTTTAATAATAAATTTCGTTGTCGATTGTTAAAATTACTTCTATTAGCAAGTATAGATATTATATTCATTAAAAATAAATGATAAAAATATTTTAGATGGATAGTAAAACTTGTCAACGGATAAGTTGTCGATGATTATTGTGAATTGTAGTCAAAATTTATTTTTCGTCTACTCGTTCAAGTTTTTAAAGGTATTACACAAACAATTATTCCTTTAATTCTTAATTTAACCATTCTGAAAGTGAATAAAAGAACGAATATATGACATTTTTATGTGAGATCGTCGATGACAATGCGTCGTTGATTATCAACGACATTACTATTGTCGAGTACCTATATTATATTTGCGACACTTACAGAAAACGACACCTTCGAACCATCCTAGTTAATTGTACAATTTTGTCTCGTTGATGATTATACAATAGATTCCACATATATAATTTGTTCTTACATTATATTGTTATGTTTTTAGAAATTCAACGCAAATAAATATTAATTTAATTTTCAACAATATCTAAAGTAAGTCATTTCTATAATATTTATTTTATTATCGATATAATTTTTTTTATCAATATTTCTCGCCATTTTGGATTATATTTTTCATTCTTCGAGAAAATTATGTTTATAAACAAGAATTTTAAAATATATGACAGAGGAATTGAGAAAGTTAAATTATTGGTAAAATACGAGTGTTGTTACAAGTTTAATAATAAATTTCGTTGTCGATTGTTAAAATTACTTCTATTAGCAAGTATAGATATTATATTCATTAAAAATAAATGATAAAAATATTTTAGATGGATAGTAAAACTTGTCAACGGATAAGTTGTCGATGATTATTGTGAATTGTAGTCAAAATTTATTTTTCGTCTACTCGTTCAAGTTTTTAAAGGTATTACACAAACAATTATTCCTTTAATTCTTAATTTAACCATTCTGAAAGTGAATAAAAGAACGAATATATGACATTTTTATGTGAGATCGTCGATGACAATGCGTCGTTGATTATCAACGACATTACTATTGTCGAGTACCGATATTATATTTGCGACACTTACAGAAAACGACACCTTCGAACCATCCTAATTAATTGTACAATTTTGTCTCGTTGATGATCATACAATAGATTCCACATACATAATTTGTTCTTACATTATATTGTTATGTTTTTAGAAATTCAACGCAAATAAATATTAATTTAATTTTCAACAATATCTAAAGTAAGTCATTTCTATAATATTTATTTTATTATCGATATAATTTTTTTATCAATATTTCTCGCCATTTTGGATTATATTTTTCATTCTTCGAGAAAATTATGTTTATAAACTAGAATTTTAAAATATATGATAGAGGAATTGAGAAAGTTAAATTATTGGTAAAATACGAGTGTTGTTACAAGTTTAATAATAAATTTCGTTGTCGATTGTTAAAATTACTTCTATTAGCAAGTATTAATAATATATTCATTAAAAATAAATGATAACAGTATTTTAGATGGATAGTAAAACTTGTCAACCGGTAAGTTGTCGATGATTATTGTGAATTGTAGTCAAAATTTATTTTCCGTCTACTCGTTCTAGTTTTTAAACATATTACAAAAATAATTTTTCATTTAATTCTGAATTTTACCATTCTGAAAGTGAATAAAAGAACGAATATATAACATTTTTATGTGAGATCGTCGATGACAATGCGTCGTTGATTATCAACGAAATTACTATTGTCGAGTACCGATATTATATCCGCGATACTTACAGAAAACGACATCTTTGAATCATCCTAATTAATTGTACAATTTTGTCTCGTTGATGATTATACAATAGATGCCACATACATAATTTCTTCTTAAATTATATTGTTATATTTTTAAAAATTCAACGCAAATAAATATTAATTTAATTTTCAACAGTATCTAAAGTAAGTCATTTACATAATATTTATTTTATTATCGATATAATTTTTTTTATCAATATTTCCCGCCATTTTGGAATATATTTTTCATTCTTGGAGAAAATTATGTTGATAAATTAGAATTTTAAAATATAAGATAGAGGAATTAAGAAAGTTAAATTTTTTGTAAAATACGTGTGTTGTTACAAGTTTAATAATAAATTTCGTTGTCGATTGTTAAAATTACTTCTATTAGCAAGTATAGATATTATATTCATTAAAAATAAATGATAAAAATATTTTAGATGGATAGTAAAACTTGTCAACAGATAAGTTGTCGATGATTATTGTGAATTGTAGTCAAAATTTATTTTTCGTCTACTCGTTCAAGTTTTTAAAGGTATTACACAAACAATTATTCATTTAATTCTTAATTTAACCATTCTGAAAGTGAATAAAAGAACGAATATATGACATTTTTATGTGAGATCGTCGATGACAATGCGTCGTTGATTATCAACGACATTACTATTTTCGAGTGCCGATATTATATCCACGACACTTGCAGAAAACGACACCTTCGAACCATCCTAATTAATTGTACAATTTTGTCTCGTTGATGATTATACAATAGATTCCACATACATAATTTGTTCTTACATTATATTGTTATGTTTTTAGAAATTCAACGCAAATAAATATTAATTTAATTTTCAACAATATCTAAAGTAAGTCATTTCTATAATATTTATTTTATTATCGATATAATTTTTTTATCAATATTTCTCGCCATTTTGGATTATATTTTTCATTCTTCGAGAAAATTATGTTTATAAACTAGAATTTTAAAATATATGATAGAGGAATTGAGAAAGTTAAATTATTGGTAAAATACGAGTGTTGTTACAAGTTTAATAATAAATTTCGTTGTCGATTGTTAAAATTACTTCTATTAGCAAGTATTAATAATATATTCATTAAAAATAAATGATAACAGTATTTTAGATGGATAGTAAAACTTGTCAACCGGTAAGTTGTCGATGATTATTGTGAATTGTAGTCAAAATTTATTTTCCGTCTACTCGTTCTAGTTTTTAAACATATTACAAAAATAATTTTTCATTTAATTCTGAATTTTACCATTCTGAAAGTGAATAAAAGAACGAATATATAACATTTTTATGTGAGATCGTCGATGACAATGCGTCGTTGATTATCAACGAAATTACTATTGTCGAGTACCGATATTATATCCGCGATACTTACAGAAAACGACACCTTCGAACCATCCTAATTAATTGTACAATTTTGTCTCGTTGATGATTATACAATAGATTCCACATACATAATTTGTTCTTACATTATATTGTTATGTTTTTAGAAATTCAACGCAAATAAATATTAATTTAATTTTCAACAATATCTAAAGTAAGTCATTTCTATAATATTTATTTTATTATCGATATAATTTTTTTTATCAATATTTCTCGCCATTTTGGATTATATTTTTCATTCTTCGAGAAAATTATGTTTATAAACTAGAATTTTAAAATATATGACAGAGGAATTGAGAAAGTTAAATTATTGGTAAAATACGAGTGTTGTTACAAGTTTAATAATAAATTTCGTTGTCGATTGTTAAAATTACTTCTATTAGCAAGTATAGATATTATATTCATTAAAAATAAATGATAAAAATATTTTAGATGGATAGTAAAACTTGTCAACGGATAAGTTGTCGATGATTATTGTGAATTGTAGTCAAAATTTATTTTTCGTCTACTCGTTCAAGTTTTTAAAGGTATTACACAAACAATTATTCCTTTAATTCTTAATTTAACCATTCTGAAAGTGAATAAAAGAACGAATATATGACATTTTTATGTGAGATCGTCGATGACAATGCGTCGTTGATTATCAACGACATTACTATTGTCGAGTACCGATATTATATTTGCGACACTTACAGAAAACGACACCTTCGAACCATCCTAATTAATTGTACAATTTTGTCTCGTTGATGATTATACAATAGATTCCACATACATAATTTGTTCTTACATTATATTGTTATGTTTTTAGAAATTCAACGCAAATAAATATTAATTTAATTTTCAACAATATCTAAAGTAAGTCATTTCTATAATATTTATTTTATTATTGATATAATTTTTTTTATCAATATTTCTCGCCATTTTGGATTATATTTTTCATTCTTCGAGAAAATTATGTTTATAAACTAGAATTTTAAAATATATGACAGAGGAATTGAGAAAGTTAAATTATTGGTAAAATACGAGTGTTGTTACAAGTTTAATAATAAATTTCGTTGTCGATTGTTAAAATTACTTCTATTAGCAAGTATAGATATTATATTCATTAAAAATAAATGATAAAAATATTTTAGATGGATAGTAAAACTTGTCAACGGATAAGTTGTCGATGATTATTGTGAATTGTAGTCAAAATTTATTTTTCGTCTACTCGTTCAAGTTTTTAAAGGTATTACACAAACAATTATTCCTTTAATTCTTAATTTAACCATTCTGAAAGTGAATAAAAGAACGAATATATGACATTTTTATGTGAGATCGTCGATGACAATGCGTCGTTGATTATCAACGACATTACTATTGTCGAGTACCGATATTATATTTGCGACACTTACAGAAAACGACACCTTCGAACCATCCTAATTAATTGTACAATTTTGTCTCGTTGATGATTATACAATAGATTCCACATACATAATTTGTTCTTACATTATATTGTTATGTTTTTAGAAATTCAACGCAAATAAATATTAATTTAATTTTCAACAATATCTAAAGTAAGTCATTTCTACAATATTTATTTTATTATCGATATAATTTTTTTTATCAATATTTCTCGCCATTTTGGATTATATTTTTCATTCTTCGAGAAAATTATGTTTATAAACTAGAATTTTAAAATATATGACAGAGGAATTGAGAAAGTTAAATTATTGGTAAAATACGAGTGTTGTTACAAGTTTAATAATAAATTTCGTTGTCGATTGTTAAAATTACTTCTATTAGCAAGTATAGATATTATATTCATTAAAAATAAATGATAAAAATATTTTAGATGGATAGTAAAACTTGTCAACGGATAAGTTGTCGATGATTATTGTGAATTGTAGTCAAAATTTATTTTTCGTCTACTCGTTCAAGTTTTTAAAGGTATTACACAAACAATTATTCCTTTAATTCTTAATTTAACCATTCTGAAAGTGAATAAAAGAACGAATATATGACATTTTTATGTGAGATCGTCGATGACAATGCGTCGTTGATTATCAACGACATTACTATTGTCGAGTACCGATATTATATTTGCGACACTTACAGAAAACGACACCTTCGAACCATCCTAATTAATTGTACAATTTTGTCTCGTTGATGATTATACAATAGATTCCACATACATAATTTGTTCTTACATTATATTGTTATGTTTTTAGAAATTCAACGCAAATAAATATTAATTTAATTTTCAACAATATCTAAAGTAAGTCATTTCTATAATATTTATTTTATTATCGATATAATTTTTTTTATCAATATTTCTCGCCATTTTGGATTATATTTTTCATTCTTCGAGAAAATTATGTTTATAAACTAGAATTTTAAAATATATGACAGAGGAATTGAGAAAGTTAAATTATTGGTAAAATACGAGTGTTGTTACAAGTTTAATAATAAATTTCGTTGTCGATTGTTAAAATTACTTCTATTAGCAAGTATAGATATTATATTCATTAAAAATAAATGATAAAAATATTTTAGATGGATAGTAAAACTTGTCAACGGATAAGTTGTCGATGATTATTGTGAATTGTAGTCAAAATTTATTTTTCGTCTACTCGTTCAAGTTTTTAAAGGTATTACACAAACAATTATTCCTTTAATTCTTAATTTAACCATTCTGAAAGTGAATAAAAGAACGAATATATGACATTTTTATGTGAGATCGTCGATGACAATGCGTCGTTGATTATCAACGACATTACTATTGTCGAGTACCGATATTATATTTGCGACACTTACAGAAAACGACACCTTCGAACCATCCTAATTAATTGTACAATTTTGTCTCGTTGATGATTATACAATAGATTCCACATACATAATTTGTTCTTACATTATATTGTTATGTTTTTAGAAATTCAACGCAAATAAATATTAATTTAATTTTCAACAATATCTAAAGTAAGTCATTTCTATAATATTTATTTTATTATCGATATAATTTTTTTTATCAATATTTCTCGCCATTTTGGATTATATTTTTCATTCTTCGAGAAAATTATGTTTATAAACTAGAATTTTAAAATATATGACAGAGGAATTGAGAAAGTTAAATTATTGGTAAAATACGAGTGTTGTTACAAGTTTAATAATAAATTTCGTTGTCGATTGTTAAAATTACTTCTATTAGCAAGTATAGATATTATATTCATTAAAAATAAATGATAAAAATATTTTAGATGGATAGTAAAACTTGTCAACGGATAAGTTGTCGATGATTATTGTGAATTGTAGTCAAAATTTATTTTTCGTCTACTCGTTCAAGTTTTTAAAGGTATTACACAAACAATTATTCCTTTAATTCTTAATTTAACCATTCTGAAAGTGAATAAAAGAACGAATATATGACATTTTTATGTGAGATCGTCGATGACAATGCGTCGTTGATTATCAACGACATTACTATTGTCGAGTACCGATATTATATTTGCGACACTTACAGAAAACGACACCTTCGAACCATCCTAATTAATTGTACAATTTTGTCTCGTTGATGATTATACAATAGATTCCACATACATAATTTGTTCTTACATTATATTGTTATGTTTTTAGAAATTCAACGCAAATAAATATTAATTTAATTTTCAACAATATCTAAAGTAAGTCATTTCTATAATATTTATTTTATTATCGATATAATTTTTTTTATCAATATTTCTCGCCATTTTGGATTATATTTTTCATTCTTCGAGAAAATTATGTTTATAAACTAGAATTTTAAAATATATGACAGAGGAATTGAGAAAGTTAAATTATTGGTAAAATACGAGTGTTGTTACAAGTTTAATAATAAATTTCGTTGTCGATTGTTAAAATTACTTCTATTAGCAAGTATAGATATTATATTCATTAAAAATAAATGATAAAAATATTTTAGATGGATAGTAAAACTTGTCAACGGATAAGTTGTCGATGATTATTGTGAATTGTAGTCAAAATTTATTTTTCGTCTACTCGTTCAAGTTTTTAAAGGTATTACACAAACAATTATTCCTTTAATTCTTAATTTAACCATTCTGAAAGTGAATAAAAGAACGAATATATGACATTTTTATGTGAGATCGTCGATGACAATGCGTCGTTGATTATCAACGACATTACTATTGTCGAGTACCGATATTATATTTGCGACACTTACAGAAAACGACACCTTCGAACCATCCTAATTAATTGTACAATTTTGTCTCGTTGATGATTATACAATAGATTCCACATACATAATTTGTTCTTACATTATATTGTTATGTTTTTAGAAATTCAACGCAAATAAATATTAATTTAATTTTCAACAATATCTAAAGTAAGTCATTTCTATAATATTTATTTTATTATCGATATAATTTTTTTTATCAATATTTCTCGCCATTTTGGATTATATTTTTCATTCTTCGAGAAAATTATGTTTATAAACTAGAATTTTAAAATATATGACAGAGGAATTGAGAAAGTTAAATTATTGGTAAAATACGAGTGTTGTTACAAGTTTAATAATAAATTTCGTTGTCGATTGTTAAAATTACTTCTATTAGCAAGTATAGATATTATATTCATTAAAAATAAATGATAAAAATATTTTAGATGGATAGTAAAACTTGTCAACGGATAAGTTGTCGATGATTATTGTGAATTGTAGTCAAAATTTATTTTTCGTCTACTCGTTCAAGTTTTTAAAGGTATTACACAAACAATTATTCCTTTAATTCTTAATTTAACCATTCTGAAAGTGAATAAAAGAACGAATATATGACATTTTTATGTGAGATCGTCGATGACAATGCGTCGTTGATTATCAACGACATTACTATTGTCGAGTACCGATATTATATTTGCGACACTTACAGAAAACGACACCTTCGAACCATCCTAATTAATTGTACAATTTTGTCTCGTTGATGATTATACAATAGATTCCACATACATAATTTGTTCTTACATTATATTGTTATGTTTTTAGAAATTCAACGCAAATAAATATTAATTTAATTTTCAACAATATCTAAAGTAAGTCATTTCTATAATATTTATTTTATTATCGATATAATTTTTTTTATCAATATTTCTCGCCATTTTGGATTATATTTTTCATTCTTCGAGAAAATTATGTTTATAAACTAGAATTTTAAAATATATGACAGAGGAATTGAGAAAGTTAAATTATTGGTAAAATACGAGTGTTGTTACAAGTTTAATAATAAATTTCGTTGTCGATTGTTAAAATTACTTCTATTAGCAAGTATAGATATTATATTCATTAAAAATAAATGATAAAAATATTTTAGATGGATAGTAAAACTTGTCAACGGATAAGTTGTCGATGATTATTGTGAATTGTAGTCAAAATTTATTTTTCGTCTACTCGTTCAAGTTTTTAAAGGTATTACACAAACAATTATTCCTTTAATTCTTAATTTAACCATTCTGAAAGTGAATAAAAGAACGAATATATGACATTTTTATGTGAGATCGTCGATGACAATGCGTCGTTGATTATCAACGACATTACTATTGTCGAGTACCGATATTATATTTGCGACACTTACAGAAAACGACACCTTCGAACCATCCTAATTAATTGTACAATTTTGTCTCGTTGATGATTATACAATAGATTCCACATACATAATTTGTTCTTACATTATATTGTTATGTTTTTAGAAATTCAACGCAAATAAATATTAATTTAATTTTCAACAATATCTAAAGTAAGTCATTTCTATAATATTTATTTTATTATCGATATAATTTTTTTTTATCAATATTTCTCGCCATTTTGGATTATATTTTTCATTCTTCGAGAAAATTATGTTTATAAACTAGAATTTTAAAATATATGACAGAGGAATTGAGAAAGTTAAATTATTGGTAAAATACGAGTGTTGTTACAAGTTTAATAATAAATTTCGTTGTCGATTGTTAAAATTACTTCTATTAGCAAGTATAGATATTATATTCATTAAAAATAAATGATAAAAATATTTTAGATGGATAGTAAAACTTGTCAACGGATAAGTTGTCGATGATTATTGTGAATTGTAGTCAAAATTTATTTTTCGTCTACTCGTTCAAGTTTTTAAAGGTATTACACAAACAATTATTCCTTTAATTCTTAATTTAACCATTCTGAAAGTGAATAAAAGAACGAATATATGACATTTTTATGTGAGATCGTCGATGACAATGCGTCGTTGATTATCAACGACATTACTATTGTCGAGTACCGATATTATATTTGCGACACTTACAGAAAACGACACCTTCGAACCATCCTAATTAATTGTACAATTTTGTCTCGTTGATGATTATACAATAGATTCCACATACATAATTTGTTCTTACATTATATTGTTATGTTTTTAGAAATTCAACGCAAATAAATATTAATTTAATTTTCAACAATATCTAAAGTAAGTCATTTCTATAATATTTATTTTATTATCGATATAATTTTTTTTATCAATATTTCTCGCCATTTTGGATTATATTTTTCATTCTTCGAGAAAATTATGTTTATAAACTAGAATTTTAAAATATATGACAGAGGAATTGAGAAAGTTAAATTATTGGTAAAATACGAGTGTTGTTACAAGTTTAATAATAAATTTCGTTGTCGATTGTTAAAATTACTTCTATTAGCAAGTATAGATATTATATTCATTAAAAATAAATGATAAAAATATTTTAGATGGATAGTAAAACTTGTCAACGGATAAGTTGTCGATGATTATTGTGAATTGTAGTCAAAATTTATTTTTCGTCTACTCGTTCAAGTTTTTAAAGGTATTACACAAACAATTATTCCTTTAATTCTTAATTTAACCATTCTGAAAGTGAATAAAAGAACGAATATATGACATTTTTATGTGAGATCGTCGATGACAATGCGTCGTTGATTATCAACGACATTACTATTGTCGACTACCGATATTATATTTGCGACACTTACAGAAAACGACACCTTCGAACCATCCTAATTAATTGTACAATTTTGTCTCGTTGATGATTATACAATAGATTCCACATACATAATTTGTTCTTACATTATATTGTTATGTTTTTAGAAATTCAACGCAAATAAATATTAATTTAATTTTCAACAATATCTAAAGTAAGTCATTTCTATAATATTTATTTTATTATCGATATAATTTTTTTTTATCAATATTTCTCGCCATTTTGGATTATATTTTTCATTCTTCGCGAAAATTATGTTTATAAACTAGAATTTTAAAATATATGACAGAGGAATTGAGAAAGTTAAATTATTGGTAAAATACGAGTGTTGTTACAAGTTTAATAATAAATTTCGTTGTCGATTGTTAAAATTACTTCTATTAGCAAGTATAGATATTATATTCATTAAAAATAAATGATAAAAATATTTTAGATGGATAGTAAAACTTGTCAACGGATAAGTTGTCGATGATTATTGTGAATTGTAGTCAAAATTTATTTTTCGTCTACTCGTTCAAGTTTTTAAAGGTATTACACAAACAATTATTCCTTTAATTCTTAATTTAACCATTCTGAAAGTGAATAAAAGAACGAATATATGACATTTTTATGTGAGATCGTCGATGACAATGCGTCGTTGATTATCAACGACATTACTATTGTCGAGTACCGATATTATATTTGCGACACTTACAGAAAACGACACCTTCGAACCATCCTAATTAATTGTACAATTTTGTCTCGTTGATGATTATACAATAGATTCCACATACATAATTTGTTCTTACATTATATTGTTATGTTTTTAGAAATTCAACGCAAATAAATATTAATTTAATTTTCAACAATATCTAAAGTAAGTCATTTCTATAATATTTATTTTATTATCGATATAATTTTTTTTATCAATATTTCTCGCCATTTTGGATTATATTTTTCATTCTTCGAGAAAATTATGTTTATAAACTAGAATTTTAAAATATATGACAGAGGAATTGAGAAAGTTAAATTATTGGTAAAATACGAGTGTTGTTACAAGTTTAATAATAAATTTCGTTGTCGATTGTTAAAATTACTTCTATTAGCAAGTATAGATATTATATTCATTAAAAATAAATGATAAAAATATTTTAGATGGATAGTAAAACTTGTCAACGGATAAGTTGTCGATGATTATTGTGAATTGTAGTCAAAATTTATTTTTCGTCTACTCGTTCAAGTTTTTAAAGGTATTACACAAACAATTATTCCTTTAATTCTTAATTTAACCATTCTGAAAGTGAATAAAAGAACGAATATATGACATTTTTATGTGAGATCGTCGATGACAATGCGTCGTTGATTATCAACGACATTACTATTGTCGAGTACCGATATTATATTTGCGACACTTACAGAAAACGACACCTTCGAACCATCCTAATTAATTGTACAATTTTGTCTCGTTGATGATTATACAATAGATTCCACATACATAATTTGTTCTTACATTATATTGTTATGTTTTTAGAAATTCAACGCAAATAAATATTAATTTAATTTTCAACAATATCTAAAGTAAGTCATTTCTATAATATTTATTTTATTATCGATATAATTTTTTTTTATCAATATTTCTCGCCATTTTGGATTATATTTTTCATTCTTCGAGAAAATTATGTTTATAAACTAGAATTTTAAAATATATGACAGAGGAATTGAGAAAGTTAAATTATTGGTAAAATACGAGTGTTGTTACAAGTTTAATAATAAATTTCGTTGTCGATTGTTAAAATTACTTCTATTAGCAAGTATAGATATTATATTCATTAAAAATAAATGATAAAAATATTTTAGATGGATAGTAAAACTTGTCAACGGATAAGTTGTCGATGATTATTGTGAATTGTAGTCAAAATTTATTTTTCGTCTACTCGTTCAAGTTTTTAAAGGTATTACACAAACAATTATTCCTTTAATTCTTAATTTAACCATTCTGAAAGTGAATAAAAGAACGAATATATGACATTTTTATGTGAGATCGTCGATGACAATGCGTCGTTGATTATCAACGACATTACTATTGTCGAGTACCGATATTATATTTGCGACACTTACAGAAAACGACACCTTCGAACCATCCTAATTAATTGTACAATTTTGTCTCGTTGATGATTATACAATAGATTCCACATACATAATTTGTTCTTACATTATATTGTTATGTTTTTAGAAATTCAACGCAAATAAATATTAATTTAATTTTCAACAATATCTAAAGTAAGTCATTTCTATAATATTTATTTTATTATCGATATAATTTTTTTTTATCAATATTTCTCGCCATTTTGGATTATATTTTTCATTCTTCGAGAAAATTATGTTTATAAACTAGAATTTTAAAATATATGACAGAGGAATTGAGAAAGTTAAATTATTGGTAAAATACGAGTGTTGTTACAAGTTTAATAATAAATTTCGTTGTCGATTGTTAAAATTACTTCTATTAGCAAGTATAGATATTATATTCATTAAAAATAAATGATAAAAATATTTTAGATGGATAGTAAAACTTGTCAACGGATAAGTTGTCGATGATTATTGTGAATTGTAGTCAAAATTTATTTTTCGTCTACTCGTTCAAGTTTTTAAAGGTATTACACAAACAATTATTCCTTTAATTCTTAATTTAACCATTCTGAAAGTGAATAAAAGAACGAATATATGACATTTTTATGTGAGATCGTCGATGACAATGCGTCGTTGATTATCAACGACATTACTATTGTCGAGTACCGATATTATATTTGCGACACTTACAGAAAACGACACCTTCGAACCATCCTAATTAATTGTACAATTTTGTCTCGTTGATGATTATACAATAGATTCCACATACATAATTTGTTCTTACATTATATTGTTATGTTTTTAGAAATTCAACGCAAATAAATATTAATTTAATTTTCAACAATATCTAAAGTAAGTCATTTCTATAATATTTATTTTATTATCGATATAATTTTTTTTATCAATATTTCTCGCCATTTTGGATTATATTTTTCATTCTTCGAGAAAATTATGTTTATAAACTAGAATTTTAAAATATATGACAGAGGAATTGAGAAAGTTAAATTATTGGTAAAATACGAGTGTTGTTACAAGTTTAATAATAAATTTCGTTGTCGATTGTTAAAATTACTTCTATTAGCAAGTATAGATATTATATTCATTAAAAATAAATGATAAAAATATTTTAGATGGATAGTTAAACTTGTCAACGGATAAGTTGTCGATGATTATTGTGAATTGTAGTCAAAATTTATTTTTCGTCTACTCGTTCAAGTTTTTAAAGGTATTACACAAACAATTATTCCTTTAATTCTTAATTTAACCATTCTGAAAGTGAATAAAAGAACGAATATATGACATTTTTATGTGAGATCGTCGATGACAATGCGTCGTTGATTATCAACGACATTACTATTGTCGAGTACCGATATTATATTTGCGACACTTACAGAAAACGACACCTTCGAACCATCCTAATTAATTGTACAATTTTGTCTCGTTGATGATTATACAATAGATTCCACATACATAATTTGTTCTTACATTATATTGTTATGTTTTTAGAAATTCAACGCAAATAAATATTAATTTAATTTTCAACAATATCTAAAGTAAGTCATTTCTATAATATTTATTTTATTATCGATATAATTTTTTTTATCAATATTTCTCGCCATTTTGGATTATATTTTTCATTCTTCGAGAAAATTATGTTTATAAACTAGAATTTTAAAATATATGACAGAGGAATTGAGAAAGTTAAATTATTGGTAAAATACGAGTGTTGTTACAAGTTTAATAATAAATTTCGTTGTCGATTGTTAAAATTACTTCTATTAGCAAGTATAGATATTATATTCATTAAAAATAAATGATAAAAATATTTTAGATGGATAGTTAAACTTGTCAACGGATAAGTTGTCGATGATTATTGTGAATTGTAGTCAAAATTTATTTTTCGTCTACTCGTTCAAGTTTTTAAAGGTATTACACAAACAATTATTCCTTTAATTCTTAATTTAACCATTCTGAAAGTGAATAAAAGAACGAATATATGACATTTTTATGTGAGATCGTCGATGACAATGCGTCGTTGATTATCAACGACATTACTATTGTCGAGTACCGATATTATATTTGCGACACTTACAGAAAACGACACCTTCGAACCATCCTAATTAATTGTACAATTTTGTCTCGTTGATGATTATACAATAGATTCCACATACATAATTTGTTCTTACATTATATTGTTATGTTTTTAGAAATTCAACGCAAATAAATATTAATTTAATTTTCAACAATATCTAAAGTAAGTCATTTCTATAATATTTATTTTATTATCGATATAATTTTTTTTATCAATATTTCTCGCCATTTTGGATTATATTTTTCATTCTTCGAGAAAATTATGTTTATAAACTAGAATTTTAAAATATATGACAGAGGAATTGAGAAAGTTAAATTATTGGTAAAATACGAGTGTTGTTACAAGTTTAATAATAAATTTCGTTGTCGATTGTTAAAATTACTTCTATTAGCAAGTATAGATATTATATTCATTAAAAATAAATGATAAAAATATTTTAGATGGATAGTAAAACTTGTCAACGGATAAGTTGTCGATGATTATTGTGAATTGTAGTCAAAATTTATTTTTCGTCTACTCGTTCAAGTTTTTAAAGGTATTACACAAACAATTATTCCTTTAATTCTTAATTTAACCATTCTGAAAGTGAATAAAAGAACGAATATATGACATTTTTATGTGGGATCGTCGATGACAATGCGTCGTTGATTATCAACGACATTACTATTGTCGAGTACCGATATTATATTTGCGACACTTACAGAAAACGACACCTTCGAACCATCCTAATTAATTGTACAATTTTGTCTCGTTGATGATTATACAATAGATTCCACATACATAATTTGTTCTTACATTATATTGTTATGTTTTTAGAAATTCAACGCAAATAAATATTAATTTAATTTTCAACAATATCTAAAGTAAGTCATTTCTATAATATTTATTTTATTATCGATATAATTTTTTTTATCAATATTTCTCGCCATTTTGGATTATATTTTTCATTCTTCGAGAAAATTATGTTTATAAACTAGAATTTTAAAATATATGACAGAGGAATTGAGAAAGTTAAATTATTGGTAAAATACGAGTGTTGTTACAAGTTTAATAATAAATTTCGTTGTCGATTGTTAAAATTACTTCTATTAGCAAGTATAGATATTATATTCATTAAAAATAAATGATAAAAATATTTTAGATGGATAGTAAAACTTGTCAACGGATAAGTTGTCGATGATTATTGTGAATTGTAGTCAAAATTTATTTTTCGTCTACTCGTTCAAGTTTTTAAAGGTATTACACAAACAATTATTCCTTTAATTCTTAATTTAACCATTCTGAAAGTGAATAAAAGAACGAATATATGACATTTTTATGTGAGATCGTCGATGACAATGCGTCGTTGATTATCAACGACATTACTATTGTCGAGTACCGATATTATATTTGCGACACTTACAGAAAACGACACCTTCGAACCATCCTAATTAATTGTACAATTTTGTCTCGTTGATGATTATACAATAGATTCCACATACATAATTTGTTCTTACATTATATTGTTATGTTTTTAGAAATTCAACGCAAATAAATATTAATTTAATTTTCAACAATATCTAAAGTAAGTCATTTCTATAATATTTATTTTATTATCGATATAATTTTTTTTATCAATATTTCTCGCCATTTTGGATTATATTTTTCATTCTTCGAGAAAATTATGTTTATAAACTAGAATTTTAAAATATATGACAGAGGAATTGAGAAAGTTAAATTATTGGTAAAATACGAGTGTTGTTACAAGTTTAATAATAAATTTCGTTGTCGATTGTTAAAATTACTTCTATTAGCAAGTATAGATATTATATTCATTAAAAATAAATGATAAAAATATTTTAGATGGATAGTAAAACTTGTCAACGGATAAGTTGTCGATGATTATTGTGAATTGTAGTCAAAATTTATTTTTCGTCTACTCGTTCAAGTTTTTAAAGGTATTACACAAACAATTATTCCTTTAATTCTTAATTTAACCATTCTGAAAGTGAATAAAAGAACGAATATATGACATTTTTATGTGAGATCGTCGATGACAATGCGTCGTTGATTATCAACGACATTACTATTGTCGAGTACCGATATTATATTTGCGACACTTACAGAAAACGACACCTTCGAACCATCCTAATTAATTGTACAATTTTGTCTCGTTGATGATTATACAATAGATTCCACATACATAATTTGTTCTTACATTATATTGTTATGTTTTTAGAAATTCAACGCAAATAAATATTAATTTAATTTTCAACAATATCTAAAGTAAGTCATTTCTATAATATTTATTTTATTATCGATATAATTTTTTTTTATCAATATTTCTCGCCATTTTGGATTATATTTTTCATTCTTCGAGAAAATTATGTTTATAAACTAGAATTTTAAAATATATGACAGAGGAATTGAGAAAGTTAAATTATTGGTAAAATACGAGTGTTGTTACAAGTTTAATAATAAATTTCGTTGTCGATTGTTAAAATTACTTCTATTAGCAAGTATAGATATTATATTCATTAAAAATAAATGATAAAAATATTTTAGATGGATAGTTAAACTTGTCAACGGATAAGTTGTCGATGATTATTGTGAATTGTAGTCAAAATTTATTTTTCGTCTACTCGTTCAAGTTTTTAAAGGTATTACACAAACAATTATTCCTTTAATTCTTAATTTAACCATTCTGAAAGTGAATAAAAGAACGAATATATGACATTTTTATGTGAGATCGTCGATGACAATGCGTCGTTGATTATCAACGACATTACTATTGTCGAGTACCGATATTATATTTGCGACACTTACAGAAAACGACACCTTCGAACCATCCTAATTAATTGTACAATTTTGTCTCGTTGATGATTATACAATAGATTCCACATACATAATTTGTTCTTACATTATATTGTTATGTTTTTAGAAATTCAACGCAAATAAATATTAATTTAATTTTCAACAATATCTAAAGTAAGTCATTTCTATAATATTTATTTTATTATCGATATAATTTTTTTTATCAATATTTCTCGCCATTTTGGATTATATTTTTCATTCTTCGAGAAAATTATGTTTATAAACTAGAATTTTAAAATATATGACAGAGGAATTGAGAAAGTTAAATTATTGGTAAAATACGAGTGTTGTTACAAGTTTAATAATAAATTTCGTTGTCGATTGTTAAAATTACTTCTATTAGCAAGTATAGATATTATATTCATTAAAAATAAATGATAAAAATATTTTAGATGGATAGTAAAACTTGTCAACGGATAAGTTGTCGATGATTATTGTGAATTGTAGTCAAAATTTATTTTTCGTCTACTCGTTCAAGTTTTTAAAGGTATTACACAAACAATTAGTCCTTTAATTCTTAATTTAACCATTCTGAAAGTGAATAAAAGAACGAATATATGACATTTTTATGTGAGATCGTCGATGACAATGCGTCGTTGATTATCAACGACATTACTATTGTCGAGTACCGATATTATATTTGCGACACTTACAGAAAACGACACCTTCGAACCATCCTAATTAATTGTACAATTTTGTCTCGTTGATGATTATACAATAGATTCCACATACATAATTTGTTCTTACATTATATTGTTATGTTTTTAGAAATTCAACGCAAATAAATATTAATTTAATTTTCAACAATATCTAAAGTAAGTCATTTCTATAATATTTATTTTATTATCGATATAATTTTTTTTATCAATATTTCTCGCCATTTTGGATTATATTTTTCATTCTTCGAGAAAATTATGTTTATAAACTAGAATTTTAAAATATATGACAGAGGAATTGAGAAAGTTAAATTATTGGTAAAATACGAGTGTTGTTACAAGTTTAATAATAAATTTCGTTGTCGATTGTTAAAATTACTTCTATTAGCAAGTATAGATATTATATTCATTAAAAATAAATGATAAAAATATTTTAGATGGATAGTAAAACTTGTCAACGGATAAGTTGTCGATGATTATTGTGAATTGTAGTCAAAATTTATTTTTCGTCTACTCGTTCAAGTTTTTAAAGGTATTACACAAACAATTATTCCTTTAATTCTTAATTTAACCATTCTGAAAGTGAATAAAAGAACGAATATATGACATTTTTATGTGAGATCGTCGATGACAATGCGTCGTTGATTATCAACGACATTACTATTGTCGAGTACCGATATTATATTTGCGACACTTGCAGAAAACGACACCTTCGAACCATCCTAATTAATTGTACAATTTTGTCTCGTTGATGATTATACAATAGATTCCACATACATAATTTGTTCTTACATTATATTGTTATGTTTTTAGAAATTCAACGCAAATAAATATTAATTTAATTTTCAACAATATCTAAAGTAAGTCATTTCTATAATATTTATTTTATTATCGATATAATTTTTTTTATCAATATTTCTCGCCATTTTGGATTATATTTTTCATTCTTCGAGAAAATTATGTTTATAAACTAGAATTTTAAAATATATGACAGAGGAATTGAGAAAGTTAAATTATTGGTAAAATACGAGTGTTGTTACAAGTTTAATAATAAATTTCGTTGTCGATTGTTAAAATTACTTCTATTAGCAAGTATAGATATTATATTCATTAAAAATAAATGATAAAAATATTTTAGATGGATAGTAAAACTTGTCAACGGATAAGTTGTCGATGATTATTGTGAATTGTAGTCAAAATTTATTTTTCGTATACTCGTTCAAGTTTTTAAAGGTATTACACAAACAATTATTCCTTTAATTCTTAATTTAACCATTCTGAAAGTGAATAAAAGAACGAATATATGACATTTTTATGTGGGATCGTCGATGACAATGCGTCGTTGATTATCAACGACATTACTATTGTCGAGTACCGATATTATATTTGCGACACTTGCAGAAAACGACACCTTCGAACCATCCTAATTAATTGTACAATTTTGTCTCGTTGATGATTATACAATAGATTCCACATACATAATTTGTTCTTACATTATATTGTTATGTTTTTAGAAATTCAACGCAAATAAATATTAATTTAATTTTCAACAATATCTAAAGTAAGTCATTTCTATAATATTTATTTTATTATCGATATAATTTTTTTTATCAATATTTCTCGCCATTTTGGATTATATTTTTCATTCTTCGAGAAAATTATGTTTATAAACTAGAATTTTAAAATATATGACAGAGGAATTGAGAAAGTTAAATTATTGGTAAAATACGAGTGTTGTTACAAGTTTAATAATAAATTTCGTTGTCGATTGTTAAAATTACTTCTATTAGCAAGTATAGATATTATATTCATTAAAAATAAATGATAAAAATATTTTAGATGGATAGTAAAACTTGTCAACGGATAAGTTGTCGATGATTATTGTGAATTGTAGTCAAAATTTATTTTTCGTCTACTCGTTCAAGTTTTTAAAGGTATTACACAAACAATTATTCCTTTAATTCTTAATTTAACCATTCTGAAAGTGAATAAAAGAACGAATATATGACATTTTTATGTGGGATCGTCGATGACAATGCGTCGTTGAATATCAACGACATTACTATTGTCGAGTACCGATATTATATTTGCGACACTTACAGAAAACGACACCTTCGAACCATCCTAATTAATTGTACAATTTTGTCTCGTTGATGATTATACAATAGATTCCACATACATAATTTGTTCTTACATTATATTGTTATGTTTTTAGAAATTCAACGCAAATAAATATTAATTTAATTTTCAACAATATCTAAAGTAAGTCATTTCTATAATATTTATTTTATTATCGATATAATTTTTTTTATCAATATTTCTCGCCATTTTGGATTATATTTTTCATTCTTCGAGAAAATTATGTTTATAAACTAGAATTTTAAAATATATGACAGAGGAATTGAGAAAGTTAAATTATTGGTAAAATACGAGTGTTGTTACAAGTTTAATAATAAATTTCGTTGTCGATTGTTAAAATTACTTCTATTAGCAAGTATAGATATTATATTCATTAAAAATAAATGATAAAAATATTTTAGATGGATAGTAAAACTTGTCAACGGATAAGTTGTCGATGATTATTGTGAATTGTAGTCAAAATTTATTTTTCGTCTACTCGTTCAAGTTTTTAAAGGTATTACACAAACAATTATTCCTTTAATTCTTAATTTAACCATTCTGAAAGTGAATAAAAGAACGAATATATGACATTTTTATGTGGGATCGTCGATGACAATGCGTCGTTGATTATCAACGACATTACTATTGTCGAGTACCGATATTATATTTGCGACACTTGCAGAAAACGACACCTTCGAACCATCCTAATTAATTGTACAATTTTGTCTCGTTGATGATTATACAATAGATTCCACATACATAATTTGTTCTTACATTATATTGTTATGTTTTTAGAAATTCAACGCAAATAAATATTAATTTAATTTTCAACAATATCTAAAGTAAGTCATTTCTATAATATTTATTTTATTATCGATATAATTTTTTTTATCAATATTTCTCGCCATTTTGGATTATATTTTTCATTCTTCGAGAAAATTATGTTTATAAACTAGAATTTTAAAATATATGACAGAGGAATTGAGAAAGTTAAATTATTGGTAAAATACGAGTGTTGTTACAAGTTTAATAATAAATTTCGTTGTCGATTGTTAAAATTACTTCTATTAGCAAGTATAGATATTATATTCATTAAAAATAAATGATAAAAATATTTTAGATGGATAGTAAAACTTGTCAACGGATAAGTTGTCGATGATTATTGTGAATTGTAGTCAAAATTTATTTTTCGTCTACTCGTTCAAGTTTTTAAAGGTATTACACAAACAATTATTCCTTTAATTCTTAATTTAACCATTCTGAAAGTGAATAAAAGAACGAATATATGACATTTTTATGTGGGATCGTCGATGACAATGCGTCGTTGAATATCAACGACATTACTATTGTCGAGTACCGATATTATATTTGCGACACTTACAGAAAACGACACCTTCGAACCATCCTAATTAATTGTACAATTTTGTCTCGTTGATGATTATACAATAGATTCCACATACATAATTTGTTCTTACATTATATTGTTATGTTTTTAGAAATTCAACGCAAATAAATATTAATTTAATTTTCAACAATATCTAAAGTAAGTCATTTCTATAATATTTATTTTATTATCGATATAATTTTTTTTATCAATATTTCTCGCCATTTTGGATTATATTTTTCATTCTTCGAGAAAATTATGTTTATAAACTAGAATTTTAAAATATATGACAGAGGAATTGAGAAAGTTAAATTATTGGTAAAATACGAGTGTTGTTACAAGTTTAATAATAAATTTCGTTGTCGATTGTTAAAATTACTTCTATTAGCAAGTATAGATATTATATTCATTAAAAATAAATGATAAAAATATTTTAGATGGATAGTAAAACTTGTCAACGGATAAGTTGTCGATGATTATTGTGAATTGTAGTCAAAATTTATTTTTCGTCTACTCGTTCAAGTTTTTAAAGGTATTACACAAACAATTATTCCTTTAATTCTTAATTTAACCATTCTGAAAGTGAATAAAAGAACGAATATATGACATTTTTATGTCAGATCGTCGATGACAATGCGTCGTTGATTATCAACGACATTACTATTGTCGAGTACCGATATTATATTTGCGACACTTGCAGAAAACGACACCTTCGAACCATCCTAATTAATTGTACAATTTTGTCTCGTTGATGATTATACAATAGATTCCACATACATAATTTGTTCTTACATTATATTGTTATGTTTTTAGAAATTCAACGCAAATAAATATTAATTTAATTTTCAACAATATCTAAAGTAAGTCATTTCTATAATATTTATTTTATTATCGATATAATTTTTTTTATCAATATTTCTCGCCATTTTGGATTATATTTTTCATTCTTCGAGAAAATTATGTTTATAAACTAGAATTTTAAAATATATGACAGAGGAATTGAGAAAGTTAAATTATTGGTAAAATACGAGTGTTGTTACAAGTTTAATAATAAATTTCGTTGTCGATTGTTAAAATTACTTCTATTAGCAAGTATAGATATTATATTCATTAAAAATAAATGATAAAAATATTTTAGATGGATAGTAAAACTTGTCAACGGATAAGTTGTCGATGATTATTGTGAATTGTAGTCAAAATTTATTTTTCGTCTACTCGTTCAAGTTTTTAAAGGTATTACACAAACAATTATTCCTTTAATTCTTAATTTAACCATTCTGAAAGTGAATAAAAGAACGAATATATGACATTTTTATGTGAGATCGTCGATGACAATGCGTCGTTGATTATCAACGACATTACTATTGTCGAGTACCGATATTATATTTGCGACACTTACAGAAAACGACACCTTCGAACCATCCTAATTAATTGTACAATTTTGTCTCGTTGATGATTATACAATAGATTCCACATACATAATTTGTTCTTACATTATATTGTTATGTTTTTAGAAATTCAACGCAAATAAATATTAATTTAATTTTCAACAATATCTAAAGTAAGTCATTTCTATAATATTTATTTTATTATCGATATAATTTTTTTTATCAATATTTCTCGCCATTTTGGATTATATTTTTCATTCTTCGAGAAAATTATGTTTATAAACTAGAATTTTAAAATATATGACAGAGGAATTGAGAAAGTTAAATTATTGGTAAAATACGAGTGTTGTTACAAGTTTAATAATAAATTTCGTTGTCGATTGTTAAAATTACTTCTATTAGCAAGTATAGATATTATATTCATTAAAAATAAATGATAAAAATATTTTAGATGGATAGTAAAACTTGTCAACGGATAAGTTGTCGATGATTATTGTGAATTGTAGTCAAAATTTATTTTTCGTCTACTCGTTCAAGTTTTTAAAGGTATTACACAAACAATTATTCCTTTAATTCTTAATTTAACCATTCTGAAAGTGAATAAAAGAACGAATATATGACATTTTTATGTGAGATCGTCGATGACAATGCGTCGTTGATTATCAACGACATTACTATTGTCGAGTACCGATATTATATTTGCGACACTTGCAGAAAACGACACCTTCGAACCATCCTAATTAATTGTACAATTTTGTCTCGTTGATGATTATACAATAGATTCCACATACATAATTTGTTCTTACATTATATTGTTATGTTTTTAGAAATTCAACGCAAATAAATATTAATTTAATTTTCAACAATATCTAAAGTAAGTCATTTCTATAATATTTATTTTATTATCGATATAATTTTTTTTATCAATATTTCTCGCCATTTTGGATTATATTTTTCATTCTTCGAGAAAATTATGTTTATAAACTAGAATTTTAAAATATATGACAGAGGAATTGAGAAAGTTAAATTATTGGTAAAATACGAGTGTTGTTACAAGTTTAATAATAAATTTCGTTGTCGATTGTTAAAATTACTTCTATTAGCAAGTATAGATATTATATTCATTAAAAATAAATGATAAAAATATTTTAGATGGATAGTAAAACTTGTCAACGGATAAGTTGTCGATGATTATTGTGAATTGTAGTCAAAATTTATTTTTCGTCTACTCGTTCAAGTTTTTAAAGGTATTACACAAACAATTATTCCTTTAATTCTTAATTTAACCATTCTGAAAGTGAATAAAAGAACGAATATATGACATTTTTATGTGGGATCGTCGATGACAATGCGTCGTTGATTATCAACGACATTACTATTGTCGAGTACCGATATTATATTTGCGACACTTACAGAAAACGACACCTTCGAACCATCCTAATTAATTGTACAATTTTGTCTCGTTGATGATTATACAATAGATTCCACATACATAATTTGTTCTTACATTATATTGTTATGTTTTTAGAAATTCAACTCAAATAAATATTAATTTAATTTTCAACAATATCTAAAGTAAGTCATTTCTATAATATTTATTTTATTATCGATATAATTTTTTTTATCAATATTTCTCGCCATTTTGGATTATATTTTTCATTCTTCGAGAAAATTATGTTTATAAACTAGAATTTTAAAATATATGACAGAGGAATTGAGAAAGTTAAATTATTGGTAAAATACGAGTGTTGTTACAAGTTTAATAATAAATTTCGTTGTCGATTGTTAAAATTACTTCTATTAGCAAGTATAGATATTATATTCATTAAAAATAAATGATAAAAATATTTTAGATGGATAGTAAAACTTGTCAACGGATAAGTTGTCGATGATTATTGTGAATTGTAGTCAAAATTTATTTTTCGTCTACTCGTTCAAGTTTTTAAAGGTATTACACAAACAATTATTCCTTTAATTCTTAATTTAACCATTCTGAAAGTGAATAAAAGAACGAATATATGACATTTTTATGTGAGATCGTCGATGACAATGCGTCGTTGATTATCAACGACATTACTATTGTCGAGTACCGATATTATATTTGCGACACTTACAGAAAACGACACCTTCGAACCATCCTAATTAATTGTACAATTTTGTCTCGTTGATGATTATACAATAGATTCCACATACATAATTTGTTCTTACATTATATTGTTATGTTTTTAGAAATTCAACGCAAATAAATATTAATTTAATTTTCAACAATATCTAAAGTAAGTCATTTCTATAATATTTATTTTATTATCGATATAATTTTTTTTATCAATATTTCTCGCCATTTTGGATTATATTTTTCATTCTTCGAGAAAATTATGTTTATAAACTAGAATTTTAAAATATATGACAGAGGAATTGAGAAAGTTAAATTATTGGTAAAATACGAGTGTTGTTACAAGTTTAATAATAAATTTCGTTGTCGATTGTTAAAATTACTTCTATTAGCAAGTATAGATATTATATTCATTAAAAATAAATGATAAAAATATTTTAGATGGATAGTAAAACTTGTCAACGGATAAGTTGTCGATGATTATTGTGAATTGTAGTCAAAATTTATTTTTCGTCTACTCGTTCAAGTTTTTAAAGGTATTACACAAACAATTATTCCTTTAATTCTTAATTTAACCATTCTGAAAGTGAATAAAAGAACGAATATATGACATTTTTATGTGAGATCGTCGATGACAATGCGTCGTTGATTATCAACGACATTACTATTGTCGAGTACCGATATTATATTTGCGACACTTGCAGAAAACGACACCTTCGAACCATCCTAATTAATTGTACAATTTTGTCTCGTTGATGATTATACAATAGATTCCACATACATAATTTGTTCTTACATTATATTGTTATGTTTTTAGAAATTCAACGCAAATAAATATTAATTTAATTTTCAACAATATCTAAAGTAAGTCATTTCTATAATATTTATTTTATTATCGATATAATTTTTTTTATCAATATTTCTCGCCATTTTGGATTATATTTTTCATTCTTCGAGAAAATTATGTTTATAAACTAGAATTTTAAAATATATGACAGAGGAATTGAGAAAGTTAAATTATTGGTAAAATACGAGTGTTGTTACAAGTTTAATAATAAATTTCGTTGTCGATTGTTAAAATTACTTCTATTAGCAAGTATAGATATTATATTCATTAAAAATAAATGATAAAAATATTTTAGATGGATAGTAAAACTTGTCAACGGATAAGTTGTCGATGATTATTGTGAATTGTAGTCAAAATTTATTTTTCGTCTACTCGTTCAAGTTTTTAAAGGTATTACACAAACAATTATTCCTTTAATTCTTAATTTAACCATTCTGAAAGTGAATAAAAGAACGAATATATGACATTTTTATGTGAGATCGTCGATGACAATGCGTCGTTGATTATCAACGACATTACTATTGTCGAGTACCGATATTATATTTGCGACACTTACAGAAAACGACACCTTCGAACCATCCTAATTAATTGTACAATTTTGTCTCGTTGATGATTATACAATAGATTCCACATACATAATTTGTTCTTACATTATATTGTTATGTTTTTAGAAATTCAACGCAAAT
This sequence comes from Ligustrum vulgare, assembly GCA_963555705.1. NCBI lineage: Eukaryota > Viridiplantae > Streptophyta > Magnoliopsida > Lamiales > Oleaceae > Ligustrum > Ligustrum vulgare. The sequence goes on along the minus strand of OY743186.1, from coordinate 17,128,080 downwards.
AAATATTAATTTAATTTTCAACAATATCTAAAGTAAGTCATTTCTATAATATTTATTTTATTATCGATATAATTTTTTTTATCAATATTTCTCGCCATTTTGGATTATATTTTTCATTCTTCGAGAAAATTATGTTTATAAACTAGAATTTTAAAATATATGACAGAGGAATTGAGAAAGTTAAATTATTGGTAAAATACGAGTGTTGTTACAAGTTTAATAATAAATTTCGTTGTCGATTGTTAAAATTACTTCTATTAGCAAGTATAGATATTATATTCATTAAAAATAAATGATAAAAATATTTTAGATGGATAGTAAAACTTGTCAACGGATAAGTTGTCGATGATTATTGTGAATTGTAGTCAAAATTTATTTTTCGTCTACTCGTTCAAGTTTTTAAAGGTATTACACAAACAATTATTCCTTTAATTCTTAATTTAACCATTCTGAAAGTGAATAAAAGAACGAATATATGACATTTTTATGTGAGATCGTCGATGACAATGCGTCGTTGATTATCAACGACATTACTATTGTCGAGTACCGATATTATATTTGCGACACTTGCAGAAAACGACACCTTCGAACCATCCTAATTAATTGTACAATTTTGTCTCGTTGATGATTATACAATAGATTCCACATACATAATTTGTTCTTACATTATATTGTTATGTTTTTAGAAATTCAACGCAAATAAATATTAATTTAATTTTCAACAATATCTAAAGTAAGTCATTTCTATAATATTTATTTTATTATCGATATAATTTTTTTTATCAATATTTCTCGCCATTTTGGATTATATTTTTCATTCTTCGAGAAAATTATGTTTATAAACTAGAATTTTAAAATATATGACAGAGGAATTGAGAAAGTTAAATTATTGGTAAAATACGAGTGTTGTTACAAGTTTAATAATAAATTTCGTTGTCGATTGTTAAAATTACTTCTATTAGCAAGTATAGATATTATATTCATTAAAAATAAATGATAAAAATATTTTAGATGGATAGTAAAACTTGTCAACGGATAAGTTGTCGATGATTATTGTGAATTGTAGTCAAAATTTATTTTTCGTCTACTCGTTCAAGTTTTTAAAGGTATTACACAAACAATTATTCCTTTAATTCTTAATTTAACCATTCTGAAAGTGAATAAAAGAACGAATATATGACATTTTTATGTGGGATCGTCGATGACAATGCGTCGTTGATTATCAACGACATTACTATTGTCGAGTACCGATATTATATTTGCGACACTTACAGAAAACGACACCTTCGAACCATCCTAATTAATTGTACAATTTTGTCTCGTTGATGATTATACAATAGATTCCACATACATAATTTGTTCTTACATTATATTGTTATGTTTTTAGAAATTCAACGCAAATAAATATTAATTTAATTTTCAACAATATCTAAAGTAAGTCATTTCTATAATATTTATTTTATTATCGATATAATTTTTTTTATCAATATTTCTCGCCATTTTGGATTATATTTTTCATTCTTCGAGAAAATTATGTTTATAAACTAGAATTTTAAAATATATGACAGAGGAATTGAGAAAGTTAAATTATTGGTAAAATACGAGTGTTGTTACAAGTTTAATAATAAATTTCGTTGTCGATTGTTAAAATTACTTCTATTAGCAAGTATAGATATTATATTCATTAAAAATAAATGATAAAAATATTTTAGATGGATAGTAAAACTTGTCAACGGATAAGTTGTCGATGATTATTGTGAATTGTAGTCAAAATTTATTTTTCGTCTACTCGTTCAAGTTTTTAAAGGTATTACACAAACAATTATTCCTTTAATTCTTAATTTAACCATTCTGAAAGTGAATAAAAGAACGAATATATGACATTTTTATGTGAGATCGTCGATGACAATGCGTCGTTGATTATCAACGACATTACTATTGTCGAGTACCGATATTATATTTGCGACACTTACAGAAAACGACACCTTCGAACCATCCTAATTAATTGTACAATTTTGTCTCGTTGATGATTATACAATAGATTCCACATACATAATTTGTTCTTACATTATATTGTTATGTTTTTAGAAATTCAACGCAAATAAATATTAATTTAATTTTCAACAATATCTAAAGTAAGTCATTTCTATAATATTTATTTTATTATCGATATAATTTTTTTTTATCAATATTTCTCGCCATTTTGGATTATATTTTTCATTCTTCGAGAAAATTATGTTTATAAACTAGAATTTTAAAATATATGACAGAGGAATTGAGAAAGTTAAATTATTGGTAAAATACGAGTGTTGTTACAAGTTTAATAATAAATTTCGTTGTCGATTGTTAAAATTACTTCTATTAGCAAGTATAGATATTATATTCATTAAAAATAAATGATAAAAATATTTTAGATGGATAGTAAAACTTGTCAACGGATAAGTTGTCGATGATTATTGTGAATTGTAGTCAAAATTTATTTTTCGTCTACTCGTTCAAGTTTTTAAAGGTATTACACAAACAATTATTCCTTTAATTCTTAATTTAACCATTCTGAAAGTGAATAAAAGAACGAATATATGACATTTTTATGTGAGATCGTCGATGACAATGCGTCGTTGATTATCAACGACATTACTATTGTCGAGTACCGATATTATATTTGCGACACTTACAGAAAACGACACCTTCGAACCATCCTAATTAATTGTACAATTTTGTCTCGTTGATGATTATACAATAGATTCCACATACATAATTTGTTCTTACATTATATTGTTATGTTTTTAGAAATTCAACGCAAATAAATATTAATTTAATTTTCAACAATATCTAAAGTAAGTCATTTCTATAATATTTATTTTATTATCGATATAATTTTTTTTATCAATATTTCTCGCCATTTTGGATTATATTTTTCATTCTTCGAGAAAATTATGTTTATAAACTAGAATTTTAAAATATATGACAGAGGAATTGAGAAAGTTAAATTATTGGTAAAATACGAGTGTTGTTACAAGTTTAATAATAAATTTCGTTGTCGATTGTTAAAATTACTTCTATTAGCAAGTATAGATATTATATTCATTAAAAATAAATGATAAAAATATTTTAGATGGATAGTAAAACTTGTCAACGGATAAGTTGTCGATGATTATTGTGAATTGTAGTCAAAATTTATTTTTCGTCTACTCGTTCAAGTTTTTAAAGGTATTACACAAACAATTATTCCTTTAATTCTTAATTTAACCATTCTGAAAGTGAATAAAAGAACGAATATATGACATTTTTATGTGAGATCGTCGATGACAATGCGTCGTTGATTATCAACGACATTACTATTGTCGAGTACCGATATTATATTTGCGACACTTGCAGAAAACGACACCTTCGAACCATCCTAATTAATTGTACAATTTTGTCTCGTTGATGATTATACAATAGATTCCACATACATAATTTGTTCTTACATTATATTGTTATGTTTTTAGAAATTCAACGCAAATAAATATTAATTTAATTTTCAACAATATCTAAAGTAAGTCATTTCTATAATATTTATTTTATTATCGATATAATTTTTTTTATCAATATTTCTCGCCATTTTGGATTATATTTTTCATTCTTCGAGAAAATTATGTTTATAAACTAGAATTTTAAAATATATGACAGAGGAATTGAGAAAGTTAAATTATTGGTAAAATACGAGTGTTGTTACAAGTTTAATAATAAATTTCGTTGTCGATTGTTAAAATTACTTCTATTAGCAAGTATAGATATTATATTCATTAAAAATAAATGATAAAAATATTTTAGATGGATAGTAAAACTTGTCAACGGATAAGTTGTCGATGATTATTGTGAATTGTAGTCAAAATTTATTTTTCGTCTACTCGTTCAAGTTTTTAAAGGTATTACACAAACAATTATTCCTTTAATTCTTAATTTAACCATTCTGAAAGTGAATAAAAGAACGAATATATGACATTTTTATGTGAGATCGTCGATGACAATGCGTCGTTGATTATCAACGACATTACTATTGTCGAGTACCGATATTATATTTGCGACACTTGCAGAAAACGACACCTTCGAACCATCCTAATTAATTGTACAATTTTGTCTCGTTGATGATTATACAATAGATTCCACATACATAATTTGTTCTTACATTATATTGTTATGTTTTTAGAAATTCAACGCAAATAAATATTAATTTAATTTTCAACAATATCTAAAGTAAGTCATTTCTATAATATTTATTTTATTATCGATATAATTTTTTTTATCAATATTTCTCGCCATTTTGGATTATATTTTTCATTCTTCGAGAAAATTATGTTTATAAACTAGAATTTTAAAATATATGACAGAGGAATTGAGAAAGTTAAATTATTGGTAAAATACGAGTGTTGTTACAAGTTTAATAATAAATTTCGTTGTCGATTGTTAAAATTACTTCTATTAGCAAGTATAGATATTATATTCATTAAAAATAAATGATAAAAATATTTTAGATGGATAGTAAAACTTGTCAACGGATAAGTTGTCGATGATTATTGTGAATTGTAGTCAAAATTTATTTTTCGTCTACTCGTTCAAGTTTTTAAAGGTATTACACAAACAATTATTCCTTTAATTCTTAATTTAACCATTCTGAAAGTGAATAAAAGAACGAATATATGACATTTTTATGTGAGATCGTCGATGACAATGCGTCGTTGATTATCAACGACATTACTATTGTCGAGTACCGATATTATATTTGCGACACTTACAGAAAACGACACCTTCGAACCATCCTAATTAATTGTACAATTTTGTCTCGTTGATGATTATACAATAGATTCCACATACATAATTTGTTCTTACATTATATTGTTATGTTTTTAGAAATTCAACGCAAATAAATATTAATTTAATTTTCAACAATATCTAAAGTAAGTCATTTCTATAATATTTATTTTATTATCGATATAATTTTTTTTATCAATATTTCTCGCCATTTTGGATTATATTTTTCATTCTTCGAGAAAATTATGTTTATAAACTAGAATTTTAAAATATATGACAGAGGAATTGAGAAAGTTAAATTATTGGTAAAATACGAGTGTTGTTACAAGTTTAATAATAAATTTCGTTGTCGATTGTTAAAATTACTTCTATTAGCAAGTATAGATATTATATTCATTAAAAATAAATGATAAAAATATTTTAGATGGATAGTAAAACTTGTCAACGGATAAGTTGTCGATGATTATTGTGAATTGTAGTCAAAATTTATTTTTCGTCTACTCGTTCAAGTTTTTAAAGGTATTACACAAACAATTATTCCTTTAATTCTTAATTTAACCATTCTGAAAGTGAATAAAAGAACGAATATATGACATTTTTATGTGAGATCGTCGATGACAATGCGTCGTTGATTATCAACGACATTACTATTGTCGAGTACCGATATTATATTTGCGACACTTGCAGAAAACGACACCTTCGAACCATCCTAATTAATTGTACAATTTTGTCTCGTTGATGATTATACAATAGATTCCACATACATAATTTGTTCTTACATTATATTGTTATGTTTTTAGAAATTCAACGCAAATAAATATTAATTTAATTTTCAACAATATCTAAAGTAAGTCATTTCTATAATATTTATTTTATTATCGATATAATTTTTTTTATCAATATTTCTCGCCATTTTGGATTATATTTTTCATTCTTCGAGAAAATTATGTTTATAAACTAGAATTTTAAAATATATGACAGAGGAATTGAGAAAGTTAAATTATTGGTAAAATACGAGTGTTGTTACAAGTTTAATAATAAATTTCGTTGTCGATTGTTAAAATTACTTCTATTAGCAAGTATAGATATTATATTCATTAAAAATAAATGATAAAAATATTTTAGATGGATAGTAAAACTTGTCAACGGATAAGTTGTCGATGATTATTGTGAATTGTAGTCAAAATTTATTTTTCGTCTACTCGTTCAAGTTTTTAAAGGTATTACACAAACAATTATTCCTTTAATTCTTAATTTAACCATTCTGAAAGTGAATAAAAGAACGAATATATGACATTTTTATGTGGGATCGTCGATGACAATGCGTCGTTGATTATCAACGACATTACTATTGTCGAGTACCGATATTATATTTGCGACACTTACAGAAAACGACACCTTCGAACCATCCTAATTAATTGTACAATTTTGTCTCGTTGATGATTATACAATAGATTCCACATACATAATTTGTTCTTACATTATATTGTTATGTTTTTAGAAATTCAACGCAAATAAATATTAATTTAATTTTCAACAATATCTAAAGTAAGTCATTTCTATAATATTTATTTTATTATCGATATAATTTTTTTTATCAATATTTCTCGCCATTTTGGATTATATTTTTCATTCTTCGAGAAAATTATGTTTATAAACTAGAATTTTAAAATATATGACAGAGGAATTGAGAAAGTTAAATTATTGGTAAAATACGAGTGTTGTTACAAGTTTAATAATAAATTTCGTTGTCGATTGTTAAAATTACTTCTATTAGCAAGTATAGATATTATATTCATTAAAAATAAATGATAAAAATATTTTAGATGGATAGTAAAACTTGTCAACGGATAAGTTGTCGATGATTATTGTGAATTGTAGTCAAAATTTATTTTTCGTCTACTCGTTCAAGTTTTTAAAGGTATTACACAAACAATTATTCCTTTAATTCTTAATTTAACCATTCTGAAAGTGAATAAAAGAACGAATATATGACATTTTTATGTGAGATCGTCGATGACAATGCGTCGTTGATTATCAACGACATTACTATTGTCGAGTACCGATATTATATTTGCGACACTTACAGAAAACGACACCTTCGAACCATCCTAATTAATTGTACAATTTTGTCTCGTTGATGATTATACAATAGATTCCACATACATAATTTGTTCTTACATTATATTGTTATGTTTTTAGAAATTCAACGCAAATAAATATTAATTTAATTTTCAACAATATCTAAAGTAAGTCATTTCTATAATATTTATTTTATTATCGATATAATTTTTTTTTATCAATATTTCTCGCCATTTTGGATTATATTTTTCATTCTTCGAGAAAATTATGTTTATAAACTAGAATTTTAAAATATATGACAGAGGAATTGAGAAAGTTAAATTATTGGTAAAATACGAGTGTTGTTACAAGTTTAATAATAAATTTCGTTGTCGATTGTTAAAATTACTTCTATTAGCAAGTATAGATATTATATTCATTAAAAATAAATGATAAAAATATTTTAGATGGATAGTAAAACTTGTCAACGGATAAGTTGTCGATGATTATTGTGAATTGTAGTCAAAATTTATTTTTCGTCTACTCGTTCAAGTTTTTAAAGGTATTACACAAACAATTATTCCTTTAATTCTTAATTTAACCATTCTGAAAGTGAATAAAAGAACGAATATATGACATTTTTATGTGAGATCGTCGATGACAATGCGTCGTTGATTATCAACGACATTACTATTGTCGAGTACCGATATTATATTTGCGACACTTACAGAAAACGACACCTTCGAACCATCCTAATTAATTGTACAATTTTGTCTCGTTGATGATTATACAATAGATTCCACATACATAATTTGTTCTTACATTATATTGTTATGTTTTTAGAAATTCAACGCAAATAAATATTAATTTAATTTTCAACAATATCTAAAGTAAGTCATTTCTATAATATTTATTTTATTATCGATATAATTTTTTTTATCAATATTTCTCGCCATTTTGGATTATATTTTTCATTCTTCGAGAAAATTATGTTTATAAACTAGAATTTTAAAATATATGACAGAGGAATTGAGAAAGTTAAATTATTGGTAAAATACGAGTGTTGTTACAAGTTTAATAATAAATTTCGTTGTCGATTGTTAAAATTACTTCTATTAGCAAGTATAGATATTATATTCATTAAAAATAAATGATAAAAATATTTTAGATGGATAGTAAAACTTGTCAACGGATAAGTTGTCGATGATTATTGTGAATTGTAGTCAAAATTTATTTTTCGTCTACTCGTTCAAGTTTTTAAAGGTATTACACAAACAATTATTCCTTTAATTCTTAATTTAACCATTCTGAAAGTGAATAAAAGAACGAATATATGACATTTTTATGTGAGATCGTCGATGACAATGCGTCGTTGATTATCAACGACATTACTATTGTCGAGTACCGATATTATATTTGCGACACTTGCAGAAAACGACACCTTCGAACCATCCTAATTAATTGTACAATTTTGTCTCGTTGATGATTATACAATAGATTCCACATACATAATTTGTTCTTACATTATATTGTTATGTTTTTAGAAATTCAACGCAAATAAATATTAATTTAATTTTCAACAATATCTAAAGTAAGTCATTTCTATAATATTTATTTTATTATCGATATAATTTTTTTTATCAATATTTCTCGCCATTTTGGATTATATTTTTCATTCTTCGAGAAAATTATGTTTATAAACTAGAATTTTAAAATATATGACAGAGGAATTGAGAAAGTTAAATTATTGGTAAAATACGAGTGTTGTTACAAGTTTAATAATAAATTTCGTTGTCGATTGTTAAAATTACTTCTATTAGCAAGTATAGATATTATATTCATTAAAAATAAATGATAAAAATATTTTAGATGGATAGTAAAACTTGTCAACGGATAAGTTGTCGATGATTATTGTGAATTGTAGTCAAAATTTATTTTTCGTCTACTCGTTCAAGTTTTTAAAGGTATTACACAAACAATTATTCCTTTAATTCTTAATTTAACCATTCTGAAAGTGAATAAAAGAACGAATATATGACATTTTTATGTGAGATCGTCGATGACAATGCGTCGTTGATTATCAACGACATTACTATTGTCGAGTACCGATATTATATTTGCGACACTTACAGAAAACGACACCTTCGAACCATCCTAATTAATTGTACAATTTTGTCTCGTTGATGATTATACAATAGATTCCACATACATAATTTGTTCTTACATTATATTGTTATGTTTTTAGAAATTCAACGCAAATAAATATTAATTTAATTTTCAACAATATCTAAAGTAAGTCATTTCTATAATATTTATTTTATTATCGATATAATTTTTTTTATCAATATTTCTCGCCATTTTGGATTATATTTTTCATTCTTCGAGAAAATTATGTTTATAAACTAGAATTTTAAAATATATGACAGAGGAATTGAGAAAGTTAAATTATTGGTAAAATACGAGTGTTGTTACAAGTTTAATAATAAATTTCGTTGTCGATTGTTAAAATTACTTCTATTAGCAAGTATAGATATTATATTCATTAAAAATAAATGATAAAAATATTTTAGATGGATAGTAAAACTTGTCAACGGATAAGTTGTCGATGATTATTGTGAATTGTAGTCAAAATTTATTTTTCGTCTACTCGTTCAAGTTTTTAAAGGTATTACACAAACAATTATTCCTTTAATTCTTAATTTAACCATTCTGAAAGTGAATAAAAGAACGAATATATGACATTTTTATGTGAGATCGTCGATGACAATGCGTCGTTGATTATCAACGACATTACTATTGTCGAGTACCGATATTATATTTGCGACACTTACAGAAAACGACACCTTCGAACCATCCTAATTAATTGTACAATTTTGTCTCGTTGATGATTATACAATAGATTCCACATACATAATTTGTTCTTACATTATATTGTTATGTTTTTAGAAATTCAACGCAAATAAATATTAATTTAATTTTCAACAATATCTAAAGTAAGTCATTTCTATAATATTTATTTTATTATCGATATAATTTTTTTTTATCAATATTTCTCGCCATTTTGGATTATATTTTTCATTCTTCGAGAAAATTATGTTTATAAACTAGAATTTTAAAATATATGACAGAGGAATTGAGAAAGTTAAATTATTGGTAAAATACGAGTGTTGTTACAAGTTTAATAATAAATTTCGTTGTCGATTGTTAAAATTACTTCTATTAGCAAGTATAGATATTATATTCATTAAAAATAAATGATAAAAATATTTTAGATGGATAGTAAAACTTGTCAACGGATAAGTTGTCGATGATTATTGTGAATTGTAGTCAAAATTTATTTTTCGTCTACTCGTTCAAGTTTTTAAAGGTATTACACAAACAATTATTCCTTTAATTCTTAATTTAACCATTCTGAAAGTGAATAAAAGAACGAATATATGACATTTTTATGTGAGATCGTCGATGACAATGCGTCGTTGATTATCAACGACATTACTATTGTCGAGTACCGATATTATATTTGCGACACTTACAGAAAACGACACCTTCGAACCATCCTAATTAATTGTACAATTTTGTCTCGTTGATGATTATACAATAGATTCCACATACATAATTTGTTCTTACATTATATTGTTATGTTTTTAGAAATTCAACGCAAATAAATATTAATTTAATTTTCAACAATATCTAAAGTAAGTCATTTCTATAATATTTATTTTATTATCGATATAATTTTTTTTATCAATATTTCTCGCCATTTTGGATTATATTTTTCATTCTTCGAGAAAATTATGTTTATAAACTAGAATTTTAAAATATATGACAGAGGAATTGAGAAAGTTAAATTATTGGTAAAATACGAGTGTTGTTACAAGTTTAATAATAAATTTCGTTGTCGATTGTTAAAATTACTTCTATTAGCAAGTATAGATATTATATTCATTAAAAATAAATGATAAAAATATTTTAGATGGATAGTAAAACTTGTCAACGGATAAGTTGTCGATGATTATTGTGAATTGTAGTCAAAATTTATTTTTCGTCTACTCGTTCAAGTTTTTAAAGGTATTACACAAACAATTATTCCTTTAATTCTTAATTTAACCATTCTGAAAGTGAATAAAAGAACGAATATATGACATTTTTATGTGAGATCGTCGATGACAATGCGTCGTTGATTATCAACGACATTACTATTGTCGAGTACCGATATTATATTTGCGACACTTGCAGAAAACGACACCTTCGAACCATCCTAATTAATTGTACAATTTTGTCTCGTTGATGATTATACAATAGATTCCACATACATAATTTGTTCTTACATTATATTGTTATGTTTTTAGAAATTCAACGCAAATAAATATTAATTTAATTTTCAACAATATCTAAAGTAAGTCATTTCTATAATATTTATTTTATTATCGATATAATTTTTTTTATCAATATTTCTCGCCATTTTGGATTATATTTTTCATTCTTCGAGAAAATTATGTTTATAAACTAGAATTTTAAAATATATGACAGAGGAATTGAGAAAGTTAAATTATTGGTAAAATACGAGTGTTGTTACAAGTTTAATAATAAATTTCGTTGTCGATTGTTAAAATTACTTCTATTAGCAAGTATAGATATTATATTCATTAAAAATAAATGATAAAAATATTTTAGATGGATAGTAAAACTTGTCAACGGATAAGTTGTCGATGATTATTGTGAATTGTAGTCAAAATTTATTTTTCGTCTACTCGTTCAAGTTTTTAAAGGTATTACACAAACAATTATTCCTTTAATTCTTAATTTAACCATTCTGAAAGTGAATAAAAGAACGAATATATGACATTTTTATGTGAGATCGTCGATGACAATGCGTCGTTGATTATCAACGACATTACTATTGTCGAGTACCGATATTATATTTGCGACACTTACAGAAAACGACACCTTCGAACCATCCTAATTAATTGTACAATTTTCTCTCGTTGATGATTATACAATAGATTCCACATACATAATTTGTTCTTACATTATATTGTTATGTTTTTAGAAATTCAACGCAAATAAATATTAATTTAATTTTCAACAATATCTAAAGTAAGTCATTTCTATAATATTTATTTTATTATCGATATAATTTTTTTTATCAATATTTCTCGCCATTTTGGATTATATTTTTCATTCTTCGAGAAAATTATGTTTATAAACTAGAATTTTAAAATATATGACAGAGGAATTGAGAAAGTTAAATTATTGGTAAAATACGAGTGTTGTTACAAGTTTAATAATAAATTTCGTTGTCGATTGTTAAAATTACTTCTATTAGCAAGTATAGATATTATATTCATTAAAAATAAATGATAAAAATATTTTAGATGGATAGTAAAACTTGTCAACGGATAAGTTGTCGATGATTATTGTGAATTGTAGTCAAAATTTATTTTTCGTCTACTCGTTCAAGTTTTTAAAGGTATTACACAAACAATTATTCCTTTAATTCTTAATTTAACCATTCTGAAAGTGAATAAAAGAACGAATATATGACATTTTTATGTGAGATCGTCGATGACAATGCGTCGTTGATTATCAACGACATTACTATTGTCGAGTACCGATATTATATTTGCGACACTTGCAGAAAACGACACCTTCGAACCATCCTAATTAATTGTACAATTTTGTCTCGTTGATGATTATACAATAGATTCCACATACATAATTTGTTCTTACATTATATTGTTATGTTTTTAGAAATTCAACGCAAATAAATATTAATTTAATTTTCAACAATATCTAAAGTAAGTCATTTCTATAATATTTATTTTATTATCGATATAATTTTTTTTATCAATATTTCTCGCCATTTTGGATTATATTTTTCATTCTTCGAGAAAATTATGTTTATAAACTAGAATTTTAAAATATATGACAGAGGAATTGAGAAAGTTAAATTATTGGTAAAATACGAGTGTTGTTACAAGTTTAATAATAAATTTCGTTGTCGATTGTTAAAATTACTTCTATTAGCAAGTATAGATATTATATTCATTAAAAATAAATGATAAAAATATTTTAGATGGATAGTAAAACTTGTCAACGGATAAGTTGTCGATGATTATTGTGAATTGTAGTCAAAATTTATTTTTCGTCTACTCGTTCAAGTTTTTAAAGGTATTACACAAACAATTATTCCTTTAATTCTTAATTTAACCATTCTGAAAGTGAATAAAAGAACGAATATATGACATTTTTATGTGAGATCGTCGATGACAATGCGTCGTTGATTATCAACGACATTACTATTGTCGAGTACCGATATTATATTTGCGACACTTGCAGAAAACGACACCTTCGAACCATCCTAATTAATTGTACAATTTTGTCTCGTTGATGATTATACAATAGATTCCACATACATAATTTGTTCTTACATTATATTGTTATGTTTTTAGAAATTCAACGCAAATAAATATTAATTTAATTTTCAACAATATCTAAAGTAAGTCATTTCTATAATATTTATTTTATTATCGATATAATTTTTTTTATCAATATTTCTCGCCATTTTGGATTATATTTTTCATTCTTCGAGAAAATTATGTTTATAAACTAGAATTTTAAAATATATGACAGAGGAATTGAGAAAGTTAAATTATTGGTAAAATACGAGTGTTGTTACAAGTTTAATAATAAATTTCGTTGTCGATTGTTAAAATTACTTCTATTAGCAAGTATAGATATTATATTCATTAAAAATAAATGATAAAAATATTTTAGATGGATAGTAAAACTTGTCAACGGATAAGTTGTCGATGATTATTGTGAATTGTAGTCAAAATTTATTTTTCGTCTACTCGTTCAAGTTTTTAAAGGTATTACACAAACAATTATTCCTTTAATTCTTAATTTAACCATTCTGAAAGTGAATAAAAGAACGAATATATGACATTTTTATGTGAGATCGTCGATGACAATGCGTCGTTGATTATCAACGACATTACTATTGTCGAGTACCGATATTATATTTGCGACACTTACAGAAAACGACACCTTCGAACCATCCTAATTAATTGTACAATTTTGTCTCGTTGATGATTATACAATAGATTCCACATACATAATTTGTTCTTACATTATATTGTTATGTTTTTAGAAATTCAACGCAAATAAATATTAATTTAATTTTCAACAATATCTAAAGTAAGTCATTTCTATAATATTTATTTTATTATCGATATAATTTTTTTTATCAATATTTCTCGCCATTTTGGATTATATTTTTCATTCTTCGAGAAAATTATGTTTATAAACTAGAATTTTAAAATATATGACAGAGGAATTGAGAAAGTTAAATTATTGGTAAAATACGAGTGTTGTTACAAGTTTAATAATAAATTTCGTTGTCGATTGTTAAAATTACTTCTATTAGCAAGTATAGATATTATATTCATTAAAAATAAATGATAAAAATATTTTAGATGGATAGTAAAACTTGTCAACGGATAAGTTGTCGATGATTATTGTGAATTGTAGTCAAAATTTATTTTTCGTCTACTCGTTCAAGTTTTTAAAGGTATTACACAAACAATTATTCCTTTAATTCTTAATTTAACCATTCTGAAAGTGAATAAAAGAACGAATATATGACATTTTTATGTGAGATCGTCGATGACAATGCGTCGTTGATTATCAACGACATTACTATTGTCGAGTACCGATATTATATTTGCGACACTTGCAGAAAACGACACCTTCGAACCATCCTAATTAATTGTACAATTTTGTCTCGTTGATGATTATACAATAGATTCCACATACATAATTTGTTCTTACATTATATTGTTATGTTTTTAGAAATTCAACGCAAATAAATATTAATTTAATTTTCAACAATATCTAAAGTAAGTCATTTCTATAATATTTATTTTATTATCGATACAATTTTTTTTATCAATATTTCTCGCCATTTTGGATTATATTTTTCATTCTTCGAGAAAATTATGTTTATAAACTAGAATTTTAAAATATATGACAGAGGAATTGAGAAAGTTAAATTATTGGTAAAATACGAGTGTTGTTACAAGTTTAATAATAAATTTCGTTGTCGATTGTTAAAATTACTTCTATTAGCAAGTATAGATATTATATTCATTAAAAATAAATGATAAAAATATTTTAGATGTATAGTAAAACTTGTCAACGGATAAGTTGTCGATGATTATTGTGAATTGTAGTCAAAATTTATTTTTCGTCTACTCGTTCAAGTTTTTAAAGGTATTACACAAACAATTATTCCTTTAATTCTTAATTTAACCATTCTGAAAGTGAATAAAAGAACGAATATATGACATTTTTATGTGGGATCGTCGATGACAATGCGTCGTTGATTATCAACGACATTACTATTGTCGAGTACCGATATTATATTTGCGACACTTACAGAAAACGACACCTTCGAACCATCCTAATTAATTGTACAATTTTGTCTCGTTGATGATTATACAATAGATTCCACATACATAATTTGTTCTTACATTATATTGTTATGTTTTTAGAAATTCAACGCAAATAAATATTAATTTAATTTTCAACAATATCTAAAGTAAGTCATTTCTATAATATTTATTTTATTATCGATATAATTTTTTTTATCAATATTTCTCGCCATTTTGGATTATATTTTTCATTCTTCGAGAAAATTATGTTTATAAACTAGAATTTTAAAATATATGACAGAGGAATTGAGAAAGTTAAATTATTGGTAAAATACGAGTGTTGTTACAAGTTTAATAATAAATTTCGTTGTCGATTGTTAAAATTACTTCTATTAGCAAGTATAGATATTATATTCATTAAAAATAAATGATAAAAATATTTTAGATGGATAGTAAAACTTGTCAACGGATAAGTTGTCGATGATTATTGTGAATTGTAGTCAAAATTTATTTTTCGTCTACTCGTTCAAGTTTTTAAAGGTATTACACAAACAATTATTCCTTTAATTCTTAATTTAACCATTCTGAAAGTGAATAAAAGAACGAATATATGACATTTTTATGTGAGATCGTCGATGACAATGCGTCGTTGATTATCAACGACATTACTATTGTCGAGTACCGATATTATATTTGCGACACTTACAGAAAACGACACCTTCGAACCATCCTAATTAATTGTACAATTTTGTCTCGTTGATGATTATACAATAGATTCCACATACATAATTTGTTCTTACATTATATTGTTATGTTTTTAGAAATTCAACGCAAATAAATATTAATTTAATTTTCAACAATATCTAAAGTAAGTCATTTCTATAATATTTATTTTATTATCGATATAATTTTTTTTATCAATATTTCTCGCCATTTTGGATTATATTTTTCATTCTTCGAGAAAATTATGTTTATAAACTAGAATTTTAAAATATATGACAGAGGAATTGAGAAAGTTAAATTATTGGTAAAATACGAGTGTTGTTACAAGTTTAATAATAAATTTCGTTGTCGATTGTTAAAATTACTTCTATTAGCAAGTATAGATATTATATTCATTAAAAATAAATGATAAAAATATTTTAGATGTATAGTAAAACTTGTCAACGGATAAGTTTTCGATGATTATTGTGAATTGTAGTCAAAATTTATTTTTCGTCTACTCGTTCAAGTTTTTAAAGGTATTACACAAACAATTATTCCTTTAATTCTTAATTTAACCATTCTGAAAGTGAATAAAAGAACGAATATATGACATTTTTATGTGGGATCGTCGATGACAATGCGTCGTTGATTATCAACGACATTACTATTGTCGAGTACCGATATTATATTTGCGACACTTACAGAAAACGACACCTTCGAACCATCCTAATTAATTGTACAATTTTGTCTCGTTGATGATTATACAATAGATTCCACATACATAATTTGTTCTTACATTATATTGTTATGTTTTTAGAAATTCAACGCAAATAAATATTAATTTAATTTTCAACAATATCTAAAGTAAGTCATTTCTATAATATTTATTTTATTATCGATACAATTTTTTTTATCAATATTTCTCGCCATTTTGGATTATATTTTTCATTCTTCGAGAAAATTATGTTTATAAACTAGAATTTTAAAATATATGACAGAGGAATTGAGAAAGTTAAATTATTGGTAAAATACGAGTGTTGTTACAAGTTTAATAATAAATTTCGTTGTCGATTGTTAAAATTACTTCTATTAGCAAGTATAGATATTATATTCATTAAAAATAAATGATAAAAATATTTTAGATGGATAGTTAAACTTGTCAACGGATAAGTTGTCGATGATTATTGTGAATTGTAGTCAAAATTTATTTTTCGTCTACTCGTTCAAGTTTTTAAAGGTATTACACAAACAATTATTCCTTTAATTCTTAATTTAACCATTCTGAAAGTGAATAAAAGAACGAATATATGACATTTTTATGTGGGATCGTCGATGACAATGCGTCGTTGATTATCAACGACATTACTATTGTCGAGTACCGATATTATATTTGCGACACTTACAGAAAACGACACCTTCGAACCATCCTAATTAATTGTACAATTTTGTCTCGTTGATGATTATACAATAGATTCCACATACATAATTTGTTCTTACATTATATTGTTATGTTTTTAGAAATTCAACGCAAATAAATATTAATTTAATTTTCAACAATATCTAAAGTAAGTCATTTCTATAATATTTATTTTATTATCGATATAATTTTTTTTATCAATATTTCTCGCCATTTTGGATTATATTTTTCATTCTTCGAGAAAATTATGTTTATAAACTAGAATTTTAAAATATATGACAGAGGAATTGAGAAAGTTAAATTATTGGTAAAATACGAGTGTTGTTACAAGTTTAATAATAAATTTCGTTGTCGATTGTTAAAATTACTTCTATTAGCAAGTATAGATATTATATTCATTAAAAATAAATGATAAAAATATTTTAGATGGATAGTAAAACTTGTCAACGGATAAGTTGTCGATGATTATTGTGAATTGTAGTCAAAATTTATTTTTCGTCTACTCGTTCAAGTTTTTAAAGGTATTACACAAACAATTATTCCTTTAATTCTTAATTTAACCATTCTGAAAGTGAATAAAAGAACGAATATATGACATTTTTATGTGAGATCGTCGATGACAATGCGTCGTTGATTATCAACGACATTACTATTGTCGAGTACCGATATTATATTTGCGACACTTACAGAAAACGACACCTTCGAACCATCCTAATTAATTGTACAATTTTGTCTCGTTGATGATTATACAATAGATTCCACATACATAATTTGTTCTTACATTATATTGTTATGTTTTTAGAAATTCAACGCAAATAAATATTAATTTAATTTTCAACAATATCTAAAGTAAGTCATTTCTATAATATTTATTTTATTATCGATATAATTTTTTTTATCAATATTTCTCGCCATTTTGGATTATATTTTTCATTCTTCGAGAAAATTATGTTTATAAACTAGAATTTTAAAATATATGACAGAGGAATTGAGAAAGTTAAATTATTGGTAAAATACGAGTGTTGTTACAAGTTTAATAATAAATTTCGTTGTCGATTGTTAAAATTACTTCTATTAGCAAGTATAGATATTATATTCATTAAAAATAAATGATAAAAATATTTTAGATGGATAGTTAAACTTGTCAACGGATAAGTTGTCGATGATTATTGTGAATTGTAGTCAAAATTTATTTTTCTTCTACTCGTTCAAGTTTTTAAAGGTATTACACAAACAATTATTCCTTTAATTCTTAATTTAACCATTCTGAAAGTGAATAAAAGAACGAATATATGACATTTTTATGTGAGATCGTCGATGACAATGCGTCGTTGATTATCAACGACATTACTATTGTCGAGTACCGATATTATATTTGCGACACTTACAGAAAACGACACCTTCGAACCATCCTAATTAATTGTACAATTTTGTCTCGTTGATGATTATACAATAGATTCCACATACATAATTTGTTCTTACATTATATTGTTATGTTTTTAGAAATTCAACGCAAATAAATATTAATTTAATTTTCAACAATATCTAAAGTAAGTCATTTCTATAATATTTATTTTATTATCGATATAATTTTTTTTATCAATATTTCTCGCCATTTTGGATTATATTTTTCATTCTTCGAGAAAATTATGTTTATAAACTAGAATTTTAAAATATATGACAGAGGAATTGAGAAAGTTAAATTATTGGTAAAATACGAGTGTTGTTACAAGTTTAATAATAAATTTCGTTGTCGATTGTTAAAATTACTTCTATTAGCAAGTATAGATATTATATTCATTAAAAATAAATGATAAAAATATTTTAGATGGATAGTAAAACTTGTCAACGGATAAGTTGTCGATGATTATTGTGAATTGTAGTCAAAATTTATTTTTCGTCTACTCGTTCAAGTTTTTAAAGGTATTACACAAACAATTATTCCTTTAATTCTTAATTTAACCATTCTGAAAGTGAATAAAAGAACGAATATATGACATTTTTATGTGAGATCGTCGATGACAATGCGTCGTTGATTATCAACGACATTACTATTGTCGAGTACCGATATTATATTTGCGACACTTACAGAAAACGACACCTTCGAACCATCCTAATTAATTGTACAATTTTGTCTCGTTGATGATTATACAATAGATTCCACATACATAATTTGTTCTTACATTATATTGTTATGTTTTTAGAAATTCAACGCAAATAAATATTAATTTAATTTTCAACAATATCTAAAGTAAGTCATTTCTATAATATTTATTTTATTATCGATATAATTTTTTTTATCAATATTTCTCGCCATTTTGGATTATATTTTTCATTCTTCGAGAAAATTATGTTTATAAACTAGAATTTTAAAATATATGACAGAGGAATTGAGAAAGTTAAATTATTGGTAAAATACGAGTGTTGTTACAAGTTTAATAATAAATTTCGTTGTCGATTGTTAAAATTACTTCTATTAGCAAGTATAGATATTATATTCATTAAAAATAAATGATAAAAATATTTTAGATGGATAGTAAAACTTGTCAACGGATAAGTTGTCGATGATTATTGTGAATTGTAGTCAAAATTTATTTTTCGTCTACTCGTTCAAGTTTTTAAAGGTATTACACAAACAATTATTCCTTTAATTCTTAATTTAACCATTCTGAAAGTGAATAAAAGAACGAATATATGACATTTTTATGTGAGATCGTCGATGACAATGCGTCGTTGATTATCAACGACATTACTATTGTCGAGTACCGATATTATATTTGCGACACTTACAGAAAACGACACCTTCGAACCATCCTAATTAATTGTACAATTTTGTCTCGTTGATGATTATACAATAGATTCCACATACATAATTTGTTCTTACATTATATTGTTATGTTTTTAGAAATTCAACGCAAATAAATATTAATTTAATTTTCAACAATATCTAAAGTAAGTCATTTCTATAATATTTATTTTATTATCGATATAATTTTTTTTATCAATATTTCTCGCCATTTTGGATTATATTTTTCATTCTTCGAGAAAATTATGTTTATAAACTAGAATTTTAAAATATATGACAGAGGAATTGAGAAAGTTAAATTATTGGTAAAATACGAGTGTTGTTACAAGTTTAATAATAAATTTCGTTGTCGATTGTTAAAATTACTTCTATTAGCAAGTATAGATATTATATTCATTAAAAATAAATGATAAAAATATTTTAGATGGATAGTTAAACTTGTCAACGGATAAGTTGTCGATGATTATTGTGAATTGTAGTCAAAATTTATTTTTCGTCTACTCGTTCAAGTTTTTAAAGGTATTACACAAACAATTATTCCTTTAATTCTTAATTTAACCATTCTGAAAGTGAATAAAAGAACGAATATATGACATTTTTATGTGAGATCGTCGATGACAATGCGTCGTTGATTATCAACGACATTACTATTGTCGAGTACCGATATTATATTTGCGACACTTACAGAAAACGACACCTTCGAACCATCCTAATTAATTGTACAATTTTGTCTCGTTGATGATTATACAATAGATTCCACATACATAATTTGTTCTTACATTATATTGTTATGTTTTTAGAAATTCAACGCAAATAAATATTAATTTAATTTTCAACAATATCTAAAGTAAGTCATTTCTATAATATTTATTTTATTATCGATATAATTTTTTTTATCAATATTTCTCGCCATTTTGGATTATATTTTTCATTCTTCGAGAAAATTATGTTTATAAACTAGAATTTTAAAATATATGACAGAGGAATTGAGAAAGTTAAATTATTGGTAAAATACGAGTGTTGTTACAAGTTTAATAATAAATTTCGTTGTCGATTGTTAAAATTACTTCTATTAGCAAGTATAGATATTATATTCATTAAAAATAAATGATAAAAATATTTTAGATGGATAGTAAAACTTGTCAACGGATAAGTTGTCGATGATTATTGTGAATTGTAGTCAAAATTTATTTTTCGTCTACTCGTTCAAGTTTTTAAAGGTATTACACAAACAATTATTCCTTTAATTCTTAATTTAACCATTCTGAAAGTGAATAAAAGAACGAATATATGACATTTTTATGTGAGATCGTCGATGACAATGCGTCGTTGATTATCAACGACATTACTATTGTCGAGTACCGATATTATATTTGCGACACTTACAGAAAACGACACCTTCGAACCATCCTAATTAATTGTACAATTTTGTCTCGTTGATGATTATACAATAGATTCCACATACATAATTTGTTCTTACATTATATTGTTATGTTTTTAGAAATTCAACGCAAATAAATATTAATTTAATTTTCAACAATATCTAAAGTAAGTCATTTCTATAATATTTATTTTATTATCGATATAATTTTTTTTATCAATATTTCTCGCCATTTTGGATTATATTTTTCATTCTTCGAGAAAATTATGTTTATAAACTAGAATTTTAAAATATATGACAGAGGAATTGAGAAAGTTAAATTATTGGTAAAATACGAGTGTTGTTACAAGTTTAATAATAAATTTCGTTGTCGATTGTTAAAATTACTTCTATTAGCAAGTATAGATATTATATTCATTAAAAATAAATGATAAAAATATTTTAGATGGATAGTAAAACTTGTCAACGGATAAGTTGTCGATGATTATTGTGAATTGTAGTCAAAATTTATTTTTCGTCTACTCGTTCAAGTTTTTAAAGGTATTACACAAACAATTATTCCTTTAATTCTTAATTTAACCATTCTGAAAGTGAATAAAAGAACGAATATATGACATTTTTATGTGAGATCGTCGATGACAATGCGTCGTTGATTATCAACGACATTACTATTGTCGAGTACCGATATTATATTTGCGACACTTACAGAAAACGACACCTTCGAACCATCCTAATTAATTGTACAATTTTGTCTCGTTGATGATTATACAATAGATTCCACATACATAATTTGTTCTTACATTATATTGTTATGTTTTTAGAAATTCAACGCAAATAAATATTAATTTAATTTTCAACAATATCTAAAGTAAGTCATTTCTATAATATTTATTTTATTATCGATACAATTTTTTTTATCAATATTTCTCGCCATTTTGGATTATATTTTTCATTCTTCGAGAAAATTATGTTTATAAACTAGAATTTTAAAATATATGACAGAGGAATTGAGAAAGTTAAATTATTGGTAAAATACGAGTGTTGTTACAAGTTTAATAATAAATTTCGTTGTCGATTGTTAAAATTACTTCTATTAGCAAGTATAGATATTATATTCATTAAAAATAAATGATAAAAATATTTTAGATGGATAGTAAAACTTGTCAACGGATAAGTTGTCGATGATTATTGTGAATTGTAGTCAAAATTTATTTTTCGTCTACTCGTTCAAGTTTTTAAAGGTATTACACAAACAATTATTCCTTTAATTCTTAATTTAACCATTCTGAAAGTGAATAAAAGAACGAATATATGACATTTTTATGTGAGATCGTCGATGACAATGCGTCGTTGATTATCAACGACATTACTATTGTCGAGTACCGATATTATATTTGCGACACTTACAGAAAACGACACCTTCGAACCATCCTAATTAATTGTACAATTTTGTCTCGTTGATGATTATACAATAGATTCCACATACATAATTTGTTCTTACATTATATTGTTATGTTTTTAGAAATTCAACGCAAATAAATATTAATTTAATTTTCAACAATATCTAAAGTAAGTCATTTCTATAATATTTATTTTATTATCGATATAATTTTTTTTATCAATATTTCTCGCCATTTTGGATTATATTTTTCATTCTTCGAGAAAATTATGTTTATAAACTAGAATTTTAAAATATATGACAGAGGAATTGAGAAAGTTAAATTATTGGTAAAATACGAGTGTTGTTACAAGTTTAATAATAAATTTCGTTGTCGATTGTTAAAATTACTTCTATTAGCAAGTATAGATATTATATTCATTAAAAATAAATGATAAAAATATTTTAGATGGATAGTAAAACTTGTCAACGGATAAGTTGTCGATGATTATTGTGAATTGTAGTCAAAATTTATTTTTCGTCTACTCGTTCAAGTTTTTAAAGGTATTACACAAACAATTATTCCTTTAATTCTTAATTTAACCATTCTGAAAGTGAATAAAAGAACGAATATATGACATTTTTATGTGAGATCGTCGATGACAATGCGTCGTTGATTATCAACGACATTACTATTGTCGAGTACCGATATTATATTTGCGACACTTACAGAAAACGACACCTTCGAACCATCCTAATTAATTGTACAATTTTGTCTCGTTGATGATTATACAATAGATTCCACATACATAATTTGTTCTTACATTATATTGTTATGTTTTTAGAAATTCAACGCAAATAAATATTAATTTAATTTTCAACAATATCTAAAGTAAGTCATTTCTATAATATTTATTTTATTATCGATATAATTTTTTTTATCAATATTTCTCGCCATTTTGGATTATATTTTTCATTCTTCGAGAAAATTATGTTTATAAACTAGAATTTTAAAATATATGACAGAGGAATTGAGAAAGTTAAATTATTGGTAAAATACGAGTGTTGTTACAAGTTTAATAATAAATTTCGTTGTCGATTGTTAAAATTACTTCTATTAGCAAGTATAGATATTATATTCATTAAAAATAAATGATAAAAATATTTTAGATGTATAGTAAAACTTGTCAACGGATAAGTTGTCGATGATTATTGTGAATTGTAGTCAAAATTTATTTTTCGTCTACTCGTTCAAGTTTTTAAAGGTATTACACAAACAATTATTCCTTTAATTCTTAATTTAACCATTCTGAAAGTGAATAAAAGAACGAATATATGACATTTTTATGTGGGATCGTCGATGACAATGCGTCGTTGATTATCAACGACATTACTATTGTCGAGTACCGATATTATATTTGCGACACTTACAGAAAACGACACCTTCGAACCATCCTAATTAATTGTACAATTTTGTCTCGTTGATGATTATACAATAGATTCCACATACATAATTTGTTCTTACATTATATTGTTATGTTTTTAGAAATTCAACGCAAATAAATATTAATTTAATTTTCAACAATATCTAAAGTAAGTCATTTCTATAATATTTATTTTATTATCGATACAATTTTTTTTATCAATATTTCTCGCCATTTTGGATTATATTTTTCATTCTTCGAGAAAATTATGTTTATAAACTAGAATTTTAAAATATATGACAGAGGAATTGAGAAAGTTAAATTATTGGTAAAATACGAGTGTTGTTACAAGTTTAATAATAAATTTCGTTGTCGATTGTTAAAATTACTTCTATTAGCAAGTATAGATATTATATTCATTAAAAATAAATGATAAAAATATTTTAGATGGATAGTTAAACTTGTCAACGGATAAGTTGTCGATGATTATTGTGAATTGTAGTCAAAATTTATTTTTCGTCTACTCGTTCAAGTTTTTAAAGGTATTACACAAACAATTATTCCTTTAATTCTTAATTTAACCATTCTGAAAGTGAATAAAAGAACGAATATATGACATTTTTATGTGAGATCGTCGATGACAATGCGTCGTTGATTATCAACGACATTACTATTGTCGAGTACCGATATTATATTTGCGACACTTACAGAAAACGACACCTTCGAACCATCCTAATTAATTGTACAATTTTGTCTCGTTGATGATTATACAATAGATTCCACATACATAATTTGTTCTTACATTATATTGTTATGTTTTTAGAAATTCAACGCAAATAAATATTAATTTAATTTTCAACAATATCTAAAGTAAGTCATTTCTATAATATTTATTTTATTATCGATATAATTTTTTTTATCAATATTTCTCGCCATTTTGGATTATATTTTTCATTCTTCGAGAAAATTATGTTTATAAACTAGAATTTTAAAATATATGACAGAGGAATTGAGAAAGTTAAATTATTGGTAAAATACGAGTGTTGTTACAAGTTTAATAATAAATTTCGTTGTCGATTGTTAAAATTACTTCTATTAGCAAGTATAGATATTATATTCATTAAAAATAAATGATAAAAATATTTTAGATGGATAGTAAAACTTGTCAACGGATAAGTTGTCGATGATTATTGTGAATTGTAGTCAAAATTTATTTTTCGTCTACTCGTTCAAGTTTTTAAAGGTATTACACAAACAATTATTCCTTTAATTCTTAATTTAACCATTCTGAAAGTGAATAAAAGAACGAATATATGACATTTTTATGTGAGATCGTCGATGACAATGCGTCGTTGATTATCAACGACATTACTATTGTCGAGTACCGATATTATATTTGCGACACTTACAGAAAACGACACCTTCGAACCATCCTAATTAATTGTACAATTTTGTCTCGTTGATGATTATACAATAGATTCCACATACATAATTTGTTCTTACATTATATTGTTATGTTTTTAGAAATTCAACGCAAATAAATATTAATTTAATTTTCAACAATATCTAAAGTAAGTCATTTCTATAATATTTATTTTATTATCGATATAATTTTTTTTATCAATATTTCTCGCCATTTTGGATTATATTTTTCATTCTTCGAGAAAATTATGTTTATAAACTAGAATTTTAAAATATATGACAGAGGAATTGAGAAAGTTAAATTATTGGTAAAATACGAGTGTTGTTACAAGTTTAATAATAAATTTCGTTGTCGATTGTTAAAATTACTTCTATTAGCAAGTATAGATATTATATTCATTAAAAATAAATGATAAAAATATTTTAGATGGATAGTAAAACTTGTCAACGGATAAGTTGTCGATGATTATTGTGAATTGTAGTCAAAATTTATTTTTCGTCTACTCGTTCAAGTTTTTAAAGGTATTACACAAACAATTATTCCTTTAATTCTTAATTTAACCATTCTGAAAGTGAATAAAAGAACGAATATATGACATTTTTATGTGAGATCGTCGATGACAATGCGTCGTTGATTATCAACGACATTACTATTGTCGAGTACCGATATTATATTTGCGACACTTACAGAAAACGACACCTTCGAACCATCCTAATTAATTGTACAATTTTGTCTCGTTGATGATTATACAATAGATTCCACATACATAATTTGTTCTTACATTATATTGTTATGTTTTTAGAAATTCAACGCAAATAAATATTAATTTAATTTTCAACAATATCTAAAGTAAGTCATTTCTATAATATTTATTTTATTATCGATACAATTTTTTTTATCAATATTTCTCGCCATTTTGGATTATATTTTTCATTCTTCGAGAAAATTATGTTTATAAACTAGAATTTTAAAATATATGACAGAGGAATTGAGAAAGTTAAATTATTGGTAAAATACGAGTGTTGTTACAAGTTTAATAATAAATTTCGTTGTCGATTGTTAAAATTACTTCTATTAGCAAGTATAGATATTATATTCATTAAAAATAAATGATAAAAATATTTTAGATGGATAGTTAAACTTGTCAACGGATAAGTTGTCGATGATTATTGTGAATTGTAGTCAAAATTTATTTTTCGTCTACTCGTTCAAGTTTTTAAAGGTATTACACAAACAATTATTCCTTTAATTCTTAATTTAACCATTCTGAAAGTGAATAAAAGAACGAATATATGACATTTTTATGTGAGATCGTCGATGACAATGCGTCGTTGATTATCAACGACATTACTATTGTCGAGTACCGATATTATATTTGCGACACTTACAGAAAACGACACCTTCGAACCATCCTAATTAATTGTACAATTTTGTCTCGTTGATGATTATACAATAGATTCCACATACATAATTTGTTCTTACATTATATTGTTATGTTTTTAGAAATTCAACGCAAATAAATATTAATTTAATTTTCAACAATATCTAAAGTAAGTCATTTCTATAATATTTATTTTATTATCGATATAATTTTTTTTATCAATATTTCTCGCCATTTTGGATTATATTTTTCATTCTTCGAGAAAATTATGTTTATAAACTAGAATTTTAAAATATATGACAGAGGAATTGAGAAAGTTAAATTATTGGTAAAATACGAGTGTTGTTACAAGTTTAATAATAAATTTCGTTGTCGATT
This sequence comes from Ligustrum vulgare, assembly GCA_963555705.1. Taxonomy (NCBI): domain Eukaryota; kingdom Viridiplantae; phylum Streptophyta; class Magnoliopsida; order Lamiales; family Oleaceae; genus Ligustrum; species Ligustrum vulgare. The sequence continues at coordinate 17,100,497 of OY743186.1, read as the reverse complement.
GTTAAAATTACTTCTATTAGCAAGTATAGATATTATATTCATTAAAAATAAATGATAAAAATATTTTAGATGGATAGTAAAACTTGTCAACGGATAAGTTGTCGATGATTATTGTGAATTGTAGTCAAAATTTATTTTTCGTCTACTCGTTCAAGTTTTTAAAGGTATTACACAAACAATTATTCCTTTAATTCTTAATTTAACCATTCTGAAAGTGAATAAAAGAACGAATATATGACATTTTTATGTGAGATCGTCGATGACAATGCGTCGTTGATTATCAACGACATTACTATTGTCGAGTACCGATATTATATTTGCGACACTTACAGAAAACGACACCTTCGAACCATCCTAATTAATTGTACAATTTTGTCTCGTTGATGATTATACAATAGATTCCACATACATAATTTGTTCTTACATTATATTGTTATGTTTTTAGAAATTCAACGCAAATAAATATTAATTTAATTTTCAACAATATCTAAAGTAAGTCATTTCTATAATATTTATTTTATTATCGATATAATTTTTTTTATCAATATTTCTCGCCATTTTGGATTATATTTTTCATTCTTCGAGAAAATTATGTTTATAAACTAGAATTTTAAAATATATGACAGAGGAATTGAGAAAGTTAAATTATTGGTAAAATACGAGTGTTGTTACAAGTTTAATAATAAATTTCGTTGTCGATTGTTAAAATTACTTCTATTAGCAAGTATAGATATTATATTCATTAAAAATAAATGATAAAAATATTTTAGATGTATAGTAAAACTTGTCAACGGATAAGTTGTCGATGATTATTGTGAATTGTAGTCAAAATTTATTTTTCGTCTACTCGTTCAAGTTTTTAAAGGTATTACACAAACAATTATTCCTTTAATTCTTAATTTAACCATTCTGAAAGTGAATAAAAGAACGAATATATGACATTTTTATGTGGGATCGTCGATGACAATGCGTCGTTGATTATCAACGACATTACTATTGTCGAGTACCGATATTATATTTGCGACACTTACAGAAAACGACACCTTCGAACCATCCTAATTAATTGTACAATTTTGTCTCGTTGATGATTATACAATAGATTCCACATACATAATTTGTTCTTACATTATATTGTTATGTTTTTAGAAATTCAACGCAAATAAATATTAATTTAATTTTCAACAATATCTAAAGTAAGTCATTTCTATAATATTTATTTTATTATCGATACAATTTTTTTTATCAATATTTCTCGCCATTTTGGATTATATTTTTCATTCTTCGAGAAAATTATGTTTATAAACTAGAATTTTAAAATATATGACAGAGGAATTGAGAAAGTTAAATTATTGGTAAAATACGAGTGTTGTTACAAGTTTAATAATAAATTTCGTTGTCGATTGTTAAAATTACTTCTATTAGCAAGTATAGATATTATATTCATTAAAAATAAATGATAAAAATATTTTAGATGGATAGTTAAACTTGTCAACGGATAAGTTGTCGATGATTATTGTGAATTGTAGTCAAAATTTATTTTTCGTCTACTCGTTCAAGTTTTTAAAGGTATTACACAAACAATTATTCCTTTAATTCTTAATTTAACCATTCTGAAAGTGAATAAAAGAACGAATATATGACATTTTTATGTGAGATCGTCGATGACAATGCGTCGTTGATTATCAACGACATTACTATTGTCGAGTACCGATATTATATTTGCGACACTTACAGAAAACGACACCTTCGAACCATCCTAATTAATTGTACAATTTTGTCTCGTTGATGATTATACAATAGATTCCACATACATAATTTGTTCTTACATTATATTGTTATGTTTTTAGAAATTCAACGCAAATAAATATTAATTTAATTTTCAACAATATCTAAAGTAAGTCATTTCTATAATATTTATTTTATTATCGATATAATTTTTTTTATCAATATTTCTCGCCATTTTGGATTATATTTTTCATTCTTCGAGAAAATTATGTTTATAAACTAGAATTTTAAAATATATGACAGAGGAATTGAGAAAGTTAAATTATTGGTAAAATACGAGTGTTGTTACAAGTTTAATAATAAATTTCGTTGTCGATTGTTAAAATTACTTCTATTAGCAAGTATAGATATTATATTCATTAAAAATAAATGATAAAAATATTTTAGATGGATAGTAAAACTTGTCAACGGATAAGTTGTCGATGATTATTGTGAATTGTAGTCAAAATTTATTTTTCGTCTACTCGTTCAAGTTTTTAAAGGTATTACACAAACAATTATTCCTTTAATTCTTAATTTAACCATTCTGAAAGTGAATAAAAGAACGAATATATGACATTTTTATGTGAGATCGTCGATGACAATGCGTCGTTGATTATCAACGACATTACTATTGTCGAGTACCGATATTATATTTGCGACACTTACAGAAAACGACACCTTCGAACCATCCTAATTAATTGTACAATTTTGTCTCGTTGATGATTATACAATAGATTCCACATACATAATTTGTTCTTACATTATATTGTTATGTTTTTAGAAATTCAACGCAAATAAATATTAATTTAATTTTCAACAATATCTAAAGTAAGTCATTTCTATAATATTTATTTTATTATCGATATAATTTTTTTTATCAATATTTCTCGCCATTTTGGATTATATTTTTCATTCTTCGAGAAAATTATGTTTATAAACTAGAATTTTAAAATATATGACAGAGGAATTGAGAAAGTTAAATTATTGGTAAAATACGAGTGTTGTTACAAGTTTAATAATAAATTTCGTTGTCGATTGTTAAAATTACTTCTATTAGCAAGTATAGATATTATATTCATTAAAAATAAATGATAAAAATATTTTAGATGGATAGTTAAACTTGTCAACGGATAAGTTGTCGATGATTATTGTGAATTGTAGTCAAAATTTATTTTTCGTCTACTCGTTCAAGTTTTTAAAGGTATTACACAAACAATTATTCCTTTAATTCTTAATTTAACCATTCTGAAAGTGAATAAAAGAACGAATATATGACATTTTTATGTGAGATCGTCGATGACAATGCGTCGTTGATTATCAACGACATTACTATTGTCGAGTACCGATATTATATTTGCGACACTTACAGAAAACGACACCTTCGAACCATCCTAATTAATTGTACAATTTTGTCTCGTTGATGATTATACAATAGATTCCACATACATAATTTGTTCTTACATTATATTGTTATGTTTTTAGAAATTCAACGCAAATAAATATTAATTTAATTTTCAACAATATCTAAAGTAAGTCATTTCTATAATATTTATTTTATTATCGATATAATTTTTTTTATCAATATTTCTCGCCATTTTGGATTATATTTTTCATTCTTCGAGAAAATTATGTTTATAAACTAGAATTTTAAAATATATGACAGAGGAATTGAGAAAGTTAAATTATTGGTAAAATACGAGTGTTGTTACAAGTTTAATAATAAATTTCGTTGTCGATTGTTAAAATTACTTCTATTAGCAAGTATAGATATTATATTCATTAAAAATAAATGATAAAAATATTTTAGATGGATAGTTAAACTTGTCAACGGATAAGTTGTCGATGATTATTGTGAATTGTAGTCAAAATTTATTTTTCGTCTACTCGTTCAAGTTTTTAAAGGTATTACACAAACAATTATTCCTTTAATTCTTAATTTAACCATTCTGAAAGTGAATAAAAGAACGAATATATGACATTTTTATGTGAGATCGTCGATGACAATGCGTCGTTGATTATCAACGACATTACTATTGTCGAGTACCGATATTATATTTGCGACACTTACAGAAAACGACACCTTCGAACCATCCTAATTAATTGTACAATTTTGTCTCGTTGATGATTATACAATAGATTCCACATACATAATTTGTTCTTACATTATATTGTTATGTTTTTAGAAATTCAACGCAAATAAATATTAATTTAATTTTCAACAATATCTAAAGTAAGTCATTTCTATAATGTTTATTTTATTATCGATATAATTTTTTTTATCAATATTTCTCGCCATTTTGGATTATATTTTTCATTCTTCGAGAAAATTATGTTTATAAACTAGAATTTTAAAATATATGACAGAGGAATTGAGAAAGTTAAATTATTGGTAAAATACGAGTGTTGTTACAAGTTTAATAATAAATTTCGTTGTCGATTGTTAAAATTACTTCTATTAGCAAGTATAGATATTATATTCATTAAAAATAAATGATAAAAATATTTTAGATGGATAGTTAAACTTGTCAACGGATAAGTTGTCGATGATTATTGTGAATTGTAGTCAAAATTTATTTTTCGTCTACTCGTTCAAGTTTTTAAAGGTATTACACAAACAATTATTCCTTTAATTCTTAATTTAACCATTCTGAAAGTGAATAAAAGAACGAATATATGACATTTTTATGTGAGATCGTCGATGACAATGCGTCTTTGATTATCAACGACATTACTATTGTCGAGTACCGATATTATATTTGCGACACTTACAGAAAACGACACCTTCGAACCATCCTAATTAATTGTACAATTTTGTCTCGTTGATGATTATACAATAGATTCCACATACATAATTTGTTCTTACATTATATTGTTATGTTTTTAGAAATTCAACGCAAATAAATATTAATTTAATTTTCAACAATATCTAAAGTAAGTCATTTCTATAATATTTATTTTATTATCGATATAATTTTTTTTATCAATATTTCTCGCCATTTTGGATTATATTTTTCATTCTTCGAGAAAATTATGTTTATAAACTAGAATTTTAAAATATATGACAGAGGAATTGAGAAAGTTAAATTATTGGTAAAATACGAGTGTTGTTACAAGTTTAATAATAAATTTCGTTGTCGATTGTTAAAATTACTTCTATTAGCAAGTATAGATATTATATTCATTAAAAATAAATGATAAAAATATTTTAGATGGATAGTTAAACTTGTCAACGGATAAGTTGTCGATGATTATTGTGAATTGTAGTCAAAATTTATTTTTCGTCTACTCGTTCAAGTTTTTAAAGGTATTACACAAACAATTATTCCTTTAATTCTTAATTTAACCATTCTGAAAGTGAATAAAAGAACGAATATATGACATTTTTATGTGAGATCGTCGATGACAATGCGTCGTTGATTATCAACGACATTACTATTGTCGAGTACCGATATTATATTTGCGACACTTACAGAAAACGACACCTTCGAACCATCCTAATTAATTGTACAATTTTGTCTCGTTGATGATTATACAATAGATTCCACATACATAATTTGTTCTTACATTATATTGTTATGTTTTTAGAAATTCAACGCAAATAAATATTAATTTAATTTTCAACAATATCTAAAGTAAGTCATTTCTATAATATTTATTTTATTATCGATATAATTTTTTTTATCAATATTTCTCGCCATTTTGGATTATATTTTTCATTCTTCGAGAAAATTATGTTTATAAACTAGAATTTTAAAATATATGACAGAGGAATTGAGAAAGTTAAATTATTGGTAAAATACGAGTGTTGTTACAAGTTTAATAATAAATTTCGTTGTCGATTGTTAAAATTACTTCTATTAGCAAGTATAGATATTATATTCATTAAAAATAAATGATAAAAATATTTTAGATGGATAGTAAAACTTGTCAACGGATAAGTTGTCGATGATTATTGTGAATTGTAGTCAAAATTTATTTTTCGTCTACTCGTTCAAGTTTTTAAAGGTATTACACAAACAATTATTCCTTTAATTCTTAATTTAACCATTCTGAAAGTGAATAAAAGAACGAATATATGACATTTTTATGTGAGATCGTCGATGACAATGCGTCGTTGATTATCAACGACATTACTATTGTCGAGTACCGATATTATATTTGCGACACTTACAGAAAACGACACCTTCGAACCATCCTAATTAATTGTACAATTTTGTCTCGTTGATGATTATACAATAGATTCCACATACATAATTTGTTCTTACATTATATTGTTATGTTTTTAGAAATTCAACGCAAATAAATATTAATTTAATTTTCAACAATATCTAAAGTAAGTCATTTCTATAATATTTATTTTATTATCGATATAATTTTTTTTATCAATATTTCTCGCCATTTTGGATTATATTTTTCATTCTTCGAGAAAATTATGTTTATAAACTAGAATTTTAAAATATATGACAGAGGAATTGAGAAAGTTAAATTATTGGTAAAATACGAGTGTTGTTACAAGTTTAATAATAAATTTCGTTGTCGATTGTTAAAATTACTTCTATTAGCAAGTATAGATATTATATTCATTAAAATTAAATGATAAAAATATTTTAGATGGATAGTAAAACTTGTCAACGGATAAGTTGTCGATGATTATTGTGAATTGTAGTCAAAATTTATTTTTCGTCTACTCGTTCAAGTTTTTAAAGGTATTACACAAACAATTATTCCTTTAATTCTTAATTTAACCATTCTGAAAGTGAATAAAAGAACGAATATATGACATTTTTATGTGAGATCGTCGATGACAATGCGTCGTTGATTATCAACGACATTACTATTGTCGAGTACCGATATTATATTTGCGACACTTACAGAAAACGACACCTTCGAACCATCCTAATTAATTGTACAATTTTGTCTCGTTGATGATTATACAATAGATTCCACATACATAATTTGTTCTTACATTATATTGTTATGTTTTTAGAAATTCAACGCAAATAAATATTAATTTAATTTTCAACAATATCTAAAGTAAGTCATTTCTATAATATTTATTTTATTATCGATATAATTTTTTTTATCAATATTTCTCGCCATTTTGGATTATATTTTTCATTCTTCGAGAAAATTATGTTTATAAACTAGAATTTTAAAATATATGACAGAGGAATTGAGAAAGTTAAATTATTGGTAAAATACGAGTGTTGTTACAAGTTTAATAATAAATTTCGTTGTCGATTGTTAAAATTACTTCTATTAGCAAGTATAGATATTATATTCATTAAAAATAAATGATAAAAATATTTTAGATGGATAGTTAAACTTGTCAACGGATAAGTTGTCGATGATTATTGTGAATTGTAGTCAAAATTTATTTTTCGTCTACTCGTTCAAGTTTTTAAAGGTATTACACAAACAATTATTCCTTTAATTCTTAATTTAACCATTCTGAAAGTGAATAAAAGAACGAATATATGACATTTTTATGTGAGATCGTCGATGACAATGCGTCGTTGATTATCAACGACATTACTATTGTCGAGTACCGATATTATATTTGCGACACTTACAGAAAACGACACCTTCGAACCATCCTAATTAATTGTACAACTTTGTCTCGTTGATGATTATACAATAGATTCCACATACATAATTTGTTCTTACATTATATTGTTATGTTTTTAGAAATTCAACGCAAATAAATATTAATTTAATTTTCAACAATATCTAAAGTAAGTCATTTCTATAATATTTATTTTATTATCGATATAATTTTTTTTATCAATATTTCTCGCCATTTTGGATTATATTTTTCATTCTTCGAGAAAATTATGTTTATAAACTAGAATTTTAAAATATATGACAGAGGAATTCAGAAAGTTAAATTATTGGTAAAATACGAGTGTTGTTACAAGTTTAATAATAAATTTCGTTGTCGATTGTTAAAATTACTTCTATTAGCAAGTATAGATATTATATTCATTAAAAATAAATGACAAAAATATTTTAGATGGATAGTAAAACTTGTCAACGGATAAGTTGTCGATGATTATTGTGAATTGTAGTCAAAATTTATTTTTCGTCTACTCGTTCAAGTTTTTAAAGGTATTACACAAACAATTATTCCTTTAATTCTTAATTTAACCATTCTGAAAGTGAATAAAAGAACGAATATATGACATTTTTATGTGAGATCGTCGATGACAATGCGTCGTTGATTATCAACGACATTACTATTGTCGAGTACCGATATTATATTTGCGACACTTACAGAAAACGACACCTTCGAACCATCCTAATTAATTGTACAATTTTGTCTCGTTGATGATTATACAATAGATTCCACATACATAATTTGTTCTTACATTATATTGTTATGTTTTTAGAAATTCAACGCAAATAAATATTAATTTAATTTTCAACAATATCTAAAGTAAGTCATTTCTATAATATTTATTTTATTATCGATATAATTTTTTTTATCAATATTTCTCGCCATTTTGGATTATATTTTTCATTCTTCGAGAAAATTATGTTTATAAACTAGAATTTTAAAATATATGACAGAGGAATTGAGAAAGTTAAATTATTGGTAAAATACGAGTGTTGTTACAAGTTTAATAATAAATTTCGTTGTCGATTGTTAAAATTACTTCTATTAGCAAGTATAGATATTATATTCATTAAAAATAAATGATAAAAATATTTTAGATGGATAGTAAAACTTGTCAACGGATAAGTTGTCGATGATTATTGTGAATTGTAGTCAAAATTTATTTTTCGTCTACTCGTTCAAGTTTTTAAAGGTATTACACAAACAATTATTCCTTTAATTCTTAATTTAACCATTCTGAAAGTGAATAAAAGAACGAATATATGACATTTTTATGTGAGATCGTCGATGACAATGCGTCGTTGATTATCAACGACATTACTATTGTCGAGTACCGATATTATATTTGCGACACTTACAGAAAACGACACCTTCGAACCATCCTAATTAATTGTACAACTTTGTCTCGTTGATGATTATACAATAGATTCCACATACATAATTTGTTCTTACATTATATTGTTATGTTTTTAGAAATTCAACGCAAATAAATATTAATTTAATTTTCAACAATATCTAAAGTAAGTCATTTCTATAATATTTATTTTATTATCGATATAATTTTTTTTATCAATATTTCTCGCCATTTTGGATTATATTTTTCATTCTTCGAGAAAATTATGTTTATAAACTAGAATTTTAAAATATATGACAGAGGAATTCAGAAAGTTAAATTATTGGTAAAATACGAGTGTTGTTACAAGTTTAATAATAAATTTCGTTGTCGATTGTTAAAATTACTTCTATTAGCAAGTATAGATATTATATTCATTAAAAATAAATGATAAAAATATTTTAGATGGATAGTAAAACTTGTCAACGGATAAGTTGTCGATGATTATTGTGAATTGTAGTCAAAATTTATTTTTCGTCTACTCGTTCAAGTTTTTAAAGGTATTACACAAACAATTATTCCTTTAATTCTTAATTTAACCATTCTGAAAGTGAATAAAAGAACGAATATATGACATTTTTATGTGAGATCGTCGATGACAATGCGTCGTTGATTATCAACGACATTACTATTGTCGAGTACCGATATTATATTTGCGACACTTACAGAAAACGACACCTTCGAACCATCCTAATTAATTGTACAACTTTGTCTCGTTGATGATTATACAATAGATTCCACATACATAATTTGTTCTTACATTATATTGTTATGTTTTTAGAAATTCAACGCAAATAAATATTAATTTAATTTTCAACAATATCTAAAGTAAGTCATTTCTATAATATTTATTTTATTATCGATATAATTTTTTTTATCAATATTTCTCGCCATTTTGGATTATATTTTTCATTCTTCGAGAAAATTATGTTTATAAACTAGAATTTTAAAATATATGACAGAGGAATTGAGAAAGTTAAATTATTGGTAAAATACGAGTGTTGTTACAAGTTTAATAATAAATTTCGTTGTCGATTGTTAAAATTACTTCTATTAGCAAGTATAGATATTATATTCATTAAAAATAAATGATAAAAATATTTTAGATGGATAGTTAAACTTGTCAACGGATAAGTTGTCGATGATTATTGTGAATTGTAGTCAAAATTTATTTTTCGTCTACTCGTTCAAGTTTTTAAAGGTATTACACAAACAATTATTCCTTTAATTCTTAATTTAACCATTCTGAAAGTGAATAAAAGAACGAATATATGACATTTTTATGTGAGATCGTCGATGACAATGCGTCGTTGATTATCAACGACATTACTATTGTCGAGTACCGATATTATATTTGCGACACTTACAGAAAACGACACCTTCGAACCATCCTAATTAATTGTACAACTTTGTCTCGTTGATGATTATACAATAGATTCCACATACATAATTTGTTCTTACATTATATTGTTATGTTTTTAGAAATTCAACGCAAATAAATATTAATTTAATTTTCAACAATATCTAAAGTAAGTCATTTCTATAATATTTATTTTATTATCGATATAATTTTTTTTATCAATATTTCTCGCCATTTTGGATTATATTTTTCATTCTTCGAGAAAATTATGTTTATAAACTAGAATTTTAAAATATATGACAGAGGAATTCAGAAAGTTAAATTATTGGTAAAATACGAGTGTTGTTACAAGTTTAATAATAAATTTCGTTGTCGATTGTTAAAATTACTTCTATTAGCAAGTATAGATATTATATTCATTAAAAATAAATGACAAAAATATTTTAGATGGATAGTAAAACTTGTCAACGGATAAGTTGTCGATGATTATTGTGAATTGTAGTCAAAATTTATTTTTCGTCTACTCGTTCAAGTTTTTAAAGGTATTACACAAACAATTATTCCTTTAATTCTTAATTTAACCATTCTGAAAGTGAATAAAAGAACGAATATATGACATTTTTATGTGAGATCGTCGATGACAATGCGTCGTTGATTATCAACGACATTACTATTGTCGAGTACCGATATTATATTTGCGACACTTACAGAAAACGACACCTTCGAACCATCCTAATTAATTGTACAATTTTGTCTCGTTGATGATTATACAATAGATTCCACATACATAATTTGTTCTTACATTATATTGTTATGTTTTTAGAAATTCAACGCAAATAAATATTAATTTAATTTTCAACAATATCTAAAGTAAGTCATTTCTATAATATTTATTTTATTATCGATATAATTTTTTTTATCAATATTTCTCGCCATTTTGGATTATATTTTTCATTCTTCGAGAAAATTATGTTTATAAACTAGAATTTTAAAATATATGACAGAGGAATTGAGAAAGTTAAATTATTGGTAAAATACGAGTGTTGTTACAAGTTTAATAATAAATTTCGTTGTCGATTGTTAAAATTACTTCTATTAGCAAGTATAGATATTATATTCATTAAAAATAAATGATAAAAATATTTTAGATGGATAGTAAAACTTGTCAACGGATAAGTTGTCGATGATTATTGTGAATTGTAGTCAAAATTTATTTTTCGTCTACTCGTTCAAGTTTTTAAAGGTATTACACAAACAATTATTCCTTTAATTCTTAATTTAACCATTCTGAAAGTGAATAAAAGAACGAATATATGACATTTTTATGTGAGATCGTCGATGACAATGCGTCGTTGATTATCAACGACATTACTATTGTCGAGTACCGATATTATATTTGCGACACTTACAGAAAACGACACCTTCGAACCATCCTAATTAATTGTACAACTTTGTCTCGTTGATGATTATACAATAGATTCCACATACATAATTTGTTCTTACATTATATTGTTATGTTTTTAGAAATTCAACGCAAATAAATATTAATTTAATTTTCAACAATATCTAAAGTAAGTCATTTCTATAATATTTATTTTATTATCGATATAATTTTTTTTATCAATATTTCTCGCCATTTTGGATTATATTTTTCATTCTTCGAGAAAATTATGTTTATAAACTAGAATTTTAAAATATATGACAGAGGAATTCAGAAAGTTAAATTATTGGTAAAATACGAGTGTTGTTACAAGTTTAATAATAAATTTCGTTGTCGATTGTTAAAATTACTTCTATTAGCAAGTATAGATATTATATTCATTAAAAATAAATGATAAAAATATTTTAGATGGATAGTAAAACTTGTCAACGGATAAGTTGTCGATGATTATTGTGAATTGTAGTCAAAATTTATTTTTCGTCTACTCGTTCAAGTTTTTAAAGGTATTACACAAACAATTATTCCTTTAATTCTTAATTTAACCATTCTGAAAGTGAATAAAAGAACGAATATATGACATTTTTATGTGAGATCGTCGATGACAATGCGTCGTTGATTATCAACGACATTACTATTGTCGAGTACCGATATTATATTTGCGACACTTACAGAAAACGACACCTTCGAACCATCCTAATTAATTGTACAACTTTGTCTCGTTGATGATTATACAATAGATTCCACATACATAATTTGTTCTTACATTATATTGTTATGTTTTTAGAAATTCAACGCAAATAAATATTAATTTAATTTTCAACAATATCTAAAGTAAGTCATTTCTATAATATTTATTTTATTATCGATATAATTTTTTTTATCAATATTTCTCGCCATTTTGGATTATATTTTTCATTCTTCGAGAAAATTATGTTTATAAACTAGAATTTTAAAATATATGACAGAGGAATTGAGAAAGTTAAATTATTGGTAAAATACGAGTGTTGTTACAAGTTTAATAATAAATTTCGTTGTCGATTGTTAAAATTACTTCTATTAGCAAGTATAGATATTATATTCATTAAAAATAAATGATAAAAATATTTTAGATGGATAGTAAAACTTGTCAACGGATAAGTTGTCGATGATTATTGTGAATTGTAGTCAAAATTTATTTTTCGTCTACTCGTTCAAGTTTTTAAAGGTATTACACAAACAATTATTCCTTTAATTCTTAATTTAACCATTCTGAAAGTGAATAAAAGAACGAATATATGACATTTTTATGTGAGATCGTCGATGACAATGCGTCGTTGATTATCAACGACATTACTATTGTCGAGTACTGATATTATATTTGCGACACTTACAGAAAACGACACCTTCGAACCATCCTAATTAATTGTACAATTTTGTCTCGTTGATGATTATACAATAGATTCCACATACATAATTTGTTCTTACATTATATTGTTATGTTTTTAGAAATTCAACGCAAATAAATATTAATTTAATTTTCAACAATATCTAAAGTAAGTCATTTCTATAATATTTATTTTATTATCGATATAATTTTTTTTATCAATATTTCTCGCCATTTTGGATTATATTTTTCATTCTTCGAGAAAATTATGTTTATAAACTAGAATTTTAAAATATATGACAGAGGAATTGAGAAAGTTAAATTATTGGTAAAATACGAGTGTTGTTACAAGTTTAATAATAAATTTCGTTGTCGATTGTTAAAATTACTTCTATTAGCAAGTATAGATATTATATTCATTAAAAATAAATGATAAAAATATTTTAGATGGATAGTAAAACTTGTCAACGGATAAGTTGTCGATGATTATTGTGAATTGTAGTCAAAATTTATTTTTCGTCTACTCGTTCAAGTTTTTAAAGGTATTACACAAACAATTATTCCTTTAATTCTTAATTTAACCATTCTGAAAGTGAATAAAAGAACGAATATATGACATTTTTATGTGGGATCGTCGATGACAATGCGTCGTTGATTATCAACGACATTACTATTGTCGAGTACCGATATTATATTTGCGACACTTACAGAAAACGACACCTTCGAACCATCCTAATTAATTGTACAATTTTGTCTCGTTGATGATTATACAATAGATTCCACATACATAATTTGTTCTTACATTATATTGTTATGTTTTTAGAAATTCAACGCAAATAAATAATAATTTAATTTTCAACAATATCTAAAGTAAGTCATTTCTATAATATTTATTTTATTATCGATATAATTTTTTTTATCAATATTTCTCGCCATTTTGGATTATATTTTTCATTCTTCGAGAAAATTATGTTTATAAACTAGAATTTTAAAATATATGACAGAGGAATTGAGAAAGTTAAATTATTGGTAAAATACGAGTGTTGTTACAAGTTTAATAATAAATTTCGTTGTCGATTGTTAAAATTACTTCTATTAGCAAGTATAGATATTATATTCATTAAAAATAAATGATAAAAATATTTTAGATGGATAGTAAAACTTGTCAACGGATAAGTTGTCGATGATTATTGTGAATTGTAGTCAAAATTTATTTTTCGTCTACTCGTTCAAGTTTTTAAAGGTATTACACAAACAATTATTCCTTTAATTCTTAATTTAACCATTCTGAAAGTGAATAAAAGAACGAATATATGACATTTTTATGTGGGATCGTCGATGACAATGCGTCGTTGATTATCAACGACATTACTATTGTCGAGTACCGATATTATATTTGCGACACTTACAGAAAACGACACCTTCGAACCATCCTAATTAATTGTACAATTTTGTCTCGTTGATGATTATACAATAGATTCCACATACATAATTTGTTCTTACATTATATTGTTATGTTTTTAGAAATTCAACGCAAATAAATATTAATTTAATTTTCAACAATATCTAAAGTAAGTCATTTCTATAATATTTATTTTATTATCGATATAATTTTTTTTATCAATATTTCTCGCCATTTTGGATTATATTTTTCATTCTTCGAGAAAATTATGTTTATAAATTAGAATTTTAAAATACAAGATAGAGGAATTAAGAAAGTTAAATTATTGGTAAAATACGAGTGTTGTTACAAGTTTAATAATAAATTTCGTTGTCGATTGTTAAAATTACTTCTATTAGCAAGTATAGATAATATATTCATTAAAAATAAATGATAAAAATATTTTAGATGGATAGTAAAACTTGTCAACGGATAAGTTGTCGATGATTATAGTGAATTGTAGTCAAAATTTATTTTTCGTCGACTCGTTCAAGTTTTTAAAGGTATTACACAAACAATTATTCCTTTAATTCTTAATTTAACCATTCTGAAAGTGAATAAAAGAACAAATATATGACATTTTTATGTGAGATAGTCGATGACAATGCGTCGTTGATTATCAATGACATTACTATTGTCGAGTACCGATATTATATCCCCGACACTTGCAGAAAACGACACCTTTGAAACATCCTAATTAATTGTACAATTTCTTCTCGTTGATGATCATACAATAGATGCCACATACATAATTTGTCCTTAAATTA
This sequence comes from Ligustrum vulgare, assembly GCA_963555705.1. Lineage (NCBI taxonomy): Eukaryota > Viridiplantae > Streptophyta > Magnoliopsida > Lamiales > Oleaceae > Ligustrum > Ligustrum vulgare. The sequence continues at coordinate 17,085,348 of OY743186.1, read as the reverse complement.
TATTGTTATGTTTTTAGAAATTCAACGCAAATAAATATTAATTTAATTTTCAACAGTATCTAAAGTAAGTCATTTCTATAATATTTATTTTATTATTGATAAGATTTTTTTTATCAATATTTCTCGCCATTTTGGATTATATTTTTCATTCTTCGAGAAAATTATGTTTATAAATTAGAATTTTAAAATACAAGATAGAGGAATTAAGAAAGTTAAATTATTGGTAAAATACGAGTGTTGTTACAAGTTTAATAATAAATTTCGTTGTCGATTGTTAAAATTACTTCTATTAGCAAGTATAGATATTATATTCATTAAAAATAAATGATAAAAATATTTTAGATGGATAGTAAAACTATCAACGGATAAGTTGTCGATGATTATTGTGAATTGTAGTCAAAATTTATTTTTCGTCTACTCGTTCAAGTTTTTAAAGGTATTACACAAACAATTATTCGTATAATTCTTAATTTAACCATTCTGAAAGTGAATAAAAGAACGAATATATGACATTTTTATGTGAGATTGTCGATGACAATGCGTCGTTGATTGTCAACGACATTACTATTGTCGAGTACCGATATTATATCCGCGACACTTACAGAAAACGACACCTTCGAACCATCCTAATTAATTGTACAATTTTGTCTCGTTGATGATTATACAATAGATTCCACATACATAATTTGTTCTTACATTATATTGTTATGTTTTTAGAAATTCAACGCAAATAAATATTAATTTAATTTTCAACAATATCTAAAGTAAGTCATTTCTATAATATTTATTTTATTATCGATATAATTTTTTTTATCAATATTTCTCGCCATTTTGGATTATATTTTTCATTCTTCGAGAAAATTATGTTTATAAACTAGAATTTTAAAATATATGACAGAGGAATTGAGAAAGTTAAATTATTGGTAAAATACGAGTGTTGTTACAAGTTTAATAATAAATTTCGTTGTCGATTGTTAAAATTACTTCTATTAGCAAGTATAGATATTATATTCATTAAAAATAAATGATAAAAATATTTTAGATGGATAGTAAAACTTGTCAACGGATAAGTTGTCGATGATTATTGTGAATTGTAGTCAAAATTTATTTTTCGTCTTCTCGTTCAAGTTTTTAAAGGTATTACACAAACAATTATTCCTTTAATTCTTAATTTAACCATTCTGAAAGTGAATAAAAGAACGAATATATGACATTTTTATGTGGGATCGTCGATGACAATGCGTCGTTGATTATCAACGACATTACTATTGTCGAGTACCGATATTATATTTGCGACACTTACAGAAAACGACACCTTCGAACCATCCTAATTAATTGTACAATTTTGTCTCGTTGATGATTATACAATAGATTCCACATACATAATTTGTTCTTACATTATATTGTTATGTTTTTAGAAATTCAACGCAAATAAATATTAATTTAATTTTCAACAATATCTAAAGTAAGTCATTTCTATAATATTTATTTTATTATCGATATAATTTTTTTTATCAGTATTTCTCGCCATTTTGGATTATATTTTTCATTCTTCGAGAAAATTATGTTTATAAACTAGAATTTTAAAATACAAGATAGAGGAATTAAGAAAGTTAAATTATTGGTAAAATACGAGTGTTGTTACAAGTTTAATAATAAATTTCGTTGTCGATTGTTAAAATTACTTCTATTAGCAAGTATAGATATTATATTCATTAAAAATAAATGATAAAAATATTTTAGATGGATAGTAAAACTATCAACGGATAAGTTGTCGATGATTATTGTGAATTGTAGTCAAAATTTATTTTTCGTCTACTCGTTCAAGTTTTTAAAGGTATTACACAAACAATTATTCGTATAATTCTTAATTTAACCATTCTGAAAGTGAATAAAAGAACGAATATATGACATTTTTATGTGAGATTGTCGATGACAATGCGTCGTTGATTGTCAACGACATTACTATTGTCGAGTACCGATATTATATCCGCGACACTTACAGAAAACGACACCTTCGAACCATCCTAATTAATTGTACAATTTTGTCTCGTTGATGATTATACAATAGATTCCACATACATAATTTGTTCTTACATTATATTGTTATGTTTTTAGAAATTCAACGCAAATAAATATTAATTTAATTTTCAACAATATCTAAAGTAAGTCATTTCTATAATATTTATTTTATTATCGATATAATTTTTTTTATCAGTATTTCTCGCCATTTTGGATTATATTTTTCATTCTTCGAGAAAATTATGTTTATAAACTAGAATTTTAAAATACATGATAGAGGAATTAAGAAAGTTAAATTATTGGTAAAATACGAGTGTTGTTACAAGTATAATAATAAATTTCGTTGTCGATTGTTAAAATTACTTGTATTAGCAACTATATATAATATATTCATTAAAAATAAATGATAACAATATTTTAGATGGATAGTAAAACTTGTCAACCGATAAGTTGTCGATGATTATGGTGAATTGTAGTCAAAATTTATTTTTCGTCTACTCGTTCAAGTTTTTAAAGGTATTACACAAACAATTATTCATTTAATTCTTAATTTAACCATTCTGAAAGTGAATAAAAGAACGAATATATGACATTTTTATGTGAGATCGTCGATGACAATGCGTCGTTGATTATCAACGACATTACTATTGTCGAGTACCAATATTATATTTGCGACACTTACAGAAAACGACACCTTCGAACCATCCTAATTAATTGTACAATTTTGTCTCGTTGATGATTATACAATAGATTCCACATACATAATTTGTTCTTACATTATATTGTTATGTTTTTAGAAATTTAACGCAAATAAATATTAATTTAATTTTCAACAATATCTAAAGTAAGTCATTTCTATAATATTTATTTTATTATCGATATAATTTTTTTATCAATATTTCTCGCCATTTTGGATTATATTTTTCATTCTTCGAGAAAATTATGTTTATAAATTAGAATTTTAAAATACAAGATAGAGGAATTAAGAAAGTTAAATTATTGGTAAAATACGAGTGTTGTTACAAGTTTAATAATAAATTTCGTTGTCGATTGTTAAAATTACTTCTATTAGCAAGTATAGATAATATATTCATTAAAAATAAATGATAAAAATATTTTAGATGGATAGTAAAACTTGTCAACGGATAAGTTGTCGATGATTATTGTGAATTGTAGTCAAAATTTATTTTTCGTCTACTCGTTCAAGTTTTTAAAGGTATTACACAAACAATTATTCCTTTAATTCTTAATTTAACCATTCTGAAAGTGAATAAAAGAACGAATATATGACATTTTTATGTGAGATCGTCGATGACAATGCGTCGTTGATTATCAACGACATTACTATTGTCGAGTACCGATATTATATTTGCGACACTTACAGAAAACGACACCTTCGAACCATCCTAATTAATTGTACAACTTTGTCTCGTTGATGATTATACAATAGATTCCACATACATAATTTGTTCTTACATTATATTGTTATGTTTTTAGAAATTCAACGCAAATAAATATTAATTTAATTTTCAACAATATCTAAAGTAAGTCATTTCTATAATATTTATTTTATTATCGATATAATTTTTTTTATCAATATTTCTCGCCATTTTGGATTATATTTTTCATTCTTCGAGAAAATTATGTTTATAAACTAGAATTTTAAAATATATGACAGAGGAATTGAGAAAGTTAAATTATTGGTAAAATACGAGTGTTGTTACAAGTTTAATAATAAATTTCGTTGTCGATTGTTAAAATTACTTCTATTAGCAAGTATAGATATTATATTCATTAAAAATAAATGATAAAAATATTTTAGATGGATAGTAAAACTTGTCAACGGATAAGTTGTCGATGATTATTGTGAATTGTAGTCAAAATTTATTTTTCGTCTTCTCGTTCAAGTTTTTAAAGGTATTACACAAACAATTATTCCTTTAATTCTTAATTTAACCATTCTGAAAGTGAATAAAAGAACGAATATATGACATTTTTATGTGGGATCGTCGATGACAATGCGTCGTTGATTATCAACGACATTACTATTGTCGAGTACCGATATTATATTTGCGACACTTACAGAAAACGACACCTTCGAACCATCCTAATTAATTGTACAATTTTGTCTCGTTGATGATTATACAATAGATTCCACATACATAATTTGTTCTTACATTATATTGTTATGTTTTTAGAAATTCAACGCAAATAAATATTAATTTAATTTTCAACAATATCTAAAGTAAGTCATTTCTATAATATTTATTTTATTATCGATATAATTTTTTTTATCAGTATTTCTCGCCATTTTGGATTATATTTTTCATTCTTCGAGAAAATTATGTTTATAAACTAGAATTTTAAAATACATGATAGAGGAATTAAGAAAGTTAAATTATTGGTAAAATACGAGTGTTGTTACAAGTATAATAATAAATTTCGTTGTCGATTGTTAAAATTACTTGTATTAGCAACTATATATAATATATTCATTAAAAATAAATGATAACAATATTTTAGATGGATAGTAAAATTTGTCAACCGATAAGTGGTCGATGATTATGGTGAATTGTAGTCAAAATTTATTTTTCGTCTACTCGTTCAAGTTTTTAAAGGTATTACACAAACAATTATTCATTTAATTCTTAATTTAACCATTCTGAAAGTGAATTAAAGAATAAATATATAACATTTTTATTTTATTTCGCCATGACAATGCGTAGTTGATTATGACCGACATTACTGTTGTCGAGTACCGATATTATATCCGCGACACTTACAGAAAACGACACCTTTGAACCATCCTAATTAATTGTACAATTTTGTCTCGTTGATGATCATACAATAGATGCCACATACATAATTTGTTCTTAAATTATATTGTTATGTTTTTAGAAATTCAACGCAAATAAATATTAATTTAATTTTCAACAGTATCTAAAGTAAGTCATTTCTATAATATTTATTTTATTATCGATATAATTTTTTTTATCAATATTTCTCGCCATTTTGGATTATATTTTTCATTCTTCGAGAAAATTATGTTTATAAACTAGAATTTTAAAATACATGATAGAGGAATTAAGAAAGTTAAATTATTGGTAAAATACGATTGTTGTTACAAGTTTAATAAAAAATTTCGTTGTCGATTGTTAAAATTACTTGTATTAGCAACTATATATAATATATTCATTAAAAATAAATGATAACAATATTTTAGATGGATAGTAAAACTTGTCAACCGATAAGTTGTCGATGATTATGGTGAATTGTAGTCAAAATTTATTTTTCGTCTACTCGTTCAAGTTTTTAAAGGTATTACACAAACAATTATTCATTTAATTCTTAATTTAACCATTCTGAAAGTGAATAAAAGAACGAATATATGACATTTTTATGTGAGATTGTCGATGACAATGCGTAGTTGATTGTCAACGACATTACTATTGTCGAGTACCGATATTATATCCGCGACACTTACAGAAAACGACACCTTTGAACCATCCTAATTAATTGTACAATTTTGTCTCGTTGATGATCATACAATAGATGCCACATACATAATTTGTTCTTAAATTATATTGTTATGTTTTTAGAAATTCAACGCAAATAAATATTAATTTAATTTTCAACAGTATCTAAAGTAAGTCATTTCTATAATATTTATTTTATTATCGATATAATTTTTTTTATCAATATTTCTCGCCATTTTGGATTATATTTTTCATTCTTCGAGAAAATTATGTTTATAAACTAGAATTTTAAAATACATGATAGAGGAATTAAGAAAGTTAAATTATTGGTAAAATACGATTGTTGTTACAAGTTTAATAAAAAATTTCGTTGTCGATTGTTAAAATTACTTGTATTAGCAACTATATATAATATATTCATTAAAAATAAATGATAACAATATTTTAGATGGATAGTAAAACTTGTCAACCGATAAGTTGTCGATGATTATGGTGAATTGTAGTCAAGATTTATTTTTCGTCTACTCGTTCAAGTTTTTAAAGGTATTACACAAACAATTATTCATTTAATTCTTAATTTAACCATTCTGAAAGTGAATAAAAGAACGAATATATGACATTTTTATGTGAGATCGTCGATGACAATGCGTCGTTGATTATCAACGACATTACTATTGTCGAGTACCAATATTATATTTGCGACACTTACAGAAAACGACACCTTCGAACCATCCTAATTAATTGTACAATTTTGTCTCGTTGATGATTATACAATAGATTCCACATACATAATTTGTTCTTACATTATATTGTTATGTTTTTAGAAATTTAACGCAAATAAATATTAATTTAATTTTCAACAATATCTAAAGTAAGTCATTTCTATAATATTTATTTTATTATCGATATAATTTTTTTATCAATATTTCTCGCCATTTTGGATTATATTTTTCATTCTTCGAGAAAATTATGTTTATAAATTAGAATTTTAAAATACAAGATAGAGGAATTAAGAAAGTTAAATTATTGGTAAAATACGAGTGTTGTTACAAGTTTAATAATAAATTTCGTTGTCGATTGTTAAAATTACTTCTATTAGCAAGTATAGATAATATATTCATTAAAAATAAATGATAAAAATATTTTAGATGGATAGTAAAACTATCAACGGATAAGTTGTCGATGATTATTGTGAATTGTAGTCAAAAATTATTTTTCATCTACTCGTTCAAGTTTTTAAAGGTATTACACAAACAATTATTCGTATAATTCTTAATTTAACCATTCTGAAAGTGAATAAAAGAACGAATATATGACATTTTTATGTGAGATTGTCGATGACAATGCGTTGTTGATTGTCAACGACATTACTGTTGTCGAGTACCGATATTATATCCGCGACACTTACAGAAAACGACACCTTTGAACCATCCTAATTAATTGTACAATTTTGTCTCGTTGATGATCATACAATAGATGCCACATACATAATTTGTTCTTAAATTATATTGTTATGTTTTTAGAAATTCAACGCAAATAAATATTAATTTAATTTTCAACAGTAACTAAAGTAAGTCATTTCTATAATATTTATTTTATTATCGATATAATTTTTTTTATCAATATTTCTCGCCATTTTGGATTATATTTTTCATTCTTCGAGAAAATTATGTTTATAAACTAGAATTTTAAAATACATGATAGAGGAATTAAGAAAGTTAAATTATTGGTAAAATACGATTGTTGTTACAAGTTTAATAAAAAATTTCGTTGTCGATTGTTAAAATTACTTGTATTAGCAACTATATATAATATATTCATTAAAAATAAATGATAACAATATTTTAGATGGATAGTAAAACTTGTCAACCGATAAGTTGTCGATGATTATGGTGAATTGTAGTCAAAATTTATTTTTCGTCTACTCGTTCAAGTTTTTAAAGGTATTACACAAACAATTATTCGTATAATTCTTAATTTAACCGTTCTGAAAGTGAATAAAGAACGAATATATGACATTTTTATGTGAGATTGTCGATGACAATGCGTAGTTGATTGTCAACGACATTACTATTGTCGAGTACCGATATTATATCCGCGACACTTACAGAAAACGACACCTTTGAACCATCCTAATTAATTGTACAATTTTGTCTCGTTGATGATCATACAATAGATGCCACATACATAATTTGTTCTTAAATTATATTGTTATGTTTTTAGAAATTCAACGCAAATAAATATTAATTTAATTTTCAACAGTATCTAAAGTAAGTCATTTCTATAATATTTATTTTATTATCGATATAATTTTTTTTATCAATATTTCTCGCCATTTTGGATTATATTTTTCATTCTTCGAGAAAATTATGTTTATAAACTAGAATTTTAAAATACATGATAGAGGAATTAAGAAAGTTAAATTATTGGTAAAATACGATTGTTGTTACAAGTTTAATAAAAAATTTCGTTGTCGATTGTTAAAATTACTTGTATTAGCAACTATATATAATATATTCATTAAAAATAAATGATAACAATATTTTAGATGGATAGTAAAACTTGTCAACCGATAAGTTGTCGATGATTATGGTGAATTGTAGTCAAAATTTATTTTTCGTCTACTCGTTCAAGTTTTTAAAGGTATTACACAAACAATTATTCGTATAATTCTTAATTTAACCGTTCTGAAAGTGAATAAAGAACGAATATATGACATTTTTATGTGAGATTGTCGATGACAATGCGTAGTTGATTGTCAACGACATTACTATTGTCGAGTACCGATATTATATCCGCGACACTTACAGAAAACGACACCTTTGAACCATCCTAATTAATTGTACAATTTTGTCTCGTTGATGATCATACAATAGATGCCACATACATAATTTGTTCTTAAATTATATTGTTATGTTTTTAGAAATTCAACGCAAATAAATATTAATTTAATTTTCAACAGTATCTAAAGTAAGTCATTTCTATAATATTTATTTTATTATCGATATAATTTTTTTTATCAATATTTCTCGCCATTTTGGATTATATTTTTCATTCTTCGAGAAAATTATGTTTATAAACTAGAATTTTAAAATACATGATAGAGGAATTAAGAAAGTTAAATTATTGGTAAAATACGATTGTTGTTACAAGTTTAATAAAAAATTTCGTTGTCGATTGTTAAAATTACTTGTATTAGCAACTATATATAATATATTCATTAAAAATAAATGATAACAATATTTTAGATGGATAGTAAAACTTGTCAACCGATAAGTTGTCGATGATTATGGTGAATTGTAGTCAAAATTTATTTTTCGTCTACTCGTTCAAGTTTTTAAAGGTATTACACAAACAATTATTCATTTAATTCTTAATTTAACCATTCTGAAAGTGAATAAAAGAACGAATATATGACATTTTTATGTGAGATCGTCGATGACAATGCGTCGTTGATTATCAACGACATTACTATTGTCGAGTACCAATATTATATTTGCGACACTTACAGAAAACGACACCTTCGAACCATCCTAATTAATTGTACAATTTTGTCTCGTTGATGATTATACAATAGATTCCACATACATAATTTGTTCTTACATTATATTGTTATGTTTTTAGAAATTTAACGCAAATAAATATTAATTTAATTTTCAACAATATCTAAAGTAAGTCATTTCTATAATATTTATTTTATTATCGATATAATTTTTTTATCAATATTTCTCGCCATTTTGGATTATATTTTTCATTCTTCGAGAAAATTATGTTTATAAATTAGAATTTTAAAATACAAGATAGAGGAATTAAGAAAGTTAAATTATTGGTAAAATACGAGTGTTGTTACAAGTTTAATAATAAATTTCGTTGTCGATTGTTAAAATTACTTCTATTAGCAAGTATAGATAATATATTCATTAAAAATAAATGATAAAAATATTTTAGATGGATAGTAAAACTATCAACGGATAAGTTGTCGATGATTATTGTGAATTGTAGTCAAAAATTATTTTTCGTCTACTCGTTCAAGTTTTTAAAGGTATTACACAAACAATTATTCGTATAATTCTTAATTTAACCATTCTGAAAGTGAATAAAAGAACGAATATATGACATTTTTATGTGAGATTGTCGATGACAATGCGTTGTTGATTGTCAACGACATTACTGTTGTCGAGTACCGATATTATATCCGCGACACTTACAGAAAACGACACCTTTGAACCATCCTAATTAATTGTACAATTTTGTCTCGTTGATGATCATACAATAGATGCCACATACATAATTTGTTCTTAAATTATATTGTTATGTTTTTAGAAATTCAACGCAAATAAATATTAATTTAATTTTCAACAGTAACTAAAGTAAGTCATTTCTATAATATTTATTTTATTATCGATATAATTTTTTTTATCAATATTTCTCGCCATTTTGGATTATATTTTTCATTCTTCGAGAAAATTATGTTTATAAACTAGAATTTTAAAATACATGATAGAGGAATTAAGAAATTTAAATTATTGGTAAAATACGATTGTTGTTACAAGTTTAATAAAAAATTTCGTTGTCGATTGTTAAAATTACTTGTATTAGCAACTATATATAATATATTCATTAAAAATAAATGATAACAATATTTTAGATGGATAGTAAAACTTGTCAACCGATAAGTTGTCGATGATTATGGTGAATTGTAGTCAAAATTTATTTTTCGTCTACTCGTTCAAGTTTTTAAAGGTATTACACAAACAATTATTCGTATAATTCTTAATTTAACCATTCTGAAAGTGAATAAAAGAACGAATATATGACATTTTTATGTGAGATTGTCGATGACAATGCGTAGTTGATTGTCAACGACATTACTATTGTCGAGTACCGATATTATATCCGCGACACTTACAGAAAACGACACCTTTGAACCATCCTAATTAATTGTACAATTTTGTCTCGTTGATGATCATACAATAGATGCCACATACATAATTTGTTCTTAAATTATATTGTTATGTTTTTAGAAATTCAACGCAAATAAATATTAATTTAATTTTCAACAGTATCTAAAGTAAGTCATTTCTATAATATTTATTTTATTATCGATATAATTTTTTTTATCAATATTTCTCGCCATTTTGGATTATATTTTTCATTCTTCGAGAAAATTATGTTTATAAACTAGAATTTTAAAATACATGATAGAGGAATTAAGAAAGTTAAATTATTGGTAAAATACGATTGTTGTTACAAGTTTAATAAAAAATTTCGTTGTCGATTGTTAAAATTACTTGTATTAGCAACTATATATAATATATTCATTAAAAATAAATGATAACAATATTTTAGATGGATAGTAAAACTTGTCAACCGATAAGTTGTCGATGATTATGGTGAATTGTAGTCAAAATTTATTTTTCGTCTACTCGTTCAAGTTTTTAAAGGTATTACACAAACAATTATTCATTTAATTCTTAATTTAACCATTCTGAAAGTGAATAAAAGAACGAATATATGACATTTTTATGTGAGATCGTCGATGACAATGCGTCGTTGATTATCAACGACATTACTATTGTCGAGTACCAATATTATATTTGCGACACTTACAGAAAACGACACCTTCGAACCATCCTAATTAATTGTACAATTTTGTCTCGTTGATGATTATACAATAGATTCCACATACATAATTTGTTCTTACATTATATTGTTATGTTTTTAGAAATTTAACGCAAATAAATATTAATTTAATTTTCAACAATATCTAAAGTAAGTCATTTCTATAATATTTATTTTATTATCGATATAATTTTTTTATCAATATTTCTCGCCATTTTGGATTATATTTTTCATTCTTCGAGAAAATTATGTTTATAAATTAGAATTTTAAAATACAAGATAGAGGAATTAAGAAAGTTAAATTATTGGTAAAATACGAGTGTTGTTACAAGTTTAATAATAAATTTCGTTGTCGATTGTTAAAATTACTTCTATTAGCAACTATATATAATATATTCATTAAAAATAAATGATAACAATATTTTAGATGGATAGTAAAACTTGTCAACCGATAAGTTGTCGATGATTATGGTGAATTGTAGTCAAAATTTATTTTTCGTCTACTCGTTCAAGTTTTTAAAGGTATTACACAAACAATTATTCGTATAATTCTTAATTTAACCATTCTGAAAGTGAATAAAAGAACGAATATATGACATTTTTATGTGAGATTGTCGATGACAATGCGTAGTTGATTGTCAACGACATTACTATTGTCGAGTACCGATATTATATCCGCGACACTTACAGAAAACGACACCTTTGAACCATCCTAATTAATTGTACAATTTTGTCTCGTTGATGATCATACAATAGATGCCACATACATAATTTGTTCTTAAATTATATTGTTATGTTTTTAGAAATTCAACGCAAATAAATATTAATTTAATTTTCAACAGTATCTAAAGTAAGTCATTTCTATAATATTTATTTTATTATCGATATAATTTTTTTTATCAATATTTCTCGCCATTTTGGATTATATTTTTCATTCTTCGAGAAAATTATGTTTATAAACTAGAATTTTAAAATACATGATAGAGGAATTAAGAAAGTTAAATTATTGGTAAAATACGATTGTTGTTACAAGTTTAATAAAAAATTTCGTTGTCGATTGTTAAAATTACTTGTATTAGCAACTATATATAATATATTCATTAAAAATAAATGATAACAATATTTTAGATGGATAGTAAAACTTGTCAACCGATAAGTTGTCGATGATTATGGTGAATTGTAGTCAAAATTTATTTTTCGTCTACTCGTTCAAGTTTTTAAAGGTATTACACAAACAATTATTCATTTAATTCTTAATTTAACCATTCTGAAAGTGAATAAAAGAACGAATATATGACATTTTTATGTGAGATCGTCGATGACAATGCGTCGTTGATTATCAACGACATTACTATTGTCGAGTACCAATATTATATTTGCGACACTTACAGAAAACGACACCTTCGAACCATCCTAATTAATTGTACAATTTTGTCTCGTTGATGATTATACAATAGATTCCACATACATAATTTGTTCTTACATTATATTGTTATGTTTTTAGAAATTTAACGCAAATAAATATTAATTTAATTTTCAACAATATCTAAAGTAAGTCATTTCTATAATATTTATTTTATTATCGATATAATTTTTTTATCAATATTTCTCGCCATTTTGGATTATATTTTTCATTCTTCGAGAAAATTATGTTTATAAATTAGAATTTTAAAATACAAGATAGAGGAATTAAGAAAGTTAAATTATTGGTAAAATACGAGTGTTGTTACAAGTTTAATAATAAATTTCGTTGTCGATTGTTAAAATTACTTCTATTAGCAAGTATAGATAATATATTCATTAAAAATAAATGATAAAAATATTTTAGATGGATAGTAAAACTATCAACGGATAAGTTGTCGATGATTATTGTGAATTGTAGTCAAAAATTATTTTTCGTCTACTCGTTCAAGTTTTTAAAGGTATTACACAAACAATTATTCGTATAATTCTTAATTTAACCATTCTGAAAGTGAATAAAAGAATGAATATATGACATTTTTATGTGAGATCGTCGATGACAATGCGTCGTTGATTATCAACGACATTACTATTGTCGAGTACCAATATTATATTTGCGACACTTACAGAAAACGACACCTTCGAACCATCCTAATTAATTGTACAATTTTGTCTCGTTGATGATTATACAATAGATTCCACATACATAATTTGTTCTTACATTATATTGTTATGTTTTTAGAAATTCAACGCAAATAAATATTAATTTAATTTTCAACAATATCTAAAGTAAGTCATTTCTATAATATTTATTTTATTATCGATATAATTTATTTTATCAATATTTCTCGCCATTTTGGATTACATTTTTCATTCTGCGAGAAAATTATGTTGATAAATTAGAATTTAAAAATATAAGATAGAGGAATTAAGAAAGTTGAATTTTTTTGTAAAATACGTGTGTTACAATTTTAATAATAAATTTCGTTGTCGTTTGTTAAAATTACTTCTATTAGCAAGTATAGATAATATATTCATTAAAAATAAATGATAACAGTATTTTAGATGGATAGTAAAACTTGTCAACCTGTAAGTTGTCGATGATTATTGTGAATTGTAGTCAAAATTTATTTTCCGTCTACTCGTTCTAGTTTTTAAACATATTACACAAATAATTTTTCATTTAATTCTGAATTTTACCATTCTGAAAGTGAATAAAAGAACGAATATATAACATTTTTATGTGAGATCGTCGATGACAATGCGTCGTTGATTATCAACGAAATTACTATTGTCGAGTACCGATATTATATCCGCGATACTTACAGAAAACGACATCTTTGAATCATCCTAATTAATTGTACAATTTTGTCTCGTTGATGATTATACAATAGATGCCACATACATAATTTGTTCTTAAATTATATTGTTATGTTTTTAAAAATTCAACGCAAATAAATATTAATTTAATTTTCAACAGTATCTAAAGTAAGTCATTTACATAATATTTATTTTATTATAGTTGTAATTTTTTTTATCAATATTTCCCGCCATTTTGGATTATATTTTTCATTCTCCGAGAAAATTATGTTGATAAATTAGAATTTTAAAATATAAGATAGAGGAATTAAGAAAGTTAAATTTTTTGTAAAATACGTGTTTTACAATTTTTAATAAATTTTATATAAATGACCAAAAAGCAAACCCATCTAAACACATCACACGTGCACACTTCATTAAGACTATATAATTTATATAAAACTAAAACTAAATACTTACAACTCCTCTAAACTTCAATAAATCAGGCTTCGTTAATCCGAAACAACTTTTTCTCGAGCATAACATACATGATTTATTACGAGCTATCTAACAAGCCCAATATTGATATATTTATCAATGTACTATAAAAACTTAAATAATCGATGAGACAAATTTAAAATTAGTATATTTACCAGCTTAGTCCCTAACCTTCAAAGCATGTATAATAGCATATAAAGAAAATAAATTTTTGTTTTATTAAAATATTTGGGACCTTACAATCTCCCTTACTTAAAATCATCGATGACAATGCGTCGTTGATTATTAACGATGACAATGCGTCGTTGATTATTAACGATATTACTATTTTATAGTACCGATATTATATCCGCGACACGTACTAACGACGACATCTCAAAATCATCATAATTAATTGTACAATTTTGTCTCGGTGATTATTATCCCATAGATGCCATATACATAGTTTGTTCTTAATTTATATTGTTATGTTTTTTAAAAATGCTACGGAAATAAATATTTATTTAATCTTTAGCAATATCAAGAGTAAGTCATTTATATAATATTTATTTTATTATCGATAATTTTTTTTTGTCATTATTACTCACCATTTTGATTTCTATTTCTTCATTCTTCAAGAAAATTATATTGATAAATTAGAATTTTCAAATAAAAAATAGTGGAAATAAGAAAGTTAATTTTTTAGTAAAATGCATGTGTTAACATTTTAATATTAAATTTTCAGTCTTAAATTGGTGTTGTGTCATCAATTACAATAAACTCATACTTTGGTCTACTACAATTGCAATTTTTGGCGGCTTAGTTGATATCTTATTGTTAAAACGACTAAATCAATCCTAATTTTATTAAAACTCGAGTCGTGTTTATTTCTCATTTGAAATACTAAGATCTTGAAATCTGCATCTATGAAAGAGGCAATCTCTTCACCTAAATGTGACGTGGATCTAAAATCATTTAGATCTATTTTTTCTATTGAACCTTTCATTTGCATCCATATTCATATATATAGATATGATTTATTGTATATGATACTTGTAGTTTGAATCTCAGCAAAATTACCAATTCATTAAGCTATATATTATAATCGACAACTCTTGAATCCATCTCTTCTGATTGAAAATCATCAAAAAGGGGAAAAATATGACTCATATAGCACTCTATTGTGATATTTTTGATTTGTATTCACTCAAGAGCTTTGCATCCTTTCGCGCCTCAATATTTCTTTTGTATTGACTTTATTCATGACCATTGTTATCTCGACAACGTATAATTCCATCAACATGAATTAAACCCAATACTCAAATCACTATACATTATTCTAACCTAGGATTAGAAGAAAAATATATATCAGATGAATTTGTTCTGAACCTCTCGATTTGAGTATAATAGATATCGAAATATCGAGTTTTCGATAGCTTTGCTTAAAGATTTCAAATCATCCTAAAATAATGACGGTATCCTTCTCTATTTGAGAAAACCTCGATCATCTCTATCCATTCTCCTTCTTTCACTGCAAATACTTTATGAAACATAGTTGGATTATTTTCAACTCAAGCCTAGTAGGAACCCATCGAGTTTACGAACTCCGTTGAAACACGAATTTACTTAGGGTAGCAGGATAGTATCGCCAAGTTGTATAAAATAGACTACGATGTCCAAATGGAAGATTATTCCAATATAACAAAGTGACGTGTTATGGGAGAATGTTTTTACAAAATTAATGTGTTCCTGGTCCAATTCAAAAATTGAGCTGAAAGAGGATGCCACATGATTCATGAAGATACTTTTACGAATAAATTCTGGCATGAATTAGCGTGATGCGATGAGAAGCCACGTACTTATCAAGACAAGAAAGATACTTGAACCACAACCTAAACTTCGTTGCCGCCACTTTTACGTTGAAAGTATAGAGGCATCACAAATATGAAAAAAATATATATATCACAAGCAACAACGGTTTGAAGTGTGTGATCTAACTAGGAACGATCACTATACATGATTACGTTGATGACTAGATTTTAATTATGAATATGTTATCACCTATGACGGGTTTACGTTTACTGCTGACGCATATTATTTTAAGTTGTTCATGACAAAGTATTGGAAATTTTTTAATGAAACCATAGTAACCAACCAATATTATGTCTACTCTGTGCAATTTTCATCCGCTGACGAATCTTTTCAACAACTTTTGCTGTTTGTTGTACTGTTTCTAGACCCAATAGTTTTCTTTCTCCTATCTTATCCCAATGAACTAGTGATCTACACTTCCTATCGTATAGCACTCAATACAGATCGAAGTTTGATAGTTGTTATAGGAGACCATCAACCGACATTATCCCACTTATGAATCCATTCACTAACTTTCCATTTCCAATCTTTCATAGGATCTATTCTAATGTCTAAACCTTAATATATATACTGATTGATCACATTCTTAAAACTAAAATCAAGAAGATTGACCAAAAGAAGACTTTATAATCCAGAATTAGTGAAACTTGACGTCTATACCAAAGTATACAGTAGAAATACTAAAACTTTGACATAATCTTTCTGGAAAGATTCACAACCGAAATCCTTTCTGAACATGCTGGCATTTCTTTTAAAATCAGAGGATCAAACTTAAATCCTGTAACCCATACTTATATATTGTAATCAAGTATTCAGCATCATACACTCATCTTAAAACTAAAGCCAATGTACTAATTTAAGAATACATGCTCTCAAAATCATCATAACAACAATACTCTAACCAAGTATTTTATAAATAAATCATTAACCTATCACCAATGAATAAGACTTTTGTGATTCATATAGGATTCCTCATCAAGTTTACTTAACCCAAAGATACAACTCCACAATAAGTAAAAGTTACACTAATGATCATCCTAGATTTAAACAATCCAGATTTACGTATATTCCATAGAGATCTCAAAATGGATAATATGCTCTACTCACATCTAATGCACAACCAACAATGAGTAACCACAACTAAAACACTAAAATTTTAAATAAATTCCTCTATCTTATCATAAACAATTGAAGTCTCCCGACCATAGGTCACATTTAGCAACAACAAACCATTGATCAAGATAAGATTAACTAGTTCAAACATATCATCACACTATTCTTCCATAGGACAATCATAACATTCATTAAATATCTATTTACCATAACTTGTGGTAATCATGTGACATGTCACTTATCACCATACCATATGACATCAACATTTAATCATATCAATCTCCTTAAGATCACAGTATAATAACCATCATATATATCACACGAACATTTCTACATCAATAAATCACTAAAAACCTTATATATACCAATCTCTCAATCTCAATAAATCTTAAATTTTACAATTCTTTACTCCTTCAGTTGCCTAGAAGTGTAGGCCATCACCTCGTCATGTTACATAATAACACGACCAAGCCCTTTCAATTAAGCATTTCTGTAAATGACGAACCTTTTACTACCCTGTGGAATCGTTAGGATTATCACAGTTGTCCACCGTGTCTATCACTCTTCAAAGCACTGCTCAATCTGAGCTCCATTGAGATTTTGTATTATTTCTGGTTAACTTAGCCAACGGTGAGGCAATCTTGGAAAATTCCTCGACAAATCTCTGGTAGTAACCAGCTAATCCGAGAAAACTACGAACTTCTTGAACATTATATGGCATCGCCAAACTTCCTCAATCTTACTCGGATCAACATTAATACCTTCCCTTGATACAACATGCCCCAAGAATGACACCCTATCCAGCCAGAACTCACACTTCTTAGACTTAGTAAAATTTCTCTTCTCTAAGTTTCTGAAGCACGATCCTCAATTTTTTTTTTTTTCAGACCTCGAATAGATCAATATGTCATCAATGAAAACTATAATAACTTGGTCCAAATATTCTTTAAAGACCCAATGCATTAAGTCCATAAATGCTGCAGTATTTGTTAACCTAAACAACACCACTAAGAACTCATAATGCCCATATCTAGTACAGAAAGATGTCCTTGAAATGTCCTCTTCCTTGATCCTCAATTGATGGTAACCAGATCGCAGATCAATCTTAGAAAAATACCCTGAAGCTAATCAAACAGGTCGTCAATTCTTGGCAATTGATATTTTTTATTTGTCACCATATTCAATTCTCTGTAGTTTATGCAAGGTCTCATAGGACCATCTCGCTTCTTTACGGATAACATAGGCACACCCCATGGTGGAAAGCTACGTTGAACACAACACTTGTCCATAAGATCATGTAACTGCTCATTGAGCTCTTTAAGTTCAGCAAGAGCCATTCGATATGGAGCCTTAGACATTGGGGCGGTTCCAGGCACTAAATCGATACTGAAGTCAATCTCTATTTCAAGTCGTAGATCATAAAGATCTTCTGAAAACACATCTTGATATTCTCGAACGATCGTAGTTTGTTCGAGAGAGAGGTTTGTCGACTGTCTTAGTAACCTCAATTAGTGCCAGCCAAGTAGGCTTTATAGTCTTATTCTATCAACTGACGAGCCTTCATCGTAGACATAATTGGAATAGCATGTTTCACCTAAACTCCAATAAAGCAAAAAGGGGTCATTTGGGGGTTCGATCACCACTTTCTTGTCATGACAATCACTTGAAGCGTGGTACCTAGATAACCAGTTCATTCCCAGAATGACATCAAAATCATGAATTTCTATTTTATAAGATTTGCCAACCAATCATGCCCTCTCATTACTATTGGGCAATCTCTCAACACATAACTTGAGTTCAAAAATTCTTCAAATGGTGTTGACAATCTAAACTTGGTCTCCAATTACGAAGACGGATAACTCAATTTTTTTTTTTTATGAAGGTGAGATTAGCAGTTCAGTGGGTATTCCCGAAATCAAACATGATGAGTGTCTAACACTAAGTTCGATGCCTTCTCAACTTCTGACTTGGATATAATATACATTCTTGCCGATGTAGTCTCCATGACTCAAAGCACTATTCCCATTCACTTCATATCTTTCACATAGGGCTTATAAACATTACCCAATTTTATAATAATCATTACCATCTCATTTTCTCATTTACATAATCAAGGTATACACGTCATATTCATTACCAACATCCTTAACCTTTAACTTTACAACATTACATATTAACATGCAAACATTTACAATACTGGAAACATTACTACGCATTTACTAACTTGAACAGAAATTTAACTTACCAGATGATCGAGGGAGAAGCACTTGAGGCGTGAAATAATTCAAATTATAGACATTAAAGATCATAAATTTATAATTTATAATAACATTCACATGGGTATTACGTGAAATTTAATATTGTACGAAAACTGAAAAGCTGTCTTACATAAAGACTGATGCAGTTCAATGATTAAATTTTGAGGACAAAATTTATTTAAGGTGGAGATTGTAAAGCCCAAAAAAATCATCTTATAATATTCAATTATTCACATTTAACGGGACTTTAATTTAGTTGGCGTAATATCAACGAAAAATAAAAAGAACACTAAATGTTGTAGAAGCAATTTGATCGATATAATAAACAAATTATCGATACTATAATTGGGAAGATATTGATTGAAATGTGGAGTGTACTTGAAAGTGGAACAAAGAATTACACATATATTCTGAGGACGCTAAATCCTTAGTTTTGTTCTTTCTAACTATTAAAGAACACCATAGTGTAGAGTTCTGAATATCCTTCCAAATGACATATTGCACACACATATTCGATTAGCACGCTTGCCCTGAAAAGTTTAATAAGGAAGGTCGACAATTTTGAAAAGCTAGTTTGGAATGGCCGATTTTGACGAGCTGTAACTTTCACTACGGTTGATTGTGTTGTATCCTGGAAATGATATGGGGTGTTTCGGTATTGTTCAAGGAAAAGTAGTGCACCAATTTGGAAGCACTTTCCTTGTGTGACCCATTTTTTTTTAATGCAAAGTCACTCTCATTTCTGACACAGCACGAGGTTGAATTCAAAATTCATGTGGCTTTTTTGAGGAAATGTTTATTTAGCCTCCACTTGTGGTCGAGGATTCAATTTTGAGATAATTTGAGAGTGGAACTTTGATAAACAATCACACTACTTGTACTTAGAGGTTAACCAGAGATTGACATTTACTGCAAAAAGATCAAAAATCCCCTAACTAGGTTACAATATTACAATGCATGCCATTGTTTTCAAAATATCGTATAAGCATATTCAAAATCTCTAACTGCAGAAGATATCTTCTCAAAACCTAAAATCGCCTCTTCCCAAATCCACCCACTTTCCTCTTCTTTCCCAAATGTATTTCCTCTGCTTTCCTATAAGTTTACTTCAAGAATTTAGACTACGATGGAAGTAGGTTAGATTTTTTGAAGATTCCAAGAGAGTTCGACGTAGTGGTACCAAAAATCGCATCTTTCTAAATCACAGAAGTTCATCTTGTACTCTACTAATTTCCGACTTACCTATCAGTTGATGATGTAGCGACCAAGAAATTTTTCAATTATAAAATAATATTTAAATTATTAAAAACGTGTCACTGCGATCTCACCCATTTTTAAATTAAAGTTGAAATGTGTTCGTCTAGTCATGTTGAGTATTTCGAGCCAAATATATAAAATCAAGTCCAATTCGATTTTTAATCCAATTTTGAGTTTTTAAAATTATTTTTTTTCTAAATGCAAACATCGTTTTTAATTCCAAAATTCATTTTAAATCAAATTTCAATTTATTTGTGATTATTATTCAAAGTTATCTTTTAATACAATTCTATCTCGTTGGAAGTCATCATAGTTATTTGGTATCCTCGTAGTGTCCAACTTTTCACAACTCTACTTCAACTACAGTACTTCATGTACCAATCAATATTACAAACCCCATTCAGCATCAATCACATGTACACTACACAAAATACAGACTCTCAAATTTTAGCAACCCCAAATTCAGTGACGGATGTAGGTGTCGGCGACCTAGCTCGGCCGCACTAGCCAGCCGCTGACCGCCGTCTAGAATTTTTTTTTTAAAATTGAAAACCTGAAATAATACTGAAATTTTGGGAAATAGGATAGAGTTCAGATTAATTAAACTGATTGTGCAAAACCAAAAATAATTGACTCGGGAAAATAGAGAAAATCTCACCTTGGGGGATAAAATCGAGGCCTATGTCAGGAAAGAAGAAGATGAAGTTTGATTTCGGGTTTTCAAATGTTATCTGGTGTTGGGTACTTGTTTGACCCATTTCTTCGTTTAATTTATTTTTCTCTTCATTGGTTCGATTGTTCTGATGGGTTTTTGAGTTAATTTGATGGTGATTTACAGGCTTATACCTTGGAGCTGGAGATAGTAGTGCATAGCTAGAAGAGGGAAATGCAAGTCTTTTGAGAGAAGATGGTGCTAATTCCTGGATTTAATCATATATATTCTGTAATACTCTAACATTGTAATTAATTATTGAAAAATTCAATTAAAAAGAAATGAGCCTTTTTTGGACACAAACTCTACATGTTTTTGGGTTATCTTTATCTATAAATATGTACTTGAGAAGCCAATAAATTGTATAATCATAGAATGTCATATTCTAACCAAATACAGAGAAAATTCTGAGCATTTAGTCAGAATATAAATTTCACTTGGGCTTTTAGTATGAGCATTTCTAGTGAAAATTATTTCCACTGCCCGGTAAATACCCAGAAAAATGAAATGTACCCCCCATTAAATAATTTATATGGATATATAACTTATCCCTTCAAAACTATTAACATAAATGGTACTATTTTTAAAAACTGAAAAGATCATTATAATCGTATCAACATCAATTGAATGGGGAGATTCAAGCATTTGACAAAGAAGAAGCCATTAAACAAATTTTTATTGATTTACTAATTATGGAACTTTTTTTTTTTTTTTGATATAAATGAAAGTATCAATCTAGTGATTCTAGTTCTAGTTATCTCGCAACTGCCTTTAGTAGAGTACATGAGTTATTAGACTCAGAAAAAAAATTGCACTGAAAAAATGAACTTAGTGTATTTCTATATTGATTGCATAATTTTTAATATCATTTAATTTAATTAAATAATAACTAATAATATCGCTATTACGGTCATGAGTCAACGGTCAACGTTCGGTTGCTCTAGCTGGACTTCGGTCCTGGATTCGTGATTGCCCAAATTGATTTCACAGAAAGATTCTCTCAATCCTCAACCAATATCATTCACAACACACCATAAACTAACTCAAATTTCTTCATCAACTCTTCGTCAAAATCTCAATATATCTTCTCCTTCCAATCGTATGTTTGTTGGCAGAAACTTTGATCACACATGCACACAAAATTTAGTGAAATGAAATCATCACACATTGATACACAACAACCTTTAATCTCCATCAACCGAACAACCTTCAATCCAACCACTTCAATACCAAAATTCCATCAACCCAAGCCTCATCCACCAATATTCAGTGACCGATTAACACATGACCTCCAAGAACCGTTCACTACCTCCACGACCAAAATACCCCTAGCCACACAGCCCTTCTATCCACCAAGAAAAGAAACACCACCGCAATCAACTGCCACTGCCAATGCTGACCCGAAACCACAACCACCACCAGCGAAACCACCTACTACCCAACAAAAAATTCCTCAATTCAAGCCAAATCAAAACCCCTAACCAAAATTCACCCAAACACCAAAAGAAACCCAAGAAATAAAAAAGTCCAAATGCCTACCTCGACTGTCGTATTATACACCGAAAAAATCTCCCAAATGAGCCTTGGTCTCGCACCACAAAACCACCTAAATTCTTCTCCTTTAGCCACCCCTCCGTTGACCCATTTCCACCACGTGAAGGCTGCTCTACCACTAGTAGAACGCTAACGAAAGGGCACAGCCAAGGGCTTGAAATCGACAGGGGTGATGCCACTGCATCGTTGCATACTATCCTCTCTCTCTCTCTCTCTCTCAGTTTGTTTTGAGAGACCTTATATGATGATGTGGATGAGGGAGTTCGGGTGTTCCAAGTTACCAAACAAGTTCTAGTGATTATCACCAATGAAAGATATAGTGATGAAGTATCACTAGTACAAAAAAGCATAAATTTCTTTTATTAATTGTGCGAGTTTATTTACACATTCTTGCTTATAACTTTCTTTTATTTTTTATATATGCTCTATACGTTGTGAATAATTTCATTTATGATTTTTGATAACAATAATTTGATATATATATATATATATATATATATATATATATATATATATCGTTGTTATATGTGCGGGTACATTCACAGTGGTCTAAATTTAATGGCTGAGTCTTCATCATCTTCAGATGATCATCGTACTACCAGAACAAAAAGGACTAGAGGTCCGACAATGTGCAAAAACATGAAGAAGGTGGGTGATGTGATCCGGAAAAGGCGTCAAAAATGAGAAATCAAGATACGGGCAATTCAACAATATTCTACATAGGAAAATGAACAAGTTTCATGTTGGGCTCGAGTCGAGATTCAAATCAGATCAATTAATGTCAAAAGATCAGAAATCAAGGCAGAAAGGCTTTTACGGCCGTAACTTCCATAATTACGGCCGTAACATTATCAGTGCACAATTTGGGCAGAACAGCGTTTACGGCCGTAACTTTGGTTCTCACGGCCGTAACATCAATCTTCACGGCCGTAACTAATATTGAGACATTTTGATCAGAGAAGGACTTACGGCCGTAAGTCCAACTTTTACGGCCGTAAGCGCGCAAATCAGATTTTCTGGATTTTTAGTATTTCAGTTGATTTGTATTTCCTTTATTGGTTTTTAATACTTTTTCCAATTTTGGTTATTTTGGTTATTTTAGTTATTTTAGCTATTTTAACCTAATTCGAATTCTATTCAGAGTCAGTTAGCGACTAGGGTTTATTTTGCCTATTTATATGCTTTTCCATTCAATGTAAAAACAGAATATTTTTGATGAATAAAATTATTGAGTGTTTGTACTCTCTCTAAAGGTGAGGATTTTTCCCTTTAAACAACGAACTTATCAAGATTCAAATCTTGTGGCGTTCAAAATAATTGAACTTATCAAGGATCTGGACATTCCTTGTGGCGTTCCCCCTCCATGGTTCTTATCACCGCATCGTAACGGGTTTTGGGTTTAATATACCCATAGTTCTTGCGTCGTGAGGTCGGGGTTGCATTGTTATCGTCTACTAATTGGATTTTAGAGCTTTCCGGCATTTTAATTCTGCGTGTTCTTGGTGATCCCCATATCGGATCACATCATATGGTATCAGAGCTGGACTCTGGATTCAGGTTTTGTTTTTTTATTCTATCCAGTTTGATTTTGTGTTTTTATCATAGAGTCTACACAAAATCATCCATATCTTGTTCTTCGTGTCAGTAAAACTTTTTCGTTATTTGATCTACACAAAAATCCATCAAAAATTCAATCTTGTTTATTTTATTCGATTCTTATCCAAATCTTGTCCCGTTTGTTTTGTTGCGTTCGTGTCAAATTTTCGGATTTTATTCAAAAAATAATTATTTTTTTTATTTTTATTAATTCCGAAAATTCATCATAATTAAAAAAAAAAAAAAAATCACTCCGAAATTCAAGAACAGTTTTCTTGAATTTCCTTAATTCTTGATTTTCCTTGCCTTCCAAGTCAAAATTAAAATTCATTAGTCCTCGTGTCAAACTATTATTCCATTCCATTCCACAATGTCCAAATTTCACGAAAAATTCATCATCTAGGAAAGATAACCATCAATCTTCTCTCCTTGTCATGATGGAGAAACGGTTTGAGGAGTTAGCTGCAAAATTGGAAGCGAATTTTGATGCGAGATTAGATGCGAAGTTTGGGAAGGTTAAGAACTCAGTAGATATGCATAGTGCAGAACTTGCTCAACGGCGTGAAAGGGAATATAGGCGTAACCGTAAACCTAGGATTGGGATTAGAGTTGATTGGGACATTAATGCGAGGGCGCTCTTGAAGAGTCGAACAGAAATTTAGGAGGAAAGAATGATTTATGAACGGAAGGCTAGAAAAGAAGCTAAGTTAAGAAAGAGGGAGAGTGAAAGGGAGGCTGAAGCTAAATTACAACAGGGTGAAAGTGAGATTGGAGGGGATTTAAAATTGGAGTGTCAGGATATGAATGTTGAAAAGAAAGAGGGAGACTTGAGGAACGAGTTAGAATGAGGAGGTTCCTAATTATGTCGATAAAATTATTTATGAGGTGGTGCATGAGCAAAAGCATGAGAAATTAGGAGAGGTGATTGAGCCCAGAAATTTAGAAGTGGAGGTTGAGTGTGCGAAAAAAGAAATTGAAGTAGTTGATCAAACTCCGAGCCTTGAAGTACAGAACAAAATTGTGGAAGAGGAGATTGAAAATAACATTGTTGACAATGATAGGAATGAATTGGAAGTTGGGGTAGAACTTCAACATTTGAATGTTGAAATTGTCAATAAAAATATTGAAGAGGTGGTAGAATGTAAAAAATTCGAAGAAGTGGTTGAGAAAAAAGAAGAGAATGAGCAAGAAAGTATATTGACTTTTGGAGGCGACGAGAAGGGCCTCGTGGTGGGAAAAAAAGAGTTGGAGGCTTTGTATCATGAGTACAAGGATCTATACCTTGTGCATGGAGACGCTAACATTTCCCTCCCCGTTTTTTTAAAATCTTTCTTGCAGGTTTATTGTGCATGGAAGTTTGATTTACATCAACCTTGGTCAATTCCCCTCGTGTTTCAATATCTTCTTGTCTACAAATTGGAGGAGCATCATTTATTGAAAGCATGTCAGGGAATCGACAATTTTTCGTTTAATCCAAGAGGTACAGTTTGATTTTTCAAGAACAACACCATGATTCGGGACGAATCATCCTAAAGAAGGAGGGAATGGTACGAGTCAGGGTGGGCTTGACGGGAAAATGTATAATTCAAGCCAAAACAAAAAGTCAAGCAGGTTCGGAGAATATCAGATCAAACATTGCTTATACGAAGAAGGTTCGAGGATAAACCAAGTTAGCAAGCCAAGAACAGCTTTATGATTCGGGACGAATCATCTTAAAGGAAGAGGGGATGATGTGATCTGAAAAGGCGTCAAAAATGAGAAATCAAGATACGGGCAATTCAACAATATTCTACATAGGAAAATGAACAAGTTTCATGGTGGGCTCGAGTCGAGATTCAAATCAGATCAATTAATGTCAAAAGATCAGAAATCATGGCAGAAAGGCTTTTACGGCCGTAACTTCCATAATTACGGCCGTAACATTATCTGTGCACAATTTGGGCAGAACAGCGGTTACGGCCGTAACTTTGGTTCTCATGGCCGTAACATGGAATTTCATGACCGTAACATCAATCTTCACGGCCGTAACTAATATGGAGACATTTTGATCAAAGAAGGACTTACGGCCGTATGTCCGACTTTTACGGCCGTAAGCGGCGCAAATCAGATTTTCGGGATTTTTAGTATTTCAGTTGATTTGTATTTCCTTTATTGGTTTTTAATACTTTTTCCAATTTTGGTTATTTTAGTTATTTTAGTTATTTTAGCTATTTTAGCCTAATTAGAATTCTATTCAGAGTCAGTTAGCGACTAGGGTTTATTTTGCCTATTTATATGCTTTTCCATTCAATGTAAAAACAGAATATTTTTGATGAATAAAATTATTGAGTGTTTGTACTCTCTCTAAAGGTGAAGATTTTTCCCTTTAAACAACGAACTTATCAAGATTAAAATCTTGTGGCGTTCCAAACAATTGAACTTATTAAGGATCTGGACATTTCTTGTGGCGTTCCCCCTTTGTGGTTCTTATCTCCGCATCGTAACGGGTTTTGGGTTTAATATACCCATAGTTCTTGCGTCGTGAGGTCGGGGTTGCATTGTTATCGTCTACTAATTGGATTTTAGAGCTTTTCGGCGTTTTAATTCTGCGTGTTCTTGGTGATCCCCATATCGGATCACATCATATGGTATCAGAGCTGGACTCTGGATTCAGGTTTTGTTTTTCTATTCTATCCAGTTTGATTTTGTGTTTTTATCATAGAGTCTACACAAAATCATCCATATCTTGTTCTTCGTGCCAGTAAAACTTTTTCGTTATTTGATCTATACAAAAATCCATCAAAAATTCAATCTTGTTTATTTTATTCGATTCTTATCCAAATCTTGTCCCGTTTGTTTTGTTGCGTTCGTGTCAAATTTTCGGATTTTATTCAAAAAAAATTTATTTTTTTATTTTTATTAATTCCGAAAATTCATCATAATTCAAAAAAAAAAAAAAAAAAGTCACTCCGAAATTCAAGAACCACTTTCTTGAATTTCCTTAATTCTTGACATTCCCTGCCTTCCAAATCAAAATTAAAATTCATTAGTCATCGTGTCAAACTATTATTCCATTTCATTCCACAATGTCCAAATTTCACGAAAATTCATCATCTAGGAAAGATAACCATCAATCTTCTCTCCTTGTCATGATGGAGAAATGGTTTGACGAGTTAGCTGCAAAATTGGAAGCGAATTTTGATGCGAGATTAGATGCGAAGTTTGGGAAGGTTAAGAACTCAGTAGATATGCATAGTGCAGAACTTGCTCAACGGCGTGAAAGGGAATATAGGCGTAACCATAAACCTAGGATTGGGATTAGAGTTGATTGGGACATTAATGCGAGGGCGCTTTTGAAGAGTCGAACAGAAATTCATGAGGAAAGAATGATTTATGAACGGAAGGCTAGAAACGAAGCTAAGTTAAGAAAGAGGGAGAGTGAAAGGGAGGCTGAAGCTAAATTACAACAGGGTGAAAGTGAGATTGGAGGGGATTTAAAATTGGAGTGTCAGGATATGAATGTTGAAAAGAAAGAGGGAGACTTGAGGAACGAGTTAGAATGAGGAGGTGCCTAATTATGTCGATAAAATTATTTATGAGGTGGTGCATGAGCAAAAGCATGAGAAATTAGGAGAGGTGATTGAGCCCAGAAATTTAGAAGTGGAGGTTGAGTGTGCGAAAAAAGAAATTGAAGTAGTTGATCAAACTCCGAGCCTTGAAGTACAGAATAAAATTGTGGAAGAGGAGATTGAAAATAACATTGTTGATGATGATAGGAATGAATTGGGAGTTGGGGTAGAACTTCAACATTTGAATGTTGAAATTGTCAATAAAAATATTGAAGAGGTGGTTGAATGTGAAAAATTAGAAGAAGTGGTTGAGAAAAAAGAAGAGAATGAGAAAAAAGTATATTGACTTTTGGAGGCAACGAGAAGGGCCTCGTGGTGGGGAAAAAAGTTGTGGAGGCTTTGTATCATGAGTACAAGAATCCATACCTTGTGGATGGAGACGCTAACATTTCTCTCCCCCATTTTTTTTAAATCTTTCTTGCAGGTTTATTGTGCAAGGAAGTTTAATTTACATCAACCTTGGTCAATTCCCCTCGTGTTTCAATACCTTCTTGTTTACAAATTGGAGGAGCATCATTTATTGAAAGCATGTCAGGGAATCGACAATTCTCCGTTTGATCCAGGAGGTACAGTTTGATTTTTCAAGAACAACACCATGATTCAGGACGAATCATCCTAAAAAAGGAGGGAATGGTACAAATCAGGGTGGGCTTGACGGGAAAATGCATAATTCAAGCCAAAACAAGAAGTCAAGCAGGTTCGGAGAATATCAGATCAAACATTGCTTGTACGAAGAAGGTTCGAGGCTAAACCAAGTTAGCAAGCCAAGAACAGCTTTATGATTCGGGACGAATCATCTTAAAGGAAGAGGGGATGATGAGATCTGGAAAAGAAGCTAAGAACAATGTTATGATTCGAGATGAATCATCTTAAAGGAAGAGGGGATGATGTGATCCGGAAAATGCGTCAAAAATGAGAAATCAAGATACGGGCAATTCAACAATATTCTACATAGGGAAATGAACAAATTTCATGTTGGGCTCAAGTCGAGATTCAAATCAGATCATTTAATGTCAAAAGATCAGAAATCAAGGCAGAAAGGCTTTTACGGCCGTAACTTCCATAATTACGGCCGTAACATTATCAGTGCACAATTTGGGCAGAACAGCGTTTACGGCCGTAACTTTGGTTCTCATGGTCGTAACATGGAATTTCACGACCGTAACATCAATCTTCACGGCCGTAACTAATATTGAGACGTTTTGATCAAAGAAGGACTTACGGCCGTAAGTCCGACTTTTACGGCCGTAAGCGGCGCAAATCAGATTTTCGAGATTTTTAGTATTTCAGTTGATTTGTATTTCCTTTATTGGTTTTTAATACTTTTTCCAATTTTGGTTATTTTAGTTATTTTAGCTATTTTAGCCTAATTAGAATTCTATTCAGGGTCAGTTAGCGACTAGGGTTTATTTTGCCTATTTATATGCTTTTCCATTCAATGTAAAAACAGAATATTTTTGATGAATAAAATTATTGAGTGTTTGTACTCTCTCTAAAGGTGAAGATTTTTCCCTTTAAACAACGAACTTATCAAGATTCAAATCTTGTGGCGTTCAAAACAATTGAACTTATCAAGGATCTGGACATTTCTTGTGGCGTTCCCCCTTTGTGGTTCTTATCTCCGCATCGTAACGGGTTTTGGGTTTAATATACCCATAGTTCTTGCGTCGTGAGGTCGGGGTTGCATTGTTATCGTCTACTAATTGGATTTTAGAGCTTTTCGGCGTTTCAATTCTGCGTGTTCTTGGTGATCCCCATATCGGATCACATCATATGGTATCAGAGCTGGACTCTGGATTCAGGTTTTGTTTTTCTATTCTATGCAGTTTGATTTTGTGTTTTTATCATAGAGTCTACACAAAATCATCCATATCTTGTTCTTCGTGCCAGTAAAACTTTTTCGTTATTTGATCTATACAAAAATCCATCAAAAATTCAATCTTGTTTATTTTATTCGATTCTTATCCAAATCTTGTCCCGTTTGTTTTGTTGCGTTCGTGTCAAATTTTCGGATTTTATTCAAAAAAAATTATTTTTTTATTTTTATTAATTCCGAAAATTCATCATAATTCAAAAAAAAAAAAAAAAAGTCACTCCGAAATTCAAGAACCACTTTCTTGAATTTCCTTAATTCTTGACATTCTCTGCCTTCCAAATCAAAATTAAAATTCATTAGTCATCGTGTCAAACTATTATTCCATTTCATTCCACAATGTCAGAATTTCACGAAAATTCATCATCTAGGAAAGATAACCATCAATCTTCTCTCCTTGTCATGATGGAGAAACGGTTTGAGGAGTTAGCTGCAAAATTGGAAGCGAATTTTGATGCGAGATTAGATGCGAAGTTTGGGAAGGTTAAGAACTCAGTAGATATGCATAGTGCAGAACTTGCTCAACGGCGTGAAAGGGAATATAGGCGTAACCGTAAACCTAGGATTGGGATTAGAGTTGATTGGGACATTAATGCGAGGGCGCTCTTGAAGAGTCGAACAGAAATTTAGGAGGAAAGAATGATTTATGAACGGAAGGCTAGAAAAGAAGCTAAGTTAAGAAAGAGGGAGAGTGAAAGGGAGGCTGAAGCTAAATTACAACAGGGTGAAAGTGAGATTGGAGGGGATTTAAAATTGGAGTGTCAGGATATGAATGTTGAAAAGAAAGAGGGAGACTTGAGGAACGAGTTAGAATGAGGAGGTGCCTAATTATGTCGATAAAATTATTTATGAGGTGGTGCATGAGCAAAAGCATGAGAAATTAGGAGAGGTGATTGAGCCCAGAAATTTAGAAGTGGAGGTTGAGTGTGCGAAAAAAGAAATTGAAGTAGTTGATCAAACTCCGAGCCTTGAAGTACAGAATAAAATTGTGGAAGAGGAGATTGAAAATAACATTGTTGACGATGATAGGAATGAATTGGGAGTTGGGGTAGAACTTCAACATTTGAATGTTGAAATTGTCAATAAAAATATTGAAGAGGTGGTTGAATGTGAAAAATTAGAAGAAGTGGTTGAGAAAAAAGAAGAGAATGAGCAAGAAAGTATATTGACTTTTGGAGGCAACGAGAAGGGCCTCGTGGTGGGGAAAAAAGTTGTGGAGGCTTTGTATCATGAGTACAAGAATCCATACCTTGTGGATGGAGACGCTAACATTTCTCTCCCCATTTTTTTTAAATCTTTCTTGCAGGTTTATTGTGCAAGGAAGTTTAATTTACATCAACCTTGGTCAATTCCCCTCGTGTTTCAATACCTTCTTGTTTACAAATTGGAGGAGCATCATTTATTGAAAGCATGTCAGGGAATCGACAATTCTCCGTTTGATCCAGGAGGTACAGTTTGATTTTTCAAGAACAACACCATGATTCAGGACGAATCATCCTAAAAAAGGAGGGAATGGTACAAATCAGGGTGGGCTTGACGGGAAAATGCATAATTCAAGCCAAAACAAGAAGTCAAGCAGGTTCGGAGAATATCAGATCAAACATTGCTTGTACGAAGAAGGTTCGAGGCTAAACCAAGTTAGCAAGCCAAGAACAGCTTTATGATTCGGGACGAATCATCTTAAAGGAAGAGGGGATGATGAGATCTGGAAAAGAAGCTAAGAACAATGTTATGATTCGAGATGAATCATCTTAAAGGAAGAGGGGATGATGTGATCCGGAAAATGCGTCAAAAATGAGAAATCAAGATACGGGCAATTCAACAATATTCTACATAGGGAAATGAACAAATTTCATGTTGGGCTCAAGTCGAGATTCAAATCAGATCATTTAATGTCAAAAGATCAGAAATCAAGGCAGAAAGGCTTTTACGGCCGTAACTTCCATAATTACGGCCGTAACATTATCAGTGCACAATTTGGGCAGAACAGCGTTTACGGCCGTAACTTTGGTTCTCATGGTCGTAACATGGAATTTCACGACCGTAACATCAATCTTCACGGCCGTAACTAATATTGAGACGTTTTGATCAAAGAAGGACTTACGGCCGTAAGTCCGACTTTTACGGCCGTAAGCGGCGCAAATCAGATTTTCGATATTTTTAGTATTTCAGTTGATTTGTATTTCCTTTATTGGTTTTTAATACTTTTTCCAATTTTGGTTATTTTAGTTATTTTAGCTATTTTAGCCTAATTAGAATTCTATTCAGGGTCAGTTAGCGACTAGGGTTTATTTTGCCTATTTATATGCTTTTCCATTCAATGTAAAAACAGAATATTTTTGATGAATAAAATTATTGAGTGTTTGTACTCTCTCTAAAGGTGAAGATTTTTCCCTTTAAACAACGAACTTATCAAGATTCAAATCTTGTGGCGTTCAAAACAATTGAACTTATCAAGGATCTGGACATTTCTTGTGGCGTTCCCCCTTTGTGGTTCTTATCTCCGCATCGTAACGGGTTTTGGGTTTAATATACCCATAGTTCTTGCGTCGTGAGGTCGGGGTTGCATTGTTATCGTCTACTAATTGGATTTTAGAGCTTTTCGGCGTTTCAATTCTGCGTGTTCTTGGTGATCCCCATATCGGATCACATCATATGGTATCAGAGCTGGACTCTGGATTCAGGTTTTGTTTTTCTATTCTATGCAGTTTGATTTTGTGTTTTTATCATAGAGTCTACACAAAATCATCCATATCTTGTTCTTCGTGCCAGTAAAACTTTTTCGTTATTTGATCTATACAAAAATCCATCAAAAATTCAATCTTGTTTATTTTATTCGATTCTTATCCAAATCTTGTCCCGTTTGTTTTGTTGCGTTCGTGTCAAATTTTCGGATTTTATTCAAAAAAAATTATTTTTTTATTTTTATTAATTCCGAAAATTCATCATAATTCAAAAAAAAAAAAAAAAAAAGTCACTCCGAAATTCAAGAACCACTTTCTTGAATTTCCTTAATTCTTGACATTCTCTGCCTTCCAAATCAAAATTAAAATTCATTAGTCATCGTGTCAAACTATTATTCCATTTCATTCCACAATGTCAGAATTTCACGAAAATTCATCATCTAGGAAAGATAACCATCAATCTTCTCTCCTTGTCATGATGGAGAAACGGTTTGAGGAGTTAGCTGCAAAATTGGAAGCGAATTTTGATGCGAGATTAGATGCGAAGTTTGGGAAGGTTAAGAACTCAGTAGATATGCATAGTGCAGAACTTGCTCAACGGCGTGAAAGGGAATATAGGCGTAACCGTAAACCTAGGATTGGGATTAGAGTTGATTGGGACATTAATGCGAGGGCGCTCTTGAAGAGTCGAACAGAAATTTAGGAGGAAAGAATGATTTATGAACGGAAGGCTAGAAAAGAAGCTAAGTTAAGAAAGAGGGAGAGTGAAAGGGAGGCTGAAGCTAAATTACAACAGGGTGAAAGTGAGATTGGAGGGGATTTAAAATTGGAGTGTCAGGATATGAATGTTGAAAAGAAAGAGGGAGACTTGAGGAACGAGTTAGAATGAGGAGGTGCCTAATTATGTCGATAAAATTATTTATGAGGTGGTGCATGAGCAAAAGCATGAGAAATTAGGAGAGGTGATTGAGCCCAGAAATTTAGAAGTGGAGGTTGAGTGTGCGAAAAAAGAAATTGAAGTAGTTGATCAAACTCCGAGCCTTGAAGTACAGAATAAAATTGTGGAAGAGGAGATTGAAAATAACATTGTTGACGATGATAGGAATGAATTGGGAGTTGGGGTAGAACTTCAACATTTGAATGTTGAAATTGTCAATAAAAATATTGAAGAGGTGGTTGAATGTGAAAAATTAGAAGAAGTGGTTGAGAAAAAAGAAGAGAATGAGCAAGAAAGTATATTGACTTTTGGAGGCAACGAGAAGGGCCTCGTGGTGGGGAAAAAAGTTGTGGAGGCTTTGTATCATGAGTACAAGAATCCATACCTTGTGGATGGAGACGCTAACATTTCTCTCCCCATTTTTTTAAATCTTTCTTGCAGGTTTATTGTGCAAGGAAGTTTAATTTACATCAACCTTGGTCAATTCCCCTCGTGTTTCAATACCTTCTTGTTTACAAATTGGAGGAGCATCATTTATTGAAAGCATGTCAGGGAATCGACAATTCTCCGTTTGATCCAGGAGGTACAGTTTGATTTTTCAAGAACAACACCATGATTCAGGACGAATCATCCTAAAAAAGGAGGGAATGGTACAAATCAGGGTGGGCTTGACGGGAAAATGCATAATTCAAGCCAAAACAAGAAGTCAAGCAGGTTCGGAGAATATCAGATCAAACATTGCTTGTACGAAGAAGGTTCGAGGCTAAACCAAGTTAGCAAGCCAAGAACAGCTTTATGATTCGGGACGAATCATCTTAAAGGAAGAGGGGATGATGAGATCTGGAAAAGAAGCTAAGAACAATGTTATGATTCGAGATGAATCATCTTAAAGGAAGAGGGGATGATGTGATCCGGAAAATGCGTCAAAAATGAGAAATCAAGATACGGGCAATTCAACAATATTCTACATAGGGAAATGAACAAATTTCATGTTGGGCTCAAGTCGAGATTCAAATCAGATCATTTAATGTCAAAAGATCAGAAATCAAGGCAGAAAGGCTTTTACGGCCGTAACTTCCATAATTACGGCCGTAACATTATCAGTGCACAATTTGGGCAGAACAGCGTTTACGGCCGTAACTTTGGTTCTCATGGTCGTAACATGGAATTTCACGACCGTAACATCAATCTTCACGGCCGTAACTAATATTGAGACGTTTTGATCAAAGAAGGACTTACGGCCGTAAGTCCGACTTTTACGGCCGTAAGCGGCGCAAATCAGATTTTCGAGATTTTTAGTATTTCAGTTGATTTGTATTTCCTTTATTGGTTTTTAATACTTTTTCCAATTTTGGTTATTTTAGTTATTTTAGCTATTTTAGCCTAATTAGAATTCTATTCAGGGTCAGTTAGCGACTAGGGTTTATTTTGCCTATTTATATGCTTTTCCATTCAATGTAAAAACAGAATATTTTTGATGAATAAAATTATTGAGTGTTTGTACTCTCTCTAAAGGTGAAGATTTTTCCCTTTAAACAACGAACTTATCAAGACTCAAATCTTGTGGCGTTCAAAACAATTGAACTTATCAAGGATCTGGACATTTCTTGTGGCGTTCCCCCTTTGTGGTTCTTATCTCCGCATCGTAACGGGTTTTGGGTTTAATATACCCATAGTTCTTGCGTCGTGAGGTCGGGGTTGCATTGTTATCGTCTACTAATTGGATTTTAGAGCTTTTCGGCGTTTCAATTCTGCGTGTTCTTGGTGATCCCCATATCGGATCACATCATATGGTATCAGAGCTGGACTCTGGATTCAGGTTTTGTTTTTCTATTCTATGCAGTTTGATTTTGTGTTTTTATCATAGAGTCTACACAAAATCATCCATATCTTGTTCTTCGTGCCAGTAAAACTTTTTCGTTATTTGATCTATACAAAAATCCATCAAAAATTCAATCTTGTTTATTTTATTCGATTCTTATCCAAATCTTGTCCCGTTTGTTTTGTTGCGTTCGTGTCAAATTTTCGGATTTTATTCAAAAAAAATTATTTTTTTATTTTTATTAATTCCGAAAATTCATCATAATTCAAAAAAAAAAAAAAAAAGTCACTCCGAAATTCAAGAACCACTTTCTTGAATTTCCTTAATTCTTGACATTCTCTGCCTTCCAAATCAAAATTAAAATTCATTAGTCATCGTGTCAAACTATTATTCCATTTCATTCCACAATGTCAGAATTTCACGAAAATTCATCATCTAGGAAAGATAACCATCAATCTTCTCTCCTTGTCATGATGGAGAAACGGTTTGAGGAGTTAGCTGCAAAATTGGAAGCGAATTTTGATGCGAGATTAGATGCGAAGTTTGGGAAGGTTAAGAACTCAGTAGATATGCATAGTGCAGAACTTGCTCAACGGCGTGAAAGGGAATATAGGCGTAACCGTAAACCTAGGATTGGGATTAGAGTTGATTGGGACATTAATGCGAGGGCGCTCTTGAAGAGTCGAACAGAAATTTAGGAGGAAAGAATGATTTATGAACGGAAGGCTAGAAAAGAAGCTAAGTTAAGAAAGAGGGAGAGTGAAAGGGAGGCTGAAGCTAAATTACAACAGGGTGAAAGTGAGATTGGAGGGGATTTAAAATTGGAGTGTCAGGATATGAATGTTGAAAAGAAAGAGGGAGACTTGAGGAACGAGTTAGAATGAGGAGGTGCCTAATTATGTCGATAAAATTATTTATGAGGTGGTGCATGAGCAAAAGCATGAGAAATTAGGAGAGGTGATTGAGCCCAGAAATTTAGAAGTGGAGGTTGAGTGTGCGAAAAAAGAAATTGAAGTAGTTGATCAAACTCCGAGCCTTGAAGTACAGAATAAAATTGTGGAAGAGGAGATTGAAAATAACATTGTTGACGATGATAGGAATGAATTGGGAGTTGGGGTAGAACTTCAACATTTGAATGTTGAAATTGTCAATAAAAATATTGAAGAGCTGGTTGAATGTGAAAAATTAGAAGAAGTGGTTGAGAAAAAAGAAGAGAATGAGCAAGAAAGTATATTGACTTTTGGAGGCAACGAGAAGGGCCTCGTGGTGGGGAAAAAAGTTGTGGAGGCTTTGTATCATGAGTACAAGAATCCATACCTTGTGGATGGAGACGCTAACATTTCTCTCCCCATTTTTTTTAAATCTTTCTTGCAGGTTTATTGTGCAAGGAAGTTTAATTTACATCAACCTTGGTCAATTCCCCTCGTGTTTCAATACCTTCTTGTTTACAAATTGGAGGAGCATCATTTATTGAAAGCATGTCAGGGAATCGACAATTCTCCGTTTGATCCAGGAGGTACAGTTTGATTTTTCAAGAACAACACCATGATTCAGGACGAATCATCCTAAAAAAGGAGGGAATGGTACAAATCAGGGTGGGCTTGACGGGAAAATGCATAATTCAAGCCAAAACAAGAAGTCAAGCAGGTTCGGAGAATATCAGATCAAACATTGCTTGTACGAAGAAGGTTCGAGGCTAAACCAAGTTAGCAAGCCAAGAACAGCTTTATGATTCGAGACGAATCATCTTAAAGGAAGAGGGGATGATGAGATCTGGAAAAGAAGCTAAGAACAATGTTATGATTCGAGATGAATCATCTTAAAGGAAGAGGGGATGATGTGATCCGGAAAATGCGTCAAAAATGAGAAATCAAGATACGGGCAATTCAACAATATTCTACATAGGGAAATGAACAAATTTCATGTTGGGCTCAAGTCGAGATTCAAATCAGATCATTTAATGTCAAAAGATCAGAAATCAAGGCAGAAAGGCTTTTACGGCCGTAACTTCCATAATTACGGCCGTAACATTATCAGTGCACAATTTGGGCAGAACAGCGTTTACGGCCGTAACTTTGGTTCTCATGGTCGTAACATGGAATTTCACGACCGTAACATCAATCTTCACGGCCGTAACTAATATTGAGACGTTTTGATCAAAGAAGGACTTACGGCCGTAAGTCCGACTTTTACGGCCGTAAGCGGCGCAAATCAGATTTTCGAGATTTTTAGTATTTCAGTTGATTTGTATTTCCTTTATTGGTTTTTAATACTTTTTCCAATTTTGGTTATTTTAGTTATTTTAGCTATTTTAGCCTAATTAGAATTCTATTCAGGGTCAGTTAGCGACTAGGGTTTATTTTGCCTATTTATATGCTTTTCCATTCAATGTAAAAACAGAATATTTTTGATGAATAAAATTATTGAGTGTTTGTACTCTCTCTAAAGGTGAAGATTTTTCCCTTTAAACAACGAACTTATCAAGACTCAAATCTTGTGGCGTTCAAAACAATTGAACTTATCAAGGATCTGGACATTTCTTGTGGCGTTCCCCCTTTGTGGTTCTTATCTCCGCATCGTAACGGGTTTTGGGTTTAATATACCCATAGTTCTTGCGTCGTGAGGTCGGGGTTGCATTGTTATCGTCTACTAATTGGATTTTAGAGCTTTTCGGCGTTTCAATTCTGCGTGTTCTTGGTGATCCCCATATCGGATCACATCATATGGTATCAGAGCTGGACTCTGGATTCAGGTTTTGTTTTTCTATTCTATCCAGTTTGATTTTGTGTTTTTATCATAGAGTCTACACAAAATCATCCATATCTTGTTCTTCGTGCCAGTAAAACTTTTTCATTATTTGATCTATACAAAAATCCATCAAAAATTCAATCTTGTTTATTTTATTCGATTCTTATCCAAATCTTGTCCCGTTTGTTTTGTTGCGTTCGTGTCAAATTTTCGGATTTTATTCAAAAAAAATTTATTTTTTTATTTTTATTAATTCCGAAAATTCATCATAATTCAAAAAAAAAAAAAAAAAAGTCACTCCGAAATTCAAGAACCACTTTCTTGAATTTCCTTAATTCTTGGCATTCCCTGCCTTCCAAATCAAAATTAAAATTCATTAGTCATCGTGTCAAACTATTATTCCATTTCATTCCACAATGTCCAAATTTCACGAAAATTCATCATCTAGGAAAGATAACCATCAATCTTCTCTCCTTGTCATGATGGAGAAACGGTTTGACGAGTTAGCTGCAAAATTGGAAGCGAATTTTGATGCGAGATTAGATGCGAAGTTTGGGAAGGTTAAGAACTCAGTAGATATGCATAGTGCAGAACTTGCTCAACGGCGTGAAAGGGAATATAGGCGTAACCATAAACCTAGGATTGGGATTAGAGTTGATTGGGACATTAATGCGAGGGCGCTTTTGAAGAGTCGAACAGAAATTCATGAGGAAAGAATGATTTATGAACGGAAGGCTAGAAACGAAGCTAAGTTAAGAAAGAGGGAGAGTGAAAGGGAGGCTGAAGCTAAATTACAACAGGGTGAAAGTGAGATTGGAGGGGATTTAAAATTGGAGTGTCAGGATATGAATGTTGAAAAGAAAGAGGGAGACTTGAGGAACGAGTTAGAATGAGGAGGTGCCTAATTATGTCGATAAAATTATTTATGAGGTGGTGCATGAGCAAAAGCATGAGAAATTAGGAGAGGTGATTGAGCCCAGAAATTTAGAAGTGGAGGTTGAGTGTGCGAAAAAAGAAATTGAAGTAGTTGATCAAACTCCGAGCCTTGAAGTACAGAATAAAATTGTGGAAGAGGAGATTGAAAATAACATTGTTGATGATGATAGGAATGAATTGGGAGTTGGGGTAGAACTTCAACATTTGAATGTTGAAATTGTCAATAAAAATATTGAAGAGGTGGTTGAATGTGAAAAATTAGAAGAAGTGGTTGAGAAAAAAGAAGAGAATGAGAAAAAAGTATATTGACTTTTGGAGGCAACGAGAAGGGCCTCGTGGTGGGGAAAAAAGTTGTGGAGGCTTTGTATCATGAGTACAAGAATCCATACCTTGTGGATGGAGACGCTAACATTTCTCTCCCCCATTTTTTTTAAATCTTTCTTGCAGGTTTATTGTGCAAGGAAGTTTAATTTACATCAACCTTGGTCAATTCCCCTCGTGTTTCAATACCTTCTTGTTTACAAATTGGAGGAGCATCATTTATTGAAAGCATGTCAGGGAATCGACAATTCTCCGTTTGATCCAGGAGGTACAGTTTGATTTTTCAAGAACAACACCATGATTCAGGACGAATCATCCTAAAAAAGGAGGGAATGGTACAAATCAGGGTGGGCTTGACGGGAAAATGCATAATTCAAGCCAAAACAAGAAGTCAAGCAGGTTCGGAGAATATCAGATCAAACATTGCTTGTACGAAGAAGGTTCGAGGCTAAACCAAGTTAGCAAGCCAAGAACAGCTTTATGATTCGGGACGAATCATCTTAAAGGAAGAGGGGATGATGAGATCTGGAAAAGAAGCTAAGAACAATGTTATGATTCGAGATGAATCATCTTAAAGGAAGAGGGGATGATGTGATCCGGAAAATGCGTCAAAAATGAGAAATCAAGATACGAGCAATTCAACAATATTCTACATAGGGAAATGAACAAATTTCATGTTGGGCTCAAGTCGAGATTCAAATCAGATCATTTAATGTCAAAAGATCAGAAATCAAGGCAGAAAGGCTTTTACGGCCGTAACTTCCATAATTACGGCCGTAACATTATCAGTGCACAATTTGGGCAGAACAGCGTTTACGGCCGTAACTTTGGTTCTCATGGTCGTAACATGGAATTTCACGACCGTAACATCAATCTTCACGGCCGTAACTAATATTGAGACGTTTTGATCAAAGAAGGACTTACGGCCGTAAGTCCGACTTTTACGGCCGTAAGCGGCGCAAATCAGATTTTCGGGATTTTTAGTGTTTCAGTTGATTTGTATTTCCTTTATTGGTTTTTAATACTTTTTCCAATTTTGGTTATTTTAGTTATTTTAGCTATTTTAGCCTAATTAGAATTCTATTCAGGGTCAGTTAGCGACTAGGGTTTATTTTGCCTATTTATATGCTTTTCCATTCAATGTAAAAACAGAATATTTTTTATGAATAAAATTATTGAGTGTTTGTACTCTCTCTAAAGGTGAAGATTTTTCCCTTTAAACAACGAACTCATCAAGATTCAAATCTTGTGGCGTTCAAAACAATTGAACTTATCAAGGATCTGGACATTTCTTGTGGCGTTCCCCCTTTGTGGTTCTTATCTCCGCATCGTAACGGGTTTTTGGTTTAATATACCCATAGTTCTTGCGTCGTGAGGTCGGGGTTGCATTGTTATCGTCTACTAATTGGATTTTAGAGCTTTTCGGCGTTTTAATTCTGCGTGTTCTTGGTGATCCCCATATCGGATCACATCATATGGTATCAGAGCTGGACTCTGGATTCAGGTTTTGTTTTTCTATTCTATCCAGTTTGATTTTGTGTTTTTATCATAGAGTCTACACAAAATCATCCATATCTTGTTCTTCGTGCCAGTAAAACTTTTTCGTTATTTGATCTACACAAAAATCCATCAAAAATTCAATCTTGTTTATTTTATTCGATTCTTATCCAAATCTTGTCCCGTTTGTTTTGTTGCGTTCGTGTCAAATTTTCGGATTTTATTCAAAAAAAAATTATTTTTTTATTTTTATTAATTCCGAAAATTCATCATAATTCAAAAAAAAAAAAAAAAAAAAAAAAAGTCACTCCGAAATTCAAGAACCACTTTGTTGAATTTCCTTAATTCTGGACATTCCCTGCCTTCCAAATCAAAATTAAAATTCATTAGTCATCGTGTCAAACTATTATTCCATTTCATTCCACAATGTCCAAATTTCACGAAAATTCATCATCTAGGAAAGATAACCATCAATCTTCTCTCCTTGTCATGATGGAGAAACGGTTTGACGAGTTAGCTGCAAAATTGGAAGCGAATTTTGATGCGAGATTAGATGCGAAGTTTGGGAAGGTTAAGAACTCAGTAGATATGCATAGTGCAGAACTTGCTCAACGGCGTGAAAGGGAATATAGGCGTAACCATAAACCTAGGATTGGGATTAGAGTTGATTGGGACATTAATGCGAGGGCGCTTTTGAAGAGTCGAACAGAAATTTATGAGGAAAGAATGATGTATGAACGGAAGGCTAGAAAAGAAGCTAAGTTAAGAAAGAGGGAGAGTGAAAGGGAGGCTGAAGCTAAATTACAACAGGGTGAAAGTGAGATTGGAGGGGATTTAAAATTGGAGTGTCAGGATATGAATGTTGAAAAGAAAGAGGGAGACTTGAGGAACGAGTTAGAATGAGGAGGTGCCTAATTATGTCGATAAAATTATTTATGAGGTGGTGCATGA
The DNA here is from genome assembly GCA_963555705.1 of Ligustrum vulgare. NCBI lineage: Eukaryota > Viridiplantae > Streptophyta > Magnoliopsida > Lamiales > Oleaceae > Ligustrum > Ligustrum vulgare. The sequence goes on along the minus strand of OY743186.1, from coordinate 17,043,252 downwards.
GCAAAAGCATGAGAAATTAGGAGAGGTGATTGAGCCCAGAAATTTAGAAGTGGAGGTTGAGTGTGCGAAAAAAGAAATTGAAGTAGTTGATCAAACTCCGAGCCTTGAAGTACAGAATAAAATTGTGGAAGAGGAGATTGAAAATAACATTGTTGACGATGATAGGAATGAATTGGGAGTTGGGGTAGAACTTCAACATTTGAATGTTGAAATTGTCAATAAAAATATTGAAGAGGTGGTTGAATGTGAAAAATTAGAAGAAGTGGTTGAGAAAAAAGAAGAGAATGAGCAAGAAAGTATATTGACTTTTGGAGGCAACGAGAAGGGCCTCGTGGTGGGGGAAAAAGTTGTGGAGGCTTTGTATCCTGAGTACAAGAATCTATACCTTGTGGATGGAGACGCTAACATTTCTCTCCCCATTTTTTTAAATCTTTCTTGCAGGTTTATTGTGCAAGGAAGTTTAATTTACATCAACCTTGGTCAATTCCCCTCGTGTTTCAATACCTTCTTGTTTACAAATTGGAGGAGCATCATTTATTGAAAGCATGTCAGGGAATCGACAATTCTCCGTTTGATCCAGGAGGTACAGTTTGATTTTTCAAGAACAACACCATGATTCAGGACGAATCATCCTAAAAAAGGAGGGAATGGTACAAATCAGGGTGGGCTTGACGGGAAAATGCATAATTCAAGCCAAAACAAGAAGTCAAGCAGGTTCGGAGAATATCAGATCAAACATTGCTTGTACGAAGAAGGTTCGAGGCTAAACCAAGTTAGCAAGCCAAGAACAGCTTTATGATTCGGGACGAATCATCTTAAAGGAAGAGGGGATGATGAGATCTGGAAAAGAAGCTAAGAACAATGTTATGATTCGAGATGAATCATCTTAAAGGAAGAGGGGATGATGTGATCCGGAAAATGCGTCAAAAATGAGAAATCAAGATACGGGCAATTCAACAATATTCTACATAGGAAAATGAACAAATTTCATGTTGGGCTCAAGTCGAGATTCAAATCAGATCATTTAATGTCAAAAGATCAGAAATCAAGGCAGAAAGGCTTTTACGGCCGTAACTTCCATAATTACGGCCGTAACATTATCAGTGCACAATTTGGGCAGAACAGCGTTTACGGCCGTAACTTTGGTTCTCATGGTCGTAACATGGAATTTCACGACCGTAACATCAATCTTCACGGCCGTAACTAATATTGAGACGTTTTGATCAAAGAAGGACTTACGGCCGTAAGTCCGACTTTTACGGCCGTAAGCGGCGCAAATCAGATTTTCGGGATTTTTAGTATTTCAGTTGATTTGTATTTCCTTTATTGGTTTTTAATACTTTTTCCAATTTTGGTTATTTTAGTTATTTTAGCTATTTTAGCCTAATTAGAATTCTATTCAGGGTCAGTTAGCGACTAGGGTTTATTTTGCCTATTTATATGCTTTTCCATTCAATGTAAAAACAGAATATTTTTGATGAATAAAATTATTGAGTGTTTGTACTCTCTCTAAAGGTGAAGATTTTTCCCTTTAAACAACGAACTTATCAAGATTCAAATCTTGTGGCGTTCAAAACAATGGAACTTATCAAGGATCTGGACATTTCTTGTGGCGTTCCCCCTTTGTGGTTCTTATCTCCGCATCGTAACGGGTTTTGGGTTTAATATACCCATAGTTCTTGCGTCGTGAGGTCGGGGTTGCATTGTTATCGTCTACTAATTGGATTTTAGAGCTTTTCGGCGTTTTAATTCTGCGTGTTCTTGGTGATCCCCATATCGGATCACATCATATGGTATCAGAGCTGGACTCTGGATTCAGGTTTTGTTTTTCTATTCTATCCAATTTTATTTTGTGTTTTTATCATAGAGTCTACACAAAATCATCCATATCTTGTTCTTCGTGCCAGTAAAACTTTTTCGTTATTTGATCTACACAAAAATCCATCAAAAATTCAATCTTGTTTATTTTATTCGATTCTTATCCAAATCTTGTCCCGTTTGTTTTGTTGCGTTCGTGTCAAATTTTTGGATTTTATTCAAAAAAAAATTATTTTTTTATTTTTATTAATTCCGAAAATTCATCATAATTCAAAAAAAAAAAAAAAAAAAAAAGTCACTCCGAAATTCAAGAACCACTTTGTTGAATTTCCTTAATTCTGGACATTCCCTGCCTTCCAAATCAAAATTAAAATTCATTAGTCATCGTGTCAAACTATTATTCCATTTCATTCCACAATGTCCAAATTTCACGAAAATTCATCATCTAGGAAACATAACCATCAATCTTCTCTCCTTGTCATGATGGAGAAACGGTTTGAGGAGTTAGCTGCAAAATTGGAAGCGAATTTTGATGCGAGATTAGATGCGAAGTTTGGGAAGGTTAAGAACTCAGTAGATATGCATAGTGCAGAACTTGCTCAACGGCGTGAAAGGGAATATAGGCGTAACCATAAACCTAGGATTTGGATTAGAGTTGATTGGGACATTAATGCGAGGGCGCTTTTGAAGAGTCGAACAGAAATTTATGAGGAAAGAATGATGTATGAACGGAAGGCTAGAAAAGAAGCTAAGTTAAGAAAGAGGGAGAGTGAAAGGGAGGCTGAAGCTAAATTACAACAGGGTGAAAGTGAGATTGGAGGGGATTTAAAATTGGAGTGTCAGGATATGAATGTTGAAAAGAAAGAGGGAGACTTGAGGAACGAGTTAGAATGAGGAGGTACCTAATTATGTCGATAAAATTATTTATGAGGTGGTGCATGAGCAAAAGCATGAGAAATTAGGAGAGGTGATTGAGCCCAGAAAGTTAGAAGTGGAGGTTGAGTGTGCGAAAAAAGAAATTGAAGTAGTTGATCAAACTCCGAGCCTTGAAGTACAGAATAAAATTGTGGAAGAGGAGATTGAAAATAACATTGTTGACGATGATAGGAATGAATTGGGAGTTGGGGTAGAACTTCAACATTTGAATGTTGAAATTGTCAATAAAAATATTGAAGAGGTGGTTGAATGTGAAAAATTAGAAGAAGTGGTTGAGAAAAAAGAAGAAAATGAGCAAGAAAGTATATTGACTTTTGGAGGCAACGAGAAGGGCCTCGTGGTGGGGAAAAAAGTTGTGGAGGCTTTGTATCATGAGTACAAGAATCCATACCTTGTGGATGGAGACGCTAACATTTCTCTCCCCCATTTTTTTTAAATCTTTCTTGCACGTTTATTGTGCAAGGAAGTTTAATTTACATCAACCTTGGTCAATTCCCCTCGTGTTTCAATACCTTCTTGTTTACAAATTGGAGGAGCATCATTTATTGAAAGCATGTCAGGGAATCGACAATTCTCCGTTTGATCCAGGAGGTACGGTTTGATTTTTCAAGAACAACACCATGATTCAGGACGAATCATCCTAAAAAAGGAGGGAATGGTACAAATCAGGGTGGGCTTGACGGGAAAATGCATAATTCAAGCCAAAACAAGAAGTCAAGCAGGTTCGGAGAATATCAGATCTGTAGCGCCTCGAGTTCCGTATACCCGATTCACTACGTCATTTTTTGTCTAAACTTTTCGAATAATATTTTTGCGGAAGAAATAATTGAAATTCATTTTTGGCAACATTAAATAAACTGTAATGGCCGATAAAATTGAAACATTTATGAAACCATTTGAAATAGTAAATCGAACCATTAATTTTGTAAAGAAATTGACAATGTCATAATTTCTCAAATAAATGAACTTCTCTAAATTATTCGATTGTTTGGAAAAATACGGAAATCATTAACGTCAAACTTTCACCCGTTTAACGATTATTGCCACCATCATTCATCGCTCGCCACCGTCTCCGAAATCTGCAAAACTGTTAAAAAGTAGGGTGAGTATTTCATGGGGGAAATACTCAGTAGACTCATCGCAAATTAATTTAATTTATAAGATGATTAAACACATAAATCCCGGCTTTTTATAAAACGGGCATTGATAGAGCTTCTTTATAAAACGGCTCTTGATAAAACTCATATTGTGCATTACAGCACGGGACATATTTTGCAAATCATAGGCTCTTTGAAAATAGCTCTTTGAAAACAGCTCTTTGAAAACCATATACTTATAAAAACATTTTAATTATGCCAAGCATAATTTCTTTTGAAAGCATAACATAAGATAGGATCGAAATCCTCATAAACATAGGGAGACACAAGAATTTTACCGAACTTAGGTGATAAGAATTCTTATGCAGTAAAATCACAGTAAGTTTTCATCATAACATAGGATAGGATTGAAATCCTCATAAACATAAGAATTTTACCGAACTTCGGTGGCAAGAATTCTTATGTAGTAAAATCATAATAACAGTAAGTATACCAAAACATAATTCTTGAAATTCATAAGGATCATTTCCATCATAACATAAGATAAGATCGAAATCCTCATAAACATAAGAATTTTACCGAACTTCGGTGGCAAGAATTCTTATGTAGTAAGTATACCAAGCATAATTTTCTGAAATTCATAGGGATCAATTGCATCATAACATAAGATAGGATCGAAATCCTCATAAACATATGCGACAGGAATTTTACCGAACTTAGGTGGCAAATCCTCATAAACATATGGAAACATAGGAATTTTACCGAACTTCGTGGCAAATCCTCATAAACATAGGAGACACAAGAATGTTACCGAACTTCGTGGCAAGAATTCTTATGTGTAGCGCTACTAAAACTCCGGTCCCCTTAACATATCATAACTTATCATATGGGACCCATAACAATCTTGGTAGATTGATTTCATAGCAATGATCCAAAAAAAAACATTTTCGTGAAGCATAGGGTATACTTACTTTTCGTAAAAACATAAAGTATATTTTCTTTTCATAAAAACATACTTACTCTTCATAAAAACATAAGGTATATTTACCTTTCATAAAAACATACTTGCTTTTCTTAAAAATTGACTTTCACAAGTCACATGACATTCATATGAAATCATAATTTAAATCAATTAATAAGTGCGAGTCTACCTCAAATCCGACGAGTGCAAAGTTGAGCGGGAATGACTTCAATTTCTTTAAATTCTCCGTACGCTTCGTCTTAGCCAATAAGTCACTTTAGTCTATCGAATATATAGCTCAAAATGATAAATTATAATTTGAGGACTAAAATTGATGTTTTGAAAGTTGAGGGACTAAAATGAATACTTTTGATAGTTGAGGGACTAAAATAGATACTTTTGAAAGTTGTGGGACTAAAATGAATACTTTTGAAAGTTGAGGGACTAAAATGTAAATCTTTTAAAACTTGAGCTTAAAATCAAATTAGGTAAATCAGCAGGGACTGGATTAAATAGTTTAAAGTGAAAGGGGCTGATTTGAAACTTTTTAAAGCTTGGGGACTGAAATGATCACTTTGGAAACTTGGGGCTTAAAAGATATAACATTTTAATTAAAAGGAACTGAATTATATAACTTTAAAAATTAGGGACCAAAGTGCAAATTCTGGAAGTTAAATATAAAATCAAAATTTACTTTCTTTATTTTCTTATACAGATCGTTAGAGAGAGAGAGAGAGAGAGAGAGAGAGAGAACTAGGGCGAGACGAGGCAGAGACGGAGGAGAGTAAATTCGTCCTTCGACGGGCGAATCCGGTGGTAGTACCATCGTTGAGTGAAGGCGGTGCGAGTGTAGTGTAGGTGAGGCTGAAATTTGGGTTTTTGACATGTTTTTGGTGGTACGAATTTACTGTCAAACCGCGGCTGCAAGGTCGCGATTTGGGAACTTTTCCGGCGAAAATCCGATGAATATGGGTCCGGAGATCAAGGTAAGTAACTGAGCTTCTTCTAGTTCTTGGTTTTTGGTTTGATTTGAGGTTCGATTGATGGGGATTTTGAGATTGGCAGTGGAAGTGGCTCCGGTGGTTGGCGATTGTATGCTGTGGTGGTGTTCATTTGGTGATTTAGAGTTGAGTAGTGGTGGTCGGAGGTGGTGATGTCGTCTGATGATGAAGATGGTGACTGTGTGTGTTTGATGAGAGTTTGCAGTTTATGGTTGATGGTGATGAATTGATAGTTCAATCTGGGCAGGGGTGGTGATTATGGCAGTGATTGACATTCAGTGTTTGTGATCAATTTTGGTTGTTTGCAAATTGATGGTTGAAGTTTCAAGAGATTGAAGATGGTATGTTGATTTGCTGAAATTCTATGAAGCGAATAAAGTAGTGATGAAACAGTGGTTGATGGTGGTTCTTTGGCAAATCTGCAGGCTCGATGGAGGAGTGTTGAAGACAGTTGCTGTAAATGGGGTTTGTGAATTGGGTGTTTAACACAGTGATGGTGATGATGAATGAAGCAGCTTTCGGCTATAAAGAAGAGTGTTTGAGGTAAAGGAAAATGCACATGGGGAGGGAATATGATGATGGTGGGGAATATCATAATTGAAAGGGAATAATTGAGTGAATATTATCATAATCATGATGATGGAGGAGGAGCAAAACTTGTAGAATAAATTTTGATTATGATAAGAATTGGACTAACTTTGATCAAGAAGCGTATTTAAAACAGATATATTTTGGATTGAAAATAAATTAGAGAATAAATAAATTTGGAATTTAAAATGATTTTGAAAATAATACTTTAAATAAATAATTAAATAACATAATTTTAGAAATTCGGATTTTAATTTAAAATCGAACAAATTCGATATTTCTTGACTTGGCTAGACGAATCCGTCGCAGCGTTAACTTCAAAATAATGGGTGAAATAGTAGCGATACAATTTTCTAAATATTAAAATAATTATTTATTTCATAAAAATCTTGGTCGCTACAAGATCAAACATTGCTTGTACGAAGAAGGTTCGAGGCTAAACCAAGTTAGCAAGCCAAGAACAGCTTTATGATTCGGGACGAATCATCTTAAAGGAAGAGGGGATGATGAGATCTGGAAAAGAAGCTAAGAACAATGTTATGATTCGAGATAAATCATCTTAAAGGAAAAGGGGATGATGTGATCCGGAAAATGCGTCAAAAATGAGAAATCAAGATACGGGCAATTCAACAATATTCTACATAGGAAAATGAACAAATTTCATGTTGGGCTCAAGTCGAGATTCAAATCAGATCATTTAATGTCAAAAGATCAGAAATCAAGGCAGAAAGGCTTTTACGGCCGTAACTTCCATAATTACGGCCGTAACATTATCAGTGCACAATTTGGGCAGAACAGCGTTTACGGCCGTAACTTTGGTTCTCATGGTCGTAACATGGAATTTCACGACCGTAACATCAATCTTCACGGCCGTAACTAATATTGAGACGTTTTGATCAAAGAAGGACTTACGGCCGTAAGTCCGACTTTTACGGCCGTAAGCGGCGCAAATCAGATTTTCGGGATTTTTAGTATTTCAGTTGATTTGTATTTCCTTTATTGGTTTTTAATACTTTTTCCAATTTTGGTTATTTTAGTTATTTTAGCTATTTTAGCCTAATTAGAATTCTATTCAGGGTCAGTTAGCGACTAGGGTTTATTTTGCCTATTTATATGCTTTTCCATTCAATGTAAAAACAGAATATTTTTGATGAATAAAATTATTGAGTGTTTGTACTCTCTCTAAAGGTGAAGATTTTTCCCTTTAAACAACGAACTTATCAAGATTCAAATCTTGTGGCGTTCAAAACAATTGAACTTATCAAGGATCTGGACATTTCTTGTGGCGTTCCCCCTTTGTGGTTCTTATCTCCGCATCGTAACGGGTTTTGGGTTTAATATACCCATAGTTCTTGCGTCGTGAGGTCGGGGTTGCATTGTTATCGTCTCCTAATTGGATTTTAGAGCTTTTCGGCGTTTTAATTCTGCGTGTTCTTGGTGATCCCCATATCGGATCACATCATATGGTATCAGAGCTGGACTCTGGATTCAGGTTTTGTTTTTCTATTCTATCCAGTTTGATTTTGTGTTTTTATCATAGAGTCTACACAAAATCATCCATATCTTGTTCTTCGTGCCAGTAAAACTTTTTCGTTATTTGATCTACACAAAAATCCATCAAAAATTCAATCTTGTTTATTTTATTCGATTCTTATCCAAATCTTGTCCCGTTTGTTTTGTTGCGTTCGTGTCAAATTTTTGGATTTTATTCAAAAAAAAATATTTTTTTATTTTTATTAATTCCGAAAATTCATCATAATTCAAAAAAAAAAAAAAAAAAAGTCACTTCGAAATTCAAGAACCACTTTTTTGAATTTCCTTAATTCTTGACATTCCCTGCCTTCCAAATCAAAATTAAAATTCATTAGTCATCGTGTCAAACTATTATTCCATTTCATTCCACAATGTCCAAATTTCACGAAAATTCATCATCTAGGAAACATAACCATCAATCTTCTCTCCTTGTCATGATGGAGAAACGGTTTGAGGAGTTAGCTGCAAAATTGGAAGCGAATTTTGATGCGAGATTAGATGCGAAGTTTGGGAAGGTTAAGAACTCAGTAGATATGCATAGTGCAGAACTTGCTCAACGGCGTGAAAGGGAATATAGGCGTAACCATAAACCTAGGATTGGGATTAGAGTTGATTGGGACATTAATGCGAGGGCGCTTTTGAAGAGTCGAACAGAAATTTATGAGGAAAGAATGATGTATGAACGGAAGGCTAGAAAAGAAGCTAAGTTAAGAAAGAGGGAGAGTGAAAGGGAGGCTGAAGCTAAATTACAACATGGTGAAAGTGAGATTGGAGGGGATTTAAAATTGGAGTGTCAGGATATGAATGTTGAAAAGAAAGAGGGAGACTTAAGGAACGAGTTAGAATGAGGAGGTGCCTAATTATGTCGATAAAATTATTTATGATGTGGTGCATGAGCAAAAGCATGAGAAATTAGGAGAGGTGATTGAGCCCAGAAATTTAGAAGTGGAGGTTGAGTGTGCGAAAAAAGAAATTGAAGTAGTTGATCAAACTCCGAGCCTTGAAGTACAGAATAAAATTGTGGAAGAGGAGATTGAAAATAACATTGTTGACGATGATAGGAATGAATTGGAAGTTGGGGTAGAACTTCAACATTTGAATGTTGAAATTGTCAACAAAAATATTGAAGAGGTGGTTGAATGTGAAAAATTAGAAGAAGTGGTTGAGAAAAAAGAAGAGAATGAGCAAGAAAGTATATTGACTTTTGGAGGCAACGAGAAGGGCCTCGTGGTGGGGAAAAAAGTTGTGGAGTCTTTGTATCATGAGTACAAGAGTCCATACCTTGTGGATGGAGACGCTAACATTTCTCTCCCCATTTTTTTTAAATCTTTCTTGCACGTTTATTGTGCAAGGAAGTTTAATTTACATCAACCTTGGTCAATTCCCCTCGTGTTTCAATACCTTCTTGTTTACAAATTGGAGGAGCATCAGTTATTGAAAGCATGTCAGGGAATCGACAATTTTCCGTTTGATCCAGGAGGTACAGTTTGATTTTTCAAGAACAACACCATGATTCAGGACGAATCATCCTAAAAAAGGAGGGAATGGTACAAATCAGGGTGGGCTTTGACGGGAAAATGCATAATTCAAGCCAAAACAAGAAGTCAAGCAGGTTCGGAGAATATCAGATCAAACATTGCTTGTACGAAGAAGGTTCGAGGCTAAACCAAGTTAGCAAGCCAAGAACAGCTTTATGATTCGGGACGAATCATCTTAAAGGAAGAGGGGATGATGAGATCTGGAAAAGAAGCTAAGAACAATGTTATGATTCGAGATGAATCATCTTAAAGGAAGAGGGGATGATGTGATCCGGAAAATGCGTCAAAAATGAGAAATCAAGATACGGGCAATTCAACAATATTCTACATAGGAAAATGAACAAATTTCATGTTGGGCTCAAGTCGAGATTCAAATCAGATCATTTAATGTCAAAAGATCAGAAATCAAGGCAGAAAGGCTTTTACGGCCGTAACTTCCATAATTACGGCCGTAACATTATCAGTGCACAATTTGGGCAGAACAGCGTTTACGGCCGTAACTTTGGTTCTCATGGTCGTAACATGGAGTTTCACGACCGTAACATCAATCTTCACGGCCGTAACTAATATTGAGACATTTTGATCAAAAAAGGACTTACGACCGTAAGTCCGACTTTTACGGCCGTAAGCGGCGCAAATCAGATTTTCGGGATTTTTAGTATTTCAGTTGATTTGTATTTCCTTTATTGGTTTTTAATAATTTTTCCAATTTTGGTTATTTTAGTTATTTTAGCTATTTTAGCCTAATTAGAATTCTATTCAGGGTCAGTTAGCGACTAGGGTTTATTTTGCCTATTTATATGCTTTTCCATTCAATGTAAAAACATAATATTTTTTATGAATAAAATTATTGAGTGTTTGTACTCTCTCTAAAGGTGAGGATTTTTCCCTTTAAACAACGAACTTATCAAGATTCAAATCTTGTGGCGTTCAAAACAATTTAACTTATCAAGGATCTGGACATTTCTTGTGGCGTTCCCCATTTGTGGTTCTTATCTTCGCATCGTAACGGGTTTTGGGTTTAATATACCCATAGTTCTTGCGTCGTGAGGTCGGGGTTGCATTGTTATCGTCTACTAATTGGATTTTAGAGTTTTCCAGCATTTTAATTCCGCGTGTTCTTGGTGATCCCCATATCGGATCACATCAGCGGGGGAAGTGAATGTCATCGAGTTCGATGAAAAATATAGGACAATCGGACCAGGCATGGGGAACTTCCGAAATTATGTCGGGTGTTTGGTCCGTATTTATGTTGACATAAACACCCGCGATTGGCACAAGGTTGATCCCGGCCTTAAGGACATGATGTGGGAAGAAATAAAGGTACTATCACTTCATAAATTGTTAATTGATAACGTTTCGTAATTTTTTTATAACATCGCATATTATATTATTCTTTCAGAGGGAGTTCAACATCCCTGATGACTCGGCCAAAAAAAGGGTGTTGAAAGTTGCGGGGATGCGATGGAAAGATTTCAAGACTCGGCTGGTTCATGATTATATTACACATGACCACCCGAAATATACATCTCCTACGCAGCTTTATAATTTTATAACTGAAGAGTAATGGAGTCATTCAAGAAAGAACGTCAAACGGAGAAATTTAAGGTATATATATTTAAATGTACGCATGTGATTTATTGAGTTGAAAACTAAATACTTGGTGTGACATTTTTCAGGGAAAAAGCAAGAAGGCCAAGGATGCTCAATTGCGAAACGAGCATCCACATTATATGGGCTCAGCTGGTTATGCGAGGATGAAGCCACAGTGGCTAGTTAGTGACCCACTATCTTCTAGTTCTTCATGCGACATGATTAGCTCGTCAATTGTAAGTGAGGATCGAAGTTTAGATTGGATTCGAGCCAGATCCAAGAAGAAAGAACATGGAAGTTATAACATCCCCAACGAGAAAACGAGGGGCATGTTTGACAAAATTGTAAGTATATCATCATTATTTTTTCATAATTTAAATTCAAATTTACTTAAATATATACTTATATTTACGTTTCATTTTTATGTTAATAGGTTGAAAAAGCTGAGCAGGCCACGCAGGGGACATTTGTGGCAAGTAGACATCATGATATTTTAAGTGAAACCCTTGATAAGCCGGATCACCCTGGTAGGGTGAGGTGGTATGGCGTCTACGTGACCACAAGGGATGTTTACGGCAGGCCTGATAATTACATTAGATGTTCATGTGGGGTCGTCTCAGTAGACGATATTAAGGAGATGATTAGGTCAGAGATGGAGGATAGTATTGCTGAGCGGGTCAGGCATTAGACCATGTCGGAGATGCAGAGTAAATTCGATACTATGCAGAGGGAGTACCATAGTATGCAGACTAAATACGATGCTATCCTCCAGCGCCTGGGCTTAAATTTTGAGGCTGAGGTGGACCTAACTCCACAGCCCCGACCACCAACTCGCAGCAGTTGCCACTCCGTGGATCCAGATCCATTTCATGGACTTCAGGTATTTAATGTTAAGTTATTTAGAATTTTTTAACATTATTTATATTTTTTCAACTGGAAGTTGCTAACATATATGTTCAATGATTTTGTACAATAGAAGCCGCCTCCTTGTCGCCTCGCCATAAGTCTTAATGGTGAGAAACAAATAGTGGCGAGCGGGATGGGTTATCCAGCCGGACCCGACACAGTGGTACATCATCAACATCTTTGGCCTGATCATGCTAAGGTGTCCATTGACCACATTGTCGATGGTGCAGATGCGTTTTGTATTCCAGTACCCTCTCAACACCACACCACAGTGGGGGAAGCTATTGGAAGCTTCTTGCAATGGCCTAGGGAGTTTGTAATTTTTGGAGAGGTCCAAACATTTAGTTATATAAAAGTTTCTGTCAATATTAATTTCTTTTAAATTTGTATACAACTTAAGATGATAAAAATTATCTTGTTGCAGGAAGAGGTACCACAATAGGCAAAAAAATTGAACGAAGGAAAAACACCCCAAAGTTTCGAAATGTCATCTACCCAGTGACCTGCGATTGTTGATGATGAGACGTTGCAACGTCTGGGTGATAATTGTAAAATGTTACACACTCTGGTCCTTCAATTGCCTGTTGGTGGTGACTTCTACCAGGTGCCAGTTGATGCCGCCGTGTTCAATTGTGCATTTGAGGATGGTTTTTATGTTACAGTCGAAGACATCACTGACTTGCTTACGATGCAATGGTTGGATACATCTATCTTACAAGTGTTTTCATTGTAAGACTTCTGATCAAAAATTATAATTTCAATTTAAATCATTATTTTATTTCTATTTATTGGTATTATTATTTTTTAGGTACCTCCATGAGTTATGTCAGGAATATGGTATTGAATCGATTGGATTCATGTCTCGGACACATATTGCATCGGTTTCAGTAAGAACAAATACAAATGGTGTTAGAAATTACTTGGCCAGCACCATGAAGGCAATGAAAACTAAGAAATTCATTCTAGCACCGTATTTTCAAGAGTAAGACCATTGATATTTCTCCTGAGAAGAATACGTTGTACTTCTTGGATTCAACTGCTGCATCTAAGCGTGACTTGGATATCAAGCCGATAATGAATACGTAAGTTAGGAAACTTTTCATGAAATAATTGTGGAGTTGTGGTGAAATTGATTGTGGAGTTGTGGCTAAATTGATGCATTTATGTTGTGATTGTTGAGAAGTTGATAGTTTTGAATAGCAGGGTCCCCCTATAAGTTGGATAAGTTCAATTTATAGGGGAGACTCTGCCAAAATTTCTGTAGGAAATTTGAGTCTTATTATTATTTTGTAGCTTGTTGATATAATTTATTGAAATTTTAGGACTTTCAAAACGTATTGGACTGTTGGAGGCATGATGACAAAATCCAATACAACGTGAAAAAACGTAAAAGTATGAAAACACGGATTTAAACTTTATTACAAATCTTTGAATTATTTCTATATTTTATTTAGTTTGATTACTAATATTGTTAGTTTTCAATGTGAATATTTTAGTGTCCTCAACAACCTGGAGGGTCTGAGTGTGGCTACTACGTTATGAGAAATATTTATGAGATAGTCACAGAACACTTTCGACTTACTTCGTTAGAAAATGTATAAGTCATTGAAAATGAGAATTAATGACTTTATATATGGGTATATGTAAAAATAACTAATAATTCATTTTCATTGTTTGTAGGCATTTAAAGAATACTATTCAATGGAGGAAGTAATCGAGATTCAAAACTTATGGGCAAAATACTTCCTTCATAGGTTTGTGTAAATCGTGCGTAATCAAACTTGCATTTACGTATATATTTAATTTGTATCTTAAATTAACAATTTTGTAAGTATAGTTGTTGTTAATTTAATTTTATTACGTATATGTCATATATATATATATATATATATATATTTGGTGATGCGCATGTTCATGTCACCGCAGGCCACGACGTGCAGTGGTCTCGGTCATTGCAGGCCATGTCCAGGTGACTGCAGGCCACGACGTGCAGTGGTCTGGGTCATTGCAGGTCACGTCCAGGTCACTGCAGACCACGACGTGCAGTGTCCTGGGTCATTGCAGGCCACTTTCAGGTGACTGCAAACCACGACGTGCAGTGGCCTGGGTCATTGCAGGTCACGTTCAGGTCACTGCAAGCCACGACTTGCAGTGGCTTAGGTCATTGCAAGTCATGACTTGCAGTGGCCTGGGTCATTGTAGGCTACGACGTGTAGTGACTTGGGTCATTGCAGGTCATATAATGAGAATTATTTTTACTGCAAAACAGAAAAAAAAAATCAACTATGGTCGGTTCTAAATTTAGAACCGACGCCCAAAAGTTGATTTTTTTTTTTTTTTTTTTTTTTACTTTAGGCATCGGTTTGTACTTACAACTGACGCCTAAAACTAACTTTCGGCGTCGGTTTTAAATTAGAACCGACGCCCAAAGTTGATATTTTTTTTTTGGCTTTAGGCGTCGGTTTGTACTTACAACCGACACCTAAAGTCGACTTTAAGCGTCGGTTTACAACCGCAAGACTTTAGGCGTCTGCATCATAGGCGTCGCCGCTACAACCGACGCGGATACCATTTTTCAACCGACGCGCATTCCAGTTTCTGTACTAGTGTATGGTGTGATGTAGTGCCATTAAGTTCTTGTCATATTTTGTTGGGAAAACCATGAAGACGTGGGAGCGAGTCAATTTATGATAAGAGTACACACAGACAGATTTTTTAAGAAAGGGAAAACATTCACACTCTATGGGTTGACGTTAGAGGAAGCACTAGAGATTCGAGGAAGGTAAAGAATGAGAGTGAAAGGAAGGTATAATAGGAGACATCGTGGGGATAGGGATATTGAGAAGAAGTGGGGGAGTTGAAATTAGAAATAGTTGATCAAACTCCAAAATTTGAGGTAGAAGGTGGGGAATTGGGTAGCAAAGAGGCGAATTGAACAAGAAGATAAAATTATTGATGAAGGGCATGAGAAGAAAAATGATAATGTGAGAGAGGTGGTTGAGTTTGAGATAAAAGAGAAAGGTGTGATTGAGCAAGAAGTTGAAGAATGGGGAGAGAAGGGCCTTGTTGTTGGAAAAAATGAATTGGAGATAATGGGCCATGAGTACAAGGATCCATATCTTGTACCTTATGAAACTAATATTTCCCACCCCATTTTATTTAAATCTTTTTTTCAGGTTGGTTACACTTCGGAGCTTGAGCCACACCACCTATGGCCAGGGAAGCTCATGATTCGATCCACCCATGTCACCCAAGTTACAGAATACTATTGGTTGTTCCTATGTCATGGAAGCAAAAGTTTTCCATTTGATCCATGAGGTGAACTAATACGCCATGAACAAAGCTTTGATTTGAGACGAATCATCCTGAAGGAGGGAATGATATAAATCATAGTAGGCTTGATGGGAAAATTCAAATATTCAAGGCAAACATGATTTCAAGTGCATGGGCTTCAAATATCAATATGGAATGTTGGCGAAGATTCAAGGTTAAAACAAGTAATCAAGTCAAGAAACGAGCCAAGAATCAAGTGGAATCAAAAGATTACGAAGTGGCTGAGATTGTAACCATGCAACCGCGTAGAGGAGTTAATGGAGTGATCGTACGATGGTGAAAATAATGGACAGATTGTTTTGAAGTCTACCACGCGATCGCAACCTTTACAACCACATGGTCGCACGATTATCCCGAATTAGGGTTTTCACATATTTTATTGCTTTTCTGTTTTTGATTGATATGTTCAGGTTTGTGCCTCTATAACGGCTAGACCTAGTTTTAGGTCGTTTCGCTTGTTTATATGTTATTTTATTCAATGTAATGATTAGACTGGATTTTTTAACAAACAATTATTGAATGTTTTCAATAGTAAAGGTGAGGATTCACTTTAACAAATCGAAGTTATCAGGATTCAATTCTTGTAGCGTTCAAAACCCGAACTTATTAGAAATTAACTATCTTTGTGGCGTTCAAAATCGAACTTATCAAGGATCTGGATAACTCTTGTGGTGTACACAAATCTTGGTTCTTCCTTTCTCATCGTTAGTTCCTGCATTATGAAGCTTGGGTCAAGATCCTACAGTCTACAATCAACCTGAATTTGGAACTTTTCGACGTTTCTTACACGTTTTCTTCGTGTTCCCCAAACGGATTCACATCATATATATAGCAGAAGGCTTAAATGTATCTCGAAGCAATAACATAGCATGATCATACATAATATCACTTTCATGGGTGTACTAAATGTTTGATCAAAACATCACACCTATTAACTCTTTCCTACCATTGTAACAACCACAACCACAAATGCATAGGCATAAATTATAATACCAGTCACAAATACATAAAAACATGGAAATAACAGGGGAATATTCAAGGTTTGTAGTTGTGGTCGATGTGATGGTTGAGTAATTGAAAGATGTTCTTCCAAATTGTGTTGGATTGAAGCATTCCCTTTGCTCAACTTCAATGTTCCCTGCAATACAACACATGAAACATGATATTAATTCAAGCATTTGAGTCACATTTTCTGACATGCGAAATAATGAAGTGAAAATAGCACAAGTTCTTGGTTTTCTTAGAACGTGTCTCCAGTGGTCCTTTCTTACGTGCACCCGTCAATTTAACACATTTAGGGTCCAAGATCCAATTAGTCGACATTTTATCAACTTCGATGTCTAGAACCTCAGATTCTTTAAGGTTAATACAACAACTTGTTCTCGGTCTCGAGATCATTAGTTAATCCATTTGTGTGTCCATCCACTCCATAAGATCTCAGGCACATACCTCATCCTTCGCTATCAAATCTGCCATATTTTCGAACATTTTTGCAAAGTTGTTCATATCTAACCTGAACATGAGTACTAACCCAACCGTCGTAGTTTATTTTCACCATCGTGTATGCTCTAATCACATCCCTTCACCATCTCCGTAGCACCTATGTCTCAGGAAGCATTTTGACGTCATTCCGAATAAGTACCGAAATGGCATGTAACAAATGTACTCTTTTTCCTTCGTTTGATATTTTTGTCCGATTGGATTTTTATCGAACAAGATTTTAATGAGTCATGTATTTTGTAATATGTCATTCAAGGGGAGTGTTATAAATTATTATACTATTTAGTGAATGTCATTTATACCCCTTTAACCTTAGGTATAAATACCTTGTGTATCCCTGCCCTCCCCTATATATATGAGACTCTAGTTCATAATAAAACACAAATTGATTGGCGCCTCTATTCTTCTCTTTTTTTTCCTCTAGTTTATAACACCTTTGAAATAATATTGGCCCAAAAGTAAAAGCTGATGATTTATCTCCAATTTTCCAATTTTGTGTAACATATGGTTTGTAAATTAAACATGATCCAATTTGCATAGTTTGTGTAAGATACAAAATAAGAAGGGGTACTTACAGAAATAGTCAAATATCCTTGTTGTTGAACCATTTACAAAAAATACTTTTTAAAAGTTTTTAGAAAATAAAAATACTTTGTAAATTTTGAGTGTCACTTTTTAATAATTTTGTCACTTTTTTAAAAAGTAAAACAATGCCACTTATTTAAAAAAGGTGACTTTCTAAATCAAACATAAATTAGAACCCTAGAATAAATTCGTGACTTGTTTTTATTCAAATTATTAGAATAATTGTGCTAATAAGTGACACATAATGCCACTACTTTTTTTAAAAAAAAAAAGTGACATAAGTTCATTTTTTATCACTTTTTCTTTTAATTAATGACATTTTGTAATTTTCTACTTGAAGGTCAATTTTTCAATTTTTGAAATATCTATCATTGACTAACAAATTACACAAGTCCACAAATATTAGTAGATACATTACACATTCTTCATTCTCCCTACATGAAAACAATGTCACCGCCTCCAGGGCACATCTCCCAGTGGCAAAGAGGAGAGATGGAAAAGTGCTCAGCGTAGTCGGGTGCAATGTTTGAATCCTGAAAATGGATTTGGGCCTTGTGACAAGCGGGAGTTATGATTTACCACACCTCCACCATGGCTCTGAGAGACATAATCTGCGATTAACCTCCTTAACCAATGGCCCAGGGCAGGGTCGATTAGGGCCCTCAAGGTGTGGGCTACACCTTAAACAATGGCACCTTTATACTTTTTCTTTTAACTAAAAGGTGACATTGTGTCATTTTTAGTGGAAAAAAGTGACCATTTTCACTTTTTTTTACTTGAATGTCACTTTTTAATCTTTTGCAATATCCATCATTGACTAATTACACAAGTCCACAAACATTAATAGATACATTACACAATGATACTTCTTATCACTTATTTTTCTTTAACTCACCTCTTCTAATTTAAAAATGAAAATGTCACTTAAAAAAAAATGACGTTTTGTCACTTTTGCTACTTGAACGTCACTTTTTCAATTTTTGCAATATCTATCCTTATCTATATGGATCGTAACTTAACAAATTACATAAGTTCACAAACACTAGAGATAAATTACACATTCTCCATATACAAACACACCATAAATCACACCATATGGAAGCATTATGATTACAGACACGTCAATTTTTCTAAAAAAAAATAGTAACAAATATTACTTTTTTTAAACCTCAAGCAGTAGATCACTTCACTCATAGTTGCAGAGATCAAATAGTTCAATTTGCCAAAGCTTTGATTGCTCATCTTCAAAGTCCTAAAACATATGTTATACAATGCTTCGTTGTCAAGAACCACGCAGTCATAGCATTCTCAACCAACTCATGTATTATAAGGTTCTACAACGGTGTCACAAACCTTTGGTGAGTGGAAGACGGAGAAAGTGAGCATCATTTTATCCCACCCTCATCTTTGAAATCAACAGGGTCCCCGTTCCAGAACAAGTGCCTCCTCCAAGTAAGTGACCTCCTCCAAGTAAGTGACATACACGGAATCCTTGCAAGCAGTCACAATTTTCGACCTCTTTTCGCACAACATCCAGGACGAAATCAGTCAATTCAGTTCCTTCAGACAGTTCAAAATGCAGAAAGTGCTAATGTCACGACCCGTTCCAAATCACCCTACTAGACCTGAAACATGACGTGTGCCGATAGCAGATGCCAACTAGATGTGGACCCACTACCGAAGCAACCTTGACTTTTCTGACTGTAAAGAATTTTCTGAAAATTTGACATGACCTTCCCTATAAATAAGTCTAAAATCACCTGAATAGCATCTAGTTGGCACCTAATATTATTATTATTATTATTATTATTATTATTATTATTATTTATCCTTTTGTAGCATAAATGAAGTGAAATTGAAAATTGATAAGAGTTGGATCAAACTGACTAGAAGACGTTGGAAGTCTATTGAGTTTTGAGATGACATGAAAGCATTTATAAACATTGGCGAGACAACTAGCAAATGATAGGGCAAATGATTAGAATGTTAGTGCAAAAGATGTATAAATATGATGATGCAATTGGTCAATGGTATTGGATCTCACATATTTCGTTTCATTTTTTTGGAGAGTTATGAGAAATAGATTTATCACAAGAATAGTGAGAATGAACATACAAATGTGCTTGCACAGAATGAAGGGGTGGTTTTTAATCTTAATCTCAAACACATTTCATAAAGTCCCACATAAATCCCACAGCTGTACAAAGCTTAACAAAATTGACACCAAAGCAATCACTCAAAATTTACAAATTTAAGCATCTAATATCTTTTGGATGCCAGGTTTTCTTTCCTTTCCTTTCCTTTCCTTTCCCTTTTTTTTTTTTTCCTTAAGTATTTTATTCTCCCCATTCTTTTACACAAGCACACATCTTTAAATTAAAGAATCCCAAGAACCATGTTGTTCGAAGCGATCGAAGTGAGACTAGGACTACGTACTAGACAAATAAATTATTCGTTCGTTCAACTTGAAACTTGAAGCGGGGGTCAAGTTGTTGAGGGTTTCAAACCTCTATAGCAAGTAAATAAAGCATAGAAAAAGTGCACTCTATAACTAGCTCCAATTGAACCGGTTGAGGAGAAGAGCTAGTTCCCTTTTTCACTACATAAGCCTCGGGATAGTTAACATTTCACGAGAGTGAAAGAGCTTATTTCACACGAAACCAATCTGAAAAGAAAGATACAAAAAAGATCACCTCACTGCATTCGCCCCCACCCATTCTTTGATTGGTGAAGTAGCGAGACTATTCCATCCATGAAATCAAACTACTTTGTTGTAGATCCAGACTGAAAGACATGCATGCTCAAATTCAACTAAGAAGCTCTGAGGAAATGTATGATGGCATTGAACCCCAAATCAACAATTCTATAGAACATGAAAACCATCAGGCTACCATCTTTATAATAATAAAAAGATAAGAATGCCAAATAAATAAAAGAAATAAATAAAAGAAATACCAACAAATCTGAGTCGAAAGTGAAAACCATAACATAGATAATCTTGCAAAATTCAAAATTCAGAATATTATCCAAACAAAAATCAAGAATGTTATCCAAACCAAACCAAACCAAATTCATCCTAGGATTCCATTACCCTCAAAAATGTTGATTTCAGTTCAGCAGGGCAGCAGACTGCATCTGCAACCATAGACCCTTATTAAACAATATTGTCATTGAGGGAAAGCGAAGCAAGTTTGTCAGTCGGGCTGTTGGCCACATTCCTCAAGACATCCATAGCCTCAGCTACCTTTGCCTTCAATGCATCAGGTGATTCGAGCAAATGCAGAACCTCTGTCTGGTCCATTTCCAAAAGCATACCTGTAACTTTGGCTGCATGCTCGTGTTCCAGCTGATCAACAAGAGGGTACAAGTTCTCGCCCAACATCTGTCATCAAATGAAAATGTGCTATAGATCATTGCATCGTAAGCAACAATGAACTGCCAACCTAGAATATAAAAATGCCTCAGCATACCGTCCTCTGTTGTTCAGGAGATGAATTTGCAAGGGCAGAAGCCAGAGCAGTAATAGGCATAGGTTGTGGAACAGCCGCATCACGGGAAAGCATGCTACCCATGTCATAGGGAACAGAAAGCATGCTTCCAGCAGTACCAGACATTGGTAAATCTTGCATACTACGACCAGGAGGATATCGATACATCCGTCCCCTTGGAACCATCTGAAGATAAAACATTACGCATAGTAAACCACAACCCTCACAAGACTACCAAAAAATATAAAAAACAAAAGATAACTGACCTGCTGCTGCATCAGTGTAATGGGTTGCTGCGTCTGTTGCACAGGACCAGCACCTCGTCTGCCACCAGGCCTTTGACCTTGCTGACCCTGTTGGACTAATGGCACAAAGAAGTTAGGCATGGGCGCTCCACCAGGACGCATTCCAGGAACAAGCTGCTGCTGATAACCAAATCCAGCCTAGAAAGAATTCAGAAGATGTAAATGTATTTGCCAACATGAAAAGCCATTATTACAGTATTCAAGACCAAAACACACAAAAAGTAAGATAGCCGAATATTTAATATTAGAAGAAGAAATTCTTAGAATGCGGCACAGCACTTTGAACTGCAAATACAGAGTATTCAATACTAGAAGATAAATTTTGAAACATAAGTTGACTCATCTTAGCACATGGTGAAAGAAATGAAGGACATTGGCAATGCTCAAGCAAAGTCAAGAACACAGCAATGGGAACATAGGCCTTCCCATGTTCTGGAGGTAAGAATAATTACATTCAATAATTTAATACATTGAACAAAAACTCCAAAACCTAGGTAGTGATAGAATACATGATGTTACCCTAATTATATCCACCAATAAAATATCTTTTACTTTAAAATAGTCGCACTCGCACCTAAACCCCCAAATTGTAATCCATACATCTGAAGTAGTATATAACACTAGATTTATTTGGACTAGCTCCTTCCTAGTCCTAGTACTAAAAAAGAAGCAAAAAAAAAAAAAAAAAACAATTATGATTCTCTCTGTCATCTTAGCTTAGGTGGGGGAAGCATGCAGGTTTTCGAGCCAAAGAAGCTTATTGAAGTGATACACAAAATAATAATTACCTGAGGGATCATAGCAGGAGGAGCTTGCCCATAAAACAGTTGCTGTCCAAGGCCTGGAGTACTAGGAGGATACATTGGCATACGAGGAGCAATAGAAGGTGGCATTGCAACTGGCCGCATTTGGGAAAACTGGGCCTGCAATTGGTAGTGTATTTAAATAATACTCTATAACAGTAGAATACTTCTATAAAGCTCAGCCATTTCTGTACATTGGAAAATAAGGCACATGACTGAGCAACGATTAAGAAATCCTACACAGCTTATTCAAGCATCTCATAGATGATTAAAAAGATAACAGTGTTATTACAGATTTAAAAGAAAGGACAAGCTAACCTCCCCACCTCCTTGGGTATAATACTGCGACATAGTCACATAGTATTGAAATGGGGATGGATTATTTACCACTTGGACACTAGCAGGAATGTACCATTCCGAACACATGATCAGTAAAAAGCTAAGGAAGGCTTATTTCATTCCCAACCCATTTCCAGCATAAATTATAAGTGCCAGTGTGCCACCAAAATAACAAACCAACAGTGGTATTGTGTCCATGACAGCATATTCATCGCTTTTCCAAATTGATTCCAAAGGAAAGAGGAGTGGTTCGCACTAGAAAACAGTTGAGAAAATGTGGCAATAAATAGTTCGATATTATTGAAGATACGGATAAGGTTCTAATAGAGAAAGCTAAAGTTCTATACCAATATGAACCAAAAAGGGAAAGATCTAGGGTTAATACAATTAAGTGCAGGCAACCTAGTTGGTTATGTGTTCCTTGACAACATACAATTCTCATTAAATTTACCTGTAACCTTGCCCTTCTCTCTTCTTTTCGCTGCGCAACAGCAACATAGAGTGGCTTGCTAACCACCATTTTCCCATTCATCTCAGCAAGCTAAAAATAAAATAAAATCCATAATCAGGCTCTCATTACATTAAAAGATAACCAGCAAAAGCATCACTTATGCTGCTCAACTTACTGCTCGAGAAGCTTCTTCAGGAGTAGAGAAGGCAACAAATCCAGATCCTCTGCTTATTCCACTAGGATCTTGCATAACCTGTGATCCAAGCAAAATGCAACAATATTCACAACTAATCATTCACCAAACGACAAATAAACAGAGAGAAGACCAACAAATAGTAACAAGCTTTATTCAGCATCTTCTCTTCAAGAATAATTTCAGTATACCTTGCACGATGTGATTGAACCGAACTCAGAAAACATTTCCTTCAGTTTTCCATCATCAATGCTATCATCCAAATTCTTTACATATAAATTAACTCCTTGGTATTTGTCTACAGCCTCCTTGGCACTTTGCTCAAATCGACTTTTGAGTTCTTGCTCTCTTTCATATTTCTTCTGGGCTTTGCCAACATACCACTCCTTATCATCAATTTTTGCCCCATTTAGAGCTTCAACAGCTTTTGCAGCATCATCAGCATTTTCAAAATTGACAAACCCAAAACATTTTGACTTTCCATCTGAATCCCTCATGATAACAGCACTAGTAATTGTTCCATATTCACCAAAAATTTTATTCAAATCATCATCTGTAGTAGACTCCGCCAAATTTTTCACATAGACATTATTGAACTTCGTCTGGTCTAATACTGATTCTCTCTCCTGCTTACGAAGGAAATGTCCCACATACACTTGCTTATCATTAATAAGCATGCCATTTAGCTTGTCTATTGCATTTTGTGCAGATTCTGCATTTTCAAATTGCACAAACCCATAGCCTTTCGATTGGCCATTAGGATCTGTTGCTATCTTGCAAGAAAGAATGTTCCCAAAGCTAGAAAATGTGTCATGTAATGCTTTGTTATCAATTGATTTGTCCAAATTCTGCAAAATTCAGTAAACGTGTAACTAAAACAGATAAAAAAAACAAAGGAGAAATGAAAAGCCAGTAAACAAAATGCCAATCCCGAGTGAACAATCCATTCTGAAGATCACAAATATATCCATGTCGAGCAAAAACAACATATCAATATGTTCATAATAAAAGGTAAAAATTGCAAGTTTTCAAGGCAACAGATACAAATGTTAGTATTGGAAAAGAAATGTAAAGCTGGAGACTGGAGGGTAGTTGACAAGCAAAGTCATTATCTCTGAATAGAACATAATATAAACAGCATCCAATTTCACCAAAATAAGTGGACAAAGCCACATTTTACAGATACGATATACTGAATACGGTGCAGTGAACTTCTGGAGCAGTGCGCCTGTGGTGTGCCATCAGGAAGCTTAAAATCAAGAAAAGAAAAGGATCGAAATAAATGAAATGTGAACACAGTGCTTACCTTAATAAAGATATTTGCTGCTCCACTTTTACGAACACTGGGGTCCCGATGAGAATACATGATTCTAATTGTCTTGTTATTGAGAGGAGTGAAGTTTAAAACCTCAATAGCCCTTGCCGCTGTGTAACAGGTAAACAGGAATATTCAGTCATACAACTGTCTTCCATTCTCATGTGGAAACGAGAAAAGAGGGGGAAAAAAGATATAAGGTTTGCACTTTGCATCCAAGAACACGGCAAAAGAGACATTGTGAACAGCATCTAGGAGCCATCATGCACAAGTGCACTAGCAAACATTATCAATGACTTGGCAAATTAGAGTTGAACTTTATTTAATCAACATCTATAATCCCTGAAGTCTACAGAAAGAAGCCTTTCTTTCGTAACTCACTTCATATTTTATTTAACAAACATTCAAAAGGCTAAATCAGATTAGAATACAGTTCACCTTCATGATACAGAAAAAATAATGATTAGAAAGACTGATAACAAGAAAATATAAAAGAAACAAAAAAGTGAGGCTTAATAGTTCCGTGAAACTGAGCCACCAAAAAGCATAACATTTCTTGGGAAAGGGGGTTAGCTTTACAGTAGCAGAAGTAGAGGTACAGAGTACACATGGGTTCTTCATTTCTTCTTTTCCATTCTCTAATCTCCAGATCATTTTCTATCAGTTTTTAAAGTTGATTCTGTTAAACAGAACCCAATCAATACCTTCAAACAACATAAAATTGCTTTAAAACCAGCAAAATGGCTGCAAATGGTAAAATTATAAGGTTAGGATAGCCTTTTGCAGTGCACGTGAAATTTCTTATTACGGGAGGGGCTTGCAAAAGTGCTTGAAATCAAAACATTCTATTTGTTCAAGAGCACTTCAAACATGAACTACATGATAAATGCGAAGGCCCTTCAATACAAAGCATAAATTGACATGAATAAGATGAAAAATCCCAATATATGCATAATATAATTGGTAAAGTTCAATAATAGCTCACTAAATGTCAGAATATATACCTGGCTCATTGCAAGTATGAGCAAAATGACGATGACAAAATTCGAATTTCGTCTCTCAATTGTTAATCCAATTCAGCCATAAACCATAAGTAGAAAATACAAAATGAAAAACTGGTGGATGCTACAACAAAGTCCAATGTTCAATCCGATTCTTCTTCTTGCGTCTCAACAAAACAAAAGTGTTGTAGGCACACATTAAATATTGTTCCACAGATAAATTGTACAAGGTTATTTGTTAATAAATTATGAATTTAGAAGTCCAATCTAGATACACACAAAATCGGCTCATATTATAATGAACCAGGCAAGATGTATCAAAACTTGTTACAGCAAAGCCCTGCAAAAGAAGCCTCATTTAAAACGGAATGACCAAAACTCAAATTTTACTGAGATAATAACACTAGAAAGTACCACTACTGTATCAATTAATTTCAACTGTTTGGAGAGTCGTAATCTAACATTTGAAGGATTTGTTCCAAATCTTGTCCACAAAAAAGAGAAACTAAACTGACAAGCACCTGCAGAATAACACCTAACTACAGATCTAATCAAACATTTCATGAAGCTTACCACAAAGATTGATAACACAAACTTCAAGACCCGATTAAACAAATAAACAAGTACGCTTTACAAACCCAAAATTACACCATTGACAACTCACTATCACCAATTAAAGACATGCAACCAAATGGAAATACAAAATTTCGGAAACACAGGTGACACATCTAATGAAAATACATCTATATAAAATCTGTGATAAACGAATTACTAACCATCCTGGGGACTGCTATAGTTCACATAACCATAGCCAAGGCTGCGCCGAGTGCTGAGGTCACGACAAACCCGAACAGAAACAACCTGGCCGACCTGGTTAAACAGATCGTAGAGCTGCGAGTCCGTCACAGTAAAATCCAAGTCACCCACGTACAGTGAAGTCGTCGGAAACTGGCTGGGTCCAGCCTGAGCGGCCGCACCCGGCGTCACCACCACTCCATTCGGCCCAGCCGCTGCATTCTGGTGCTGCACCTGAATCTGCGCCATCCTTCTAAACAGGAAAACTGACCCTAAATCCTCAGGTTTCGATTCAAATTTTTCTTTTTTGGGTTGATTTTTCCTACTAATAAACTGAAAACTAAATAGCAAGAAAATTCAAAGGGGGGAAATTGGGGGATTTTAGGTAAATTGATAAGATCAAAGGATAGAGAAGGAATTTTTGGGTTTTTTTTTTTGTCCTTTGGGAGGGCAGGGTTCTGCACCGCACTCGGGGAAGAATGGCGCTGTGAAGAATATATGTGTAGGTGAAAGTTTTTCGAAACCCTAGTTGGAAATTGGTTCGAATCTGGACCGTCCGTGGGATGGCCAGGGTGCGCACGATATGAAGACACGCGTCAAATCCGGACCAGTGTGATACGGCGCGACATTGTCAAATTTGGACCGTGCAAATCTCAGTTTGTGTTTTGGCTTTCCTGGGAAAAATTACACTCACGCCTAATAGCATCCGTAATGAATGGATTAAAGCACATATTATAATATCTCTAATAAATTTTTAATTTATGTTTACAATAAATATGTTAACCCACAAGTTTAAAAAATTTATTTAGCCACAAGTTGACTTATTAAATTTAATAGTAAGTTAATTGATGAGGTGATATTTGTTAATTTCTTTGTGTATTCCGTATCATTCCACCAATACTCACCACCCTATTTCCAATATTTATATCTTTTCACATTTCTTCTTAAATATCTTAACAACAATAAAAATAAATAAATTTTTCGTTGATTTCATATTATATAATTTAATGAAGTCTTCAAAATGAGTATCATATCAATATATAAATTTTTGCTATTTAAGAATAAGCCCCTGTTTGGGAGGGATTTTTTCACCAATTTTATCAAATTTTGATAAAATGAGCATGATATATTTGACTTTTCTTACCCTGAAACTGTGGGCCCAATGCTGAATATTACAATTTTGTCCTACACTTATAAGTCCTCAAGCAAATATATGTGGGTAAAAAAGACAATTTAAATTTATCAAAATCTGATAAAATTGTTAAAAATCTCTCCCAAACAGGGGCTAAGTATTTATCATATTCTTGAGCTTAGTTAAAATTTAACACATCCATTGTAGAAATAGTTAGATGTTAGCTTTAATATGCATATGTGTCACTTAATATCTAATTTTTTGCCTATATGACTAGCTAAATTTAACTAGTCCATTATGGATGCTCTAAATTCTAACTTATCAATTTAAAATTGTGAATTTTTTTGTTTAAAAATCGGTGTTAATTCTTTTTAACATTAGTTATAAAATAAAATTATAATAATATTATATAATTAACCCCACCCTCTAAGCCCTAACCGATTTTTCGTCCCTCTCTCTCTCTCTCTCTCTCTCTCTCTCTCTCTCTCTCTCTCTCTCTCTCTCTTCCCTTTCGGTGTGAGACGGTGTCACAAACGAAAGAGATGATGGCGTCACCCTACTTGAGTGAAGCCACTCAAGAGCAGTGTGTGAACGGCAGAGATCACGAAGGTAGTTGTGCACTACAATTGCGATGCAATAATCGTTGTCACGCTGTCAACTACTGCATCGCAATCGTTATCACACTGGCAGCATCGTTCTTCTAATTTTATGTTGCCTGAGTTTGGGGTGGATTTTGTGTTGTGTTGGAAGTGTAAGTGGTGGTGGCAGTTTTGGGCATTTTGTTGATGCGGTGTTTGATTTGGGGATTTTTTTGGTGGGAATAGTAATTCAGTGTGCAGGCTGGAGGTGGCAGCGATGGTGTAGGGTGCAGTCGATGGTGGTGGTGGTGGGACGAGGTGCAATCGGTGGCGGGTGCCGATCTTGACAGTGGGCGATATGTAATGTATAATTTTGCAGATCTATAGACGTGTGGTGTTGGCGGTGAAGTGGTTGTGTGAGTTTGCGGTGGCGGTGATCAGCGACTAGCAGAGTTGGTGGTGTTGCAGTACGATGGACGTGGTTTGTGGTGATGATTAGAGACGGTGGCGATGGTTTGGAATAGGGGATGGAGGTGGTTATTCAGTGGCAGGAAGGGGTGGGGTGGGGTTGGATGGGATGGGATAGGATGTGGTGACTTGAATTATGATTGTGACCGATTATTAGGTAATTGTGAACTAAATATCGGTTAAATGTTATTTTGTGCGACTTGTGACCAACAAGAAATGTGACCAATAATTAGGAATTGTGACAAAAAAAATATTCAGTAAACAGGATCAATAAAACAAGTAAGTTTTGACAAATAAATAATATGTGAATAAAAATGTTTGAGTAACCGTGGTCAAGAAACGAATAAGTTGTGACGAATGAATAAATAATATGTGATCAATTGTGAATGACTGTAGCCAATTAATTATATTAGAGATTGTGACCACCTGTGACTTTGTGTGACTATTAGACGATGACGTGATGTGACCTACAGTTGTGTCAAATATGACTATGTGTGACCAAATTGTGACCTCGTGTGATCGAAATGTAACCTCGTGTGATTGAACTTTGACCTCATATGATAGAACTATAACCTTATGTGACCGAACTACGACTTTATGTGACAGATCTATGACCTTGTGTGATCAATCCATAACTTTGTGTGACCAACTATAACTTTGTGGGTGGATGGGTGTGGGTGAATTTTGCAATTAAATTTGTAATTATTACTCAATAGTGACTTTGTATGACCAACTGTGACTTTAATGATGGGCTGGGTGGGTATGGTGAGGTTGCGATGAGATTTGCGACCAAAATTATAATTATGACTGAAATGTTACTTTTGTGACCAACTGCAAGTTTACAGGTGGGGTGGGTAAAATTTGTAACTAAATTTATAATTGTGACCGAACTGCGACCTTGTGTGACCAATTATGACTTTATGTCGACTTTGTGTGAGCAACCTGACTCAGATTTTTAATCATACATTTTACCTTGAAAATATAAAAACATATTTTTAAATACAAAACTTTTAACAAACGGAATATGTTTCATATCTTATTCGAGTATTCAATAATTTTTTTTCTTACAGTCATTTTCAACCACACATTTTTATGCAATGTTGTCTGGTCCGGCCGAGTCCACTCGAAAACTCGCAACCCGAGGCAAAAAATCGGGTCAGGTCACATTTAAAACCATGTCAGGTCAAACCCGGTCAACGACTCGGGAAACCCAGTCGACTCGGACTGGGTTTGACTCGGATTTTTTTTAATTTTTTTGATTTTTTGAATTTTTTAATAATATTTTAATATTTTCGTGTTGATCCTCTGACCTTTGGCCATTCTCTCGATAGGGTCGATGATTGGGTCGGGTTTGAAATCATTGTTTTTATGTAATTCATCACTTTTCACACTTTTTAATTACTTTTTAGCCATACATTCTCCAATTTTCAACCATATATTTTATTTACCTCTAAACATCACACTCTTTGTCTATAAACAAAAATAATTTAACAAACTGATGCGAATTGTCTTATTTTGTGGTGGGTTTAAAATCGGAGTTTCAATAGATTAATCAAAATTGAAGAAACATATTACTGATTAAAAAATTGTATATCCATAAAATGTGAGATTAAATTAATTATTAACTTTAATTTAAATTTAAATTTAAATATATGCCAAACAAGGGCTTTATGTATACTTAAATTAAAAAATATTAATTTTTAAATCACACGTTTCTAAAATTCATTTTTCTTTTAAAAAAATAGATCTCGAACAAATTTATGATCTCAAGGATAAATGATTATTATGGAATACGTAAAGATGGCAAAGGATTGAGCTGAGCCGACTAAGCCCTTTATCTCGTGTGCTCGGCTCATTACTCAAATGCCAAGATGGCCCTTGTGCTCATTACTTGTGGGTCTAGTCGAGTCGGCCCACAAGACAATCATTTTTTTTAATTAAGCCCCTTGTATACAAATTAAAATTTAGATTTTAATTTAAGTTAAGTCAAAAATCAATATCAACCATATAATTAATGAAATCTAAAATTTTTCAACTACACATTTAATCAACTTTATTTATCAAAATCTACGAAAAACTTAATTTTAATCTCAACCAAACATGAGTTAAAAAGGAAAAAACACCATCCTTTTTTCAGGGATTGGGACCAACTACTTACTTAATTTTCGAGTAGACGAATTAAAAATTAAGCCCTTTTTACATAAATTAAAATTTAGATTTTAATCTAAGTAATAAATCAATCCCAACCACATAATTCATGAGATTCAAAACTTTTCAACTACATATTTTATCAACTTTTATCAAAATCCACTAAAAACTTAATTTTAATCTCCACCAAACATGAGCTAAAAGGAAAAACCATCAAAACAATTAATAACCTATCAAAACAATTAATAACCTTAGAAAACCAAATTAAGCAAATAACTAATAAAATAAATAAAATAGGAAATATGGTAGGAGTATATGAAAACCCAATAGAAATTACCGAGCAAAAAACTATTATAGAACAAATAATTATGGTAAGAACAATTAAAGAAGAAGAAATAAGAAATAATGATTTACATAAAAGATTAGATAATATACAACAAAATATTGAAATTGTAAACCAAAATATAACAAAAATATATGACGAAATAGAAAAAAGAAAACCTAAAAGAATAATAACTAACAAAGAATTTAAAGCTATCAATAGATTAGGAATAAATATGATTACTGAACAGATAGAAAAATTTATGGAAAATCCTAAAGAAGAAGGTGAAGCAGATTACGTAACAGAAGAAGATTATATAGAAAAATCTTAAAATCTTAAAATAGAAGAAATTAATATGAATGAACAACAAAGAGCTTTAGTACCAGCAGGACAAAATCCACCAGAATATATACAGCAACCAGGAACTAACCAAGTTAAAAAAAAAAAATACAAGTAATACTAATCCAAAAAATACACCTGAAATCTATATGAATCAAAGACAAAACCAAAATTTTAAAACAAATAATTTTATACCACAACAAAAATATTACAACGAGCCAAGTAAAAATTATCCTATAGAATATACATCATGGAGAAGTATGGAAACACAATTTAGTTCAGAAGAAAGATGAATAGATTTAGGATGTGTGCAAGATGTAGATCATGAATTAGAATTATGAATGAAATCTATGGCTATGATGGCCTATACTAGAGAATTAACAGGAAACAATTCCAATTAATGTTAGAAAATACATTTATAGGAACCACTGCAAGATGGTGGAGAAATTTAACATAAACTTATATAGGACAAGTTAGAGGAAATGACCAAGATGAAATAGGAACTATTTTGAGCAGATATGAAGATGCATTAAAAAGAGAATATACATTAGTAATAGACAGAGATACTAAAATTAGCTCAAAACTAATAAATAGATATTTATTAGAAAATTTATCAATATGTGAATGTGTTACTTTAAACCAGTGTTCTAAAAAGCGTGAAGCGTGACGAAGCGTGAGCCCAAGAGTCAAGCTTTTGAAGCTTAAGCGGGAGTAAGCGTTAAAAAGCGTTTTTCAATTCCTAGATATTTGATTTAAATTTTACCCATACTTGAACAAGTAAAAAAAAAAGGAAAAAAAAAAGAAAAAAAAAGGCAGTTGCACGCTTCGGACGCTTTTAAGTGCGCTTTTTAGATAAAAAAATTTTAAAACGCCTTTTTCGCGCTTTTCGCCAAAGCGACGCGCGAGAGGTGCGCGTCGCGCATATGCGCCCACAGTGCGTGCGTAATGTGCGCGATTTAGAAGACTGCTTTAAACAATTTGCATGTAAATTTAGAGAATATAATGAAAAAATAGAATATAATCAAGAAACATATGGTATGGAGATTATGAACCAAATATTCTTTAAACTACCAAACCCATGGAATTTAGAATTATTTAAGGAATGGGTAAAGTTGGAAATACCATTGAGTAATAATAGTTTAGGAGCAAGAATATAATTTATAGAAATGCAACAAAAAGAAAAATGTATGCAAGCAAATAATATGATAAAATTTCACAAAGCAAGTAAAAAATTATTATGCTGTGATAAATTAATAAACCAACACAATGAGGATGTCATCTAGAAAGAAAATATAAGAAAAAGAAATATTACAGAAAAGATAAATTTAGGGACAAATTTAAAAAATTCAATAAATACAAAAAGTCATATAAAAAACATTTAAAAGGTATAGAGTACCATATAAGAGATATTTAAAGCAAAAACAAAAAAACAAAACAAAACTAGAACATACCCTAAAAATCCTAGAAAAATGTAAATGTTATTCATGTGGAGAAGTATGACATATATCTCCAGAATGTCCCAAAAAAGATAAAAAGAAAAGTATGATGTATATTTCATTAATAGAAAAAGAAAATTACAACTTATTACCTATTGAACAAGAAGAAGAATGGGAAGAAATTTATGAATTAGAAGAACATGAAGTAATAAATTCTATTATGGAATTAGAATCTTCAAAAGAAAGTGAATCTAATGAATCTAGTGAAGAAGAATATTTATATATAAATATGATTAGGCAAATTAGTGAAGAAGGTACATCTAAAGAATATGAATACCAATTAGAAGAAAATGAAAAACAACTAAATGAAAGATTAATATTTAATCCTAAAATGTATGAAAATATCTTAAAATCAAAACTAGATGTAGAACCAAAAGAAATATTTAATTTACCATTTTGGCAGAAAAATAAAGAAATAACATATGTAGTAAGAAACCATAGTCACCCTATAGACATAAGGGATACTACAGGAAATACATTAATACCTATAATAAATGAAGAAATTATAAGACAAGAAATAAATCTATTGAATCCTGAAGTAAAAGGAAAAATAAAGAACATATATTTAGGAGCCGTACAAATTATAGCAAAAGCCTATTTTAGAGAAGGAATAGATACACCTATAGAATTCTATATTATGGATGATAGAATTGTAAGTTCAGTACAAGATGCTCTAATAGGAATTGTAACAGGAAATTTAATGTTCCAAAAAGTAAAATTTACAATAAGACCAAACTTCAGCATAAGCTATTCCTCCAGGAAGTCCCAATATTATATTACTAGTTAACATTATATTACAGATTAAGAGGAATAGATATGGAATCAGGAAGTAAAACTATAAGTTTAACTATTAAAACAATATATGCTTTTACTAGTAAACATGAAGTAAAAATTAAGAATGCTACAAGAACACACATAATAGAACCCATATTTAAAAATCTATTGGAATACAAACCAGCTTAGGAGAATCCAAGAATGACAATACCAGAAGATATAGAAATAGATTTTAATCAAGTTAGAAGATTAGTAAATATGGATAAACCCAAAATAGAATTTGGAAGAAGATCAATTAGCCTAAGAAGAAATACTAGTACAAGATCATTACCTGAAAATAGAAAATAGAAATGATTCAGAAAAATAAATGATGACAAAAATACATGGAAAAATACCGAGAATGAATCTATCTAAAAGAAATGAGACAAAACAATTTGAAGTTATGATAGAAATTAGAATAAATAGAGAATGGAAAGAGCAGAAACTATTAATAGATATTGAAGCAACTGTATCTCATATAAAAGAAAACATAATAGGAGATTTAGAACTTAAAGTAACAAATAATCCAATTCAAATACAAGATTATTTTGGAAATATTCATCCTATGGATACCTATGTAGAATTACCAATAAGAATAAATAAAATAAACGAAATAATCATAAACATGTACGTAGAACATACAGGAAATGTAAACACTAAATTATTATTAGGAACAAACTTCTTAGAGCAAGTAAATAAAAGATGATAGGATGCTATTAACAATACAAAATGAGAATCTAGTTATACCAATGTTATTATGAATAAAATACAAGGAGGAAGAGAACATATTTATATACTAACTAAAATGAATTACAATGGATATCTTAGCAGAAATTGTCATGCATTGTTTGATAAAGGAGCATCATCCTATTTATTTAAAGAAAATATATTACCAGTAATAAAAAAGATAATGAAGAAAGAGAGTCATACTTGCAAGATTTGATGGGAGCATAAATCTAATAATTAAAGTAGCAAGAAATGTTAAAATACAAATAGGAAAATATGAACTACAAATACCTTATGTATATCAATTTGATGATATGCTATGGGATATATTATTAGGAAATAACTTCATAAAATAATATTATCCAATAACTATTGATGAAAAAGTTATACTTATCTACTCCTTGTCACCATATAGCAATAGCAATAAGAATTAATGATCCTTACTGTAGAGAAAAAATGCCTCATATAGCAGCTCAGCGTGGTGATGATAGATAAAAATTAACACAAACAACACAATTTAAATAAAAATAGAATAAATTTAGTACAAGAACATTTTGATCAAATTGTAATAAAAAATATTATAGAAAAATTATTAAAATTAACAGGAGATAATCCTTTGGAAAAATGGCACATAAATAAACCTATGGCAGAAATTATATTAGAAGATGACACTAAGATAATTAGTGTAAAACCGATTAAACATACACCAAAAGAATTACCTGAATTTGAAATGCACATAAAAGAAATGCTAGAAAAGAAATTCATTAGAGAATCTAATAGTAAACATAGTAGTCCAACCTTCATTGTAATAAAACATTCAGAACAAAAAAGAGGAAAATCTAGATTGGTAATTAACTATAAAAGGTTAAATACTTATACAAAAGAATTAAAATATCCAATACCAAATCAACAGGTATTATTTAACCAAAATAGAGGAAAGAAATATTTCTCTAAATTTGATCTTAAATCAGGATTTTATCATATTATGTTAACTGAAGAATCTAGACATTTAACAGTTTTTACTGTACCACAAGGATTCTATGAATAGAATGTATTACCTTTTGGATTTAAAAATAGTCCAAGAGAATTTCAGAGGTACATGGATAAAATATTTAAAGATTATTATCATTTTATTACAGTATATATTGATGATGTTTTTATTTACTTTGAAACTAGACAAGACCACCTAAAACATCTTAAATTTTTTATAGATATTGTAAGAAATAATGGAATTATATTATCAGCTACAAAAATGGAGATTGCTAAAGAAAAGGTAGAATTTTTGGGATCTATAATTAGCCAAGAAGGAATAAAACTCCAAAAACATATTGGTACAAAAATACAAGAGTTTGACAATCATATAAAAGATAAAATACAATTACAAAGCTTTTTAGGACTTGTGAACCAGACTATGAAATATGTACATAACTTAGCAAAACATTTAATTCTATTACAAAAAAGACTAAAAGGAAAAACTAGATGGAAACCATGGTCCAAAGACGAAGAAGAAGAAGTACAAAAAATTAAAGACCTTTGTAACAAATTACCAGAATTAGAATTACCAAAAAAAGAATGTGATTGGATTATAGAAACCGATGCATGCGAAACAGTATGGGGAGCATTACTTAAATATATTTATCCAAATGAGGATAAGGAAACGATTGTACAATACACTAGTGGTAGTT
Organism: Ligustrum vulgare; assembly: GCA_963555705.1. Taxonomy (NCBI): domain Eukaryota; kingdom Viridiplantae; phylum Streptophyta; class Magnoliopsida; order Lamiales; family Oleaceae; genus Ligustrum; species Ligustrum vulgare. The sequence goes on along the minus strand of OY743186.1, from coordinate 17,007,466 downwards.
TTACTCAAACTCAAACTAATTATCATATAAATGAAAAAGATTTATTAGCTGTAAAATTTGCTATTAAAAAGTTTGAATTATTTATCGTTACTAAAAAATTCAAAATTAGAACCCATAATACACAAGTCAAATATTGGTTAACTAAAGAAATTGATCCAACTATTGCAAAGAATTAAAGGTTAATTAGATGGCAAGTAGAACTTAGCCATTATAATTTTGAAATTATTCATATCAAGGGTACTGACAATGTTATTGCAGATTATTTATCAAGACATGGAGAAACTACTTAAGAAAGTAGAAGAAATTAACTTGGCCATGGGTCAAATGAATATCAACTATTCAAATCTATTCAGCCATGTGAATACTTGCATGGCCCAGATTGTACAAATTAAAAGTGAACTAGTCTTTTACAAGTCAAGGGTTAATTCTCTTGTGGAAATGTACAAAGGAGGATCTCAATCTTCTCCAGCGAAGAATTTATCTGTAGGACTTCCTATTGAGGAAGAAGTATCCAATGTATCAATTATTGGAAGTTCATCTTCCAAAGCTATTGGCAAAACTATTGAACCATCTAAAGAAACTTTTTTAGAAGTTGCGAAGAAACCAGCAGTCTTAACAGAGGAACTATCAGAAAAGGAGAAAGTTATGAAGAAACTAGAGACATTCTTGAAGTATGTGGAGTATCTAAACAATAGGACAAAAGAAGAAGAATGGCTAAGGACAATTAGCCATCAAAAAATCAATAAAGCAATTATTTTTCTAGTAGCAGAACCAAGAATAGTTAGGGGCTGTTTGATCAAGAACTTATTCAGTGCATCTACCCTAGTAAGGATATGAAGGAAATATCATTATTACCTAATTCTATCAAGGCAGCAGTTAAAACATATTTTGGAATTACCAAAGCTGAAAAGATCTATGTCAAGACTTACTCAGCCATTCCGGAATTTATTGATGAAGAATTTCTAAGGGCAGAACATATTGTAAAACTTGGAGTAACTAGCAAAGCTATTCTTTCAGAACCAGAAATTAAGCCATTTAACAAAGAAGAACAAATACAAGCTATTCCAGAAAAAAGGGCATTGGGATTTAGAGTCATGTACACCGAATTAAGGGATACCCTTACATAAACTAATGTTTGGGTATATGAATCTAATGATGACAAATTATTAATCTACAGCATTGCAAGAATTAATCAAGTTAATTGTCAATTATGGAAATTAAGAGAATACGCTGAGAATATACTTGTCAGCAATTTGGATCTTAGTAAAGGAGCCTATGAATATCTACATCAACTAATGGAGGTTGAAACGGGTCACAAGTGTAATAATTGTGGGGACCTACTCAACTACAATGAAGATGAAGTCTACCTTATCTGAACATGAATTATTCAAGGCATGGGGGTCCAGACCTATGTGAAACTTTAGAAAAGCAGTAGAAATTATTGTAACTTTAGCTTTACTTTATCTACTTTAATTCACAGCCAAGAATGTAAAAGATAGGGAATATTATCTTGTTCCCCAACTTTGCTTTTATCAACTATAAAAGGAGGAGTCTCTCCTCATTGTAAGCATCCGAAAATCATATTGATTTTCAGCAATAAAAATCTATATTCTCTCTATCTATTGTCTTTCTTTTCATTTCTTATTCAAAATTTTCTTTCATCAAACCAATCCAGAAACAATTAGCAGAAGGTATGAATAACTAAACTCCACGTAGATATATATGAAGCCATAAAATAGTTAGCAATACTCTATCTATTTATGAGTCTATAAGTTTATTCTTTATAAAACTTTTGTTAAAAGAGTACATCCAGAGGTAGGAAATGAAACTGGGTTGTGCTGAACCTCTTTGAAGTGTTTGTTTAAGTGTTAAACAGAAAGTATTGGAGTAAGTCTTTCGAACATCCATTAATGCATAAGTCTTTCGAGCATGAACGATCTCCTATGGAGTTGTGTTTAATACATAGATAAATAAACGAAGAGTATTTGGTCAAAAATCTTTTAAAATCAGATTTACAAAGAAGCGTGATGGACCCATAGATAGAAAGAAGTATTGTTGATTATTTATGGTGGATTATATATCGTCTTTATCATTGATATTATCCAAGTATTGTTATCATAGTTTTAAACTTATCATTTTGCTTATGATATCTCTTACATGTTTTTACATATGTTGAAAATTTGTTTTTACTATTCCAAGAATTAACTATTAGAAGAGAATTTGAATTAATAGCTTAAATTTAAATATTTAGTTTTATAATTTATGAATTTAGAACCTTTAATAGAATTGAATCCTTCAGAAGTAAACGACTTTAAGTATTTAAGAGAAGAAACAATTAAACAATTAGAAATTATAAGAGAAGATTTAGGAAGATTTTATAATTGATTAGACTACGCAATAAAAGAACCCTCATTTACAGATTTTTCACAATTTACTAGAATTATAGTAAATAAAGGAAGAATAATTAGTGATCTGAAGAAAAAAATTAAATATAATTATTGAAGAAGAAACTTTAACATATAATAGTATATATTACGCATTTTATGTAAACAATAAATTTAGAGATATAGACATAACATCAGAAAATTAAAGGAATCATAACTAAAATGATAACATAGTAATTATACATTCAAAAATTTTGTCTTTTAGTTGTTTGTACAACTGTTTGTACAGTTTGTTTGTACATATAGCAAGGTCCATAAGAAATACAGTTAACTAATAACAGCATAGATATTCCCATTTAACAAAAGTTATATTTACAATATAAGTGATTCTAATATTTTTCATGCATTATAGCATGAAATTTAACAAAATCACAAAAGTGTTTTTTTCCAGTGAAACTGGTGTGAAGTATTAACTTAAGCATAACATCAGTGACAATTTAACTAAACTACAGATCTAGAGATTTCAAAATATTAAACATTAGAGTTTGAAGTTTGATCAAAATATACAATAATTAGAAGAAAATCTAATCAAGCTTGTCTTTCAATTTCTTCTTTGTTGGGGATGGTGCATTATCAGTTGGGAATAAGACACGCTTAGCTGGAGGTGATGAAGCAGAATGGCTGGCTGTTGTGCTTAAATTGGTAGAGTTCGAGATTGCTGAGAGTTGTTCTTCATGTGTTGTCTTGTGAGGGTGTTTGAACCTGCTTGATATATACTCCTCAAGAGAAATAACTTCAAACTTATGAGTAGAATTATGTGAAAATGTAACCGGTGTTTTCCCACGATCACTCGGGCTTTGTATTAGTGTAATTGCTTTCATATAAAAAATGTATTGATCATCTATATTGAGCCTTCTGTTTCCCTCATCATTCAATCTCTGTAGGATTTAATTTATTTGTCAGTCTCAGTTACAATAAGAAATAAGAAATGTTATATACACCTGGGATGAAAGTATAATGGAATAAAATGAAGGTACTAACCCCTTTATAAATTCCCATAAGTTTAAAAGATGTGCACTTTAAGTATTCTTCTACAATTTCTCCCATGAGTGAGGTTGCTAGTTTTCCAGTTTCATCTTCTATGTAGATTTCAGCTCTTGCTCTAGATTAAAAAAAAAAAAAATATTAGGTAAAATTAAGCTAGATTAATTTATCTAAATTTCACAAGTAGATATTTTTATTTTATTAGTAAAATGTAGCATAAGATTTTTTTATTCATTCAGAAAGGAATTTGATGAAGAAATTTACAACATATAAGAGTAATAACTGCTAAGTATTAAATTATGTGAAACTTAAAACTTGTTTTCTGTTCAAGTTAGATATACTGACATTTTAAAGAGATCAAACGGTTGGCTATATTTAGTTTGTATAAAATTTAACTAGTGAATTAGAATTCAATGAACATAAAATGTCAACTGTTATGGAAATGAATTTAGAAGAATTTTTAAATGGCATAAAAATTCAGAATGAGCAACTTAGATGTTGAAAGAAGTAGAAGATACTATATCTATATACAATAAATATAATAGTATGGGAAATTTTTTTTTTCTTTAGTATATGAAGAGTTGTGTTTCGAAATTAACCTTGGTAGTGCTATTATATTTGGTGTGTTGCAGAAGCGTCAATTATAAATTTCTCATGTCATTTATGCACATGATGATCTGTAACAAAGAGAACAACCCATGTACCAAAATGGAGCGCTACTAATTCTTATTGAAGTAGTACCCTTAATCCAGAAACAACTTTGTTGAAACTGTATATAAATAGAAGAGAATCATTAGATATTTGAAGAATTTTTTTTAATGGTATAATTTTCATAATGATATAACTTGTTCAGAATAAAATTAAGTAGTATATATACCATTTTTGTTAGGTGAAGTACATCCTCAATTGTTGTGAACCTTGTGTCTTCCAACGTTGTGATCTTTTTTGGAATGAAATCATTTCTGCTATTTTTTCAGAGTCGTCATGGATCCTATAAGTTAGACAATAGTCAGTGTTAGAAACTTGCTATATATTATATATCTATGTAAAACATGTAAAGATTTTAAATGGCTTACCATTTTTTGGTACTCAATAACTTCATTGAATGGGAAGTTCACATAGGAAAAATAATCAGTAGTCGTAGATAAAGAAAGACCTAATAGAAATCGTTTAGTTTGGATAATGTCAAGTATAAAATATTGAAAATAAGAGTTTAATTGTTTGAGCAGTCTAGTTGGATTGAAAGAACATACCATTAAATGAAGTGACCAGAAGATGGGTTGTAATAATAACAGGTGTTTTTGGAAATGTTGAAAATTGATACAAGTTGAAAGTAGGAAGACCAACTTGGCAAACAAGAATTTTGCTGCTAATGCGCCTTATTAAATAAAAGGCGTGATCCTATGCATTTTTTTATCTGAGTCGTCTGATGATGATAAGCTGATCCTGTCCACTAATTGATCCCTATACCTTGGGGAGCCTCTCTTGAGTCTCCAGACTCTTCTATTCAAATTGAAATCCTACCCTCTCCGACTTACACCTCTCTGTGTCTTCAACCTTCTTTGTTGAACTTCTTCGTGATTTCTTTAGATTTCTGTCTGAATTGATTTACTAAGTCCCCTATTACATTTTGAGCTGTTGATAGTGAGGCAGATTTAGTATTTGTTACTTTGTGTCATTTTGAGCAAGATTGAGTTCTGCATTTGGGGTTTCTTGAGCGATATTTCTCAGATTTGTCAGTAAACTGTAATTCTGATGAGATCCCGGTCGGGGAATCTCGTCGAACACGCGGAATAACTACAATTAAAACCTAGGAAAGATCTAAATCAGAACTGACACAAGACAAACAACGAAAATAAGGATAGAACGACGGTAAAACCTTGACCCGACAATCACGACGCAATTTATGGCGATGCGGATTGAAGAACCAAGATTGGTGAACGCCACAAGGACTTGTCAATTTCCTTGATAAGTTTCGAATTCGGAAACGCCACAAATATTCTTGCGAATATTTGATAAGTTTGTTGGAAGAACGCCACAAAGATCGGATATTTAATAAGTTCAAGAAAAAGGGAATAAACTCAACCTCTCAATTTTGGAGAATCCTCTCACAAATTTTATTAATCAAACTCAACTTAACTGTCTTTACAATGAATTGAAAAAGCGTATAAATAAGCAAAATAACCTAGCATCTAATTTACTCAAAATAGAATTCTAATTAGACTAAAATTCTAAAATAGGAAAATAACCAAAAACTAAAAAGGAAATAAAATAATTATAAAATTCCGGAAAATCTGGAGCTGCTTGTTTACGGCTGTGGCGAAATCTCTTACGGCCGTAAAGGTCTTTCTGATTAAATTTATGTTATTCTTCACGGCCGTGACACAATGCTTACGGCCATGAAATTCCTTCAGTTTGCATGTTACGACCGTAACTTCCAGGCTTACGGCCGTAAGCCTCGTTCTGCCAAAATTCATCCTTTTTCCTCATTAATTGATTACGGCCGTGATTGTTAGATTTACGGCCATGAATATAGGGGTTACGGCCGTGAAGGTCTTCTTTTACGGCCGTAATGGATTTTCTGCATAAATAATTTCTTTTACTCGATTCGGCTCGATCCGTCCCTCTGCTCGGCTCGACCCCAACACGGAACTTACTCCGTTTTGCACGTAGATCACTATCATATTGCCGATGGGTCGACTTCGCCCTTCGATGCCTGGTCCGGATCACATCAAATTCTTTATGAATCTATTAATAAATGAAGCCACGATCCAATCAAAGTGGAGCTTCAACGAGAAGTAGCCAGTGGTTGGGTGAACTCAGGCCTTTGGGCATAAAAAGTTATTGTGTTCTTTACTTTATTGTTGGTTTTCGTGTTGCGCTTCCGTTATCTTGCCTTATCGTGAACCCTGATTATTGTAACGAGTGGTATCATAACCCTATTGAAGGGCTCTTGGTATATTTTGGCTCTCTGCTTAACGATCTGGCCTTCTTGAGAACGAATTTGAAGTTTCTGGTATTCTGGTATTCTTACTTTCGGAGTTGCATCTAACGAACACTGGGTATTCGTTCGGTGAAATCTAAACCCTAACCTCATTTTTCTATCAATTTTTTGTGACCTTGTGTATTTCTTGTGTTTTCTGTGAAATATACTGGACAATTGTTTTGAATTGCATGCACTGTTCTTCAAGCCTTACTGTCTGACTGTCATTATGTAGAATTATCTGTTAATATTAGCTTGTGACTATCTGTTCTGTTGATAACCTTGACCTGAGAACCAAAGTCTCATGGAAACCTGGGGTCACTAAACAGTATATAAACTGCTTGACCTAGAATCAACATAAGTGCACTGCATGCGTGTGTGTTCTCTTGTCTCAGTTGATCTGAATTTGCTACTTGAACTGAGTAACATATTCTCTGTGAACCTTACTTGGTTAAGTTTTACTTGTGCTCTTTGTTACTCTACTGTGTTCTCTATGACTATTTGTAACTACATGGGGCCTAGTAAATTTGATCTTGAGACATTTGATGGGAGGGGTGATTTCTCTGTCTAGAAACAGAAAATGAAAGCTCATTTAGTATAATTAAGGCTGCGTTCTCTTTATGTTTCCGTTTTCTGTTTTCATTTTCGAAAATGTTTTCTGTTTTTCGTTTTCTGTGAATGTTTTAAAAATTGCTGAAAACGTGTTTGATTTGTTATTTCTGAAAACTATTTTCGAAAATGAAAATTCAGAAAACACGTTCTGTTTGAGTTTTTTTTTTTGCAGAAAACTATTTTGCCCTTGTTTGATTCTCATTAAAACCCACAATATTTGACTTTTCAACCAATTCTGAATAATCCATTCTCCTAAAAATTACTATTCATTTCAAAAAAAATATTTTTAAATAATATCAAACACAGACTTTGTATAATTGTAATTATATTTCTTGTGAATACACACACACACACACACAAACACAACATTCATACATATATGATACACATAATATAAATCAAATAGAGATGCCGTATTTGCGTTTGGAACAACAAAAATAAATGGATTAGCTCCAGTTACACAATTTGTTGCTGCCAAAAAGTTCAAAAAGTTATGGTGCCCTTCTAGAATAATCGTTCCACATTTGAGTAGCAATTTGTTCTCGCACTTATGCCATTTGAGCCGTCTGGTTGGAATCAAACTGAATGAGTTCACGTGCTTTAGATGATTCGGGTTCATCATCAAAAATCATATTTTCTTGAGAAAATTCTGTAAACAACTTGTCCAGTACGTGCTCTCGGAGAATGAAGTTATGTATTGTGCAACACGCGGCAGGGATGTGTCTTTGCCTAATAAGTGGAAAATTACTAATAAAATTTAAAATAGGAAATCTGGCATTTATAACTCCAATGCATCACTCAATCACATTGCGGCACGAGGAATGTCTGTAATTGAACAACTCTTCTTTTCCACACAGCCTTCCTCCTCCTACGTAATCGTGTAAATGATATCGACGTCCTCGATATGGGCCAAGAAATCCAGGTATGTTTGGATATCCAGCATCAACCATATAAAATTCATCTGCGCATAAATTAACATGGTCTAAAGTTATCTGTGAAAAGAATTGTACTCGAACATTAAAAAATATAATGTAACATACCTCCCCATGGCATTGAAAATTTGTTTGAGCCGGTAGTAACAACGTCAATGAATACTCGAGAATCATTAACCGACCCTTCCCATCTAGCATGCACATATGTGACCTTCATGTCAAAAGCACAGACTAACATTACATTTTGTGTTACATTTGTTTTTCTTCCTCGAAAAGCTGTTTTTCTAGAAGCTGGCACCCAAGCTGCCATACGTGTTCCGTCAATTGAACCGATACAGTCCTTAAAATACGGGTATCTCTGCAAGATGGGCTCATGTACAACACTTCGATTTGTTGGACATATTAGCTCAGTGCCTAGCTCACGAACGGCACGATGGACTTTCTTAAACCATTTGTGTATTGTGTGGTTTCCATGTTGAAACCTATCACCTATAACTCTATACCATGTACTGTGCCCTACGATCATTAGAAACATTGCAACTCCTTCCTCAACACTCACTTTTTTACCATCTTTCAATAATCATCTCTCTCAAAGTGCTACAAAAATTCTCAAATACATGCTTCTGGATGCGAAAATTATCATGATACACATCTGGATGTCCATTTAATACTTCATATATATACATCCTTCCAGTAAGCACTGATGTTCTTCGCGGTGTCCAATAAATCCCTTCAGATGCAAATTGTACAATCTACAATCCCAGCATGTCTACGGATGAATCGAGCTCTTCATCTATGAGAAACTGATCTTCGTCACTTGATTCATCGGACGAAATTTTCCCTGAACAAGACTTTTCCTGCACACTTGCGTTGCACTTAGATTAAATCCAACCTACTAAATTGCAACGTTATTAATAACTCCAATAAAATTTAAAAATACCACAACACAACAAATTCATATATAATAACATTGCCAAATCCACAACCCATCACAGCGTACTAATAATACAAAGCATCAACACAATGTCATGAAATCCAAAGTACAATAAAACATAAAACAAACAACATCGCTAGAACAAGTACACATAAAAGAACAAGTACACATAAAGTAACATGGTCAACTAATGTAACACAATAGGAAACGTCTTAAAGGAGTTCCAACACACCCCTCCTCCTACTCTCAGGCATCAACACAAATTGCACCCTATATTCTGGATCTCTGAGTGCCGTCATAACTTTAGAGAATTTCTCATCAGTCAATTCTTCCATGCTGTTTAATATGGTCATGCACTTTGCTTGCGAAAAAGGGTCTTGGTTTGTTGCTTCACTCTCATCGGTATCAAAAGATGATTTCCCTTGTAATCTTGCAAGCTTCTCTTTCATGCAAGCTTTTCAAAGTTCACTTTCATCATCTCTTTTACTCATCATAGACTCCCAACGAGCCAGAACCTCCTCTATCTTCTCTGATTTACTGATCTTAGGTGTTTTATGATGACTGATAGGCTTTTCAATTTCTGATTCTTCGGCATTGTGCACCCGTACATGAATGCCCTTTGTTAGAAAATCGTCCTCCATCTGTCGTTCCTCATCTGACGAAGGGGGAGGCTGAGTCGAGGGGGTGCCTAATCCTCCAGTTGGCGTGGTTCCACCAAAAAGTTCTCCAAGCATCTCATAATGTGGGGATCCATCTTTCTTAAATTTCTTGTAAATATTTGCATTTTTCTGCATTAATGAACAACGAACACATGGAATAATATATACATATTAAAAAACAAGTAATGTAAATTGATAAACAATAAAGTTAAATGATAAACAAAGAATTATGTGAAGCAAAATTTACCGCGAAAAATGCTTGCCAAATCATTTTTTAAAGAGCACTTACTGTGCATGTATTTGAATCCCATGTGACGCATGTATGCTTAATAAGTTCAGAAAACGACCGATGAAGGCTCCGCAGACGGTTCCATTTACCCTTTAACTGAGCAATGTCACATTCCTCATTTATAACGCGTTTCAAATCTTCACTAATCTTGCCCCAACACTCCTCCTTAAATGTTGAACACTGTAATTTACCTGTTTTCACATAATCATAGCATATTTTGATAAAGGCAGTTTCTTTTTCATTAGTCCACGTCATAGTTGATTCCCTGGCATTTCTTTGACCACCCATCTTGTCTATACAAAAGGTTTAACTTCAGTTCAGACTTTCTATTGGAACGAAATATGGACTTAATTAATTCATACTAATATTCATTGTTTCACAAATAGTTCACACTTGACAACATTGGCTAATCCCCCTTAACAAGAACCTTAGAACTAATTGACCTAAACTTCGCATCCATAGTCACAATTAGCTTCTAATCGGTCACTATACCTTAGTTAGAATTAAAAGAACCTACACTTTCAAATTTATCCTGAAGTACACAGATTCACTAAGACAAAACTTGATATCCAAAAGTACACAAGGTTCCATCATCCAGGCATTATTTAATTAAACCTATGAAAGACAAACACTTTAAATGATTCTGATGCTTTTTAGAAAATGATAGAAGCTGGGCCATTTATGAATCATAATATAAAGAAATTAATTTTAATATTAGTCAAACTTAAGTAGTATAATGAATAGTCAGACTTGAAAAAAGGAACAAATTCATTGCATATAATCTGAGAAATGAATGAAAATTATTCCCTAGCTATATGTGAAAGACAAGAAATTACAATTAACGAAATGGAGCTTTCCTTCTAAAATATTTGTCCATAATTAAATAATTGTAAATCTGTGATATTGAATTAAAAATGTAATCATCAAAATGCTATAAATAAATATTCAAACACTTCAATGAAATTAATGTGACCATAGCCATACCCTAAAACAAATAAACATAAAACAATTATCATTTATCATTTATCTCATTCTATGATATTCATTTCATATTATTACCAAATAAAATAATAAAATAACTAAACATCAAAGCAAGATAAACAATAGGCACACCACTGACGTTTTAAACATAAAAGCAACTAAAAAAGACAAGATAATTATAATTTATAAAACCAAACTAATAGCTTCCTCTTTCACATAATTCTTCATTTTGGCATCGGGATACACACCCAGCACCAGTCCATGAACATAAAATGCATAATCTTTTGAGCAATTTAGAACATTATATCTGAAATTGAATACCTTGGAAGCTTTAGCGTAAAAGGAACAGCTTAAAGTACAGAACTTGAAAGCAGTAGCAGTGCCGAAGCTTGGTTGTAAGCGTGGATCTGGGCTGGTCGTCGACAAGAACTGGGTCTGTGGTTGCTACAACAAAAAGATCGAGGCAGAGCTTTAAAGATATGGATCTATTTCTTTTATTCATTGAACAAACAAAATAGGAATACAAATATACTTTACCTTACCGTAGCGGTGGTGGCTGGGAAGTGGTGGCGAGTAGTCAACTTTGAGTGAGGGAGACGGAGAGAGTGTGAGGCAGTGCTACTGAGTGAGGGAGAGGGAAGAAATGTCGGCTTCTTGATTAGGTTACACTTTTTTTCATTTTTTTTATGTATACGTAAAACGCGGAGAACACTGCGTTTTCCATTGGGTTCAAATTGAATGGAAAACGTGGAAAACAAGAAATCCGCGTTTTTCAATTTCTTTAGTAATTTTGGAAATCATTTTCGAAAACAGCTTAAAAGAACACGTTTTCGAAAATAGAAAACGAAAAACGGTTGGAAAATGACAAAGAGAACGCTGCCTAAAAGTCTTTAAGGCTATAGATGGAAACTTCCCTACTGAAATGACTGGCACTAAAGTAAAAGAAATGGATGAGATGGCTTACATTTTATAATCATGCATTTGTCTAATAATGTTTTAATAAAAGTAAATGAATGCAAAACTGCACCTCAACTGTGGACTAAACTTGAAACTCTCTATGTTATCAAGTCTCTTCCACACAAAATTTTTCTACTTAAATGGTTTTTTGGTTACAAAATGGATCAATCTGTTGATCTGGAAATTAATCTTGATCATTTTCAAAAACTTAATCAAGATCTGATTAGTTTTGCTGAAAATTTTTCAAATGAGCACCAAGCTATTATCCTTCTAAATGCCTTACCTGACACTTATAGGGAAGTGAGAAATGCCATTGAGTATGGAAGGGATACCCTCACCATTGAGATTGTGATTAACTCCTTGAAAACTAAAATTTAAATATCCAGCAGCAAAACCAAGAGAAAATGAAAGGAGAAGGACTATTTGTTAGGGGCAGACCTCAGCATAGACATTTTGATAACACAAACAGTCAAAATGGTTTTAAAAAGAGTAGAAGTAGGTCTAAGAATAAGTCCAGACCTGGAATTAGGATGCTATGGATGTGGCAAAGCATACAATCTTATTAAAGATTGTTTTAAAAGGAAAAATGATTTGAAAGAAAAAGGAAAGGAAGTAGCCAACATCACCTCATCCCATACTCCTAATCAGCCTTCTACCTCTGCTTGTGACTTGTCTAAAGTATATGTTACTGTTTCACTGTGTGCAGACAACTGTGAGTCCAATATAACCTGTTTTGATAAAACTGAAAATGAATGGGTGATTGACTCTGGTTCTTCTTTTCATATTACCTCTAGGAGGGATTTGTTTAATAATTTTGTGTCTAAAGATTTTGGATCTGTAACTATGGGTAATAATCTGACTAGTAATATAACTGGTAGGGGTGATAATACTTTAAAATTTGATAATGGCTACTTACTAAATTTGAAAAATGTTAGATATGTGCCTGAAATGAAAAGGAACTTGCAATCTATTGGCATGCTTGATGATGATGGTTTCTTACAGTCTATAAATGGTGGTGTTACAAAAATTGTCAAAGGGTTACTTATTATTTTTAAGGGTGTAAAAATAAATGGTATCTTTGTTGTAAATGCTACTGCTGTGACTGCTCAACCTGCTACTTGCAATTCTGTATGTGTTACTGATGATACTTTAAAGTAAGAGATTAGCCCATGTCAGTTCTAAAGCCCTTAAACTTTTAAATAAAAAGGGTGCTTTTGGAAAAGGCTCATTGTCTAATATACCTTTTTGTGAAATTAGTACTTTGGGAAAACATCATAAGTTACATTTTAACATAGGTATTCATAGGTCCAAGAATGTACTAGATTATATACATTCTGACCTATGGGGACCTGCACCTGTCCCTACTGTTAGGGGCAATAGATATTTTTTATTTATAATTAATGATTTTTCTAGAAAAGTTTGGGTTTATTTACTGAAAAAAGTCTGAAACTTTTGATCAATTCAAAATTTGGAAACTTCAAGTTGAGAACCAAACTGGGAAGAAAGTTAAAACCTTAAGAACTGACAATGGCCTAGAATTTTGTAATTCTGAATTTGATCATTTCTATGAAAATTGTGGCATTATGAGACACAAAACTACACCATACACTCCACAGTAGAATGGTGTAGCTGAAAGGATGAATATGACACTCCTTCATAAAGTTAGATGCATGATGGTTGGCTTAGGCCTTCTAAAAACTTTTTGGGTTGAAGCTGTGAAGACTGCATGTTATCTTGTTAAGCTGACCCCTTCCGTGTCTTCAAATGATAAAACCCCTACTGAAATGTGGAGTGACCATCCTGTTGATTATTCTCATTTGAAAATATTTGGCTATGCTGTATACTCTCATCAAAACTTAGGTAAACTGCATCCTAGAGCAGAAAAATGTATTTTTCTTGGGTATCCTCTAGGTGTTAAAGGGTATAGACTCTGGGCTAGAGGTTTAGGTGGAGCTAAGGTCATAATTAGTAGGGATGTGACTTTTAACGAAAATGAAATGCCTTGCCTTAATGAGAAAGAGCCTGCAGAGTCACCTGTTGTTGAAACTGAAAATGTTTTACCTATTTCTGATCTAAATTTTCCTGCTTTTACTGAACCTGTACAGATGGAGCCAAACAATTCTGAAATTGAAACTGTAGAACCTGAACAACAAGTAACTCAACCTGAAGCCCAGGAAAGTCACATAGAAACTGAACCTGAAATAGTCCAAACTGACTTGAGTAATTACCAGTTGGCTAGAGACAGGATTAGAAGAGAAATAAGGGAACATGTTAGGTTTGATTATGTTGATAATGTCACCTTTGCTTTCCTTGACTTTCAGGAACTATATGACACTGAGCCTAAGACCTTTGATGAAGCCGTGTCTAGTAAGTAGCATAAGGAGTGGCTGAGGGTGGTTATGAGTGAGGAAATGAAGTCCTTAAGTGACAATAACACTTGGAAGTTAGTCCCCAGACCTAAAAATAAATATATAGTTGACTGCAAATGGATTTATAAGGTAAAAGAGAGTTGGGTAGAGTCTGAACCTGTTAGGTTTTAGGCTAGATTAGTTGTTAAGGGTTTCATACAAAAGGAAGGTGTTGATATCACTGAAATTTTCTCTCTTGTTGTCAAGTACACTACTATTAGAGTCATGCTTGCTTTAGTTGCACATTTTAAATGGGAATTAGAATAGTTAGATGTTAAAATTGCATTCCTGTATGGTGAATTATATGAGAAAATTTATATGCAAACAACCTTTAGGTTTTATTGAGAAGGGTAAACCTGATTATGTGTGCCTTTTGAAAAAGTCTCTTTATAGCTTAAAATAGTCTACCAGAGTGGTATAAAAGATTTGATACCTTTGTACTATCTTTGAAACTCAAAAGAAGTGAATATGACCATTGCTTGTACTATAAATTACAATCTGAAAGTGAGAAGTGTGTGTTCTTATTGCTGTATGTGGATGATATGTTGCTAATCAGTCCCTGTATGAATCAAATCAAAACTGTTAAATCTGCTTTGCTTTCTGAATTTGATATGAAAGATCTAGGAAGTGCTAAAAGGATTTTATGTATGGAAATCCTTAGGGACGGACCTAAAAATGTACTTAGGCTGATTCAAACTGCTTATGTTTTGAAAATTGTGAATAATTTTGGTATGTTAAATGCTAAAACTTGTAATATCCCATTAGCCAATCATTTTATTTTGACTAAAAATGACTGTCCTAAATCTAAGCATGAGTTTGAATGTATGAAGAATGTGCCTTATTCTAATGCTGTGGGGTTTATTATGTACAATATGGTTTGCACCAGGCCTGACACTACACATTCCATCAGTATGTTGAGTAGATATATGTCCTGGTCAGAACCACTAGGAAGCCTTAAAATGGCTTATAAGATATATGAAATGTACTACAGACCCTGGATTGACCTATAGAAGCAGTTCTGAAGGTATTAAATAAAAAGGGTATGTGGATGCTGATTATGCTAGTGATAGGGACAATAGGAAATCTATTACTTCTTATGTGTTTACTATCTGTGATGCCTGTGTTAGCTGGAAATCTCAATTACAACATATTGTTGCTTTGTCAACAACTGAATCTGAATACATTGCTATAACTGAAGCTATTAAGGAGCTGCTTTGGTTAAAAGGTTTGCTTAATGAGTTAGATTTTCAATGTGAAATGCCTGTCCTGTATTCTGATTCACAATCTGCAATCCATTTGAGTAAGTATCCTATTTTTCATAAAAGAACCAAACACATTGATGTAAAATTACATTTTATTAGAGATGCTATCTCTAATGGTCTCATTGCAATTGAGAAAATTCCATCCCAGTATAATTCTGTAGATATGGGCACTAAAATATTTCCTGTGAGTATTTTTGAATCCTATTTAAGTCTGTTAGATATTGATAAAGGGTAAGTCTTAAATTTCCTATCATTTTTTATCATTTATTCTACTTGAACAGTTTTCTTCTTCTTCTTCTTGTTTTTTTTTTTTTTTTTGCAGGTTTCCTGATCCGATATCAAACTTGTATTAAGGTTGAGATTGTGGAAAATTGATACAAGTTGAAAGTTGGAGGGCCAACTTGGCAAACACACATTTTGCTGCAAATGCGCCTTATTAATTGAAAGGTGTGATCTTGTGCCTTTTTTGATCTGAGCCGTCCGATGATGATGAGCCGATCCTAGGCGTTGATTGATCCCTATACCTTGGGGAGCGTCTCTTAAGTCTCCAGACTCTCCCATTCAGATTGAAACCCTACTCTCTCTGACTTATGCCTCTTTGTGTCTTCAACCTTCTTTGTTGATCTTCTTCGTGATTTCTTCAGATTTCTGAGTGAATACTTAGTACATCTTTGATTTACCAAGTCCCCTGTTGCATTTTGCATTTCGGGTTTCTTGAGCGATCTGTCTCAGATATGTTTGTAAACTGTAATTCTTTGTGAATCTATTAATAAATGAAGCCACAATCCACTCAAAGTGGAGCTTCAACGAGAAGCAGCCCGTGGTTGTGTTCTTTACTTTATTGTTGGATTTCTTGTTGCGATTCCGTTATTTTGCCTTATCGAGAACCCTGCTTATTATAACAGGCAATAATTGAACTATCTCTTGACATTTATTTTCAATGAACAAAGACCACATTGTTAAAGTAATTGTATTGAACCTGTGAAATATGCGCTATTCTTTTGTAACTTGATGAACACAGATTATCTACAAATCAAAATTTTAGTCTTATGAAAGTAAAGTCTAATATACAAACTCTTTGTTCATGAGAACAGGATCCTGCACAGTAACTTGATTTCCAGCCTTTGTGTAAAATGGCCTTTTCTGTTTTACATCAAGTACAATTGCAATGATACCTAAAGAAGTTAAGTTTGAATAGTCAGTGCTTAACTGTAAAGTGATGCTATGTTTTTCTATGAATAGGAAGAAGAAATTTCACATTACTGATATGTATTTTTATGAATGTAAGAATAGGAAAAAATAAAATGAGAATAAGTTATTGTAATCATTATAACATGAAGCCTCTTCTAATTATAAACTTAGTTAACATCAGCGTGCCTTTTTTTATATAAACGTGGTGTTATGTTTGTGCAATATTTTGGATTGATTGACTAAGCAAACTAAATTCTGAACTTAATTGTACATATAACTATCTGGAAAAGAAAAAAAAATCTGAAAGATTAAAGTAAAATGAGTATTTATTATAATGATGAGAACATTTTGTATTGATTGACTAAGCAAACTAACTATTAAACATAGTTGTACGAAAATAAATTAAAAATCTTAGACAGTCAAGTAAAATGACTATTTATTATAATGGGAATGTTAGTGAATGAAAGATAGAGAAACATACCAATCTGTTTTGTTTTATCATTCATGTAATTCCTTAAATCAGGAAAGGAGACAACTTTAATTATTTGAAGATTACATCATATTGTAGTTCATCAAGTTTCTCTACTTTTGTTATTCCAGATAGAGTCCATTGAAGATCTCCATCAAAGTTTTTATACTTGTCTTGTGCTAACCTCACCAATGCTTGAAATGAGGTAAGTGTTTCCAAGGACCAGAACATTTTCAAATGCAGGGATGTGGTGATCCCAAATCATCCCTCTGACAGTATTACACTAAAAAAAGAGAAAGAACTTAGTTCTATATATGAAAAAAGTCATTCATTAATAAAGATCAATAAATAAGTAATAAAAGAACTTTTTTCATAGGTTTTAAAATGTCCAGAAAAATGAAAACATTTAATAAAGGAAACAAACAGATAGATAAAAAAAAAGAACAATGTGTTATATAATAAATTCTACAAAAATAGAAACTTGGAAGAAAGAAAAAAAAAGGAATATACAGATTAAATGTATTTTTCTTTTTGTCTTCAAAAGTTAAAAATTTTTCTTAATGACCAGAGAGTTGAATTGACAGCATAAATGCAAAATGACTTAATTCTTTTACATGTAGTAACACCAATTTGTAAATATATAATTGGGGAAAAATAGAATACCAAACAAGAAACAGTAAAAAAAGTCAGCAACTTCACTTCAATAAATTTATAACAACTATTTGATAATGCAAGGTAGAAGAGTAAAAAGGAACAGAAAAATGGATTGATTAAATTCTATAGAGTCTAACTCATAGTGATCATTTATCAAAGAATGACTCTAGTTATCAAATAATTGAACAACCTGGTGCAATTTACTTACGATACTTAGTTGACATTCATAAAAAGTATCTATTGAATTTTGAACCATGGAATGTTGGGTCTGAAAGATTAAAACTCGTTTACTTTTCAGTTTTAATATACACAGTGGTGTAAACATATAATGTGGAAAAGAAAAGAAAAGGAAATATAAAAAATAAAAACTAAGTCAGTAACTGCATTTCAACGATTCTATAGCAAATATCTAATAGTGTAAGGCAAAAAAATGAAAAAGAAAGTGTGAAGTTATAGTTAGAAACATACCTTTATGTCCATTAAGAGTAAAGTTTGATATTTTTTTGAACCATAGAATGCCGTTGTAGGGTATGATTTCTCAGCTATGATAACTTTTGATGTTTTTCGATGAATGAGAGTAATTTCTGGTGTAAGAAGTAACTTCCCAGACATATTTCAATTTTCCTTTAGCTTCATAAATATAATATTTAAGGTTAGAAGATATTTATAGATTCAAGTTCAAGCATAATAATAATGTAATTCAAGAAGAAGTAGAACACTTACCAGTGAGACTTTGAATGAACAGAACACGTGAAAACTTTTGTTTTCCCAGTGAGAAAGATTCACTGATTGTGCCTTCAAGTAGAGTTTCTATTGTATATATGTGTGTGTGTTGAAATGATTTGAATTGATTTGTAAAAGGAAGTTGAAACTTTTTGATGTGGTTGGTGTAAAGTATGGTTGCAAAGTTAGATTTGTCTATTCACTTTGATACTGTATAGGAAAATGTATTTTAAAATCTGAATGTATATGTGCGTGTATCTTGTTTAAGTAAAAAAAAAAAAAAAAAAAAAAGATGTACTGTATAAAATCTGACATGAAATAATAATAGTACATAATTAACAGTATCATTAGAGTTAAAAATGAGTGTTAATTAGTAGTAAAAAATCAATAGTAAGGAAACTTTTGAAATGTATTTGATGTTTTAGGCATGAACTATGGCCGTTCAAATTTATAGAATGTACGTGTTTATAGTATGGAGTAGCGAAAAATTTTGAAATGATGTTTCTTTTTGAAATAGTACATAGAGTTAAGTAAAATTTTAAAAAGTACTTTTCAGGCATTGTGTACTGTTTTTACTATAGCAACAGTACAATACAGTGCAGTGAAGTGTACTTTTACAAGAAAAAGAGGCGCAGTTGATTTACTTTTTTTGGTCAATTAAAGCAGATTTTTTTTTTATTAAACAGTGAAAATAAACAAAAATAGCAAAATTTTATAATAAAAAGAAAAATTAGTTATTCTGGAAGGGATTTCTTTTTTTCAATATGAGTAAAGAAATGTAAAGAAAGTTTAATAAAGATATTATTAGTGTATGAAAAGGAAGTATATTGAATATAATAAAAAGTAATAATAAAATTCTTAAGAAATTATAAGTACATTGAAAATAATAAGGTATTCTAAAATAATATTAAAAAAAAGTATAAAATATAGGTATAACATCAACAACAACATGAAATGGTTTTTTAGTTAAATTAAAAGAAGGAAATGTTAAAAACATTCTAAAAGAACATGAATGTCTAACTGGAAAAATAATAATAAAAATAAAAATATGATAAATAAAAAAATTGTAAAAATATATGTATTTATAGTATCAAAAGTGATAAAATATTACAATTATTTCTATTAACATTAATGCGTTTTGAATTAAAAGAAAAAAAAAATTTTTACAAAAAATTTACAATGACATGAATGTGTAAATGCAATAGATACAATAATAAGAAAAATAAGATAAAACACAGATAATAATATTAATATTTGCAGTAATTTAAGGAAGATAACATTAAAAATATATGTATAGTAGTAAGCAGGGGCGGAGCCAGCGTGTGGCGAGGTAGCGCTACCTCGCCGCCGGCCGACCAAGAATCCGGTCAAGGTAAGTAATTGGGTTTCTTGGTCACTTTTTTTGGTTTGGGTTTGATTTTGAGTTGATTGATTGGGTTTATTGGAGTTGGGAAATGGATTGATGGAGCGGCGCTGCGGCGGTTGTTGTTGGGGCAGTGAATCAGTGATTGTGGTTGTGGTTCGGTCGGCAGACGGAAATATAGGTTCATTGATGGTGTGTTTGGATGGTGTTGATGGAAGGTTGGGAGGCAGTTGTGGGAAATCAAGATTTGGGCAAATTGAAGATTGTGTGGCTGGTGGTCGGTGGATTGGAGGTTGTCCCAGGTTTGGTGTCGACAGACAGTGGAGGTTGGCTGTGGCCTATGTGTGTGGTGTGAGACAATGGTGGTGGTGACCGGTCCCCAGGTTTTGAATTTTCAGGTAATGGCTAAATCTTAACTAATTATAATTGAATTGTTATTTGAAAATTATGCATAAATGTTACGTTTAAATTTTTGCAATGCAGTCACTTGTGAGTCTCATATTCTCCTTTCGTAAATTGTGAATTGAGATTTGGTGAGTATTTTATTAGATTTATGAATTGTGATTATTGATTTATAGGTTGTGAATTGAGATTTGATTAATATTTGATTAGAGTTGTGAATTGTGATTATTGATTTAGAGGTTGTAAATTGAGATTTGGCGAATAATTGGAATTATAGTTTTAAAGAGTTTGCAATGAGGTCACTTGTGAATCCCATATTCCCCCTTTGTGTGAATTTTGAAATTTGAATTGTTAAGATTTGGTGAATATTTGATTTTTTGAATTGTGATTATTGAAATTTGATGAATATTTGATTTGGTATGTGAATTGTGATTATTGACTTTATAGATTGTAGAACTTTTTTTCAACCTAAACGAAAGTTTCATGTTTGGGTTCAAAATTTTATTAATTTAATCATGTCGAATATTGTAAATGTTACACAAATTGGGGTGAAATTCACTGCCCTTCGAGTGATTAGAAGCCTAATACCTAACAAAAAAAAAGTTTCAATGACATTGGACAACGGTCAAATTTGTTGGTCCACGGTCAACTCCTGCTAGAGCTGAATTTTCGCTCTAGATCCGCCACTGGTAGTAAGGAAAGTAATTATAAAAATATATGTATATATATAGAGTATTATAAGTTGCAATAAATATTGAGAATAAATATAAATGTACTAAAAAAAATGATAAACTAGTATACACATTTCTATTTCTATTAATATTAATATATATTATTAATAATAATGTATATTATTAATAAGAACATGATAAAATGCATTGTATAACTACTTATCTCTAACAATAAAGCATCTGATTTAGCTTTATACCTTGTTTTAATATGATACAATATTTTTGCAGAGTAACTACACGATCCGGAGATAGCAAATTAATAAACAAGAAAAGTGAATTCCTGCATATTAAATAAACTTAACATATCAGATTATAATGTAGGTAGAAAGAATACAATTCTTTAACATGGAGTTTTATAAATGCTTTGAATGTGCTGAAAAATTTGAGAATTTTTTTATAAGGTAAAGTGCATTATTGATCACAACTATTGAATGGAGAAGGATCAAGTAATAGGAATCATCCTATCATTCGGGTTAGTGCAACTAAAACCAAGAAATGTTTAATTCAAGTTGAAAACCCATGTGTTCCTCTTGAACATACACAGGTTATGGTAAGTGAGAAATTTATCAAGATCTATGATAGTGAACATCAGAACACATAACAATACCAAGTATTGCAAGGATGGAAGAAAAAAATACCAATGTTTTGCTTCATATGTTGCTTGACCCCATGAGCTATGTTGAAGCTTTCAGTACCTATGAGGGATAAATGATGAAGAAAATGTGAATGTAAAGTATGAGTAACAAGGAAGAAAGGAAACTATTAAAGTTCCTGTGTGAAAGTTCAGTGAGCTAAATACTTTTGTGATTCTTTTTAGTGTTTGGCCAAAATAATTAAATGTTCTGTTCAAAAAATGATGGTTCTATGTAAATATAATGTTAGTTATATAGTTCTTTTTAAATGGGAAGTTATGTCTAGTGATATGTGGTATCTATTTTCATCACATTTACCCGTTGTTTAAAGAATGTAGTAATTGACTGTGACTTTTATTTAATGTTGTGTATTATGTATGTGGCGTTAATAAATAAAAATTTGTGTATGTATTATATTTTATTTGTAGAGTTCAAATTATATTCACAAAAGAAGTAAGAATAACATAGATTTCTTTGGTACAGGAAAATTATTTTACAATTATATACATGTGTGAGATTAAAATTTAAGTATATGTTGTACTATCAAACATCAGAACACTAGATGTACAAATAGATGTAAATGATAATATTGCAAGTTCATATCAAGATTTTTTTTGTAAAGTGTAATGTGTAATTAAAAGCTATTTTTATGTGAAGAAACATTTATATGTAAAGAGTTTTTATTTTGAATTATAGAGTTTAAGATAATCCCAAATAATTTGTAAATCAGTAACTGTAAAATTTAGCTAAGTAGATGAACATTATTATATTGAAAATAATTAAGACAAGTGTAGAATATATTTTAACTGCTATGAAGTTAAAAAAAAAAAAAAAAAAAACCAGGTTATAAAGCAAAATAATAATATAATGATTGCATATATCTTGCTTTTTGCTGTAATAGAAAAGAACCATGTTACACACATTAACTTATAATAAAAGTTATTTCTCACTGAAAAATAAACGTAGTATAAATTCCACAACATAAATTGTACTTCAATATCTATCAACATTAGTTAGCATTTTTCAAATAGAGCAAGAACAAACTGCGAAAAAAAAAAAAAATATTGAAATAAATTTCTACATGTACAAAGACTAATTATTCTCATCGATTTTTTATTCTATTCTTTGTTAAGATCTAACAGTCCATTAACATATTAATGATGGAAATATAAAATTAATAAACCTACATTTTTTAAAATTTTACAATATCATGTAACTTTATCACTATTGTAGTAAATTGGGTATTAAGATTCTAGTTCTAGTTGTGTAAAATAATGAATTAGATAACTGTGTATTCTATTAATATGAACAAAAAACCAATAAAATTAATTTAAATTATGAACTTGTATTTGTTAAACAGAAGATTTTTAAATAATGTAATAATTGAAGTTCATTATCCCATGATGGTTTTAACCAAGAGTGAAAACTGATAGATTTACTATAAATTATTTTCTGGATGTATCAAATCAAGTATTTCTTTGTATATAACATTTTTTGTACAATATTCGTGGAGTGACTGAGCTAGTCCATGTTGTGGTTTTATTAACGCTCGAATATCAAAACTTGATCTAATTCTAGATAGTACAAAATATAGTTGACCATGTGAAAATATTGGTTTGGGCAAATATAATCCAATGAAATCTAATGTTTGACCTTGAGCTTTGTTAATTGTCCATAGCAAAACATGAACGGATAGAGAATTGAGTCTACTTAAAAGGAACTTAACCTTTTTCGGTTTCTGAAGATAAAATGAATCCTAGGCATGAAAACATATTTTCCACTATATTCTCCAGTTGCTATTTTAGGTTTAATAACATTGCGCTCAAATTGTTTACAAATTAACCTTGTACCATTACATAATCTTTCGAGATATTTCGAAGTAAAATAACAAGACAATTTATTTTCAAGACAAGTTTATGAGGAGGTATTCCATTAGGTGTTAGTGTATTTAAAAAGTCTTCATGAATATTTTCTTCAGTTTACCAATCACTTCATCAAAGCTGTAGTATATAAATTTCTCTTCGTGAATTTTATGTAATAACAACTTATTTATAAGGTCAACATTTTCATTTTTTGGAGTTAAAATAACTCTATTAATCATTGATAGACTGTGTATCATATGATTCAATATTCGGAAATACCAAATCAATAAGATTGTTCAGCGATTTCATTTCTTCCTCAAATCTAATAGTTATATTTTTTAGGAGTTGAATCATACCACAAGTATATGTTTCAACTTCATCATTACCAATAGAAAGTAGATAATTAGAAAAATTAGTGTCAAGATGAGCACGCATATTTTGAGTTAGTGATATTCGTTCAAATGATAGCCATAAGTAGGAGAAGACAAGACTTGCTTTAAGAATATCAGTTTTGGATCCATTCTGTACTACAGGTAAAATTTGCCTAAAATCACCACCAAACAACAATTTTTAGACCAACGGCACATCAAGTTTTGTTATATCTCTCAATAATTTATCTAGAACTTCAATAGCCAAAGGGTGAACCATAGGAGCTTCATCCCATATAATTAATCTAGTCATTGTTAGTAGTGTTCCTAATTCTGATTGTTTTTTAATAGAGCACATAATATTTGGAGATAAATCAAGTGGTATTTTAAATGTAGAATGTGCAGTTCGACCCCCAGGAAATAAGGATGCGACAACCCTTGATGAAGCTGTTGCGATAGCAACCATTTTTTTGGGCACTAACTGAATTTAAAATTGTTTTGTATAAAAAAGTTTTACCTGTGCCGCCTGGTCCATCAATGAAAAATAAACTTGTATCGATATTCAGTATTTTATTAAAGATTCGATCAAATGCATTTCTTTGCTCTATATTTAAGTTTTCAATCATTGAAGATAAAGTTACATTATTGTCATATTCTCGTCTCGTTAGAAATCATGGTAGATAGTCTATCTTGTTCATTGGTAGAAACAAAGTATGAGACTAAATTATAATCGTTTATATTTCTTACCTGAAAGCTCCAGTATATATTTATACAGTCTAATGTAGCATGTTCAGTTGTAAATTTGGAGAACCCTTTCATTATTTAGTCTTCCATCATAAATTCTTTGTAAGTGAACCACAATGATCTTGGATCATTAGGTGGGTAAAATATTAATATTGTTGAAAACAAACTATGCAACGAGCATGGCATTTGATACAGTATTGCTTCTGCCATACACAATTCAGAGTTATTATTTTCATTTAGTAATCCAACGTTTTCACTTGAACGTTATTTACTTTTTTTAAATTCTCAAAGGAAGTTGCACCTCTAATATGGTTTAATAAGACACGCAGATAATATCTTTCTCCTTCATTAGGATTAGTTGAGACAATTCTTTCTATAATATTTTTTTGTTTTTGTTTTTTGGGACTCCAAAAACGAACTTGTGTGTTCCAAACAAAATGAATGGGAAAATATCTATACAATAAAGTTCTAGATAGTTCATTTGTAATATTCATCTTGAAATATTTTGTTAGCATTGTGCGTTTAAGAAATTCATTGTTTACTATATTGGTTAAATTATTGTTACATTATCATTAAAGGTAATATTTTGGCAATCTTCCAAATGTAATTGGAGAGAAATGATTGATGGAGAGTTCTTACTTAAATCAAAACCGTAAATTCGCCATATTGCTTCAGGTGGAGATATCCATCGAGCACTTTGGAATATATTAATTTCATCTATTTCAATTTCTGGTTCGTCATTGTTTATCGAGAAGTCTATTCGATCATGTCCTTTTCAAACATATTTGTACAAGTATTTTACAGCTTTCACTGTAGAGCAAATTTCAATATTTATATGATAATCAAAATTAGCTAACAGATATGGATTATAAGGTACAACCCATCTATTATCTAAGTAATGTCCTCTAACAAAACCTTTTCACCATTTTCACGCCGTCGATATATTGGGTAAGAATTGTTGCCCAAGGTAGTGGGTGAAATGAAATCTGTAGGATATTTATTGAAAATTTATAGTTGTCTAAATTTTATGTTTAAACAAACAGAGTGTCACAGATATGTCTGAACAGTTCAAATTAACAGTGAATCGTTCTCAACGTGGGAAAAATCCTAATAGGGAAAACCCACGTGCCGCACCCTGCAGACAAAAATCAATCACTATTTTAAGAAAAATGTTTATACAGATCAATCTAAGCTACATGATAAATCTATGCATAGACTTATCAAACATCCAAGAAATAAATCACTCTCTCATCCTTCTATGGCGTGTAGTATGAGCTGGCGTCCCACCACTCTTCAATAACTTTCTTTGAACTACAACGATCTTCAGCACACTCGAACTCCCGTTCAATCTTGATTCAAACCTCCCATTTGATCTTTAGGCTGAATGTCTTTTCTTCTCTTAGTGATTGATAATCTCCTCCCGAAGAACCAACAACACAACAATGTAGGGGACGTGTATTTTCGAGCACCTCACGAATTTATGAATTCTACACGTCTAGGGAAACCATCCATGTTTCCCTTATTTATGTGCAATTGGATTACTTGTTGATCAAGAATCATACTTGCACCAAATCATGATTTCCCGCAATAAAATCAAGAATAAGATAAGGTAAGATACATAAAGAATCTTACAGTAATTGACAATAAGGTAAGATAATCATAAATCCAATAATCTTACCATAAGTGATGATAAGATAATCTAGGTTGTTTGTAAATCTTACCATAAGTGATAAAATTGGATACCAAGAATGAAATCATCAAGATACTCAACCAATCACAATATTTCTTGATTCCAATCATAAAAGATAAGCGACAAATCTTGATCAATATTTCTTGATTCAAACAAAATAAGCAACAATTATCCCCAAAATTAAATGATTATCACAAATATATAGGAGATAAAAATATTACATCCAAGAAATATTTAAGTAATTTAATTAAACTTAATAAATTACTAAATACAGGTATTTAGTAATTAAATTAAATTTACTTAAATGATAAACTTGTAGAAAAATAGAAAATGCCAACATTACTAAGTTAACATTTATTAATACATGTTCGGTTATATTCCATATGTATATTATTTAGATTTAATTGTCCACATGATCCGTGCATCATATGTTTTATTACTCTTGAACGCAATAAGGGTTGTTAGTTTCACTTGGAATTTCACATGATACTATTTCATCTATTAGATTTGTTGATGTAACTTTAAAACCATGTTTTAGAATAGCTAAAAAAATGAGCATGAGGCAATCCATGTTTTTGAAATTCTATAACATAAATGTAGACTGCAATTGGACCAAAAGTATTTTCGTTAAATAAATCATCATTTAGTTCTTCTAATTTAGCTTTGAAAATGTGTGAAATTAAGTCTGGACAATTGTGCATTTCATAATTGTATGATAATTCCTTTTTTATTTCAACCCAATTTGGAATATCCTCTAGTTTCACCTAAAGAGACACTGTCAACAATCCCTCGATAAAGATTAGCTCTTATTCGACGTTGATTCTTTCTAAATAAGTCTAGTCTAGATGTTTCAATTTTGACATACATATCTACTATATATTGCTGAAGCAATCGACCAGTATGGAGAAGAATGACATTACCTAGATCTCTAAGTTGCAATTTATAACAATAGTATTCCTTTAAAGAGACCTGCGTCTGCTTACAATGTTTTGTTAGAACATTAATTAGAAAAAGAAAAAAATTAGCTAATTTATAAAGAACTAAATAATTCACAAAGAAGCCAAAGTTAGCAATAAATTAATAACTCTTTTTTAGGATAGCTATATATATTAAGTTACCTGTTTCCTTTCAAATAACTCTTCAAGATCTGTAATACAATTAACATCAAGAAATGGTGTTGATTGTTGAATTGTAGATGAGTTAGTTCTATAATGCTTTTGTATTCCTTGATGTCAACCAAGCTCACCATATGGAAAAAGTAAGGATATTAAAGTGGTTCACAACAACCACAATAGTAATGAACACGATGTGGATTTCTAGAATGACTAAAAACACGAATGTCACGTACACTCACCTTCTCCAAAGAATTATCGTCAACCCAAAGAGTAGCAACTTGAGAAACAGAAGACCTATTATAAGTTTTTTGGTCAAGAGGAGGATTAGATCTTAAGATGATATTAAATGATTCAGATGATTCAAGATGACTTATAGAACGTAAAAATTGAGAATATGGATTTACTTGTAAAATTTCTATTAATTTTTTAATGTAGATTCAATCAATTTGTCTGATAGACAAAGTATATTATGTATCTCATGTTCAGTGTCATAGAAATATAATTGTAAATATGATGGTTCATTGTTCGAAGGTACTAGATCATTAACATAATGATATACTTCACCTTGAATTCTAAAAGTATAAATCCCTTAATATTCCTGCACAATTTTTTTCATACTTAACACCAAAAGATGTGAAAACGAAATGATTGTTTGTCCTTGAAATATTTTCAAAACTCTAATGAATCATTAGAATTCGACAAATAAAGTTCATGCAACTCTATAGGCATATAATTTAAACACAATTTTATTTGACCATTTGAGCAACAAAATCCTATACATTCTTTATGGTATTTTTTAGCATCACAGTAAGAGCAAAATGTTGGATCAGGTAAAATATAAGGTTCAAAAGGAATATTCGGAATACTTAAAATGCGAGCGCCTTGGTTGTCATTCATCTGAGAAGAAAAAAGTTCATTAATATATAGGTTCACTCTAAATGATGTATCTTCATTAACCAATAGTGCATCATTCACTACAACAAAAACAGCCTACGGCAACGCGCAAAAAATGTTGCAAAAGACCTTTTGCAACGTTCATGTGCATGTTGCAAATCGCAGTGTTGCCGTAGAGGGAAAGGATACAGCAACGTTCATTGCGTGTTGCAAAAGGATGGATTGCGTGTTGCGGTAGACCTTTGGCAACGTTCACTGCGCGTTGCGGTAGAGTTTTGGCAGCATTCATTGCGCGTTGCCGTTGATACTTTTGGCAACATTCATTGCGTGTTGCGGTAGACATTTAGCAACGTTCTTTGCATGTTGTTGTAGATACTTTTGGCAACACTCATTGCGCGTTGCCGTTGATACTTTTGGCAACACTCGTTGAGCGTTGCCGTTGATACTTTTGGCAACACTCGTTGCGCGTTGCCGTTGATACTTTTGGCAACACTCATTGCGCGTTGCCGTTGATCTTTAACAATTTTTTTTTAATTTTTTTAAAATCAATATAGATAATTCCACTGATAACCAACAAATTTCTCAAACATATATGTAATATGTAAAATATGAAACACATGTGCTATAAAAACAAATTAACTATTCACAATAAAATGCAAGCATTTTAAAGAAAATTATACCACATATTTTAATACTTAACAAAAATTACGGTACTTTGTTTTCCAACATTAAAACAAAATCTGCAATATAGATTTTTCATCTATTTGATTGCACATCTAAAGTTTGAAATTTACTATCCCTCTAAATTGCAACAATATCTCTAACAGACCAGTAGCTATACAAAAAGGAGCTACTATCACCATTTTCAACACGAATCATCATTAAAGATGAGTACTTCCCTGGCTTCTGAAGTTTAGCTTGAACTATGCCCATGACAAACCATCTTATGAGAGAACTGCAAAATTGACTTTTACCTGCAAATACATTATAAAAGTTTAATCATCAGGACTCCAACTACACTGAATGCAAAAATGTAGAAATAAATTATACTAAATATTAAAATTATCATTTTCGATTGTAAAACTTTACAGAAATTTGGACAGAGCCTCCCCTATAAATTGGACTTAACCAACCTGTAGAGGGATATCACAACCACCATAATACTTTAAAACATCAAACTAAAAACTCATTCATCATTAAACTACAATCAAATCAATCCAAAATTCATCTCCAACTCCACGCCAACAATAATCTAAAATCAATACTCATCACAACCAAATCATTTCAAAACTTAATCTGCAACAACAGAAATTGAAATTCATCTGTAAATAAGTTTTACCTTCATCAAATAAGTCTAATACAGCTTTTAGGCCAAGCAACAGTACTTCCCATGGCTTCACTAAGCAATCGAAATTCATCTGTAGGTCTGTATAAGGCCAAATGACTCATGTTCACTTCTTCGACCCAAACCTTCCAACAATCTCGTCCAAGTGGCATGTGATGCACCTTTGCACTTGGGTCTGTTGTTGCAATCTTCCCTTCGGCAACAATTTCTTCCTCATCATACTTGTACCAATACAAGAGTTGACACCTTGCATTCTCCATATATGTACCTCCTTGAACACCACTTCCTTGATGTGACTACAAATTTACAGTTAAATGAAGAAATTCCTTTTGAAATTAAGAAACTGCAATAATAATTTATATTAAACATAAACAATTAAAATTTCGAAACACAATAACCTGAGGCGTATACACATGTGAACCCCTATCTTCGACATTCTGTAAAATGACACAAACATTAAAAAAGTTGTTCACATTAAACATGTTATCATATTAATATAATGTAAATTGTTATACCTGTTGACATAGCCTGATTAATGCTTCAACCTTTTCTTCTAGTGATTCCATTTTTTCTGACTGAGTTTGTAATTTTTCTGACTGAGTCTGTAGTTTTTGTGACTGAATTTGCAATTGATTCTCAAGTTCTTTCACTCTTCCAGTACTTTGAAATTGTATATCAAATTTTGATGGTGCAACTCCAAATCCAAGTCCCCTAACTCTTCCACGATTTTCAGGACCTAAAACTCGAGCAACAGCATCATCTCGGATGGAATCTTCTGCCGGTGTATCAGAAATAGATTGTGCACAATCTTCTATCTTTTTCTGCACTTATGAACCTCATTTTTTATGCTAAAATAATGTAAATTTATTATTAAAAGAATGTACATAGATTTCTAACATACCAGAGTTTCGACAACTGCTTCATTTATTGGAGTTCCGTCCTTTCTTAGATGTCCTTGAGTCCATACTTTGGTTCTTATCCCTTTTATATCTGGGTTATTTTTCCTCTGCAATAAAAATCCAACAATTATATGTATAATGTGACAATGTGACAATTCAAGTAAAAATTAAAGATATGTTTGTAATTGTACCATTTCATGAGCCACACGTGGATAACCCTTTCGTCCCATAGTGTGGAGAAGCTTTTGATTATTTCTCATTCCACTGAGAAATTTTCAATCAACTAAATTTTCAATCTCATCTTCTCTTCCATCAATAGGGTTTTCAGGATCCACATCAAGTTGTGCATAGAAGTCCCTAAACATCATATGCGATTCAGGTATTTCTACATCGACCAAATTTGGTTCACTTGGTTGTTCTCCATGAAATACCCAAACGACATATGTAGGATCCATACCCTTAATAACCAAATGTTCATACACCATATCATAATGGTGATGCTTTAGATTCCTACACTTAATACAAGGGCATACTATCATTTCTGAATTTATATAGTCACGAGCTAACTCCACAAATTTTTGTGCTCCATCTCTATATTGTTCTGAAAATCTACAAGTAAAATTTACTATGAGTACATTTTTTTTATTTTTGTAACTAGATTAATAGATAATCTAATTTCAGATGATAACCTTGATAATTGCAGCCATGCTTTGTCCATCATATACAAAGATATTATCCAATACTGAACAACTGAAAGATATTATCCTTGTAGACTTGTAGTTGCACAGTCGTACTGGAGTCTAGGAGTCAAGTTCAACTCAATAATTCATCAAGCTTAAGCTACCCGTTTCGCAAGTTATCCTGACGCAAAATAGAATTTCTAGGTTTACAAACGTAAAGTTAATCGATAAAGAATTATAATTCACAAGAAAATAATAGCCTCCAAATTTGAATAATCTTATTTAGAAACAAAACAACATTTAAATAGTTTTTGAATCCCTAATGTAAGCAAAAAGACCAAATTAGACATCAACGAAATTAAAGGAATTAAAACAGAAATAGTAAGAGAATTTTTCTATGGCCTCAACCAAGCTTATACACCCCTCTTAGTAACATGTGAAATGATTGGAACACAGGATAGTTCAAAGTTTACTTATCACACACATAATAGAGTTATAGCTATCTTTCAGTTTATACATTAAAGGGATCACAATCTTAGCTTGTAATTTTTGGGAGGAAAAGGAAAACACTTTTGCACCCCGAAAGGTGAAATTGCAAGTTTGGACCTCTCACAAGGCAAGGCAAGGCAAGGCAAGGCAAGGCAAGGCAGTACACTATTTCCCAACTTAGAAATTGTCCTTGTGCTTTGAGTTCCTCTTCCAAGGTACGCAAAAAGATCCTGTTACCTCCAACATTACAAGGTTCTTAGTTAAGGTTTAATTCAGAAGAATCCTAGTGCCTACAGCCAAGGTTAACTGAAAAATAGTTGAACTAATGGACTAGCAGCCAATCATGTCCTAGTCCTATTGATTCAATTCAACAATATGAAATTGTAATTGTGCTACCTTCATGCATGAAACACATATATAAAAGATAGACATGGAAACAGCAGCTGAAGTAAAATGCAAAGTATGCTCTTGTTAACTGCACCAGAAGACAAGATCTATTTCAATGACCTCACCAACTCAAACAATTTCGAAACATCATCTTCAACAATTACAAGCATCATCAGTGATTACAACTTATATTTTGGAAATGTTAAAAACACTACACAAGTGGTCCAAATAGCATAGAGATTCTTACAGCGAGATCAATTGGTGATGTGATCCGAACCAGGCATCGAAGGGCGAAGTCGAGCCATCAACAATATGACAGTGATCTACGTGCAAAACGGAGCAAGTTCCATGTTGGGGTCGAGTCGAGAAGAGGGACGGATCAAGCCGAGCCGAGAAATCGAAATTGTTTATGCAGAAAAGGCATTACGGCCGTAATGGAAATCCTTCACGGCTGTAAATCATATAATCATGGCCGTAAAAGCTATTGTCACGGCTGTAATCAATTGTCGAAGAAAAAGGAAGAAATTCTGCAGGACGCTTACGGCCGTAAGCTTGGAAGTTACGGCTGTAACATTCAAAAAAGGGAAACTTCACGGCCGTAAGAAATTCGTCACGACCGTAAATAATAAACACAGTTTTGAACAGAAAGGCCTTTACGGCCGTAAAGGAATTATTCACGGCCGTAAATGAGTAGAGGCCAGATTTTCCGTATTTTTAATTATTTTATTCCTTTTTTAGTTTTTGGTTATTTTCCTAGTTTAGAATTTTAGTATAATTAGAATTCTATTTTGAGTAAATTAGATGCTAGGTTATTTTGCTTATTTATACGCTTTTTCAATTCATTGTAAACAGTTTAGTTTGAGTTTTGAGATTAATAAAGTTGAGAGAGTTTTCTCCAATTAAAAGGTTGAGGAGTCCCTTTTGTGTTCTTCGAGAACAAATCCAACTTATCAAATATTGTGAAATATTTGTGGCGTTGAACTTATCAAATATTCGCGAGAATATTTGTGGCGTTTCCAATTTAGAATCTTATCAAGGAAATTGACAAGTCCTTGTGGTGTTTCGAAAACCTTGGATCTCGATTCCGCATCGTCAATTAATTGCGTCGTGAATCTTGGGTCAAGGTCCTATCGTCAATTTTATCTTTCCAGTATTTTAATTCTTGTTATTTTCGTGTCAGATCTGATTTAGATCTTTCCTAGGGTTTTAAATATCGTTATTCCGCGTGTTCGACGAGATTCCCCGACCGGGATCGCGTCATCTGGTATCAAAGCTTGGATCTATTTCAGATTCTTGCATTTCTTTATTTTCTTGATTTTTCATGTTCTTCGCGTTCTTCGTGTCAGTCATAAATTTTTCCAGTTTGATCCATAAGAGTCAGTCCCAAAAATTCAAAAGTGTTTTTCGTCTTTCGTCCAAATTCAGTTCCATTTTTTCTGCTATACTCGTAGTCAAATTCTCTTGCAGATTATAAAAAAATTCCGAAAATTCCAAATATTTCCCAAATATTCTGAATTTCCTTGTTCGTGTCTTAAAAATGTCTGATAGAGAGGTTTCCACATCTTCATCTTCTGTTGGAGACAGGAAACAGCCCAGGGGTGTGAATTGAAAGGATGAACAGGGTAATGGTGATATTGCAGCAATGAGGGCACAATTTGAGAGATTTATGGCTCAGATGGAGAATCGAGGTGCAGAACGTGAACAAAGACCTCGGGATCAATCTCATGATGGTTCTCGGGTTAGGAGAGGTAATAGGCGTGAATGTCATGCTAGGTACGGAGATGGGATGGATGAAGGGCCATTAAAGCGAAAGGAGACATCAAAACGGGAGAGTAGTGATCATGTTCACAAAAGGAGGGAGGAAACGACAACCAAAGGTAAAAATAATTCTGATTCCAAGCCTCTTAAGGATAAAAATATT
Organism: Ligustrum vulgare; assembly: GCA_963555705.1. NCBI lineage: Eukaryota > Viridiplantae > Streptophyta > Magnoliopsida > Lamiales > Oleaceae > Ligustrum > Ligustrum vulgare. The sequence continues at coordinate 16,973,462 of OY743186.1, read as the reverse complement.
AAGTGCTTTAAATGTTTGGAACGGGGTCACATTGCACTTGATTGTCCACGTAAGAAGGATATGTGTGATAGTAAAGGGGCTAAAAGTGTTGTGGTGGATAAGTCAATTATTGATAGGCATGCTCTTAGCATTAAGCGTAAGGCGAATGTTTTGGAAAATGTGGATGGGCAAAGGGATAATATTTTTCGCACTAGATGCTTAGTGGATGAAAAAGTTTGTAGCTTGGTCATTGACGGGGGAAGTTGTACTAATGTAGTTAGTACAATGTTGGTGGAAAAATTAGGCTTACCTTTAACGAAAATCCAACGCCTTATAAATTACAATGGTTGACTGAATCAGGGGAAGTTAAGGTGAAGAGACAGGCCTCGGTGACATTTTCTTTGGGTGAGTATTCGGATGAGGTAATTTGTGACGTGGTGCCAATGCAAATTAGTCATATACTGCTGGGGAGACCTTGGCAACATGAAAGGGCTGTACTACATGATGGGTATACGAATAGATACAGCTTGGTAAAAGGGGGGAAAAAGTTTACTCTAATGCCACTATCTCCAACTGAAGCCCTGAAAGATCAACTGAAGGTGAAAAGTGAGTTTGAGGGGAAAAATAAGAGAGTTGAGGCCACGACCTCAGAAAAAGGAGAGGGAGTGGAAATTAAAGAAAAGAGAGTTGAGGCCACGACCTCAGAAAGAGGAGAGGGAGTGAAAAATAAAGAAAAGAGGGTTGATGATCAAACCTCAGAAAAAGGAGAGGCTGAGTGCAAAAAGCAAAAGAAAAGAGAGTCTACCACAAAAATGAGTCTATTTGCACTTACTCATGCTAACACATCCCTCCCCAGTTCTTTAAAATCTGTTTTACAGGTGCCGAAGTCAAACCATGGGCTTAAAACCGGAAAGAAATTCATTGGCAAAAATGAGCAGCCCAAAAGTTTAAGAGATCGCACAGAGCTTAAACATGATCATCGAGCTCAGAAAAACAGAAGGAGTTTGAAAAGCCGACCAAAATAGGATTCGAGGTCGAATCCTTTTCAAGAGAGGGAGTATGATATGATCCGAACCAGGCATCGAAGGGCGAAGTCGAGCCATCAACAATATGATAGTGATCTACGTGCAAAACGGAGCAAGTTCCATGTTGGGGTCGAGCCGAGAAGAGGGACGGATCAAGCCGAGCCTAGAAATCGAAATTGTTTATGCAGAAAAGGCATTACGGCCGTAATGGAAATCCTTCACGGCCGTAAATCATATAATCACGGCCGTAAAAGCTATTGTCACGGCTGTAATCAATTGTCGAAGAAAAAGGAAGAAATTCTGCAGGACGCTTACGGCCGTAAGCTTGGAAGTTACGGCCGTAACATTCAAAAAAGGGAAACTTCACGGCCGTAAGAAATTCGTCACGGCCGTAAATAATAAACACAGTTTTGAACAGAAAGGCCTTTACGGCCGTAAAGGAATTATTCACGGCCGTAAATGAGTAGAGGCCAGATTTTCCGGATTTTTAATTATTTTATTCCTTTTTTAGTTTTTGGTTATTTTCCTAGTTTAGAATTTTAGTATAATTAGAATTCTATTTTGAGTAAATTAGATGCTAGGTTATTTTGCTTATTTATAAGCATTTTCAATTCATTGTAAACAGTTTAGTTTGAGTTTTGAGATTAATAAAGTTGAGAGAGTTTTCTCCAATTAAAAGGTTGAGGAGTCCCTTTTGTGTTCTTCGAGAACAAATCCAACTTATCAAATATTGTAAAATATTTGTGGCGTTGAACTTATCAAATATTCGCGAGAATATTTGTGGCGTTTCCAATTTAGAATCTTATCAAGGAAATTGACAAGTCCTTGTGGTGTTTCGAAAACCTTAGATCTCGATTCCGCATCGTCAATTAATTGCGTCGTGAATCTTGGGTCAAGGTCCTATCGTCAATTTTATCTTTCTAGTATTTTAATTCTTGTTATTTTCGTGTCAGATCTGATTTAGATCTTTCCTAGGGTTTTAAATATCGTTATTCCGCGTGTTCGACGAGATTCCCCGACCGGGATCGCGTCAATTGGCCAGATAATGCACCATTAAACCAAAAAGTTATTTATAAAAGCTCGTTCTAGAAAAATTAAAATGTTCTCCTGTAAAATAAGTATCAGCAAGCATATTAAGCATATTAAGGACTCAGAGGTACTGCAGCACTGCTGGAGTTAGAAACAGTCGCGGAATACAGGTTGAAATCGAAGCCGGGTTAGGGGATTTGAGAGAGAGAGAGAGTAACCTGTGGGCGCTGTGGACTGGTGGGATACTGGTTGAAGCTCGGAAGTTGGAGTCGCCGGTGGCTAGCCTGGACTTGCACCGTCGCCGTCGCCCGGTAGCGCTTGCAGCAAGGTTGCCAGTCGCAGTCAATCACCGTCGCCAGTCGCCTGGGTTAGGGGATTTGGACTTGGATATCTCCTATCAGATGTGTTAGCTCGCTATCGTTCACAGGTCGACGAGGACGAGATTGAGAGAGATGATTTGGGCGAGGTGGGTAGGTTTGAAATGTAGAGAATCGGGTTGGAGGGAAATGAATTCAGATTTTTTCATTTTGGTGTAAAATAGGTTTATGTTTAGAGATTGAGATTTGCAATTAAGTCCCAACATTTGGTAAATGTAAAAATTTAGCCCGAAAATTCTATTGCAACGCCCAGTGCACGTTGCGATAGGTATCTATTGCAACGCGCAATACGCGTTACAAAAGCTTGTGCTTTTGCAACGCGCACCGCACGTTGCAAAAGCTTGGGCTTTTGCAATGCGCACTGCGCGTTGCAATAGATATCTTTCGCAACGCGCAATGCACGTTGCAAAATCTTAGGCTTTCGCAATTGCAAAAGCTTGGGCTTTTGCAACGCGCACCGCGCGTTGCGATAGGAAAAAGCCCAAGCTTTTGCAACGCGCATTGCGCGTTGCCAAAGCCTAAGCTTTTGCAACGCGCGCTGCGTGTTGCTAATGCCTAAACTTATTGCAACATTTTTATGAATGTTGCAAAAGGTTATTATTAGCAACACTTATTTGTTGAATGTTGCTAAAACTCGATTTAATGAATCAAATGCAACATGCAACAATTGAATGTTGCTATAAACCCCTTTTAGCAACATGCAATTGATGAATGTTGCCGTTTGCATGTTGCAAAAGGGCTTTTTTTGTAGTGATTAGTTCCTGTATTATATAGTCACATTCTATTGAAAGAAAAATATACCATGTTAAAACAAAACATGAAAACAAAAAAAGGAAAAAAAATAAGAATAAAAATAAAGGAGAAATTTCAAACCCTTGTTTTCCATTGTATGTCAGTTTCTTTGTTACAAATGGTGACCATAATTGATGAACCTTGTTCTAAATACACAACAAAAGACAGTTATGGAATGAAGAAATAGAAATAACAATTGAAACTCAAGTATTATAAATAACAAAGAAATCTGATCTTATTCTTATCACAACTTCAACATTAAAACCTAGAAATGCTGTTTTCAAGGCAAACTAAGCTGGAACGAGGTCTCCATTTGTACTGAACACTTTGAAAACCACAAAACATGGATCGACATTGCCAATGAGCTCAAAAGCACATGTATCACCAATTTGAATATGTTTTCCCGTAGCATATGTAGAACACCCCACAGTAAAACGACGAATGTCACCATTCTCTAAATGTAAACTGAAGTAAAAATGAGGAATTTCTAAAAAAACACTTTAATATTGCTCTATTTTTTAAATGATAAAAAAGAGTAGAAACATTATAAACTCCACTTTCTTATTTATTTTTCCAAATCCTGATAATTTAGTAAAATAACAAATTTAAAACAATAAATACACAACTAAAGCACACAACAACAGAGAGAATAGATCCAATAATTTAAATGTGTCATGTATTGGTATTATTTCTCAATTGGTTAAAAAAAAAATTAAAAAAACTATAATTACCTTTGAAAGTGAAACTTATTTTGGAACTTGTACTTTATTTACAGCAAAAATCAATGTCTTTCAACCACACATAGCAAACCAGCCATAAACTACTTTACATGACAAAGCACTTTCAAGAAAATACTATATAAATCTACGTAGAAAGTCATTTAACACAACAGAGAAAATCTAAATAAATAACTAAAAGAAGATTGAACTATAGTTTTAGGTTGATGGACATCAAAATTGTTGTTCTTTTTTCTTAATTCTCTTTAATCTTGTCCATCTTCTTTCCAATTGAGGTAGTAACTGATGTGGTCCAAGATAAGAGATCAAAAGAGAAATCAAGTTATCATTGATGCAACAACAATCTACGTGGGAAAACAAGGAAGTTTCGTGTTGGGCTTGAGTCGATAATCAAATCGGATCAAGTTGTTTCAAAAGTATGAAAAATGGTGCAGTCGAGGCTACCAAACGATCGCGCAATGATATAAAAATTTCACTCGAGAGATTTAAGCGACTCTACGTGATTGCATAGGTCTGCCTGCGCGATTACGCGGTTGACGGTGGAGCAGATTTCGAGATTTTTAATTTAATTTCCATTTCATTAATTATTAATTCTATTTTTAAGCCCTAATGCGGCTAGGGTTAGTGTTAGGTCATTTTTTTCATTATATTATGCATATTTTCATTATTGTAAGGGAGTTTTGACATTATTGAGATTGAATTGAGAGTTTTTCCTTTTTATTTTATTTCAAGAACAATCAATTGAACTCATCAAATATTCTCGACTATTTTTGCTATTCCAACCAGAACTTATCAAGGAAATTGACATCCCTTGAGGCATTCCAACCAGAACTTATCAAGGAAATCGACATCCCTTGTGGCGTTCGACAACTTTGGTTCTTTTTTTCGCATCGTCTAATCTTCGAGTCGTGATTGTTGGGTCAATGTCCTATCGTCAAATTCTATCTTTTACTTATTTCTTGTTTCATGTGTTTTGCTGAATTTAGATCTTTCCTATTGTTTTCTTGTTTATTCCACGTTCTTTGTCGCATTTCATAAGTGGGATCTGAAAATCTGAGGTTGTCTAACTTTTAATAATGGACTGTCACAGATGTGTCTGGACAGTAACCAGTTAATAGTAATTCGTTAAGTTTGTTTAGCGCAGTACCAGATGAATCTTGCTCAGGCAGATTCGTCTGGATAGTAAAACGTAAATAATCAGAATAAATTGTGCGGAATAGTAAATAGACAAGAACACAATAATTTGAGCTTAAAGTGGGAAAAAACCCTAACAGGGAAAACCCACGGTTCGCATCCTGCGAACAAAAACAAATCACTATATAAGGAAAGAGTTTACACAGATCAATCTAAACTAAAGGATAAATCTAAGCATAGACTTTATCAAACATCTAAGAAATAGATCACTCCTTGATCCTTCTGTGGCATGTAATGTGAGCTGGCGTCCCACCACTCTTCAGTAGTTTTCTTTGACTCTGCAACACTTTTCAGCAACACGAACTCCCGTTCGATCTTGATCCAAACCTCCCTTTTGATCTTCACACTGAAATTCTTTCCTCCTCTAAGTGATTGAATCCTCCTCCCAGAGTATTGAAACTTTAATTATATTTGCACCATACAAAAATTAAGCTTCAAGACTTCGAAAGTGGACATGTATTTTTGTAAGCACCACACGGATTTTTGATTCTACACATCACGCCAAAAAACGTCCCGTTTTTCTTCTCTTTATAGTGCAATTAGGTTTTCTTGATTCCCAAGTTTTCCTCATTGCATAAGATCTCTACTACCTGCAAAACATGGTAGAGATAATTAGTAAAAGGTAAGATAGTTATCCTTAAATAAATCTTACCATGAATAATGATAATGACAAATCATAGAAGATCTTACCATTTATCAATCAAGTGATAAACCTTGATATTTATCACCATATTTTCGGCCCCTATGAATATTCTTCACAATCAAGATTTTTGACCTTATAAACTTACCATATGCAAAGATAAGATTAAAAATATTCTTGACCATATCAAGAAGATACTTACCATATCTTGAATAATCTTGAGTATTGATAAGTGTGATATTTACGTTTATTTTATGTACTTATACCCTTGAATATGCCATAATGTGATTCTATCTAAGTATTATTAATGCATTTTATATTGTATAGGATCATAAAAGAAGAGAAAAGAAGAAAAAAAAGGACCAAAATGCACTCCAAACTAAAGTTTGGGACCTTGGGTACAAGATGTTTACGGCCGCAATGCAAAACATTCACGGCCGTAAAAGTGTTGTTGAAGCAAGAAGAAAATTAGCAGAAACACCTTTACGGCAGTAAGACATATCCTTACGGCCGTAACCTTCTAAAAGAAAAAAATTGCAGAAACATAGTTACGGCCGTAAATCAGAAGTCACGGCCGTAACTTCAATTTTTGAGAAATATGCAGAAACCCCTTTACGGCCGTAAAGTAACAATTACGGCCGTAACTGTCCAGTCAAAAACTTTCATAATTTACATCTTTCCATAATTTTGGGATTTCTTGATCCCAAAGCTAGGGCACGAAATGGAGGCTATAAAAAGGGGTTCTCATGACAGAAAAAGGGAGATTATTATTTTTTTGAAAGAGGCGCTGCTTGCTTGAAGATTGGAAGAAATTAAGCAACTCGAGAAAGTGAATCAAGAAAGCAATTTCTAGAATTCTTCATGACTATGCTCGGCTAAGCTTCCATACCTAGTTCGAAGGGGAAGTTGTATTTCATATCAATTTGTTATTACTTTTCCAAACTAGTAGCGTAGTTCTAATTTCTTTATTTTGATTTGTTGGATTCTTTTATGCGATTTGAACTCAATTAATGCAATTCTTTAATTGATTAAGGCCTCGTCATTTAATTTGTTGTATTGATATTTGCTAATTTGAACGATTGGATCTGTAATCGTCTTGTTGTTCAAACCCTAGTAGCAAGTGGAAATTTAATAATTTTCATAGAGAATTCCAACTTAGGTTAATTGTCACGAGCTTGTGTGATTGATAATCTAATTCATCCTAATTCTTCTCAACCAATATATAGTTGTTGTCTTAAATCTAAAGAGCTTGTTTTAGGTTATTCAACGGCTAATGTTTGATTAGAGAGCTTATTCTAATTAAATGCAATTAAGGGAGAATAGGAATAGTTAGAGCATATTAACTATTTGTGGGTGATAAATAAAAAAGGGGAATTGAACACGCGTTACTTGGAAAGTGATAACATTGAGATAGAATACAACTGAACCTGAGAACTAGGCTTTGCAAATAATTGACTTTTATTTTATCTAATTTACGTTTTTATTTTATTTTCACGTCATTTACAAACAATTCAAAACAAAACCCCCCTTTACGATTCTAATTAACAAAGCACTATTTTAGTTCCGTTCCTCGTGGGATCGACCCTTACTCTCACTACTACATTATTAATTAATATTTAGCGAGTAAGGAATTATTTATTATTTTGGTGCATTGCGACACGCATCAAGTATCAAGAATAAACACAAAATATATCACAAGATAATCACATCAATATTTCGAGATTATGATCAAATCAATATCACTATTTTCTTGATCATTATCTTTCCAAAAATGTTTTTCTCGAAAATAAATATTTGCATAATTTAATTAAACTTAATAAATTACTAAATACACGTATTAAGTAATTAAATCAAATTTCATTAAATTTCACATTCGTGAAAAATAGGAAATGCCAATAATATGAAATTAACAATCTCCCCTTTAACTTTTTCTATTTTTCTGAAACCAATCATCTTTTTATGATCACAAGAAATCAATTAGCTCCCCCTATCAAAAATCTTCCCCTCAAGATATGCATCAAGATAAACACAATCAATAAATGCATGTAAAGCAATCAACACATAGAGAGCATAAAAAAAAGATGATATCCAAATGCTACTCCCCCTTTTCGGTGAAAGAGGAGAAGCCAAAGTATCACAAAACCTGCATTAAAAAGTTCACAATCTAAAGTCGAATAGGAGAACAAAAGTGTTATGTCAAAACATGATAACAATGATTTCAAATTACTGAAAATAAGTAGATGAGACTGACAGGGTTAAGATCATTTTGGAGTCTTCCTTTGCTTCTTAGAGGCAGGGAGCTTTTTGGCTGCAACCTTCCTCTTTTCTTTGCCTTCAACAGGAGCCACATTTGTCGAAGACCCACCAAGTAACTGATCAAGCGTGTCTTCAAGACGTTTAACACGCACACTGAGTTCAGATATGTTTGCTTTCATCCCAGCATTCCTTGCTTCCAGTTGACCAAGCTTGGCATCTTTATCAGTTGAATCCTGATTTCCAGCACTAGTCTCATCCATAACCTGCTTCTTGTGACCCGTCTGCATCTCCAGAATCTTTCTGCATCTGACCCTGTTTAACACTTTGGGGGTGATCACCAGATCATCTTCCAGTGTTTGGATACCCTGATCATTCAAAAATTGTGAAATAATCCAAGGATAAACCAACAGATAAATATTCCCTTGTCTAGGACCACTTCCCGAGACCCTTCCAATGATAGAATTCCAGATTCGGGCAGCAAGGTCAATATTTCGTTTGGTCCCCAGCAGAAAAAGAGTTCTAGCAGATTCCCTCTTAAAACTCGAGTCATGGATGAGTTGGTCAAAATTTGCTTTTACAATTTTGTGAAGTATTTGATACTTCTTTGACATTTCTGACCTAGGCAATTGTTTTAACCCCTTCACTGGCCATGTGATCTTTCCCCCCGACAACTCCATAGCAATTTCATCATTAGTGGCTTCCATAGATTCATCCTCATCAGCCACATCGTCATTAAGTCCTAACCACTTTCTAAGTTCTTTTGCTGAAATCTTAATTAATTGTCCTCTAACAAAAAGTGAAGTGGTAAAAAGGCATTTTTTGGAGTTATAGTCAATGGGGATGTTGGCATAAAATTCCTTGACCAGAGTCTCATTAATCTCCCCCTTACAATCAGTCAATTTTTTCAATCCAAAGTGTGACATTATATCATCAATCTCAAAGTCATCAAATTCACCTACAGTTACTCTAGACTTATAATGCAACCGTTTACCCGAAATATGTTTTTGGAAATCAGTGTATGCTTCAGACGACCAATATTTGAAATTGAAGGGGGGTAAACATACCTCTTGCTGTCTGCATGGGGTGCAGACGAATGAAGAAACATCAAACCTGGATCTTACTGGACCCGCAGTCGTGTCACCCTTTTTCTTCTTCGAACTCACAGTGGCTACTATCTTTTGTTTTCCTTTTCTGTCTGGAATAACAGCTTCTTTCTTAGACTCTTCTTCGAACTGCTCAGACTTGTCTTTATCCTCAGATTCCTCAGGCTCTTCTGGTGGTGCATCATCCTCAGATTCTTTTGCTACATTATCTTCCCTAGATTTGTCAATCTCCCCAGATTCTTCCTGCTCCTCTGGTTTGTCCTTTTCATCACCAGATTCTGTTTCACCCGATTCATCTCCACCTTCTTCATCTTCTATTGTCGCATCTCTTGCACTTCTCATGGCAGTAAGTCTTCGTACTCCCTGCAGTTCACTACGGATATCTAAGGGAGAGATATGGCTGGACCCAATATTACCTGACATGGTTTATGGAATGATAGGCGTGCTCCGGCCAATTTTGGCCATGAGAAGAGCAGGTGTGGGAGTAGTACTGGCGGTAGAGAGAGATGTCGGCATTGGGCTGGTGCCGGCGGGCGGTGCAGGTACAATGGCGCCGCTTGGAGTACCCATCCCCGATCGGTCTGGTTGAGGTGATTCGTCAATGCTACCGCTGCCTCTGGTGACTCTCCTCCTTCCGGTTTGCCTGCTTCGAGCCATGTCTTGGAATGAGTTTTTCTTTCTTTTGATTTCAGAGAGACAGGGAGACGGAAGGTAGGGTTTTTGACGAGAGGATTTTGGGGCTTTCAGATTTTGGAACACGAGCTTTTAAGGAAGAAGTGTGAGGGTTTTTAGGGTTTAAGAGGAATTCTCATAGGAAAAGATTTAGAGTTCATTATGGTAACTGGAGAATCTTGATTCTTCTCAACTTCTTTCCTTAAAAAAATAGATAAGTATAGAAACAAAATATGTTAAAAATTAGGAAACAAATAAATTACCAAACTTGGGTTCCACAATCAACTGACTTGTTCTGCAAGATTTGCACATATTAGCCCACGATATACTGCCTTAAAAATAAAGATTTTCAGAATAAAATCTAAAAATTCGTGAATAAGAAAAATATAAATGCATCTGAATACCTTAGACACGTCTGACCACTTGTTGGTATTTGTTGGGTCAGATACATCTGGCAGTATACAATTCACCACGTACATAAATAAGTTGATTAATGTGCGCGTGTGATCCGAGCAATCCTTAGTCATCCACATACTACCAAAAATCATATGATTGCCCTGACTTATCGATTTATCACCATAATGCACAATAAGACCGATCAAAATCTATAAGAAGTGGATTTTCTCAAATCCGGCTTGCCGACTTTTTCTATATTGTGGCAATGTCTTTTGGAGGTGGAAATAGCTTCACACAATCCCCAGAAGTTATCTTACAGTATGTTTCCCTCTAGGTTAGAAGAAGGGTATGAACTTGGCTTGTATTGGTAGATTCACACAATCCCCAGAAGTTATCTTACTAGGTTTTCCCCTCACTTCTACAATATTACCACATTTATATCAATTCATCGTATTTTGAGGCTAAAGGGTAAGAACTTGGCTTGGATAGGCAGCCTTCTTTTCCACTAGCCCTGCCTTTGGATAACAAGAAAAATGCGTGCAATGCAATAAGCAAGATTTAGATCATAGGTCTACACATAGAATATAAAATCTCATCCAGTAACAACCATATGACATAGACAGCAGTGACTTATCCTTAGGATTGTCCAGATTTGAGTGCTAGTTAGATTCATCCGGAGACATGTTGACTGCTATCAGCCAGACGTATCTGTTTCGTTATCAGTCACAAGCACTCAGATATATCTGCAAGCAAAAACATGATCTACTTAATATAAGAATAGGATAAGTTAACCAAAATGCAAAAAAGAAAAACAATGCGAGTTTTTTTTTTTAATGAAATATGCATGTTCCTATTCAGAAGGAGGTCATACTCCAATTTGTTTCCTAAGACTTTCAAATTTGACAGTATCGAGGGCCTTAGTAAACAAATCTACCAGCTGTAGATCAGTCTGTATGTGCTCCAGATTGATAATTTTTTGTTCCACCAATTCTCTGATGAAGTGGTGTCTGATGTCAATATGTTTTGTTCTGGAGTGCTGTACTGGATTCTTTGAGATATTGATGGCTCTGGTGTTGTCACAATACATAGTGGCTTGTTCTGTAGAGATTCCATAGTCCTCCAACATTTGTTTCATCCACAGGAGTTGTGTACAGCAACTCCCAGCTGCTATATATTCAGCTTCGGCTGTGGATAGTGACACTGAATTTTGCTTTCTACTTAGTGATGTGATTCTTGTTGGGGAATCACGGAATCTCGCGGAAATTGAATTAAACACTTGGAAAGTTCCAAATCCAGATTAATTGACGATAACAATACGACCGACACTCACGACTTAAGAACCAAGGATGTATCAAATTCAAGACCCGTTAAGATGCGGAATGAAGAACCATAAAGGGGTGAACGCCACAAAGGTTGTCAAATACTTTGATAAGTTCAAGGGGTTCAATCAAGAACGAAGAAGAATAGGGATAAACTCACCTAATTCAAGCAATCTCATTAATCATCAAAGTTGTGTCTTTACCAGATAAAGAAAACCTAATTATAGTCCAAAAAAACGCGTCAAAATAAACCTAGCCGCAAAATCCACGAAATAAAACGCGACGCCCTTTTACGGCCGTAACATATGTGTTTACGACCGTAATTGACCCTCGGGTCTAAAACTGTTTTTATCTCTTACGGCCGTGACATGGTTCTTACGGACGTAAGTCACCTACTGACTAAAATTGCATAACTTCGTTACGGCCGTGAAAATGATGGTTACGGCCGTGCGATAACAAAGTTACGGCCGTAAGGTCTGACTCCAGACCTTACGGTCGTAAAAGGTCCTCTGAATTGTTTTCTCCTTGTTCTTTGACCCAAATGCCTTGTAACGGTTTTGGCGCATCTCCCATATTGTCATGCATTGAAATTGGAGTCTTTGACCATGCATTCGAGTATTCATCCACCCAAGCTTGCATAAACCCCTACATTGCTTGCTTGATCTTCTTAGCCCTCTGCCTCGTTATTGGTCCCACCGGTACATGCAACTGATCCTTGCTCATTGGGCCACTCAGGTACTCATCATTTCCTCCCTGTTGAAAATGATTCGTCCTCGAATCATCACCTGCATCAAACAAAGAGAGATCAGCAACGTTGAATGTAGCAGATATATTATACTCACCTGGGAGGTCCAACTTATAAGCATTATCATTGATTCTCTCAATGACTTGAAACGACCCATCTCCTCTAGGCTGCAGCTTAGACTTCCGTTGTGCTGGAAATCGTTCCTTTCGCATGTGAACCCACACCCAATCGCTTGGTACAAAAATCACCTGCTTTCTGCCCTTATTCGCATGGGAGGCATAGTGCTCATTCTTCTTTTCTATTTGTAGCCGGACCTTTTCATGGAGCGACTTCACAAGCTCGGATTTCTTCTTGCCATCCAAACTGTTCCTGTCATCTACAGGCAAAGGAATTAGATCCATAGGGGTTAGCGGGTTGAAACCATACACAATTTCAAAAGGAGAGTAAGCAGTAGTAGAATGTGTAGCCCTGTTATACGCAAATTCCACAAATGGTAAACATTCCTCCCAACTCTTCAAATTTTTATTTATGACAACACGCAAGAGTTGTGTTAACGTCCTATTGAATACTTCTGTCTGACCATCTGTTTGAGGATGACATGTAGTGGAAAACAATAGTTTAGTACCTATTTTCTCCCACAGAACCTTCCAGAAGTAACTAAGGAATTTGACATCTCTGTCAGACACTATACTCCTAGGCACCCCATGTAGTCTGACAACTTCCCTAAAGAATAAGTCTGCTATGTTCACGGCATCATCAGTTTTATGGCAAGGAATGAAGTGTGCCATTTTACTAAACCTGTCCACCACCACAAAAATGGAGTCCCGACCCTTCTTGGTCCTAGGTAATCCTATCACAAAATCCATGGATATATCTACCCAGGGCTCACTAGGAACAGGTAGAGGGGTGTACAAACCATGTGGTAATACCTTAGACTTGGCATGTTTACAAGTTATGCATTTATTACAAATTTGGTGAACATCCCGTTTCATCCTAGGCCAATAAAAATGTTCCTTCAACGTTTTCAATGTTTTTAAAACACCAAAATGACCCATCAAAACCACCCCCGTGAGCTTCACGTACTAACAACTCACGCATAGAACAGTTAGGCACACACAATTTATTTTCCTTAAACAAGTAACCATCATGCCTATAAAATTTATCAAGTGCCCCCTTTTCGCAAGAGACATAAATAGCAGAAAAATCAAGATCGTTAGCATACAAATCTCGAACATATTCAAATCCCAACAATTTAGCATTCAATGAATTAAGGAGCACATACCTTCTTGACAATGCATCTGCAACTATATTTTCCTTACCGTGTTTGTATTGAATGACATAAGGAAAGGTCTCCACAAACTCCATTCATCGGGCATGTCTTTTGTTCAACTTACCTTGCCCCTTGAGGTGCTTTAATGACTCGTGATCCGTGTGGATGACAAATTCTTTTGGCCAGAGGTAATGCTGCCAAGTCTCCAATGCCCTGACAAGAGCATAAAGCTCCTTATCATACGTTGGATAGTTCAACGCTGCCCCGCTCAGCTTTTCACTGAAATAAGCTATCGGCCTCTTTTCCTGCATAAGAACAACTCCAATCCCTATTCCTGATGCATCGCATTCAATCTCAAAAGTCTGGTTAAAATTAGGTAAAGCTAAGACTGGTGCAGAGCATAACCTATCTTTAAGCAATTTAAAGGCGTTTTCCTGTGCATCCCCCCAATGGAAACCTACACTCTTTTTAATTACCTCAGTGAGTGGTGTGGCTATTGTACTGAAATCCTTCACAAACCTCCTATAAAAACTTGCCATCCCATGAAAACTCCTTACCTCAGTTACACTCTTAGGTGTTGGCCATTCTCTAATGGCTCGGATTTTTTCCTCGTCAACCTCAATACCATCCTTACTAACAACATAACCAAGGAATATGACCTTATCTATGCAAAATGTACACTTTTTAAAATTAGAAAACAATTTTTCAGTGCGTAAAACCTCAAGTACAAACCTCAAATGTCTAACATGCTCATCTAAATTCTTACTATAAATTAAAATGTCATCAAAATACACGACCACAAATTTACCAATGAAAGCTCGTAAAACATGGTTCATCAACCTCATGAATGTACTAGGTGCATTGGTGAGACCAAACGGCATAACTAACCATTCATAAAGCCCGTATTTGGTCTTGAATGCAGTTTTCCATTCGTCCCCCTCTTTCATGCGTATCTGGTGATACCCACTCTTGAGGTCAATTTTACTAAAGACACATGAACCATATAATTCATCAAGCATGTCGTCTAACCTAGGTATAGGATGGCGATACTTTACCGTGATATTGTTGATAGCTCTACAATCCACGCACATCCTCCAGGTTCCATCTTTCTTGGGCACCAATAAGACCGGCACAGGACACGGGCTCATGCTTTCTCGAACATAGCCCTTGCTCAACAACTCCTCGACTTGCCTTTGAAGCTCCCTTGTTTCTTCCGGATTGCTCCTATATGCAGGTCTATTTGGAATAACAGCACCTGGAACAAGATCAATCTGGTGCTCGATGCCCCGAATTGGTGGCAGCCCACTGGGTATGTCTTCCGGGAATACATCATCAAATTCCTGTAAAAGAGACACAGCTAAATGGGGGAGGGAAGAGTTAGTGTCACCTAGTGCAAGGAAGGAGTCCTTGTACAGTAGTAAGACCATTGGTTGTTGGTCTAGGGTAGCTCTTTTGATCTCACTCTTTTTGGCAAGGAAGCTCACTTTGGTTTTCTCTCCTCTTTCTTTTCTGGCACTCGTCACTCCCTCTCTTTTTTCTGAGGTGGAACCCTCAACTCTCTGTTTTTCTCTCAGCTCCCCTTTTTCTGGGATCGTGGTCCCAACTCTCTTTTGAACACTCAGCTCTCCTTTTCCTGGGATCGGGGTCCCAACTCTCTTTGTCTTCTCTTCCTCACTTTTTAGTTTCAGCTGATCCTCATAAACTTTCTGTGGAGTTAATGGCATAAGTCTAATGCTTTTCCCATCTTTCGTAAAACTGTATCTATTTTTGTACCCGTCATGTACCACCCTCCTGTCATATTGCCATGGCCGACCCAACAGGATGTGTCCAGCATGCATTGGAACCACATCACAAATTAACTCATCCTCGTATTTCCCGATAGAAAGGTTGATTAACACCTGCTTATTTACTTTTATCTCACCGGACTCATTCAGCCATTGTAATTTATAAGGCCTAGGGTGTTTGATAATAGGTAAACACAATTTCTCAACAAGAGTGGTACTAACCACGTTGGTACAACTCCCCCCATCAATGATCAAACTACACACTTTATTATTAACAAAGCATCTAGTACGGAATATGTTTTCCCTTTGCTCACCCGATTCCTCTACCTTAATTTGGGTACTAAGGGCATGCCTAGTAATAAGGGATTGAGCTACCGCATAATCTCCATCATCACAATCACTAGCTTCTTCTAAGGCAAGCATATCCTTAAACTCATCATCATCCTCAACCTCATCCTCCGACACCACCACCCCATTTCGCACAAGCATTATTTTTTTGTTCGGGCATTGTGTCCGATTCCCATACACCTAAAACACTTGATGTCCCTACTTCTAGGAGGTTGGGAGTTAGAAGCGGGGTTACCTTTATTGGCAGATTCCTCTCTAGCCTTTGGTGGTTCTGGCTTTCCCTTCGGAGCAGCTCCTTCATTTTTGTTATTTCCACTCCACGTAGGTTTCCAAGGAGTGGAACCCGAAGAGTATTTCGCAGTTCCTTTCCTCTTCAGCTGCCTCTCCACCTTCATCGCCATGTGCAACATCTCCTCCAGTTCAACATAATGTTGCAGTTCTATTACATTTGCAATGTCCCTGTTCAATCCACTCAAAAACCTGGCCATTGTTGCCTCCGGATCCTCCTCAATATTCGCTCGGATCATAGCAATCTCCATCTCTTTATGGTATTCCTCTACACTCTTCGAACCCTGAGACAAAGTTTGGAGTTTCTGGTACAAGTCCCTATAGTAATGGTTGGGCACAAACCTTTTTCTCATCAAACCCTTCAACTCGTTCCAGGTCACTATAGGTCTTTCACGGTTCCTCCTCCTACTCATCACTAATTGATCCCACCACACAAGTGCATAATCTGCGAATTCTATAACACCTAACTTCACCTTTTTTTTTTCCTCTGAGTAGTTATGGCATTCAAAAATCAGTTCTACCTTCTTCTCCCACTCAAAGTACACATCCGGATCACTTTTCCCTTGGAAAGCTGGTATGGACATTTTAATGTTTCCTAAGCTTCTATCCATCCCATCATCATCCCTATTTTCATGCCTATTTCCTCTTCCACGCCGACCACCACGACCTCTTCTCCTACCCAAGCTAGCCACCGATACACTTTCACTATCATCGACAACACTATCTCCTATCTCAACATCATCATCATCCCGAACTCCATTTCTAGGATTATGGTCATACCTTTGTGGCCTCCGGATATTAGGAGCCGTGCGTGGCTGCTCTCTATGTAGTTGGACAATTTTTGCACTATGCGTGTCCACAGAATTTTTAATTTCCCCCAACTTCGCATCCAACTTCTCGAATCGTTTTTCCAACATTGCAAGAAAGTGGAACTGTTGGTTATCCTCCCCTGTCGATGATGCGTCTTTCTGTGACATGGTTAGTGATCAAAAGAAAAAAATAAATAAATTTCAAGAAAATATATCCTCACGTGTTTAGCACTCGTGTATCACTCTATTCGGCTTTTTCCCTCTATTGATCTCACCACTATGCCTTTTTCCTCTCTATCCCTTTTCTCAAGTTCTCAACGAACCCACCAAACTAGTCACGGACTTGGTCCTTGTGGAATTAACCCAAGGTGCAAGACACAAACAGATGAAAAGAAGATTTGATGGAGTATTGGACTCAAGAAACTGATGTAACTGGGATGAACGAATTTGAAGGTAGTGATGGATGACGAAAACTACTATGAATGTGGAAAAATTAAAAGGTATCAAGAAAGGTCTTCTTGACTATGGAATGATGTTCTTGATCTTGCTCTTCAATAATAATCACTTTTTTTTTTTTAATCAAGAACAATCAATAACAACAAGAATTGATACTAAGACCAATTTGTAACCGTGTAGAATTTTCAAGGACAACGAAATCTAATGAAGAAAAAAAAAATTAAACAAAACAAGGATTTATCAAAACCTGGATTTAGAGCCTGTCTCTGATACCAAATGATGTGATTCTTGTTGGGGAATCACGGAATCTCGTGGAAATTGAATTAAACACTTGGAAAGTTCCAAATCCAGATTAATTGACGATAACAATACGACCCGACACTCACGACTCAAGAACCAAGGATGTATCAAATCCAAGACCCGTTAAGATGCGGAATGAAGAACCATAAAGGGGTGAACGCCACAAAGGTTGTCAAATCCTTTGATAAGTTCAAGGGGTTCAATCAAGAACGAAGAAGAATAGGGATAAACTCACCTAATTCAAGCAATCTCAATAATCATCAAAGTTGTGTCTTTACAATGATAAAGAAAACCTAATTATAGTCCAAAAAAACGCGTCAAAATAAACCTAGCCGCAAAATCCACGAAATAAAACGCGGCGCCCTTTTACGGCCGTAACATATGTGTTTACGACCGTAATTGACCCTCGGGTCTAAAACTGTTTTTATCTCTTACGGCCGTGACATGGTTCTTACGGCCGTAAGTCACCTACTGACTAAAATTGCATAACTTCGTTACGGTCGTGAAAATGATGGTTACGGCCGTGCGATAACAAAGTTACGGCCGTAACTCCAGACCTTACGGCCGTAAAAGGTCCTCTGAATTGTTTTCTCCTTATTCTTTGACCCAAATGCCTTGTAACGGTTTTGGCGCATCTCCCATATTGTCATGCGTTGAAATTGGAGTCTTTGACCATGCATTCGAGTATTCATCCACCCAAGCTTGCATAAACCCCTGCATTGCTTGCTTGATCTTCTTAGCCCTCTGCCTCGTTATTGGTCCCACCGGTACATGCAACGGATCCTTGCTCGTTGGGCCACTCAGGTACTCATTACTTAGCCATGCCACCAAATTGTTCCCAATGTAGAAACATCCTCCAGATGTACTCTTTCAATCATCCACATTCCCAGCCCAGTCTGGGTCTGAAAAACCTGCAAGATTGGCAGTGGTATCTCTTGTAAACCAAATTCCGTAATTTAACGTACCACTTACATATCTGATGATTCTTTTCACAGCAGCAACATGAGATTCCTTAGGTTTGGCTTGATATCTTGCATAAACTCCAACGTTAAAGGATATATCTGGCCTACTGGCAGTAAGGTACAGAAGACTTCCAATCATGCTTATGTAAAGGGATGGATCTACATCCTTACCACTATCATCCTTTGAAAGTTTTAGAGTAGTCGCCATGGGAGTTCTCATTGCCTTTGCATCTTCAAGTCCAAATTTCTTCACCAGTTTTTTAGCGTACTTTGCTTGAGATATGAATATGCCAGATTCATCCTGCCGTACCTACAAACCAAGGAAAAACGTTAGCTCACCAACCATACTCATTTCAAATTCTCTTTTCATTGTATTTATAAATTCATTAATTTTGGACTTAGATGTAGACCCAAATACTATGTCATCAACATATATTTGAGCTACAATTAGTCCAGGATTTAGATGCTTAATGAAAAGAGTTTTATCAGTTCCTCCCCTTTGTATCCGTTGCTTAGCAAGAATGATGTGAGTCTTTCATACCAAGCTCTGGGGGCTTGTTTCAACCCATATAACGCCTCTTTGAGTCTAAAGACATAATCCAGGTGAGATGGATCTGTGAAGCCTTGAGGCTGCTCCACATAGGCTTCCTCATTAAGCACACCATTCAGAAAGGCACTTTTGACATCCATCTGAAATAGTCTGAAGTTAATGTAGCAGGACATAGCTAGCAACAGCCTGATGGATTCAGTCTGGCTACCGGAGCAAATGTCTCGTCAAAGTCTATCCCTTCAATCTGGGTATAGCCTTGAGCAACAAGTCTGGCTTTATTTCTTACCATATTTCCTTGTTCATTTGACTTATTCTTGAAGATCCATTTGGTTCCAATTACATTACCTTTTTTAGGACGTGGAACCAGCTCCCAGACATTGTTTCTTTCAAATTGGTTAAGTTCATCCTGCATAGCTTGTACCCAGTGTTCATCTGTCAAAGCTTCCTTGACATTTTTGGCTCAATTTGAGACATATGATAGATGTTACCCATCTCAGCAAATTTTCTTCTGGTCACATTTTTCTTAGACATATCAATGAGAATGTTGTCAAATGGATGTGCCTTTTGGATCCTAGCAGGTGGTAGTCTCAATGCTTCTGATTCAGCAATATCAGGTGTATCTGGTTCATCAGATTCGTCTCGATCTGCAGATATTACTGGGTTCCCAGACTCATCCTGATCGGATTCTTCAGTATTATTTAGACTTTCAGCTTGGTGTTGTTCTTCTTCTGATTTTTCGCTTCCAGCTTCTTCTTTTGTTGGAATTTCCCGTTGATCACCATCTGCTACCTGCAAATCCGAATTTACACAATTAGTATCATCCACTTTCACATTAATTGACTCAAGAACAGTTTGGGTTCTTAGATTATAAACTCTATAGGCCCTACTATTTTCAGCATAACCCAAAAATATTCCATCATCCGATTTTGAGTCAAATTTTCGTAGGTGTTCTCTATCTTTCAAAATGTAGCATTTACTTCCAAAGGCATGAAAGTAATCAACCCTAGGTTTTCTACCCTTCCAAATTTCATATGCAGTTTGGTTTGTTCCAGATCTAAGCATGACTCTATTGATAATATAACAAAGCAGTGTTTATGGCTTCTGCCCAAAATTTCGTGGGCAATTTGTTGCTATTTAGCATGACACGAGCCATCTCTTGTAGAGTTCTATTTTTCCTTTCCACCACTCCATTCTATTGAGGAGTCTTTGGGGACGAGTACTCATGCTTAATCCCATATTGGATACAAAAATCAGCAAACTCGGAGTTTTCAAACTCTCTTCCATGATCACTTCTGATCCTTTTGACTCTTACGTGTTCGTCGGCCTTTCCATTGCTCAATTTCTGAAAAAGATTAACAAAATTGTCAAATGCATCAGATTTATCCCGAATAAACATGACCCGGGTGTATCTGGAGAAATCATCAACACACACATAAATATACCTCTTGCCACCAATACTTTCCTTTTGGATAGGACCCATCAAATCCATGTGAATTAGTTCAAGTATATGAGAGGTATTAACAGATGTACCTGATTTGTGTTGACTTTTGATTTGCTTACCCTTTTGACAATCACCACAGATTTCATCTGGAATATTGTTTATGCTGGGTAAGCCTATCACAACTTGTAGTCTGGTTAGCTTCATGAGATCATGGTAGTTTAGATGCCCTAATCTGTTATGCCACAGTTTCTCATTTTTGGTCTTAAAAGAATTGCAAGTTTCGAGACTCTCAAGTGTATAGCATTTGTCTCTAGATTTAACTCCCTTAAACAACACACTTTTTAATGGGTTAGACTTCTTGTCACAATTTAAAACCTTACAATATTCTTTTGAAAACACGACAAGCAAGTTATCATCACATACTTGTCCTACACTGATCAAATTTGCCTTGAGTCTTATAACATATAAGACATTTGTTAATGTAGGCAGTCCCTTAATGTTGATGACATCAGATCCATCTATCTTTCCCTTTTGGCCATCACCAAATGTAACAGCACCTGTTTCACCTTTTTCAAAATGTGTTAGTAGAGAGAGATCACCTGTCATGTGCCTAGAACATCCACTATCAAAATACCATGTGTTAGGAATTAAGGCACTCAAAGACAATTGAATTACATAAGCATTAGTTCAAATTTTCTTCTCTTGTCTAGAAACAAGTTTTCTTTTGTGTGAATTGATTAATTTCAAGTACTCATGACACCTAAATACATCATTACTAGATTTAGTACAAAAATTACAGAATACCTGGAAAACAGATGTATCCTGCCGACTCTGTTGAGGTTGAAATTTCCTCCCGTTCTGATGGACAGACTCATCTGGCTTGTACAGATTCAGATGAAATTGTCTTCTTGTATAGTTCCAGGCTGGATGTATGTTTTGAGTCCCAGCCGCATTTGTATGATTTCTATTCTGTTCCATGTACCTGTATCCAGATTCTCTTACAAAGTGTATTTTATGGTCATGATTTTTACCTTTACCTTCATATCCAAGAACTATTTTTAGGCTGACAGGTCTGCCACTATTCAGGATTTCATCAAGCTGGACGGATCCACGTGCCAGCTTCTTAATTTTGTCTTGTGCTTTAGCAAGTTCTGAACTTAACCTGCTTACCTCATTTTGTTCATCATCTGAGACTGCAGATACGTCGTCCGGTTGTCGTTCCCTACTGTGCTCAGTGAAGGCCCGTAACAGTTGAATCTTCTCTTCTGCATCTTGAAGTTCCTTCCTCAAGTTTTCAATATTTGTTTCGGATTTATCAGCATAAGAAGAGTTACCAGATTCAGTACCAGACAACTGTAAAGCAGTAAGGGTAGTTAACTGTTTTTCAGAATTGCTGCTGTCTGATTCTGATTCAGATTTATCTGAGTCTCCATCACTCCATGTAACATTTATGGCCTTCCTTCCCTTGGCCTTCTTTTGAGTATTAGGACAATCAGCTGCAATGTGTCCATATCCTTCACATTCTCTGCATTGGATTCGACTCATGGGCTTCCCTTCAGACGTGTTGGCATTATTCCTTGGATAAAAATTATTTTTCTTCCATTGTTTTTGATTCTGGCCTTGAAGATTTGTGGATCTTTCTTTTTGTTTGCCATTGAGGAACCTTTTAAGTGATTGAATCCTCCTCCCGGAGTATTGAAACTTTAATTATATTTGCACCATACAAAAATTAAGCTTCAAGACTTCGAAAGTGGACGTGTATTTTTGTAAGCACCACACGGATTTTTGATTCTACACATCACGCCAAAAAAGTCCCGTTTTTCTTCTCTTTATAGTGCAATTAGGTTTTCTTGATTCCCAAGTTTTCCTTATTGCATAAGATCTCTACTACCTGCAAAACATGGTAGAGATAATTAGTAAAAGGTAAGATAGTTATCCTTAAATAAATCTTACCATGAATAATGATAATGATAAATCATAGAAGATCTTACCATTTATCAATCAAGTGATAAACCTTGATATTTATCACCATATTTTCGGCCCCTATGAATATTCTTCACAATCAAGATTTTCGACCTTATAAACTTACCATATGCAAAGATAAGATTAAAAATATTCTTGACCATATCAAGAAGATACTTACCATATCTTGAATAAGCTTGAGTATCAAGAATAAACACAAAATATATCACAGGATAATCACATCAATATTTCTAGATTATGATCAAATCAATATCACTATTTTCTTGATCATTATCTTTCCAAAAATGTTTTTCTCGAAAATAAATATTTGCACAATTTAATTAAACTTAATAAATTACTAAATACACGTGTTTAGTAATTAAATCAAGTTTCATTAAATTACACATTCGTGAAAAATAGGAAATGCCAATAATATAAAATTAACATGATCGAATTAGGTGGTATCAGAGCTTGAATCTAGATTCAGTTCTTGATATTTATTGAATTTCTTGAATTTTTCGTGTTTTTCATAGTTTTCCTTAGTTTGATCGATTTGAAAATCCCACAAAAATTCAAACTTGTTTATTTTAGTCAATTCTTATCCAAATTCAATTCCGTTTGTTTCATTGTACTCGTAGTTGAATTGTTGGGTAAAAAATCCAAGAAATCATTATTTTCCCCAAATGTTCCGATTTTTTTTTTCAATTTCTAAATTTTCTTGTTTTTATTCCTGTCTTCTCTTGACCTACCCTTATTTGAGTTCTTGGATTGTTTCTTAGAGTTCTTGAAAGAGGATTGAGTGTGATACATGAGTGAAAATAAAATATGTGAGGTTATTTTATTTGTTTCTTTGATCACTAAAAATGTCTAGCAGTCGAGGAGCGTCTTTTTCATCGATTGGTGACAACAAAGGAATGGACAAGAGGGAGTTGGTAGCCTCAACAATGAATAACAACAAACAACCCGAAGGTATGAATAGGATGAGTAGAGATGATGTTACTGTAAATGTAATAATACATGAGCAACTTGAGAGATTGATAATTAGAATGGATAGGAATGAAGAAAATATGGCTCAATAGCGAAGGGAGCGAACTTATACAAATCTTAAAGTTAGGTGGGTGATGAGAGGGACCATAGGAGAGGAAATAATCATAGGGTTGGATATGGATTTGATGATGAGGAGTTTGGAAGTGAAGGAAGTAGTATACAATCATCCATGGCTAGTGTAAGAAGGAGAAGGGATAGAGGAGATAGGCCTGAAAGGGGAAATAATTGGGGATATTGTGGTGATTGAGATGAAGTAGATGGTAATCTAGGTAATATAAAAATGTCTATAACACCTTTTATTGGGAGGAGTGATCCGGAGGCTTACCTAGATTGAGAGAAGAAGGTAGTTGATGTTTGATTGCCACAATTAGTCGAAGGAAAAGAATGTGAGGTTAGCGGTAGTGGAGTTCACCGATTATGCGATAAATTGGTGGGATCAATTAGTGACAGGTAGGAGGACGAATGGTGACAGACCGATAGATACATGGGGTGAGATGAAAGCCATAATGAGGAAGAGGTTTGTCCCAAGTCACTACCATAGGGATATTTATCAACAGTTGCAGGGTCTTACACAAGGGTCTAGAAGTGTGGAGTACCACAAGGATATGGAGGTAGGTATGATAAGAGCTAATATTTTGGAGGACTGTGAGGAAACTATGGCTAGGTTCTTGAGTGGGTTGAATCGGGATATTGCTAGTGTGATTGAATTGCAGCACTACATAGAACTGGAGGATATGGTGCATATGACAATGAAGGTGGAAAGACAACTAAAGTGAAAGGGGGTAGCAAGATACTCACCGGGGTCTTATCCTACATCACAACCAAGGCGGGAACACAATGATGATCATGTCCCGAAATGGAGGGAGGAGCCTACAACAAAAGGTAAAAAGAATTTTGATTCCCAACCTACTAAGGATAGGAATATTAAGTGTTTTAAATGTTTAGGATTGGGTCATATGCATGTTGGGCATATTTTGTTGGGGAGGCCACGGTAACATGATAGGAGGGTGGTGCATGATGGTTTTAAAAAAAACAATATTCCTTTGTGTAAGGGTGGGAAAAAGATCACTCTTGCTCCTTTATCTTCTAAAGAGGTTCAATAGGATCAAATAAAAATAAAAAGTGAGTTTGAGGGACAAAATATGAGGGTTAAGGCCATGACCTCAGAAAAAGGAGAGGTAAAACGTGTTGAAAATAAGAGAGTTGAGGTCACAACCCCAGAAAAATGAGAGCTTTAGTGCAAAAAGAAAAAGAAAAGAGTACTTAACCATGCTAATAATTTCCTTCCCAATTTGGTTAATTCTATTTTGCAGGTACCAAAATCAAAGCATAAATTTAAGGCCAAGGGGAAAATTACTTGCGATAAAGAACAACCCCAAAAGATGATGGAGAGCACAAAACATAAACAGGTTCCTCAAACCAACAAAAGCAAGAGATACATGAAGATGAGGCCATATACATATTCGAGTTTGAATCCTTTTAAAGAGAGGGGGGGGATGATGTGGTCCAATATAGGAGACCAAAAGAGAAATCAAGTTATCATCAATGCAACAACAATCTAAGTAGGAAGACAAGCAAGTTTCGTGTTGGGCTCGAGTCAAGAATCAAACCGGGTCAAGTTGTTTCAAATGGACGAAAAAATGGTGCTGTCGGGGCTACCATGTGATCGGGTGGTGAAGAGGAGCGCGCGATCACGCGATGATACAAAAATTTCACTCGAGAGTTTCAGGCTACTCCACACGATCACGACAGGTTTTCCTGCGTGATCACACGGTTGATGGCGGAGCAGATTTTCGAGATTTTTTAATTTAATTTCCGTTTTATTAATTATTAATTCTATTTTTGAACCCTAATGCAGCTAGAGTTAGTGATAGGTCATTTTTTCATTATATTATGCATATTTTCGTTATTGTAAGGGAGTTTTGACATTATTGAAATTTAATTTAGAGTTTTTCCCTTTTTTTGTTCTTCAAGAACAATCAATTGAACTTATTAAGGAAATTGACATCCCTTATGGCGTTCGAAAACTTTGGTTCTTCATTCCGCATGATCGATTCTTCGCATCGTGATTGTTGGGTCAAGGTCCTATCGTCAAATTCTATCTTTTATTCATTGTATTTATTTCTTGTTTCTTGTGTTTTGCTGAATTTAGATCTTTCATATTGTTTTCTTATTTATTCGACTTTTTTATCGCGTTTCCCAAGTGGGATCGCATCAGTAAATAAATATACAAGATAAACATTATAAGTAGAATTTCATTCAATTTTTCGATTAAAATGTCAATATAAGTACTAAAATAAGTGTATAAGTACACTTATCAGTTATCTACACATTTCAAGCTTCTATCTCTAGGCTGTAAAACTCATAACAATTGGACAATTTGTCAATTTGAATATAGAACATTTACGTAATATAGAATAACACTCACTAATTCTAGTTTTCCACTTACGAATTCTTGTTTAGCACTTTTACTCTTCACTTGAAACAAATCTTTCAATTCTTCAATTTCATCTCTCAACTCTTGTAATTGAGTTGCAAGGTATAATTATGCACTAAAGCATTCAACTTTGAATGAACTAGGGTTTGATTGAGTATACATTCCTCATGGGGTCGACAATTCAGACTCAAAATGTCCACTTTATTACTTGTACGGAAACCGTGCGCTTGCGATACACACAATTTTAGCGAACAAATTTTTAGCGCCGTTTCCAGGGAATTTTTATACTTTGATTACTACTTTAGTTAATTTTAGTTTTATTTAGTTTTATTTTGTTACTTTTGGTTAACCACCACAATTTTAATCTTTCTTGTTTTTATTTTCTTTCTATGTATATTTGATTCTTACATGGGTAAAATAGGATAGCAATTGCAATGAACAATCTCAATATGGATAATGAAGACATGCTTGGAGATTATCCAAGTTTTGAAATTTCTTCCAAGATGAATTGTAATGGACAATGCTTGTTTTCAGGCAATAGTTCGCTTACGTCGAAACTTATTTGGTTTAGACAATACTTGAAATGCCAAAAATAATTAATTGACAAATTTGATGTAAGTTACATGCTCTTGAAAGATTTTGTACCGAATGATTGCGATGAGGACATCACTCTTGTAGGAGATGATCCTCTACTATTGAATGAAAAAGTACTTGCAAAATATGGCAATGAGCTTGCTAAGTTGGATGGAGATGCCATGAATTGGAAAGAATTTCAAAGGGTGGGGGTATGATCCACTCTTGGGAATTAATAAGAAAAACTTGTCATTACCTATGGATTCAAATTTTGGATCGGTCATTCAATTCGAGGATATATCAACTACTGAAGATAAGCTTGAAGAGGATGACAAGTTAATCACAAAAGAATCACAATGAGAAGTTGCAATTAATGAGGAAGAGATTAAATCACATTTTCCCAACTTCATTGATTGTCCAATAATGGGTTTTGTGATTAAGCCTGCAAGTCTATTTAGTTGAGTTTGAATTGGATGGAATAAGCAAGTCCCATGACATTGGAAGTGGCAAAGTGCAAGTATGGAGAATCAATGAAGAGCAACGCCAAAAAAAAAAAAAAGAGAGAGAGAGAGAGAGAGCAAGGCATCAAAAGCTATATTTACAGTGTCATGAACTTATGCGGAGAGTCAAGGTAACGACTTTAAATAAGCGCTTAATAGGATGCCACTTATTCTCTATGCAAATAAGTTGGTTAGGCCCAAGTCTTCATCCCCACATTTATTTTGCTTAAGTTAGGTAGTGGAAAATAGCTCTAATACATTCTCATTTCATTCTAGAATACACTCATATCAAACTTTCAAAGTCAATTATTTGATTAGCACTCATTTTTAGATCGTATGATGCATATTGTATTTTATCTTCAATTGTGATTTAATGTTGAGGTGGATGGGCAAACCGCATGGATTTATGAGTTAGAAATGAGATGTTGAATGTGATTTAAATTTTTATGTTATCCACAACTTAAAATATACACTTTTCTTGTGTTTTCATAGGATGCTCATAAGGTGTTTGGTGAAATGTCTCATTGGAGAAATTTGTGTTTAATCAATTGGAGGCTTTAACACAAGTTTTGGGGGTGGAGGGGGGAGGGGTTAGATTATTGGTGTTTGCAATGAGATCTTTACAGACCCAAGACTACTTATGAGTGCCCCACCACTTCTTGGGATGTCTAGTAACTTCTTCCTTCTTACTTTGATTTTATTTTACACATTAAGGACAATGTGCATTTCAAGTTTGGGATGATTTCTTATTTTATATTGACATGTTAGATAGCCTTGCCAGCTTAAGATGATTTGATGTTTGAAATTGTTATTGATTCATGATTTATGACAAATATGCCACTTGTGTCTATTTTTACAATTTCTTATCAATGTAAGATCCTCGTTATCTTGAGCACAATAGTCATGATTATTGTTGGTGGAGAGTTTATGAAGTAGAAGAACTAGGTTGTGAGCTTGTGTTTTAATTTTTTTTTTTTTTATCTACCTATCCAATTTTTTCTAATGCTCTAAATCTCTTGATCTTATTGTGATAAGCTTGGGGGTGGTCAATCCGGTAAAGGAAATAGTCTAGAGGTGTATTGATTCCATGTATGATTAATATAATTTGTGTGGAGTGTCTTTGATGTCAAGTATAAGCTAGGTAATGACCATATTCTAGAGATCTAAGCCCATTTTAAAACTTTGCATTTGCTAAATAAGTCTACCTCAATTCGTAGCCTTTTTTACTCGAATTATTAAGTCTGTTGGAGTATTTCGAAACCCGATACACTTTGATCCTAAAAACATCAGGGAGTTATCGACCTAAAATTCGTTACATGGGTCAATTAGAAAGCTTAAGAGAATGGGAAAGTCACGAGCAATTATCACATTTGTAGATAGAAATCATGCATTTGTACTTACATAGGGCTTAGATTGATAGTGGGTTTGAATTTCTTAGTGGTTGCTTGATTATTAGAGCACTTGAATTTTGAAAGAATCATCGCATATCTAGATTATTAAGATTTCCATTAAAGCCCAATCAAACTAGAGTGGAAAAAAATGAATGATTTGAGAGCACTCTCTAGAATTGCATCGGGAAAAAAAAATATTTATTGGAGGATGAATGTCATGAGTGGGAAATGAAAAAATTGACCACTAATGGTGGGCTATTACCGAATTGGAATTTCTCCCCTCTTCAATGTTTTTAAAACCTACTTTATGATTGAAAGTGGCTATGCGCGTGCACACACACCGATCGAACATCGGATAAGCTAAACATCTTTTTGGTAGCATTCTTTAGAAGTATATTTTTTAATTGATTACACAATTTTACACTCATGAATCATTTGCAAAGTTGTCTAACATTGTTGATCCACATTTTATGTTAATTGATTGCACTAGTAGATAATTTTGCTCGAGACGAGCAAAAGCTCAAGTTTGGAGTGTGATAAGTTTGTGTTACATACTTATTTTGGTTTTAAATTAACATTTTAATTAACAAATTTAGCGAATCTCTACTTATAAATTGTATTTATCTTGTACAATTAGGTACAACCTCAATTGGGAAGAAAATGGACAAGATTAACAAGTAATTGAGCTAAAAGAAGAGCAAATTTTATGTCTAGGGACCCAATTGAAATAAATCAAAAGTTTGGGGACTCAATATGCTGGGCTCCCGCGCGTGCGCCCAGGATATTAACAGAATGAAATTTTGTTGCGTTTGTCCAAGAGATCGTGTGGGCTAATTTCGGCCGAGTCCGAATTTTATTTATGTTTTAATTATTAACTTTAAGAGCGCTTTTGACTTCGATTTTTGGCCCTTTTGGGAGTATTTATATTCCCACTTCCCCCTTAAAGAAATTCTCTTCCTCTCTCAAACCCTAGCCCCCATTTAGTTTTTCTTCTTTGTTTTTCTTTTTCTTTGTAGTTTAGTTTTTCATTCCATATTCTATTCTACCATTGAAGCAAAGAAGCAAAATGAGGTACAGATTCAAAGCAAAGTTCAAGGAATTTCTTGGAGCAAGAATCAAGGGAACTAGTTTATTTCATTATCTTGTATTTTAATCTTTGATTTCTACACTTTGTGATGTATTTTTATAAACTTCAACTTTTGTGCATTATGTATACAATGGGTTAGTTGTTTATGTTGGGATGATTGATGTGGCTTAACTTAGTTTTAATAATTTTAATATTTGCTTATTGATTTTAAGTACCTATTTTCATGTGATTGTTATTGAGATTATTCCATGTGTTTTCTTGATCACCAAATATGTGATTTGTGAATTGTATGTTGACCGAGAGATTTTCCATTTTAGACCAAATAAAAAATACCCTAAATTATAGTTTAGGAGATAGAGATATACTCCTATTCCTAGGCGATCCAATGAGCTATTTTCACAAAAAATTAATGCTTTTGATTTGGTTTTCATCGACATAGAAATATAGCAGGTTAAACCAATCAATTAGGGTTAATTTCGCTCGAGAGAGGTAATTGCCTAAAATTAAAAGATCGTGTCTAACATTTTAAATTAGTAATTTGTTAATTTGCATGTTGAGAAATTAATTAAGCAAGAGTTAGAAATCATGAATTCCAACTTTTTAATCTTTCATTTTCCTAGCTTTAGTCCGTTTTTACTTCTTTATATGCTATTTCTCTTCATTGTAATACTTAGACTTTTGATGAATAAAATATAATTGAGTGATTTTACTCTAAAAATCATTCTTGATTGAATTCTCGAACTTATCAAAGATTATCAAATCTTTGTAGCATTCAACCAATTGAACTTATCAAAGGCGTGGACAACCTTGTGGCATTCCCCTTTGTTGATTCTTGTTTCCGCATCGCAACAAGTCTAAGGTTTAGTAAACCTTAGGTTCTTACGTCATGAGGTTGGTATCTTCATATTATTGACTGTATACCTAGGTTTGGAGCTTTCTAGTTGTCACAATTCACAATTTTCGCTTGTTCTTTGTGCTTTCGAAAATGAATCAATTTGGCAAGTTCTTTGTGTTCCCCGCATGGGATCCATCATCTGGTATCAGAGCTGGACACTGAATTCAGATTTTTCTATCCTAGTTTAATTCTATATGTTTATCAGAGTTTATCACATAGAATCATCCATATCTTTTTTTATTTGTTAAGTCGTGTTCTTCATTTTTGCAAGTCTTCAATCTAGAAAAATATTTTTAAAAATTCAAAAATTGTTATTTTGTTAATTTAGCATCCAAATTAAGTTTCATTTATTTTGTTGGTGTCGTATTTGAATTTTCGACAAAAAAAAAAAAAAACCAACAAAAAAATAATTCCGAAAATTCAAGAACTACTTTCTTGAAATTCTTGATTTTTTCCATTCTTGATAATTCTTGAAGATCATTTTATTCTTCTGTTTGAGTTTTTGAGTAAGTAAATAGTCTCCTTTTTTATTCATCAATATCTCGATCATCTTGTTCTTGAGTTTTCTTGATTTCTTGAGGTCCACATAAAGTGATGAATGGCGATCTGGGTTCTACTTTCCGAACTCGATGTTTTGTGGGTGATAGGGTATGCAGTTTGGCCATTGATAGGAAGTACATATCTAATTTGGCTAGTGTCACATGGTTCAGAAATAAAGATTGCCTCTTCTACCACATCCTAGTCCTTATAGGTTAAAGTGGTTGAAGGAGTGTGGGAAGTTCGATGTGACGAAGCAAGTCCTAGTGAATATCACCATTGGGAGGTGTAGTGATGAAGTATTTTGTGATTTTGTTGATCTAGAGTCTTTTCATATCATGTTGTGGAGGTCATGGAGGTATGAGAGGAAGGTCGTTCATGATAGGATTAGGAATAGATACATCTTTATTAGGGTTGGGAAATCAATCACTCTTGTTGGTTTAACACCAGAAAAATTACTTGAAGATCAAAAGAATGTGAAGGATGAGAGTAATAAGTTATCTACATTGAATGATCAATCAAAACATCGAGAACAAAGTATTATTGCGCAAAGTGTTAAAATTTAGTTAAGTTGCGAGAAAAGGCTCGAGATAGGAATGCTGAGAAGGAGGGTGAATTGAAAAATGAAGTGAAAGATCAAGATATAAGTAGTGAAAAAGAGGTGCATGATAGTGAAGAATTAAAAGGGGTGGTTGAGCGGGAAATTGTAGAAATAGAGGAGAGTGTTGAGAAAGAAAGTAAAAAGAATGAGGGAGATAAAGAGAAGAGCCTCGTGGTTCGAAGAGAGGAGGTGGATGTGATATATCTCGAGTACAAGGATCCATACCTTGTACATGGAGAAACTAACATTCCTCACCCTATTTTGCTTAAATCGTTCTTGCAGGTTGATTATACTTAGGAGCTTGAGCTACACCACATATGGTGATGGAAGTTCATATTTCGATCTATCAACGTCACCCAAGTGATGGAGTAATATTGGTTGATCCTATGGAATGGGAGCAAAAACTTTCCATTTGATCCAGGGGTGCCCGATACATCATGAACAAAGCTATGATTCAAGATGAATTATCCTGAAGAAGGAGAAAATGATGAGAATCATAGTATGTTTGACGCGAAGATCAAATATTCAAGTCAAACAAGAGTTCAAGTGCATGTTCCAAGATCCAAAGATCAAGCATGGCATGATAGAAGAAGATTCAATGCCTAACCAAGTGATCAAGCTGAGAGACATGTCAAGAATAAAGTTGGAAATCAAGGAAATCATGAAGGGTCAAAAGTAGAGCACACAATCACGCCCAAGAAACATAGGGGTGATCCTGTGAACGCTGTTGCAATGATCAAAATGCACATTTCAACAACCACGCGAGCATGGTCGATATAACCATGCGATCGCGCGATTATCCAAAATTAGGGTTTTTTCGAATTTTTGCTATTTTTTAGTTTTTTAATCAGGTTAGGTCTTTTGTGCCTCTATAGTGACTACCCTAGCTTTAGTCCATTTTTTACTTTTTTATATACTGTTTTCCTTTATCGTAATAGTTAGACTTTTGATGAATGAAATATACTTGAGTGATTTTACTCTAAAAATTGTTCTTAATTGAAATTTCGAACTTATCAGAGATTATCAATCTTTGTGGCGTTCACCAATTGAATTTATCAAAGGCGTGGACAACCTTTGTGACATTCCCCCATGTTGGATATGGGAAGCAAATATCTCTAGGACTACGGTATGTGTGGATGATTCAATAAACTAACCGATGATAGAAGAATAATGGGTTGAATTTTTGAAGGTAGATGATAAATCGAGACTTTGACAGTCAAATGAGTTAAAAAATGTGTTAATCAAACTTGAGCTTAATATTGATGATATAAGAGGGCAAGGATATGAGTCATATGATAACGAATATAACATGAGCGGGAGTCATAGAGGTGTACACAAAAGATTACTTGAAATGAATCTCAAAGCTTTCTATACTCCAAGTGGCTGTCATAGTCTAAATCTGGCATTATGTGATATGTCGAATTATTGTCTTAAAGCTATTTCATTCTTTGGAGTAGTGCAATGCATATATTCTTCTTCTTCGCGATGGAAAGATTTCAAAGATAAGGTACAATGTTTGACTCTTAAGACATTGTCACAAACACTTTGAAAAAGTCATGTCAAAAGTGTACAAAATATAAAAGAACAACCTGCACAAATAAGGGATGTTTTACTTGACTTGGCTAACATTAGTGAAGATCCTAAAATAAAGAGTGAAGCTGAGTCCTTAGTAATATATGAAATGGGGAATTTTGAGTTTTGCTGGCATGGTATTTTGGTACAAATTATTACATACAATCAATACCGTGAGCAAGTTTCTTCAATCTGAAAGCATGAATGTTGAACTTGCTCTCAACCTCTTACAAGGACATGTTACTTTTCTCACCGATTATATAGAATTTGAGTTTGCTAGCCCCATGGATGAAGCTGAAGAAATGGCAAGTGAAATGGAAATTGAAGCTAAATCTCGAGAAAAAACGCATCATTTGAAGAAAGAAACAATTTGATGAAAGTGGAAATGATGAAGTAATGCAATCAAATGAATAATCTTTTAGAGTTGACTACTTCCTATTTATAATTGATCAAGCTCAATCTTCACTTCAAAATCGGTATGAACAGTTTAAACAAATGAAGAGATCTCTGGGTTCTTGTTGAATTTGGATAAGTTACAATGTAAATCTTTAAACATTTTACTCAAGTCTCATGAGAATCTTGAGCGATATCTAACTCATGATGGACTTTTAGACACTAATGGAAAGGACTTATATTTAGAGTTTATGGTCTTGAGATACTATTTACTAGTGACACAAAGAGAGTATTTGCTGCATTTTTTTTGACAAAAATGAATGATTGTTTTCCAAATGCTTATATTTCTTACAAAATCTTGTTAACCATACCGATAACAGTTATATCTGTAGAATTTTTTTTTTCAAGTTAATGTTGATCAAGACTTATCTTCGATCAACTATGTTATAGGACCGACTAAATGAATTAGCTATGTTATCGATTGAGAAAAAATTGTTGAACAACTAGATTACACAAATCTGATAAAAAATTTTGCTTCTAAAACCTCAAGGCGGATATATACTATTTAAGTGATTTTTGAAAAATTTTTTGCTTGTTATTTGATTGTAATGTAAATATTCTGAAGATCACATTTGTAACGACCAGGGTCCGACTTAACGGGATGTCCCAGCCGTTAGATGGCGACGTACTGTTCCCACTGTACCAACACGAGTCTTTTCAGCATGCTTTATCCTCACTCGCACGCTCTCCAAAAAAACTTCCTAGGCCCACCCATCCTAGAATTTATCCAAGCTAAGCACGCTTAACTGTGGAGTTTCTAATGACGGACTTCCGGAAAAGAAGGTGCACCTTGTTGGTATGAGTAGTACCTATCAAATCTTATAACCTTTCCTGGACTGGGTGTTTGTCTACTTAATACAGAATTATTTAATAACGTCATCGTTGATTGTTTGATACTTTTCATTTAACGAGATCGTGTTGAGAAATAGACTATTGTGGATGCATATTATGTTTCAAAACATCGTAATGAAACAAGTATCGTTCTAGTTTTATTTCCCGTGAAAAAGAAAAAGAAATTATTGTTCCACCCCTACAAAGGGCCAATTTATAAACTTTGCTTTGACCCCAAGGAGTATAGGTCCAGCATTGTCTACTACTTCTATAATTATTTTATATATCTTAAATTTGAAAAAATAATAATATAAATATCCTAACAATAC
Organism: Ligustrum vulgare; assembly: GCA_963555705.1. Classification (NCBI taxonomy): domain Eukaryota; kingdom Viridiplantae; phylum Streptophyta; class Magnoliopsida; order Lamiales; family Oleaceae; genus Ligustrum; species Ligustrum vulgare. The sequence goes on along the minus strand of OY743186.1, from coordinate 16,938,775 downwards.
TATTTCTGAGTAATCCCCTACGCAAAAAGCTTCGCAAATTCACCAGCTCTAGCTCAGCAAACATTCTCACAAAATCCTATCCTATAAAGTTTCAGGTCATACATGCACATCAGAATAGATAAAATATGTGATAAGATAGTATCTTTGATGAATCTCATAGATCTAAATGCTGGTGCCGGATGTAAAAGTCTTTGTCACCATAGCCGTCCAAATATCTAGCATTTGACAGCAATCCACATAGTAAGCTAGAATCTGGAATGTCTTGTGCTAGCAACCAAAGAATGACTCTCTAGATCTATTGTAATTAACCTAGTACACAGGCTCAAGTGAAAACTTAATTAGTTTAAGATAGCGGGATTGGGGTAATCCAAGTCTAGCCCAACTAATTGGGCTTACAGACTATTCCAATAATCTCCCACTTGTACAAGATCCATTTCCAGATGCTTAATTCTTACTTTTATGTGTGACCCATCAGGTTCTATTCATGCTGTCAACAATATGTAATTATTATTCCAATCTAATTGAAATAAGATGAATTGAAATCCCTATTTATTTTGTTTGTATTTGTTTATATTTCAGAAATAACTCAAACTAGAGAAAACAATGAAATTGAAGCCAAAATCAAGCAATTGGATGATAAAAATGTCAAAGTGTGCAAATCAAGAGTTTATGCAGTTAATCAAATGGCCAATTGGTTGAAAAAAGGAAGAAGAAATCAAATTTAGAAGAAATCAGAAGTTCAGGGGCTAAATTGCAACTGTAGCGATCGAGAAATTTTCAAATTTTAAAAGACTTGTTTTATCAAACTTGTCGCTACGACTCTCCAACATTAATGATTATTATTCAAAACCAACGCTCTCGTCTAGTCATATTAATTATTTTAAGATTTTAAGAAAGAAGAAATTTTGAAGTATCCAATTATTTTAAATCAAGAAAATTTTAAATTTCGAGGACGAAATTATTTTAAGGTGGTAGGGTTGTAGCGACCGAGATTTTTCATGACTTATTTAAATAAACATTATTTCTTTTATGTCGCTACGACTTTACCTATTTATTTTAAACATGTGTTCGTCTAGCCAACGAAGTAAAATCTTTATTTTAAATTTATCTTAGCCAAATTCCAGTTCCATTAAAATGAATCATTTTCATTTTTTTTAACTCTCATGTCCAGATTTCAACTTTCAATAGATTATCCAAATTATTTGATTTTATGTCCAAGACCAAGAATTTTCGTGACCAATTTTGAATAAATATTTTTATGTATCGCTACGACTTTGCCCATTTATCTTTAAACACATTTTTTTTCGTCTAGCCATTTTACGTGAAATTAAATCATTATTTATTTATTTTTAAGTCCAATTTTCAATTTATTTGGATTAAAATTATTTAAGTCCAAAATGTTTTAAATCCAAAGTCCTAAAATTAGTATTTTTTTTACCATTCCGGATTTGTATCAAAACCAATTCATTGGCAATAATTCCCCATTCACTTCATCATTCTCTTCACCCCCTACAATCAATCACCATACTTTACACCACTTTCCACTTCATTCCAACATAATTCCCCACTATTATCTCTTATAATTCCTAAACAATACCAAGTCACGGCCTACAAGAAACACAATTTATTCACCACTCTCAATACCACCACAGTTTTTCCATCATTATATCAATCCACACAATCACAGATCACAATCACGGCCAGCTCCTTCCAGTCCCCCTCCAATTCAGCTCCATCCAATACAATTTCCATTTCAAGATCATTACCACCGTCAATGTACCACTCATCACCGCATAAATCAACCCTCAGTCCACTACAGCATCACCCAAAACCATAACCAAGACTGCAATCAACTTCATCATCACCAGTTAGCCAAATCAGCCATGCCAAGCCACCACCATAAACATCATCCTCAATTCACCAACCACTGCTACTGCAGTTCTCATCTGCATCACCATCGTCTGTCTTCCATCATCACCACCCCAATGCAGCTTATTCAATATCTTCACCGAATCAAGCGTCATCACCACTTACTCGATAGAACACAACCACCTGCAATACACATCACCACCTCCATAATCGGAAACCCTTCAAACGCCACTGCCCAAACTCCCTTTTTCCATAGACGAAATTCACAATTTCCATTTCAAGATCATTACCACCGTCAATGTACCACTCATCACCGCATAAATCAACCCTCAGTCCACTACAGCATCACCCAAAACCATAACCAAGACTGCAATCAACTTCATCATCACCAGTTAGCCAAATCAGCCATGCCAAGCCACCACCATAAACATCATCCTCAATTCACCAACCACTGCTACTGCAGTTCTCATCTGCATCACCATCGTCTGTCTTCCATCATCACCACCCCAATGCAGCTTATTCAATATCTTCACCGAATCAAGCGTCATCACCACTTACTCGATAGAACACAACCACCTGCAATACACATCACCACCTCCATAATCGGAAACCCTTCAAACGCCACTGCCCAAACTCCCTTTTTCCATAGACGAAATTCACAATTTCCATTTCAAGATCATTACCACCGTCAATGTACCACTCATCACCGCATAAATCAACCCTCAGTCCACTACAGCATCACCCAAAACCATAACCAAGACTGCAATCAACTTCATCATCACCAGTTAGCCAAATCAGCCATGCCAAGCCACCACCATAAACATCATCCTCAATTCACCAACCACTGCTACTGCAGTTCTCATCTGCATCACCATCGTCTGTCTTCCATCATCACCACCCCAATGCAGCTTATTCAATATCTTCACCGAATCAAGCGTCATCACCACTTACTCGATAGAACACAACCACCTGCAATACACATCACCACCTCCATAATCGGAAACCCTTCAAACGCCACTGCCCAAACTCCCTTTTTCCATAGACGAAATTCACAACCCACGATCTGCATACGGGAATCGCGCAAATCACCACATTCAAATAAAAAACCAAAAATCAATTTCACGACCGGAAACACCATCACCACCATGACCAATCCGCCACTGCTCAATTTCCAATTTACATACGAACCCAAACCACAGCCCCACACAAACGGCCGCGCACCACCTTCATCCGCCACTGCCCACTTCTCAATCACCCTCAAATTTACCCCAAATCAAAACACAAAACCAAGAATAAACTTTACCCAAAACTTACCTCGACCCGCGACCACTTTCGACCGCTATTACCTCCGGAAAACTCCCAAAATCCAATCACTTCAGCCTCGTGTTACTCTCGGTCCAGCACCCAAAAAATCGCCCAACTCTCCTTCTTCTTCCGCCTACACAGCCACCATCACCGCCGGTCGAGCGCCAGCGTTTGACGCCCGGCGAACGGACGAATCCGCCTCTCCCTCTGCGCTCTCTCTCTGTTACGGTTTTAGGGAGAGAGTGAGTGTTTTGAGATATAAAAATCTGATTTTAATATTTACAATTTAGTCCCCTGAAGTTTTAAATGTTTCAAATCAGTCCTGTTAGTTTAAAACATATATATAAGTCAGTCCCTTCTGTTTCAAAATGTTTTATAAGCCTCCATTAAGTTTTAAACATGTTTTAGTTCAGCCCCCTTATTTTAAATCCGTGATTTCAGCCCCCAAGTTTGAAAAGTGATTTGTTTTAATATTTTATTTTTCGGAAATTGCGTTTTAGTCCCCTAAGTATTAAACTCTTTTATTTCAGTCCCTACAGCTTTAAATGTTTTAAATCTTACTTTAAGTTTCAAAAGTTATTTATTTTAGTCCCTATTGATTTAAAAAGATATATATATATATTTAGCCTAAATTTCAAAAGTTATCATTTAAGCCACATATTTTAAAGTCTTTTAATTTTGTTCATATTGATTTAAAAATGATATATATATTTATAAACCCCAAGTTTTAAAATAATCATTTCAGTCCCTAAAGTCCAAAGTCATTTAAATCAGTTTTAAAAGTATTAAATTGGACTTATTATTTTAAGTTATGCTGAACGAGGCGCTTGGACATTTAGAAGAACAACGTGAATTTTCTTGCTCAACTTTCAGACTCGTGATTTGAGGTAGACTCGCCTCCACTAATTAGTTTAAATTATAATTTACATGCCTTATGTGAAATTACGTGATTTACATGCTTTGATGCATGAGACGAGAAAAGAATATCTCTTATGAGATAAATGAGAAATGATGATATTATGCATAACTTATGTGCCATAAGTGCACGATACGAGACTACCCACACCCTATGATTTTTAAAGAGCCTTGATTTTGAAAGTAAAGTAGCCCAAGAATATGAGAATGATGTCATTGTATGATTGCATAATTACGTGTTCAATTATTCTGTAAATTAATTATTGGCGATGAGTCTACTGAGTATTTCTTTCGAAATGCTCATTCCATTTTTTAACAGTTTTTGCAGATCTCGGAGAAGGCGGCGAATGAAAGGGCAGCTGTGGCAAATTGAATAAATGAAGATGATATGAGAGCAATTTTATGAATGTTACTCGTTAAATTATTTATCGTTAATTTCATTTAAATAATTGAGACACAAGTTTATGAATTGTTCTATATTTAAATTTTTCAAATTTTCCGCTGAAGGTTTTCAAACGATGAATGTGATGTTTTGAACTAAATTTATTTTCCGCAATAAAGTTGATTTTAAAGGATGAAGTGGCGTCCCGGGCTCCGCGGAATCCGGGGCGTTACAGCAACAATTGAAAGTTGGAGGACCTCCTGTACAATTATAAGACAGGGACCAACTTGTAGCACTTCAAAAGATGAAAATTGCATTCTTCCGAATAATCGCGCGGTCACATGGAATAAAACCGCGTGGCCACATGACCTGAAGTTTTGGTGACTGAAACAGACCTACAGAGGCGTGCGACCACAACATTTATAACCGCGCGGTCGCGCGGTTAAAATTCTGGGCCGCAGCTGGGCTTTTTGCGTGGAATTCAGTATTCTTTCTCTCCAAGTAACCAAAATTCCGAGAACATCTATAATTACATTGCTTGGGGCACGAAATTAGGGTTCCCAATTGTCTTGTTTGATGCAAAAAAGCTATCCAACTGCTGGGGGATCCATTGAAAGCCAAATTCAAGATTGAAGAGTAAGGATCACGAAGATGAACGGGGTGACTTATATTCATTTTTCTTGTGAATTTTCTTTTATCATGTTTCTAGGCTAGATTTCTTGTGTTAGGATTATGATGAGGTTTTGAATTCGTGAATCCATGTTTTAATCCATTATTTATTCCATGTAATTTATGGTTTTGAGAAATTGGATTATGCTTTTTCTATAATGCAACTACTTGATCACTGGTTGTATGATTTTAAGTTGTGATTTCTTGAGTTCGAAAAATTAGGATTTCATTAGACTTGTTTCAATTGTCACAAAGTCCGATGGGGGATAGAAATATACCCCTATGCTTTGTATTTTCTGCTATAGTATTCAAAAAATCTTTTAATGCTTTCTGACACATTCAGATTCAACATAGAAATATAGTTGGGTCGTGCATAGGAATAAGTGTTAATGCTTGTACGAAATGGAGTTTTAACAACATTCGAAATATGGAAATTCAAAACATATGAATTGTAATTAAATAATTGGGTTAAAATATGAAAGATAGAGGCAAAATGAATTCATAATTCTAACGCGTTTTTTTTCATTCGTTTAAATCAAATTTTTATTGTTTCTTTAGTTTAATTTTTAATCTGTTTTTTTTTAAATCAAAATTTTCAAATTCAAAACTTTTCTTATTCCGATTAAGGTTTGTAGTCTAAAAAACAATTTACAGCAATCCCTGCGGGTACGATACTTGGACTCACATCCACTTTGTTATTTGCGTGACCCATGCACTTGCGGAGCGAACAAATACAATCCTTCATCAATATAACTCAATTATGTGGCGGGAGTCTTGATAAGGAATTTGTGTACGACATAATTCGAATGTTTTGAATCCTTAAATATCTAAACATATTAAACTAGCTACAAAGATCTAATTATAGATTAAAGTAAACCTCACGGAATTAGAATCTTAATTTTGATGAGATAATCAAAATGTTTGATTTTATCAAAAATTGAAGATGAATCATGTGTGTACATAAAAGGTAAGTGAGAGTGTTCAATATTTCTGATATTATATGTAGATGCTATATTATTGATCAAAAGTTGAATCGCTAACTTTGAAAATGAAAGTGCAATTATTTAAAATTTCCCTGTGATGGATTTGAGAAATAAGACCATCACTTTGGGAACCAGAATCTATAGAGATAGATACAGAAGTTGTTTTGATTTATCAATCCACGTACATAGATATAATGCTAATGCATAAATGAATCTAATGTAGTATTCAATCCCAAAAATTATGGGATTAATCTTCTCAAAATGGTGTTTAAAACACATTTTGGGAAAGAATGATATGGATAAGATACTTGATTGCTTGACAATAAGATCTACTAGAACGCGACAATTTGTACGACACTTTATGTATTCTTTAGTACATGAGAAGCCCTAGGAATGCAATAGATATGAGGAGAAATATAAACCTATAGTCCTAGTGTATAGAGATATCGCCCTTAAGCTCAAGAAAAGATGATGAGAATTTTCAGTCTTATCGTGAATATACTTATAGTAGTGGTGTGATCAGTTTGAAAGAGTTCAAACACGAAAACTGCTAAATATACAATCAAGACCAAATACATAGATGCTTGTGAAGAAATCTTGTTCGTTATGTTCATTAGTAAACTACAAGCTTTCCTAGCATTGTAGCTCCGGTAATGAGTACTATGATGACAATGGAGTCATTGTGCAAGCAAGGGAATTGGTTCTCATCAATGATCTGAGTATGTATTTAAGGGGATATTATCTCATTTGAAGATTGTAAAAAAATAGAATTCATGCCCATTAGCCTTGAGAAGGTCGAATATGTGAAGCGTCACATATCGAAAATTCACCTGTAACCATTATCCTAACTGGAATATAATTGTCACATAGAATCATTATGTACATGATACGCATATTATTAGATCTAGTAGTGGGAGTATGTTAATGTTATGCTATAAATCCAATTGTTGAAATAGCATAACATATATTATTATTGTCTTAATAAAAGCAGATTTATTATTACATTGAATTTAACCCATCATTTAAACAATATAGTCCGTTGAGTAAGTTTAAATAACTTTTAAGTCACAAGGTATTGGACTATGAGATACAAGTCATTACTAACTTATTCTAAAAAAGTCTCTAGTCGAAGTATGAACAAGATACGAATATTGTTGTTGCAGTTAGACTAGCATGTGTTGCATTTCTTTCTTATGAATAAAGTAACTTATCTCACAAGTTAGAATGTAGAGGGACATTCGAATGAATCTGTGGATGCATTGTTAGATGAGCAAAGCATTGGATGACCCGCCTAGAGATTCGACATAGATAACTATCTAAGTGTCAGTGGTGAATCTCTATTGCGCAGTTGTGTATTTGGTCATTTGACTTGAGGACATCATAGAATCTTATATGAGGATTGATATGCCTTGGCGAGCATTGATGCTGGCTCTTGAGAGGGAGTCATCACGATGATGTCGTATGGGTATAATGAGAATCATATGAAAGTTGTGTATGTCCAATACGAGGTTTCGTCATTCTTGGATAGTAGGAGATTATAACCTGTGTTTTACCTACTTAACTTTCTGTAATGTCCTTCGCTATGGTGGTTTTATGAGTTGAAAAAGTGTTTTTAGTCATAATAAGATCAACTAAGAGAAATGGTGAATAATATAATTGGTTGAAATGAGATTGACGTCATCCACATAAACTGATCTTGTCATAACCACATGACATTTCCCTTCACATGTATTTTTCTTGATACATTGCTAGATGTGAATCTTGGACTGCAACGTAAATTAATCAATCTTGTTGAATCAATGATGAATTAGAAATGGGGATTTCAATTCATCTTATTCCAATCATATTGGAATAATATTAATAACATGACATTGCCATCGTGAATGGAACCTGAAGGGCCACACACAAAAGTAAGAATTTAGCATCTAGAATTGGATCTTGTACAAGTGAGAGATTGTTGGAATAGTGTCCAAGCCCAATTAGTTGGGCCGGACTTTGATTAGCCCAAGCCCGCTATCTTGTCCTAATTAGGTTTTCACTTGAACCTATAAGTACTAGGTTAATTATAATAGATCTATAGAGTCGCCTTTTAGTTGCTGACACAACTTTCCAGATCCTAGCTTGCTATGTGGATTATTATCAGATGCCCGTATTTTGTTGTTGCTTCAACTAGAGACCATTTTAGAATAATTTATTAATGGCTTGTATCTCACAATCACAATACCCTATGACTTACAAGTTATTTAAACTTACTCTAAGGACTCTATTATTTAAATGATGAGTTAAACTCAATGCAATAATAGATCTGTCCTTATTGAGATATTGATAATATATATGTTATGTTATCTCAATGATAAGATTTAGAACATAACATTTACGTACGTACACTAAAACCCAATAACTCATGCATCCTATACTAAATGAGTATATGTGACAATCATATTCCTATTGTGATAGTGTATCTTCGATATGTGACACTCACATATTCAACCTTCTCAAGGTTAATGGGCATGAATTCTATTTTTCTACAATCTTCAAATGAGATAATAGCCCCTTAAATACATATTCGGATCATCGATGAGACCCAGGTTCTTTCTCTTGTACGATGGCTCCATTGTCGTCATAATACTTATTTACTGGAGTTACAATGTAAGGAACATCCATAGTTCACTAATGAATTAAATGATCGAGATTGCTTCCCAAGCATCTATGTATGTGGTCTCGGTTTAGATTTTAGAGATCTCTTTTGTTTGAACCATTTCAAACTAACCTCACTACTAATATAAGTTAATTCACAATCAAGCCGAATATTTTCTTCATCCTTTTATAGATTGAGGGTGGTATCTCTAGACAAGCTCTTAATTCGAGATAAGACTTTCTTTCTCGATAGACCAAATTTTTGCTTTACCAAACAAGCTCTTAATTTGTTGATAAATATGTGTGATCATGAACTCTTTCATGTTTTACTTTTACTCACAATGTCTTCTCTTAGAAGAATCGTTTCTACAAGATATTGACACAATTCGAGATAGACTTTCTTTCTTGATAGGAATGTAGAAATAATATTTAACCATCTTTTGGATAGACCACAAATATATATATATATATATATATATATATATATATATATATATATATAGAGAGAGAGAGAGAGAGAGAGAGAGAGAGAGAGAGAGAGACAATAATCGAGTTGAAGTTTCACTAAAATTAAGCCTATAAGTACAGGCACCTCATACATTGAGGGACCTGTACTTACAGCCACCCACTATACGTACAGAAAAATCTAAAATTAATATAAGTGACCTGATGATGCAATCCCCATCGGGAATCTCGACGAAACGTGGAGTAATGAATTGAAAACGTAGGAAAGATCCAGATTCAGCCAAACAAGTACAAGAATTAAAATACTGGAAAGATAAAATTGACGATAGGACCTGAATCCAATAATCACGACGCAATGAATGACGATGTGGATTGAAGAACCGAGGTTTTCGAAACGCCACAAGGGATGTCAAACTCCTTGATAAGTTTCTGATTTGAACGTCACAAATATTCTAAGTTTTATGGATTGTTCTTCAAGAACAAGAAAAATGAATTCTCATTTTCTAGAGAGAAAAATCTCACATCAATTTAATAATATCAAAGTTGTCTTTTGTTATCAATAAAAAACATAATATAAAGTCAAAACACGCCTAAAAACGGACCTAGCCGCACTAGGGTTCAAAAATAGAATTAATAATTAATAAAGTGGAAATTAAATTAAAATTCACGAAACTCTGCTCTGATTTCAACCGCGCGATCGCGTGGTTAGCCTTAAAACTCTCGGCTTGATTTTTGATGCATTCAAGCGATCGCGCCTTCCTTGGCCTGCGCGATCTCGTGATCTTCCCGGCTGACCCTCTTTTCGTCCCTTTGAAATAACTCGATCCGGTTTGATTATTGATTAGGGCCCAACACAAAATTTGCTTGTTTTTCCACCTAGATTGTTGTTGCATCGATGGTAACTTGATTTCTCTTTTGGTCTCCTATCTTGGATCATATCACCTAACAGTTAAAACTTACTCAACGTGAGCCTCATGCCGGGCCATCTCACATTTTCCAGTCTTTTCATCGTGTAATAAAAAAAATGATTAGGTTGCATATTTGATACAGAGTAATAATAAGATAAAGCTAACTTATTTATCGCTTTTAATACGTTGTAATTAGTTAAATCGAACATACTGAAGCGTGCATCTTATTTATGGCCATTTTTTCCTTCTCTAATTATCTAAATTCAATCACAATAATAAATGGAACAGTAGAAACACTAATTACTTGTAAAACAATTGATAAAAGGTTGAGGTCTAAGTTAACAATTAATTTTAATAATACATTCTATGGACTCACAATTTTTGAACCACATATTTCATCATCTTTAATAAATTATATTCTTATCAAGAAACTGATCGAATACCAACAAAAACCCTTAATTTATTTGGATTATAAAACCCTCAAAACCCTTCTGTTTCCGGTTTCAATTATCCTCAGAAATCTCAGGACTTGGATATTCATTCAAGTCGGGTTTTTCGAAAAATCTGATTGAACTGGATTCAGGTGTGGATACATGAAGTGCTGCATCAACTCTAGCACCAACAGCAGTAGCCTTCTTTCTAATGAAAGCAGCAGACAAATCATAAGGCTCATCATCATCATCATCATCATCATCATCATCATCTTTCACTATGCATGCAGGGAAGTTAAACCTGGCGGTTGGGCCGCGAAGGTAGAACAAGGCCGTGTCGTAGGCTCGGGCAGCAGCCACAGGAGAAGAGTAAGAACCAAGCCAAATTCTTGAGCTTTTCTTGGGCTCTCTTATCTCAGCCACCCATTTTCCCCACTTTCTCATCCTTATTCCTCTGTAGGGTTTGTCTTGTCGGTTTTGGCTTTGCTCTCTTGAAGAAGTACGGCAACCCTCCTTCATCTATAAGATTTAAAGAAGAAATTAAAACTATGCTAGATTATATATGTTGTTTGTAAATAACCCTAGAGGAAAAGTACAAAAGTCTTGTGAAGAAGGGAATCTCTTATATACATTATATATAAAGAAACATGGGGCAATAGAGGCCACGTGTCGTTATCTATATGGAGGTGGAATAAGTGGATATATTAATATTAAAAATATGAAAAAAAAAAAAAAAATTCGAATAATGCAACTTACCGTTTGATTTGACACGATATAATAAGATCAATTAAATATATAATATATGATCATTATTATTATTACTAATCAATAAGCACACGTTCATTTGGCCAATAAATTTCCCTAAATATAGGTTCATATCTATTTTCATACAAATTAAAAAAATATAATTAACATATGTACATTTTACCTATTATACCTCATATTTATTGATAACAATACAGATTAAATATGAGTATATTAGAAAATTAAGATATTAATATACTATAAACAATGAAAGTAATCTATAATTTGGCACAAACAAAAAAAGAAAACGAAGATATCTTTGTGGGATAAAGAGAATAATATACTTTGTTTATCAAACAATAAAGTAGAGATATAGACAAGTGTTAAACGTTACTATATATGACTAAATAACATTATTATTATTATTATTATTATTATTATTATTATTATTATTATGTGACCATGAATAAATAACATTACCCATATTTTGCGATTCTTTTTTGACTGCGGCGTGCTCATTGACAGCCACATTGATATTTGTTAAATGATGGTAAAAAATTGGCCGACATGACCCATTACTTCTCTTTTTAGTTTTGTTATATCTTAGAGCATCAAAATCAAAATTAATTGTAGGGTTACATGATTGTTTAACGAGGCCCCTACTTATCAATCTAGAAACATTCTTAACAATGAAATTTGAAATGTATCATATTAAGAAAATGTATGGTGTAGATTTTTTTAAAATAAATTTTGTGAAAAACGATTCTTTTGAAAAATGCAAGGTAGTTTGTGTGTAAGTTTAATAGATTTAAGCTTTCCAAAAGCATGAGTGCCTTTTAATGATGATTTTTCTTGCATTGAGTTTGATATGTAGTAACCCCAGTAAATCTTATTCTAAATATCAATTACTTAGATTGGCAATAATTTGGGATAAAATTTGCAAGACTACTTATTTACCATGTACCCACCAAACAAGCCCTTAATGTCATGATTGATACTTATTTTATAACTAGTGAATGCACTTGCAAAGCACGTGCATTGTCCTTATACCTATATATATGAATATATTAGCGTTGATATTTTGAAGGAAAAAGTTGAGTTGAAACAATAAAAATTTCTTAAGGATGTATGACTCTAATTTGGTTGTGATTAAAATCTAATTGTTTCAAGTTTAAGTCAAAAGTTAATTTTAATCACATATTTTATGAGATTCACAATTTTTCAACCACATATATCTCATCAATTTTTAACAAAATTTACTAAAAACTTAATTTTAATGTATACCAAACATGGTACAATGTAAAGATGAAAAAGATCATGGGAAAAAAGAACGTTAACATAAACACTACATATGCAAAGAGGTCATTGTTTAATGTAGTTGTTCATTTAAAATTTTCCTTCCACCTAATTCAATGGGCAAAAGGGAACGTTCTTTCATGCATTTGTACATTACGAAAACATTTAATTTTCTTTTACATTTAGCAAAAGTATGCTTTAATCAAAAGGAATTATCGCGCTTTTTTTTTTAATATCATTGGATCTTCCTCATTGTTAAGGTTCTTCTTGATCTTCTTGTTAGCAGGAGTTTATTCAACTGCAAATTGAAACAATGACCTCTTAGCAGGCGGAGATGAAGCTTGAAGAACTGATTCCGAAGTTGTATTATCACTAAAATTAATCGGAATTTCCTTTTTCGATTGTGGGTTTCTTCTGGGATACACTACGAGAATTCAGCCCAACAAAGACGACAAAAGTCGTCTATAAAGGATTTAAAGTCGTCTCTATTGGTTATTAGAGATGACAAAGTCGTCTCAATGAGTCGTCTCTGTAGGTCCGTGGCTGAAGATAAATAGAGACGACTATGTCGTCTCTGTTTCCTTCGGGGCAATTGAGACAACCTTTAGAGACGGCATTATTGTCTCTATTTGTGAAAGTATTTAATTATTTATTTATTTTGACCCGATTCAGTCCATTTTTAACCCAACCCAAATCTCGATATGAACCGTCGACCCGCGAATTTTCTTTAATTCATATGATAATTGTGCATGACTAGGATTCGAACTCGGGATCTAAGTGTTGGGTGGTGATGTCCCAACCATTAAGGCAATTGAATTCTTGTGTTAAATTTTGTAGTAAATATTAGTTAACTTAATATTATTTTCTTAACAAATTAACTTTAATATTAATTATATAAATGTAAATAATTTAAAAGGTCAAGAAAAAAATAACGAAATTTTAAAAAATAAGAATAAAAAAAATTTAAAAACAGAATAAAGACAATTATGTCGTCTCTATTGGTCGACTAATAGAGACGACAAAAAAGTCGTCTCTATTGTTCGACTAATAGAGACGACTTTTTATGTCGTCTCTATTTAGCGACAACCAATAGGGAGGACATTACGGAGTCGTTTCTATTAATTGTCAACCAATAGAGACAACATTATATAGTTGTCTCTATTGGTCGTCCAATAGAGACGACTATTTAATGTCATCCCTATTGGTTGCCGCTAAATAGAGACGACATAAAAAGTCGTCTCTATTGGCAGACGATTTTTTATGTCGTCTCTATTGATCGACCAATAGAGACGACTTTTCGTGTCGTTTCTAATTTTTCGTCTTTTTTGCTCCTTTTTCTTGTAGTGATATCAGCTGAACTACCACCATTGGTAATGCTTTGATGTAAAACACATTTTCGTCCAATTTTTCTAAATCAGTGTATTGTAATAATTATGAAATGAAAAATAAATATATCGAGTGTAAAGCCCTGAGTTTCATACATTCGGAACGTCACGTCATCCTTTAAAACTAACTTTTGACCAAATATTATTGCGAAAATAACTGGAATTTGAACACATAATTTTTATTTATACTTCAACGACAAACAAATTCAAATTTCCCAACATTTGAAAAATCGTCAATATTAAATAATATTCGAAATAAAGTAAATTTGCAAATTGAAACTTTCAAAATAAATTTCATTGATTCGAATTTCTGCCATCATTGCCCATCATTCATCACTGTCTCCAAAATCCACGTCAAAAAAAAAGGGATGAAAAATATTCTCGCATCAACAATTAATTAATCTACAATATAACATACAATTCATACTGTGACATCATCATATAAATCATAAGCATCACAGAGTTAGTGAAAATGAAAAATATTCTCGTCTCGTCTCATGCAATAAAACATATAAGTTATTGCGTGCATAACATCATCAATCATCGATTTATTTCATAAGAAATAGTATCATCTCGTCTCATGCAATAAATATATAAATCACATAAATCACATAGTACATGCGATTATAGTTTAAACTAATTAATGGGTACAAGTCTACCTCAAATTCACAAGTTTGTTCGTGTTGGCGCTGAACCATTAGCTAGCCACCAATCATATGCATCGCCTTGGAGCTTGTCGGAGCAAAATTCTGAAACTCTCTCGTGCCCTCTTGTCTCATTACTCCTAGGCTGGTTGGCTTGTCCCAACTTGGCCAATGCTTGCATGAAGGCCTCCATGGTCATCAGAGTGCCTGGAGGGATAGTGTTATTGCTCATCCCTTCATTTTAAGTTTAGGAGGTGCCCCCTTGAGTGTTGTTACGTTTAATATGAGCCATTTGCTAGAATAGAGAAAAATAGCATGCTCAAAAGTTATAAAGATATTAACTTGCATTGAGTTTCAATGTTGGAAACATTAATTAGCATGTAATAACTTAAACATAAAATTTACCTTACCAGATGATTGAGGAAGATGCACTTGAGGCATAACTCAGTACTCAAAATTTTTGAAATAAATATTTTAAAGTCTATAGAATTACTTTTAAAACTCTAAGCTTTGATACCACAAAATATAACACCCCATATTCGAAATCTTAAATCTAGATGTGTTAACTTCCCTTTACACAAATGTGGAAATAAATCATTTTTATAAATATTAAAAATTTCATTTTTCCATTGAAAAATTTTACATAAATTTTAGTAGAGTCTCTCCTATAAATTGAATTTAGCCAGCCTGTAGATGGACATCACAACAATTTAAAAACATAAATATCAATTCATTCAATATCCAACATCACCAAACTACTCAAATCAATCTCAAACTCCTCAACATGATAATTTTAAAAATTAATAAACTTGAAATACATCACTTATTTAAAACTAAATTTAAACGATCAATTTAAGGAATAAACAAAAAAAAGAATTAAACAATGAAAACTCAAGTTAAATCATTTAATTCAATTTTTAAATAATTCAAAATCAGGTACTGTCTGAGTCTACCGCTAAGTGCTCTCCTCAGATCACCTAACTTTTATTACCTGAAATATAGGGGAAAATTGACTGGGTGAGCTAAAGCTCAACAAGTAAACTTAATGCATGTGATGCATGCTCATGATATGAAATGCTTTAAACACTTTGAAATATGTGTTGACATCACTTTTTGTTGCACAAGTAGTCAACAAATAAATAAGGTTTGACTTTGATTTTGAAGTTTTAGCTTAAGTATGCGGATTTTTCTTTGATTCAATTAGGATATAAATATTATAGAAGAATAATCCAAATAAAGAGTTAATTAGATCAAGAGCAAACTGGAATAAGGATGATATCAATTCACATCTAGTTCGATGTTGATCTAGTGGCCAGGTTGAGACATTATATTCAGATGACGAAAGTTGTGAGGATTTTCTCTATATTCAACTTGCTTTAAATGAGCATTTATGTCTCCTATTTATAGTAAGATTGGAGATAAGACGCAATTATTGCAACACATCAGGTCCACAGGATGTGATTGACACTATTGAATGACATTTCTGACACACTAATATCAAATGATTACGCTGACGCATTACAGCTAATAATTATTACTGACATATAATGCGGATGATTTGACCACTCTACAAAGCCTTCATTTTCACCTCATCTTGAGCCATACAGGTCGGGTCGGTAGTCATCACCTCGATCATGCGAAATCACCTCTCATGCAAAGATCAACTCGTGATGTAATTCACCTCGGTAATGTACATCACCTCAATTATGATACGTGTGTTGTAGCTATTATCCATTTATTTAGATCACCTCGTTAACTTTATTCATGCATTGAACATTTGTTCTTCAATTATTGAATTGGTTTTCCACCTCAGCACGACGTACAACAAATGTCCCCTCGAGATCGGTTCGAAATCCTTGAGAATGAATCTCAAAATTTCCAGGTCGTTAGCAGCTTCATGTTGATATTTGCCTCTTTGAATTCCATAATCATTCTAGCCAGGTGTCTTCATATAATTGGTGGATCATACCTTGGATCATGTGTAGCTGCCATCTTAATGTCAACGAGTCTTGTCATTATGACCATTAGATGGCTCTTCTCTCTCTTCCCCCTATAAAAGGTTTCCTTTCTTCATTTTCCTTACGAAATCATTCTAACTCTCCCAAATTTTTGTTGGCCCATACCTATTTGCGACTTGAACTTGTGTTCGTCCATCGACCAGATCTGTATTAAGAACTTGTAAGGTGAGGGTATTTTGATAGTTTCACCTCGTTTTATCTTTCGTTCTTAAAAACTTAAAAAAAATTCTAAATACTTAGATCGTTATTTTAAAGACTAAAAATGAGTGGGAGCCTTAGCATTAGTGAGAGTGTTGCGAGTCGGGTAATATAAGTGATGACCCTGAGCCGAGTGTGTCGTGGAATGAAAGTAGGGAGACCTGGTGTCTTTTCCTAAATGAGAGAGAGGAGGAAGGCAAAATTCTTCAGCCTAACCCCTTAGCCATTGTCTCCTCGTCTCGAACTATTGCTCCCAGTTCATTTCGGTATCCTTCATCCGCTTCTTTCAAGTGACCTGACCCTCGCCCAAGTTATAGTTCAGATTTTGCTTGTAAGTACTTCCGGTCCGAAGCCACTAAAGACAAAATGGTCTTGTTGAAAAATAATTATAGGATTCTGGGCTATGTTCACTTCTTCCTCCCAAAAAAATTCGAGCTAGCTGACCAACCACCTTCTTGTTGCGTTGCTGCCAATTACCAGATCCTTGAGGCAGGCCTGTGGTTTCCCCTTCCATTCATAATAACAGACTTCCTCCGTTCTTGGGGGCCGCTCCAACCAAAAAACATCCTAAATGTGGAGATATATCTTGGGTTTCATCTCTCTGTACAACCGGAAGGGATATGAGGACCCGACCGTAGATGAATTCAACTATGCTCATCAATTTCGAGCTGATGGAAAAAAAGAAGGGGTGGTTCTATACCATGTTGTGGTTGATTTTTAAGGGGAAGAAATTATTGATTGATTTTCCTGAATCAGTTCGCTGTGGAAGGAGAAGTGGTTTTGCGTAGGGGGAGCTAGATGAGTCCTTATCAGAGCGACGATGTCAGCTTTCTTCTGCCTTGTGATTTCTTCGAACCGGAAAGTTCTAATAATAATCATCTCATTTTTTGCAGAGATTAGGGAGCCCGAGTTGGATCAAGAGATAATCAAGAAAATTGTTGATTTGAAAGAGGAGCCGGACTGGTACAAATTTGATAAAGAATTGTTAATCAAAGAATGGCTGTTTGAATCAGGTCTTACTCACATCGATCCATCCGATTATAATCCTCCGCTTCATAAGTGTGAGCACCTATAATTTCGGACCGAATTTCTTGTTTTTTCTTATCCGTGGTGAACACTTAGTAAATCTCTCTTATGTGTTCAATGTTAGCTCGAAAAGGAAAAAAATAAGATGGAGTCCATGAAGGAGAAAAAGGCGGGAAACGCAAAGGTCGAGGCCTGTAAAAGAACAGCCCAAAAACAATCAGCGAAGAGCTCGCCTCCTCACAAAGAGGATCAAATTCCTTCTCCACCTCCTTCGGAGAAATCAAAGCGAGATGTTCTTCCGAAGTACCTGCATGATACTTCCATTCCTCCTCCGCTTCCAAATGTTATCAACCAAGCTGGGTCATCCAGGTCGGTTCCCTTCACTGTCCACTGAAGGTTCATACCTGGGGGTTAACAGGGTTCCAGCTGATTTGGTCAACTCATTGAAGGGCCATCGCCCAAACATTTACAGGGAGTTCGTGTCTACTACCAACTTGACTCCTGTTGGCTTAATGAAGGTTCCAACCTTGACTAAGGTTGCCGTGGATGTCCCTGCTAAGACATGGATGCCTCATCATGAGAAATTTTGCAAGGACATGTCAGTTGATGACCTTGTGTGATGTAGGCGCACCTACGAAAAAACCCACACAATAATTGAATTCTCAACCACACGGATATCAACTCACGAGAAAACACGCAATGTTTATTCAAAAGTCGAAATCCCCTCATAACAGAAGTAAGAAAATCTTAAATACTGAAAATCTAATGCCCATGGGCCATTAAACGGACTGGACTTATTAAAATAAAACGCGAACATAAAAATTAAATAAATAAAGATAGAAAAGTGACGTTTTGAGGCTCTAAACGACCTCAAACGACTAAAATGGACACTGTATAACAAAGCTATGGCTCGTCGAGACCTTTTCGAAAAGTACTTATGGGCCCAAAACGGACACCGTATGACAAAGTTATGGCCGTTTGAAGTTGCGAAGCTCAACACCTCATGCGCGCCGATCCCAACGATCCAAAAATGCTAGGGCTTGGTCCTGTACGCCATCATTGTGGCTACAATCATGGCTCATCTAGGTCAAGCTTTAAATTACCTCAGTTGAACTCAATCCAAGATGAGGGAGGTGGTCAACAACACCACCAAGTTCAAGAAAATGGCTACTAAGGCTAGGGCGATGTTTGAGGCGGAGGTGAAGGCTAAGAACAAGGTTGAGGCGAATTTGAAAGATGCCTTGGAGGAGGTCGCAAAATTGAAGGAATTCGATGTTGAACTGTCTAAATTCAGGGAGGAGGCAGTTCAGTTGAAAGGGGAGATGGTCCTTTTGAAGGTTGAGGTGACTCAGTTGAGGGAGTCAAAAGAGGGACTCCTAAAAGAACTCGAGGCAGCCAACCATATTGAAGCTGACCTAAAAAAGGAGAAGGCAGAAATGAAGTCCATTGCTCATGTTTCCTACAAGGAGGTCGTCAAAAAATCCAAGGACTCTATTGAATATGAGCACGATGTCGACGATACCAACTATCTCACATTCAAAGAGATGGTAGAGGATCTGGATGTCAAACGACCTGAGGTGGACATATCCTTTTTGAAGGAGAAACTTGACCTGGTCTACAAAAAATACCTCGAGTTGATGCCTTCCCAGGTCAATGAGGAAGACGAAGCTCTCATCTCACCACTTCATGACTCCCAGACAGTTCTTGCCAACAAGGCTACTGATGTTGAGGATTAGTCAGAACCTCTTCCAGCTTTTCTGATCTGAGTCTTTTGTAATTGTTCGGCTGAATGAAAACCTTACTTTTGGACTCAATATTTGTCATTCATCTCGCAAAGATTGTGTAGTAAATTGTAGTACTGAATCGATGCGAGCACTAAACAAAGTGAACGCTTAAAATAATTTACAACATAAAATTCGTTTTTCTTACGAACCGATGTGAACACCACATGAAGTGAACACTTGAAATAATTTTCAACAGAAATTTCATTTTTCTAATGAATCGATGTGAACTCTTGAAATAATTTTCAACACAAATTGTTTTTCTAATGAACCGATGTGAACACCACACGAAGTGAACACTTCAAATAATTTTCAACGTAAATTTCCTTTTTCTAACAAACCGATGTGAAGTGTGAACACCATATGAAGTGAACACTTAAAATAATTTTCAATGCAAATTTCGTTTTTCTAATGAACCGATGTGAACACCACACGAAGTTAACACTTGAAATAATCTTCTACACAAATTTCATTTTTCTAACGAACCAATGTGAACACCACACTAAGTGAACACTTGAAATAATTTTCAACACAAATTTCATTTTTCTAACAAATCAATGTGAACACCAAACGAAGTGAACACTTGGAATAATTTTCGAAACAACCGATGTGAACATCACGCGGAGTGTACATTTGAAATAATTTTCAACATAAATTTCGATTTTTGCTAGCATTAAGTGAAGCGAACACTACTCGGACTGAGGGATTCACCACCGCTCGTGCGGTACGGACCGACCTCAATGAGTCATCTCGATTTTGCGTATTAGCCTCCGCATGTGAATTTCACATCAGCAACATCTTCACCTCGGTTATATTTTTCACCTCGTTGTTTACTAAATGTGTTTTGTTTGTGGAATTCATCTCAGTTAGACTATTCAACTCGGTAGGATGTGCTCCTAAAGAGGATGTCTTTCTCGTCTTTTTTTACGGCTTGCCTCATTGCGCTGATGACATCCCGCCCTTGGGGGTACTTACGGGCCATCAACTGAGGTCTATGTATGCCTCACAATGAGGTCTTTCTCGTCTTTTTTGATGGAGCCTCATTGCATTGATGGCATCATGCCCTTGGGGTACTTACGAGCCATCAACTAAGGTCTTTGTGCACCTCGTGAGGAGGTCTTTATCGTATTTTTTGACTTCCTGCCTCATTGCGTTGATGGCATCCTGCCCTTGGGGTACTTACCGGCCATCAACTAAGGTCTTTGTGCGCCTCTCGAAGAGGTTTTTCTCATCTTTTTTGACTGCTTGCCTCATTGTGTTGATGGAATCCTGCCCTTGGGGGTACTTACGGGCCATCAACTGAGGTCTTTGCATGGGATTAGCCTATGATGTAAAGATCCATTCTGATATATACACTTCTGAGTATCAAACTTTCATTAATTCTAGTTACATGTCGCCTTTGATCCAAAAATATTTACATTTGTTTTTGCTTCATTTCCTACTGGAAATATTTCGTCAGGTGTTCTGCATTCCAGGGATACTGAAGTTGAATGCAATTTGATGATTCCAGCTCATATGCCCCATTGTACAAGGCCTTTTTTACTCGGTAAGGACCTCCCCAATTTGGACCCAAAGGCTCTTGGGCAACTGATATCTTTTTTAGTACCAAGTCTCCATCTTGGAATTTCCTCGACTTTACTTTCAAATTATAATACCTTGCATTTCTCTGCTTGTAGACGGCATTTCTGATTTGTGCTTGCAGTCTCTTCTCTTCAGTTAGATCTATTTCAGCTGCAAGTGTTTGATCGTTTTGCTAATCATTAAAATGGGAAACTAGGAAAGATGGTATTCCAACCTCAATCGGAATTACTGCTTCTATTCTTAATACAAGGGTGAATGGAGTTTCTTTAGTTGCTGTCCTGTATGTCGTTCAGTAAGACCATAACTGTAACACCCTAAGTTCAAAATCTTAAACCTAGGCGTGTTAACTTTTTTTTACTTAAATGCAGAAAAGAAATCATTCAAAACCTCAATATTTTCATTTTCTATTATGAAATTTTACAAAAAATTCGACAGAGTTTCCTCTGTAAATTGGACAAAGCCAACCTGTAGAGGGACATCAAAACCATTTTAAAGTACACATCTCAACTCATTCAATCCCAAACATCATCCAAACCATTACAATAAGTCCCAAACTCCTCAACAATATAATTCCAAGTAAATAAACTTTAGCAAATAAAATAAGAGGTAATTTAACCTCTAATACTACCCATACTTATTCAAAGCAAATTTCAACCAAACAATTAACAATAATAAAATAATTAAGGAATAATTAACGAGAAACTTAAATAAATTATAATTTAACTTTATTTTCAAATATTGAAGGTATGTATAGCCTGAGTCTGTCACCATGTGCTCTCCTCGTCTCATCTAGCATTCATCACCTGAAATATTGGGGAGGGATTGGGGTGAGCTAAAGCTCAGTAAGCAAACTTCGTGCAAGTGATGCATGCTTATGACATGAAATGCTTTAAACTTTGAAATATGTATCCCCATTCACTTTAACCTTTCAAAACTTTCAAACTTTTCAAGCTTTCACTTAACATTTCAAAACTTTCACTTCATTTCCATCGTGAGCTCACTTGTTGTATCTTCTAGTCAATCAGATAACAGTGGGAAATTCTTATTTGGAACCAGATTAACATTCACATTTCCACCACAAAGCGGTTTAGCATTCACTTTCCCACCGCAAAGCGGTTTAACAGTCCACCGTTAAACGGTTGAACATTCCGTCGCAAAGTGACTTAATTCGGGTACGCCGGTCCCCCGCGCCCCATTTCCCACTCGTATCTTTCATGAACTAGAAGTACACCCATTCTTTCTTAAAAACTTGGGATACATAACTTTTGAACAAACTTACACCTTGACACATTTCTTTCATTTAAAAACATTTTACTTCCCAATTTTGATGCCAATGCATGCTTGATGATGCAATGACATGATAACGTGCATGCTTTAACATTCTTCTTAATAACATATACTTTCATAAGGTAAACGAAATTCATCAAAGCAAGTAAGTTTAAGACATTCGTTTACACATTAATTTCAAATTTACATTCAACTTTGATAAAAATAGGGGGATGTTTACTTACTTGTTGCCTTTAATATTTACCGTTTCTGGGTTTGCAGGTGGAAGAATTTAGGATGCCCGTGACGTCAATGTACCAAAAATCCTAATTATATCCATTCATAAATAAGACAAAACTTTTAGTTTAAAACACAACCATTAATCTTTTTGAACCAACAATACCCCTAACCAAAGTTAAAACTTCCATTTGATCCAAATGAGGTTTAAAGTTTTGTCAAACACTTCGCATGCTGCATCTTAAACACAAAATTCACTTTCATTGAGAGTTAGAAACTTTCTCACCCTTTTGAATTTTAACTCAAATAATTATATCTAACTTAAACCAAAAAAAAAAATGTACAAAATATTAAAAAAAACAACTCCAAACATTCATCAAATTCTCCAAATTGGTCCTTTATTTTAAATATTTTCCCTCATATTAAGGGTATCTCCATGCAAGATGTTCCAACATCTGCTACTTTAGAAGATCTAAGACCCCCATTTTGGATGGACCAATATGTGATGCTTCTGGGCATTAACCCATGTTCATGGTTTGTAAATCAGTGTATATATTTGCGTTAGGTGAGTCATTGCCTATTAAGCTCCTACTTGGAAGTAATTACCCCTTCTCATAGGATTTGTTTGACATACTTGACATACTGGTTTATTCATAAGCTCGTTTAAAGTATCTAACTATTTAGCCATATTATCATAATGCCTATTTCATTTTTAGCAAGTATTTCTATAGTATGAGTGCTTTGTAAGTTACCCACTCAACAATGTCCCAAGTAAGTTCTCCCAGCAAAGCACACATGGTATGTATCGACCAAAAATTTTTCACGCGATTAAATAATTATTTTAAAATTTCGAAAACCGTGTCACTGCGATCTCACCCATTTTTAAGCTAACGTCACGACGCGTTCATCTAGCCAAATCGAGAAATATCGAGTCATTTCAATTTTAAATTAAATTCCGAATTCTCAAAATCTTATTATTTTAATTATTTATTTAAATTATTATTTTCAAAATCGCTTTAAATTTCAATTTCGTCAATCTCATTTTATCAGTTTCACTCTTCCGACCCTGTTGAATTCGCGTACGAATTTTTCTCGAATTACGTGCATTACTTGTCAAGATTTCACACCACCAACTCCCACCTATCACATCAATCCCATACCATATCACACCCTACCTCTACATCACCAAACCTCAACCCATACTCTACCAACTTCATACCCAACACCATTTTTTTCACCAACCTCTCCATCTTCAATTCTCCCTCTCTCTCACGACATTGGAGGCTCAGCATTCCTTCAACTCCATTTCCAGCATCACTTCCAGCAACCAGCTCAATCAGCCAGGTAAACTCGAAAACTCCAATCACCATTTGAATCATCACCACTGCTTCCTCACAACACTGCACAAATCAAATTCCACCAATCAAACAACCAACCGACATTACCAAACCCAACACCTGCATCTTCACCACCAGCTCACTGCCAAGAACAGCCCTCACCACCACTCTGATTCCTTCCAAATCCACACCATTTTCCAGTATCAGTCTCTATTCATCAAGCCCGGCCAACCTCACAATACTGCACCAACCGTTCCACCCAGCATCATCACCACCCACACTACTTCATCGCACCACCACCACTTACGCACCACAGCCACCACCTCCACCAACTCCAAGATCAAGCACAACTGCTGGCTTACCATTCTTTCCTAGCAACGCCACCATTTTCGCATCTCCATCGAAGCCATTACCAACTGTAACCCACTATCAAACCTCCAACTCAGCACCACCTCCCTCAGCCCAGCTCAAATCTCAACCAAATCCTTACCCAAATCAAACCAAAAACCAAGAAATAAACGAAGCCAGTTACTTAACTCAACCACCACAGGAAAATCGCAGCCCAAGTTCGAACTTTGAGCCTCTTTAGCCTCGGTTTTTAGACCCATCTCGTACCAAACTCTCACACAACCTTAATCCCTCCCTTGCCTTCGCTCACCGCCACATGCCGGCGACGTTGCGCCGGATGAAGCACCGGCTCTCCCTTTGGCCGCGCACGCCCCGTCGCCTCTGTCTCTCGTCTTGAGAGAGAGATATGTATATGTATATATAATTGTATAATTTCAAACTTTGTGGAAAATTGCAGCTTAGCCCCAAGTTTTGAAATGTTTCAAAATCAGGCCTTATAGTTTTAAAATTTTCTTTTCAGCCCTTAAGTTCTTTAAATGATTTTGATCGGCCCTCATTCTTAGGATCAATTATTTCAAGCCCTCTAATTAAATATTCATTTTAGTCCCTTAACTTTCAAATTATCCATTTTAGCCCCCCAACTTTCAAAGTATTCGTTTTAGCCCCTCAACTTCCAAAATATTCATTTTGGTCCCTCATCTTTCAAATTATCCATTTTGGTCCCCTAACTTTCAAATTATCCATTTTAGCCCCCCAACTTTCAAATTATTCATTTTAGTCCATCAACTTTCAAATTATCAATTTCAGTCCCTAAATTGTTAATTATCATTTTTAAACTATAAATTTCAAAAGACTAATTCGACTTAATCTTTTAATTGGCTAGACGAAGCGTACGGAGAATTAAAGAATTGAAATCGTTTCCCGCTCATCTTTGCACTCGTCGAGTTTAAGGTAGACTCGCCCCTATTAATTGATATAAATTATGATTACATATGAATGTGTATGTTACGTGATTTATGTGAAATGAAATGAGATGAGAATGTATTTCTTATGAAATATTTATGTGGTTATGCTTGTCATAACTTATATGCTTTTATGCATGAGAAAGAAAGAAGAGAATATCTTGCAAGATAAATGATGATGTTATGCATAACTTATGTGCCTTATGTACACGAGAAGAAAGAGCAACCCATACCCTATATTTTAAAGAGCCCATGATTTTCAAAAAGAAGCCAGGTGATTTAATGCACAAGAAGAGCAACCCACACCCTATGATTTCTAAAGAGCCTGCATTTATGTGTTCAATTATAATGTGAATTAATTAATTGGCGATGAGTCTACTGAGTATTTCTATGAAATGCTCACGTCCATTTTTAACAACATTTGCAGATTTCGGAGAAGGTGGCCAATGATGGATGATAGTGGCAATAGTCGTTAAATAATTGAGAATCTTATTTTGATGATCCATATTTCTAAACTTTGACTATTTTTGAGATTTTCAATTATTTGAGAAATGATGGTATTGCCGAATGTTTTGTATTATTAACGGCTCGATTCGTTAATTTGAATTATTTCATAAATGTTTTCGAATTTTATCGATCATTACCGTATATTTAATGTTTCCAAAAACGGATTTCAGTGATTTATTCCGCTAGAATATTATTTTAAAATTTAGATTAGAAAATGACGTGGTAAATCGGGTATTTAGAACTCGGGGCGCTACAGCTTGGTATCAGAGCCAGTTGCGTTTCTGTAGACTGGAAAAATTTTCAAAAAGAAACTTCAAGAAACATTTTACCTATTTAATTATGATTAATGAAGATTGCCACTGCCATCATTCGTTCCACCAACTTCGAGGTAAAGAGTTTATGATGTTTAACGTTATTTCAGTATTTCGGATACTTATTTTAATGATTTATGAGATTTAGAAGAAGGAGAAAGAGATTGTATCCGAATAAGAAAAGAAAGAGAACGAGTGTTGAGCATAATGGGAATAATGTGATTTAAGAATGATTTTATAATAATTCTTGTCCTCGAATTTAGAAATGATGAACCCTAGCTGGACTTTGCATAATAAATATTTAGACATGGCATGATTGATGAGAATTGGATTAAGTAGTAATGAACGTGGATTTTCATTTTTAAAGGGAATGTCGAGGCGTGTAATCAGAACCACTTCGAATCAGATGACTGATGAGCAGACTGCTTCGGGATAGGGTCCCACAACCCAATCTACAGTTATCAGAGACTTGCTTCAAGTTGTCCAGGAATTAAGGCAAGCCCCAGCGGGTCTCTCGGTTCCAATTATCGAACAGTTTCGGAGGTACCGTCCCCCTACCTTTGATGGGGGCGATAACCCCTTGGCTGTTAAGGAATGGCTTCTGACGATCGAGAGGATATTCTGGCATATTTCTTGCCTGGAGGACAAGAAAGTCTTATGCACTGAATTTATGTTAAATGGTAGAGCCGGCTTCTGGTGGGAATCTGCATCCTGGACCAGGACTGTAGCACAGCAGGCGGCTCTCACTTGGGAAGAGTTCAAAGTTGAAGTCAGGGATAAATTTTTCCCGCAAGCTCTCAGGGACCACAAGGAGACTGAATTCTTACATCTGGTTCAAGGAGAGCTGGATATCACCGATTATGAAAGAAAGTTCGAGGAATTGTCCCACTATGCACATTTGGTGGAGACTGAGTTCAAGAAGGCATGACGTTTCGAGAGGGGCCTGCGCTCGGACGTTAGGCAGATTGTCAGTTCACATGAACTACCCACCTACAGGGAGGTAGTGAAGAAAGCTCAGGCAGTGACTTATGCGGGTGCACCAGTTGGGAACCAGGGCAACCATAATGAGCAGAGATATCAGGGTAAGAGGAAATGGCAGGGTCCAAATCGTAATCAGAATCAGAACAGAAATCAGGCGCCTAATAAGAGGCAGAATTCAGGAGCAATGGGAGGACAGATGACTAATTTCGCTTCCCCTTGCCCTAAGTGTCAGAAGTTACACAAGGGAGAGTGTTTATTTGGTAAGAATGTCTGCTACAAGTGTGGCCAGTCGGGTCACTTTGCTTTAGACTGTCGCGTCTCGTCTGCCCAAAGTTTCAATCAGAGGAATAACTTGGACCAGAATAGGAAAGGAAAAGCGAGAGTATTTGCTATTGATGCGGCTGAGGATTCTGACGTGATTGCAAGTACACATGTTATCTCCTTAATTCCTGAACATGTCTTAATTATTTCCCCATCAAGTACTTTTCCATTTTGAGCATGTTAATATGATAACAGGTATATTGTCTGTTTCTGGTATCTCCGTATATGTCCTTATAGACTCAGGAGCTACGCATTCATTTATATCTGATGCATGCTCATAGAGACTGAACTTAATAGGGGAAGAAACTGGTAGTACATTAGAGGTTAGCTTACCGTCGGGAGGTACTATCGATACTGATATGATAGTCAGATCGGTACAAATAGATTTTGATGGCCAAATATTGGGAGCAGATCTGAATATTCTTCGTATGAAAGACTTCGATATTATTTTTGGTATGGATTGGCTCAGCGCCAATCGAGCTGCGATTATGTGTCACGAGAGGGAAGTTATCTTTCTAAGGGATGGTGAAGAAGTGTTCAAGTTGTATGGATCGAAGATCAAAGCACTTCCTCGCCTTATCTCGGCTTTGAAGGCAGAGAAGTTGTTAGCCAAGAACAATTGTCAGGGCTATTTGGTTAGTCTTCAAGACAAACCATCAAAAGAAGTTACTTTGGATTCACTGCCAGTAGTATGCGAATACGGTGACGTATTTCCAGAGGATCTGCCAGGCATCCCGCCTGATAGGCAAGTGGAATTTTCCATTGATTTGGTACCAGGAGCTGCCCCTGTATCTAAAGCTCCTTACCGCATGGCACCGAAAGAGTTGCAAGAACTGAAGGTTCAGTTAGAGAAATTGTTAGAGAAGGGTTTCATCAGGCCAAGTGTATCTCCATGGGGAGCACCCGTTCTGTTTGTAAAGAAAAAGGACGGAAGCATGAGGATGTGCATTGATTACCGAGAACTCAACAAGCCGACAATAAAGAATAAGTATCCCCTTCCCAGGATTGAAGACTTATTCAATCAGTTAAAAGGTACGGCTATTTTCTCGAAGATTGACTTGAGGTCGGGTTATCATCAGCTGAAGATCAAGCCAGCCGATATACCAAGAACGGCGTTCAGAACGCGATATGGACATTACGAGTTCACAGTAATGCCATTTGGTCTCACGAATGCCCCTGCAGTGTTCATGGATTTGATGAACTGAGTATTCAACAATTATCTTGACAAGTTCGTCATAGTTTTCATCGATGACATACTAATCTATTCCAGAGATTCCGAGCAGCATGAGGAGCATTTGAGGATTGTGTTGGAGATATTAAGAGCTGAGAGATTGTATGCCAAATTCCAGAAGTGTGAATTTTGGCTCGAGAAAATTGACTTCTTAGGTCATGTTGTTACAGCTAGTGGCATCGAGGTTGATCCCTCTAAGGTTGAAACTGTAATGAATTGGCCAACACCAGCAAATGTTGGAGATGTGAGAAGTTTCCTTGGACTAGCTGGATATTACCGACGATTCATCGAGGGTTTCTCAAAGATAGCAGGTCCTATGACTCAGTTGACCAGGAAGGGAGCTAGATTTCAGTGGACCGATCAGTGTGGACAGAGCTTCCAGGAACTAAAGAACAGACTTGTATTGGCACCCTTGTTGACCATACCAAATGGTTCGGATGGTTTCGTTATCTACAGCGATGCGTCCAAACATGGATTAGGTTGTGTATTAATGCAGAATGGGAGAGTGATTGCATATGCTTCAAGATAGTTGAAACCATACGAGAAGAATTACCCGACGCATGATTTAGAGCTCGCAGCAGTAGTGCATGGTTTGAAGATTTGGAGACACTATTTGTATGGGAGTAAATGTGAGATTTACACTGATCATAAGAGTCTCAAGTATTTCTTCACTCAGAAGGAACTCAATATGAGACAGCGTCCATGGCTAGAGCTAGTGAAAGATTATGATTGCACTATTCTTTACCACCCGGGTAAAGCAAACAAAGTTGCAGATGCTTTGAGCAGGAAGAATGCTGGACAACTATCAGCTTTGGGAACAATGCAAGATCAGTTGATTCGAGATTTTCAGAATCTAAGAATCGAGGTACGAGTCCCATCAGTTCAAGGAGCCAGCAGATTGGAAAATCTGACCATTAAACCAGATTTGAGAGGTCGGATTGTGGAAGCACAAGGAGGTGATAGATTCTTAGAAAAGATCAGATCCGAAGTTGGGACTGGCAAGAGAATAGGCTTCGAGATTGCCTCTGATAAAGCACTTATGTTTAGAGGACGTCTCTGTGTGCCGAAGGATGATCAGATCAGGAAAGAGATTTTAACAGAAGCTCATTCAGCACCTTATGTATGCCACCCAGGAGGGACAAAGATGTATCGGGATTTGCGTAATACCTTCTGGTGGAGGAACATGAAGGGTTGCATTGCAAGATTTATTTCACGATGCATGACCTGTCAGCAGGTCAAGGCCAAACATCAGAGACCGTCAGGATTGTTAAATCATTTGGATATACCAGAATGGAAATGGGAGAAAATTTCCATGGATTTTGTCACAGGGTTACCAAAATCAGCGAGAGGGAATGACGCCATTTGGATCATTGTGGATCGACTTACAAAGTCAGCCCATTTTCTACCAGTCAGGATGACTCTCAATATGGATCGGTTAGTGCAGTTGTATATCAGAGAGATTGTTCGACTTCATGGAGTACCAGTTTCCATTGTCTCGGACAGAGACCCGAGATTTACTTCGAGATTTTGGAAGAGTTTGCATGTGGCAATGGGTACTAAATTAAATTTTAGTACTGCCTACCATCCTCAGACTGACGGACAGTCTGAACGTACTATTCAGACGCTGGAGGATATGCTTCGAGCTTGTGTGCTAGACTTGAGTGGCAGTTGGGAGAATCATCTACCATTAGTGGAATTTGCCTACAATAATAGTTTCCAAGCTACTATTGGTATGGCACCATATGAAGCATTGTATGGACGGCGATGTAGATCACCAATCTATTGGGATGAGGTCGGTGAGAAGAAGTTATTTGGTCCAGAGCTTATTGAAAGAACAGTGGATGCAATTGAGAAGATCAGACTGCGGATTAAGACCGCGCAGGATAGACAGAAATGCTATGCAGATCAGAGAAGAAAGGATTTGGAATTTCAGATTGGGGAGAAAGTATTTTTGAAGATAGCCCCGGTGAAGGGCACCTTTCGCTTTGGGAAAAGAGGAAAGTTGAGACCCCGCTTTACTGGACCATTTGAGATATTAGAACAAGTAGGGAACATGGCTTATCGTTTGGCTTTGCCACCAGAACTAGCAGCTGTTCACGATGTGTTCCATGTTTCTCTGTTGAGAAAGTATGTTCATGATCCTAGTCATGTGGTGAATTATCAGTCTCTTGCAGTTCAGAAAGATTTATCCTATGTAGAGGCACCCATGTGCATAGTAGATAGAAAAGTCCATGTCTTGAGAAACAAAGAGATTCCGTTAGTCAAAGTTCAGTGGGGTAGACACAATAGTGATGAGGCTACTTGGGAAAAGGAAGATGAAATCCTAGCCAAGTATCCAGAAATCATAGATCAAGTAAGTTTAATTTCGTGGACGAAATTATTTTAAGGAGGTAAGGTTGTAGCGACCAAGAATTTTTCACGCGATTAAATAATTATTTTAAAATTTCGAAAACCGTGTCGCTGCGATCTCACCCATTTTTAAGCTAACGTTACGACGCGTTCATCTAGCCAAATCGAGAAATATCGAGTCATTTCAATTTTAAATTAAATTCCGAATTTCCAAAATCTTATTATTTTAATTATTTATTTAAATTATTATTTTCAAAAACGCTTTAAATTTCAATTTCGTCAATCTCATTTTATCAGTTTCACTCTTCCGACCCTGTTGAATTCGCGTACGAATTTTCCTCGAACTACGTGCATTACTTGTCAAGATTTCACACCACCAACTCCCACCTATTACATCTATCCCATACCATATCACACCCTACCTCTACATCACCAAACCTCAACCCATACTCTACCAACTTCATACTCAGCACCATTTTTTTTCACCAACCTCTCCATCTTCAGCTCTACCTCTCTCTCACGACATTGGAGGCTCAGCATTCCTTCAACTCCATTTCCAGCATCACTTCCAGCAACCAGCTCAATCAGCCAGGTAAACTTGAAAACTCCAATCACCATTTGAATCATCACCACTGCTTCCTCACAACACTGCACAAATCAAATTCCACCAATCAAACAACCAACCGACATTACCAAATCCAACACTTGCATATTCACCACCAGCTCACTGCCAAGAACAGTCCTCACCACCACTCTGATTCCTTCCAAATCCACACCATTTTCCAGTATCAGTCTCAATTCATCAAGCCCGGCCAACCTCACAATACTGCACCAACCGTTCCACCCAGCATCATCACCACCCACACTACTTCATCGCACCACCACCACTTACGCACCACAGCCACCACCTCCATCAACTCCAAGATCAAGCACAACTTTGAGCCTCGTTAGCCTCGGTTTTTAGACCCATCTCGCACCAAACTCTCACACAACCTTAATCCCTCCCTTGCCTTCGTTCACCGCCACCTGTCGGCGACGTTGCGCCGGCAGAAGCACCGGCTCTCCCTCCGGCCGCGCACGCCCCGTCGCCTCTGTCTCTCATCTTGAGAGAGAGAGAGAGAGAGAGAGAGAGAGAGAGAGAGAGAGAGAGAGAGAGAGAGAGAGAGAGAGAGAGAGAGAGAGAGAGAGAGAGAGAGAGAGAGAGAGAGATGGATGTATATGTATATATAATTGTATAATTTCAAATTTTGTGGAAAATTGCTGCTTAGCCCCAAGTTTTGAAATGTTTCAAAATCAGTCCTTATAGTTTTAAAATTTTCTTTTCAGCCCTTAAGTTCTTTAAATGATTTTAATCGGCCCTCATTCTTAGGATCAATTATTTCAAGCCCTCTAATTAAATATTCATTTTAGTCCCTTAACTTTAAAATTATCCATTTTAGCCCCCCAACTTTCAAAGTATTCGTTTTAGCCCCTCAACTTCCAAAATATTCATTTTGGTCCCTCATCTTTCAAATTATCCATTTTGGTCCCCTAACTTTCAAATTATCCATTTTAGCCCCCCAACTTTCAAAGTATTCATTTTAGTCCCTCAACTTTCAAATTATCAATTTCAGTCCCTAAATTGTTAACTATCATTTTTAAACTATAAATTTCAAAAGACTAATTCGACTTAATCTTTTAATTGGCTAGACGAAGCGTACGGAGAATTAAAGAATTGAAGTCGTTTCCCGCTCATCTTTGCACTCGTCGAGTTTAAGGTAGACTCGCCCCTATTAATTGATTTAAATTATGATTGCATGTGAATGTGTATGTTACGTGATTTATGTGAAATGAAATGAGATGAGAATGTATTTCTTATGAAATATTTATGTGGTTATGCTTGTCATAACTTATATGCTTTTATGCATGAGAAAGAAAGAAGAGAATATCTTGCAAGATAAATGATGATGTTATGCATAACTTATGTGCCTTATGTGCACGAGAAGAAAGAGCAACCCATACCTTATGATTTTAAAGAGCCTATGATTTTCAAAAAGAAGCTAGGTGCTTTAATGCACAAGAAGAGCAACCCACACCCTATGATTTCTAAAGAGCCTGCATTTATGTGTTCAATTATAATGTGGATTAATTAATTGGCGATGAGTCTACTGAGTATTTCTATGAAATGCTTACGTCTATTTTTAACAACATTTGCAGATTTCGGAGAAGGTGGCCAATGATGGATGATAGTGGCAATAGTCGTTAAATAATTGAGAATCTTATTTTGATGATCCATATTTCTAAACTTTGGCTATTTTTGAGATTTTCAATTATTTGAGAAATTATGGCATTGTCTAATGTTTTGTATTATTAACGGCTCGATTCGTTAATTTGAATTATTTCATAAATGTTTTCGAATTTTATCGATCATTACCGTATATTTAATGTTGCCAAAAACGGATTTCATTGATTTATTCCGCTAGAATATTATTTTAAAATTTAGATCATAAAATGACGTGGTAAACCGGGTATTTAGAACTTGGGGCGCTACATGGTACATGGGCTCAACTCTATGGTTGGTTCATAATGATCATGTGATCCTTCAATCTCTAGGATGCTCTGATGACCTTAAAATTGCGTAATTACAGATGGAACATATTGCTGTGAAATCGATTCCTTGTTAGAATTTTTATTAGGCATGATTCTTCAAAATTTTCTTACACCAAGTGTCCCATGGGCGTGCCAAATTGTTTCGCACTAGTATTGTTCTCTCGTGCTAATTAGAGCTACAAAAAAATAGTGAAATCGCAAACCGAACCCAACTTATTAGTTTGAAGTCATTGGTTTGAGACCGCATGGACCAGTGATTTTATTTTCCTCAAACCGATCAAAATCATTTCAAAATGGTTTGGTTTAGTTTTTTATTTTTGAAAATCGCAAAAAATCGAACCAAACGACTTTAATTTTTTAATTAAAAATAATTTTTTTTTTAATTTGAATTTACTTCCCCCCAAAAAAGCCAAATTTAACTAATAAAATAAAATTCTCATTTTCATTGCGTTGTTATGATCCCAGAATAGACTGCTAGTGTTTGAAGTTGGGGATTTTGTTTCTTCTTTGCATAGGAATAAATTCAAGTAATCATCTAACGTGAGTTTCCTATGAAATCCCTGCAATATCAATTAACTGTTTAGCAACCTTAGTCTCCCGATGAAGGATTTCCACAAAGTGTATGCCTTCTGAATCATAAGTGCCCTTCCTACTCAACTCTCATAGGAGAGGAATGATGTAATCTAGTTCCATTATTGAACCAAGAGATGAATTAGTTACGACATTCATTACCATTTTCTTATCAACTAATGAATGTTACCATATATTTGCTTATATTAACTTATTTTAGCTTTACTTATTAAGAAATGCGAATTAATTTGGAATCTAAAATATGTTATATTATGTCGATAGGTAAACCGTAGATTAAAACCGAATCAAACCGCAAAAAATTGTTTGGTTTGTAAAATGAAATAGTTTGATTTGATTTGAAAAAATGTCAAACTGCTTAAAATGGTTTGGTTTGAACATATGTCACAAACTACGCAAACCGGAC
Source organism: Ligustrum vulgare (assembly GCA_963555705.1). Lineage (NCBI taxonomy): Eukaryota > Viridiplantae > Streptophyta > Magnoliopsida > Lamiales > Oleaceae > Ligustrum > Ligustrum vulgare. The sequence goes on along the minus strand of OY743186.1, from coordinate 16,904,105 downwards.
TGTGTTCACCCCTAATGCTAACAATTAAAAAGGGATCAGATAAAAATGTAAGAGACAAACCTGTTGAGACAAATTCCAAAAAGGGGGTGTTTTGTACTAGAAAAACTTAAATTAAAAGATGCATCCAAGGGGCACTGGCACAAAATTTAAACTAAGAAAATTTTAATAAAATCTAAGATAAGAAAATTACATCTTTATTTGAGAGTTTTGATTTGTTGGTCTTCTAAATGTCTAACTTTTTAAAATATATACAAGATCTCCTAACTGCTTATTATTTTGAATTTCCAATCTACCGCCTTAGTTTCATATCTGGCTTGTAGTAACTGTTATCAACTTCTTTGTATAACCGTCTTTCTTCTCCATGCACTAAGTAACTTCCCATGATCATCGAACTTTGTTTGCCCAAGTTCTCTTCAACTTCCCGTATTGCACCAACTGCTCATGGTCTCTCCAACTTTTTACGTTGTGAGAATCACCCTTAATATCTTCAACAAGTTGCCTTAGATTGTGGGGTACGTTGTTTAAACTGTCTCTTTAAGGTGCTATTGTGATGCAGGAGGTAGCATTCCTCTTGGTTGGATTGTAAGTATCCAAAAGTTCAAATATGAAAATTCTGAAAAATAATAAACTTTCGAATCTCTCTGTACATGTGCTTGTTCTTATTATTTTTCTTGCATAATGGGATTTTAGATTTTGAGTTTGATCCCACTTATGTGGAATGGTATGATTGTTCATCCTCGTGACTCCATTTAATTGAATGACAGCGTTTTAGCATCACCATTTCCAGATTCGGTGGAATTTTGAAGTTTTGATTTGTAACTGCCATTCCATTTTCAATTTTTATCTCCATATTTTTTCTCTAGTTTGGTAATGTGGTATTTTTACAATTTATATAGTTGAAAGTTCCATTTTTCTGGTTGTAGCTTTTATTAAAAAGTTTGATGGGAGGTTATCAACCCAAATTCCCCAATTTTGAACATAAAATCTACTACGATCTCACTGGGTTATTTCCTTGATGCGGAGAAAAGCCCAAGTTTAGAGTAGTTTATTGGTACAAAGCTCATCTATCTATCTATTCTATTCTATTACTAAAGCGGCAATTTTAATTGGATTCTTAATTTTGAAGTGGGAAAAGAATCTAAAATTTTGCCAAAATATTAATCTGGACGGTTTTAATATTAGTGGGTGGTTACCTGAATTTTCGCACAAATTACAGGGTTACAGCAGTTTAAACATCTCTACGGATTGTCTCTGTAAAACCCAAAACTGAAAAAGATGGCTGCTTTGCTCATCATCTTCGCCATCAAAATTCATTTATCTAATCATCTTTGATTCTTTACCACCCTCCAATGCCGATCGGGCCCTGGATTTTGTCTAAATCAAATCCCATTTCTGAAATTGCTATCTGCAGTTGTTGTAAGTATTCACCACAATTTTATGTTCCATATTATTCTTATTTCTCGGCGTTTCTTTTGTTGTTAAGAATGTTTTAGAAATTTAAATAATGTCTATGGTTAATTGAGTTTGATATTGAAATTGTTTAAATAAACACTTTGAATATATTTTAGGTAAAATATGTAGGAGAATTTGGACAATTTTTATTTAATTTCAAAAACATATATATTTAAATAAAAATATCATAATATCGTTACAATATCATGTAGATCGCACGCATTATATACTAGTTTTACCAAAAAGTACTCTAAGAGCATCTTCAATGCACTCCATGGATTAGGATATGTGACAACGAAATAGACGAATTTCTAGAAAACGTGCATAAATAGATGGAGAAGTTTAAAATTTATCTCCAATGTTTCCTTCTGCATTTAAACAATTTTGATTATGTGACATTTTTTAAAATTTAAAATAAATAACTCATTTGCAAAATAATTAAAATAATCTTAAATTTTTTGTTATTATGAAATATAAATGTTATTTTCTTGGACTAATATTTTTATATAACTTTATTTAACTACAGTTTTTTTGTTGATAAATTAATTTTTTTAAAAATGCATATATTTTTCTAAATTATTAATCTTAAAAACAATGTTATTAATATATTCAAACTTTTTAGGTTGAAAAACAATGTTTATTCTATTTTTTTTTTTTTAATGTCCCAATTTCGAAAGCAAACACCCAAGTTTTGAACTCCATTTTTTTATGAACTTCCAAATTTAACGTTATTTTATTATAGTTAAAATAATTATAAAATTAAATAAAATGTTAAGTCATCAAGTCTCACGAAGCCTTTACATCTAGACGGAGCATTTCACATAATCTATTTTTTTCAAATCACGTCAGCTTAACATTGTAATCCATAGAATGTATTAGAGAAATATTTTTAACCAATTTCGTTTATTTACTGACGCGTCACGTCTTTCCTCCCATTAATTCATGGAGTGCATTGGAGACACTCTAATGATTGATCATGATGCAGGTATTTTCCTAACATCTTACCAATTAGCTTGCATGTATGCCAGTTGTTCAGACAACTTGCCGGTCAATGAATGAGACCTTGAGGCGATAAACCTTAAGAGTCGGACCTGCGATCCATGAAACTAGGTATTGTAGTTTTTTCCCTCACATTTGGGAAGTTTATTCATATTTCCACCAGTGATAAGCTAAGACTGTCCTCACCGCTCCCTCTTCTTCTTTATGTTGGATAAATTTGTGCATAATTATAATCTTTTAAAGAAAAAAAATACGTACATGCAAAGACGATCAAATAACGATTTACACTTACAAAATATCGAATAAATTTGGACTTATCGAAATCATGTTATGCACATATAATTTCGACTTAATAAAATGGAGAAATTAGAAGGAGATAAAATGAAGCGAAGTATGCGAATGTAAATCTCCTTAAGACGGATTTCGCCCCTTGCACTGATGCTAACATGATCAAATAGACATCCATCTCCCAAGATACAACGCTTCTTCCAAAATTAACATAACACATTATTAATTTTGTCGGGCGAACCAACGCTTGATTATACTCTTCAAGAACGGAATTGATATCAAATACGAAACTCAAAATAATTTGGAAATTATTTTGACGGAATTTGGAGAAAGAAAGAATTAGAAATCAAATATATAGAATTGATTTGGAGTGAATAAAATGGAATTAGGGAGTCCTATTTATAGATTTTCAAGTATCTCTTCAAAATATTGCAGTTCTTGGCAAAATTAATTTAAACCATTAGATGATACATTTTCATTTTTAATGATCTAGATTGCACATATTCATAAGGTTATGACTTTTCATATTTCAATCTTTGAATAGTCACATTTAATCCTAAACATCAAGACTTTTCAATATGAATATAAATATTTGAAAAGTTGTGACTAACTGTTACACCAATTGGAGACTTTTCCAATTCATATTATAAATAATTGACCAATTATTACAACACTTTAATCTTTACTTTCAATCACCATTAATGGCCAGATCAGAGGGCTTCAGCTACTGGGCCTTCAGATGAATAAAATGCAAAAAGAGAGTCCATCGAGGACAAGGCACATTGGAATAGCTGACAACACGACGCTTTTGTTTTACTTTTAGTCTTGTCTGAAATCCAAAGGCACGTCACACTTGCTAATATAGCCCAGGTGGACATTGAAAAGCAAGATAACCTTTGCCTCACTGGCTCTAAACATCTTTCGTTTGAAATACTACGATGCTTCTAATTGGCAACCCGGGGGAGGAAAGCGAATGCAGATTTCACGCAAAGTGAAATCTCAAGATTCAGATTGGGTTTGTGTTCGGTGTGGAGTAGATTGGGCTATTCCTTAACAAGGCTATTCAGTAAAGGCAAGAAGGGATCTATAGCGAGGGCAGTGGCAGCCCGGGTTTATGTGGCACAGAAGTCGTCCATCGCAATTGGAGGAGTGAAAAGCCGATTTCACCTTGCTACGGTGGCGTACAATTAAACGTGTTTCTATTTCTCTACCTCTGTCTTGAACTGGTGGTTGAGTGCTGGCACTGATCTAAATTCTAACTACATTATGGAGGGTTTCCGTCATTTCGCATATTTATTTATTTATTGGTGATGGTGAAGTACCAAAAAGGACATGGAGTGCAAATCTGATTTTTGAAATAAATAAATAAAAATTATTTCAAGTTAGAAGGGACCTTTCTCACCTAACAATTAATTCGTGTGGGTCATTTAATTGCCATTTCAACCATCCAACGATCAAACCTCCAACCAAATTCGAAATCGAATTCAAGCACAAGGCCAATCAACGGCTGGCTATAAATTGCATAAATAAATAAATTTAAAGGGAAAGACAGATAGAGTTGCTTATGTTTAAAAATAGACATTGAAAGTGACAATTATTTTTAATGTGAATTCATCCACATACAAATAAATCAAATATGAAATTTAAATATTCCATTTCAATTTAACCGAACCAACTGATCTCTTTAATTTAGATAGTGATAGAGAAGGACGACTTGTACATTTTCTAATCCATTGATGAAAAGAAGATAGACTCCATAGATCCATTTATAAAATCCTTGAATAAATTTCAAGTCGGTTGTTTTCTCATATAAAATATAAAAATCTACTTGTTACAAATTAAGATTGCTCTTGGTTGGCAAGTTTCATGATTTTCATTTTGTATTTTGGTGTCATTTTTTAATGGAATGGAATATATCAAGTCTTTATAAGTTGGATAGTATTATTATGTTTAATCACTAACGTACACCATAAATATGGTGGCTTTAGAAATATCAGTTCTAAAACGGAAAATTTCGTAACTACCTACATGTAATGTGAAGTAATTAAAAAATACGTAAGTTTCATACTATGTGTAATATTACTGGATTTGATTTCCTAGATTTAGAAAAATACCAGATTATCATGAGAGTATATATTTCTTGATTGACCTCAGTAATGATGGATCCTTTTATTTAAGAATGTTGTTATCATTTATTTAGTAGTTTAAATTAGGATGTTATACACCTTTCCAGAATTCTAGAAACACACATTTCCTTTTTGGCAGATTTCACTCGACTTGTGGATCTTTTTTTCAATATTCTTCGGTAGTAAATTACATTCAGAATTATTACGTGTGTTCTATTGTTATGTAATGTTTTATTTACGTGTAATTGTAGTTAATTTATGTGCAATGGATGTTAAATTTAGTGCATATCAATAGACTAAGAATCAATTTCATTAATATTATAAACACTGCAATGAGTCATATTGATTTGTAATGTTCTGATTACATCAAAAATGACAAAACAGAATTCATTTCATCAAAAATACATTTGCTGTAATGAGCCGTAATGTTCAAAATTAGATATACTACATTTGCTTTATTGTTTTGCTCAACAATCTCATGTTTAATCTACAATTTTCGAAATGTAGACATGACATACACATTGTAATGATATGTAATGTTCAAAATCAATCTTAGTACACCTATTGTAATGATCTGTAATGTTCAAAATCACACACATACACTTGCCGTAATTTCTTGTAATTATATTGCAATCTACATACTCAATTAGTTACACCTGATGTATTAATGATGAAGTTGTAATCATAAGTAATGTTCAAAGTCATACATGTTACACCTATTGGAATGTTATGTAATGTTCTTAAGATGGCATATTACACCTATCTTAATGTTGTGAGCAAAATATATCCAACACATGCAAACACAAATGTACTTGATTCATCTGTAATGATCTTTAAATGTATTACAAGACTAACACAAAAATATGAACACAAAGAACTGATTCAATTTCTACTAATAAGGACCACACATTACAGATGAATTAGCACTACAAACATGAAATTTAACTTGTAAAATCTGCTATAATGATCTTCAACATAAAAAACTGATTCAGTTTCTTCTTGCTGGACGATCCCTTCATTAGTAGAGGAAGATAGAGTCTCCGACTTCCATGGTTGAGGATACGGTTGCGACGTGGAGAAGAGCTGGTGGAAGAGCAGATGATAGATAAAATAAGGGATTAAAAGTGATGGAGATGATATAAGATTTTATTAAATTGGTTTTATTTTGGATAAAGATCAATATAGCGAGAATCATGGAGGGAGAGGGAGAGGGAGAGGGAGAGGGAGTTGAAAAACATGGTATTTTTCTAAAGCTTTTGTATTTACCGTATTTTTCAACATGAGTGTGAAGAATTAGTGTGTGATCTAATTATTCCATTTTAAAATCCAATTGCTTGTTTTGAGCTTTAGGCAAATAGATTATATGATATTTGGAGTTCAATTTTAAAATGTTAATAAGAACGAGGATCACGTCAAAAAAGTTTCTATTTTCAATCCATTTCTGACATTTGATTAAATCAACAAAACAAATATTGATCCCTCAATTCTCATCTATTTGCAAAATCAGTTCTAGAATTTATTTAGTATTTCTTTCCTTCTCACATCGCTGCATCTTAGATGATCTGTCGTAGGATGCTTTATGGCACTTCAATTATGTTGATACCTTCACATGTTCTAGCATATAACTAAAGTTTATGCTTGGTTTGAATAAAAAAAATATATTTTTAGTAGATTTTAATAAAAATTGATAAAATATGTGAATATGAATCACATAAATATATGATTTCTTATTTCTTAGTACACTGCTTCCTAAGAAGGGAATGGAGTCGTTCCACTAAAGGGTTGGGACCTCACAAACATGGTAAAATTAGGACAGTCTGATTCCATCTTTGTTTATTTTTGTTGAAGATCCGAAAGAACCATCTTTCTTTTATTTGTTGCTCTCTCTTCCTTAATGAATAGGTAGCTTGAGATAGAGAAGTAAAGTCAAATCGTTCTCTCACACCCTCCTTTCGAACTTTTGAATGTGAGGAACATGAAGAACTTCATAGTGTTATCGCTTTTAAAAGATCTACTTAAAATTAAATATTGGTTTTGAATTGAATTTTAAATCAATTTTTAGTGGAGCAGGTGGACACGACTAAAATTAATAAAAAAAAAAAAAGAAAAAAAGAAAGAAAGAGGAAATTGCACATCATGTTACTTTTTAATAGTTTTGATAAAGTCGTCACTTAGAAAAAAATTTTCTCTTCTAAAAAAATTGAATATCTATCCTAAATTAAAGTTGATTTGACCAGATGAAAAATATTTAAAATAAATAAATAAACCTTTGTTCGGTAACCGGTTTATAATCGGTCCAATTTTCAATATAACTTTTTAATCACACATATTTTCTCTTTTCAATTTTTAACCTTATATTCACCTTGAGATACGCGAAATAAATTGAAATTCACTCGTATCCCGATTTTCCATCAAAAACGTAAACCTAATCTCTCGTTCTCTCTATGCGTTTCCCCCAAATCGGCCACTCTGCTCAAGTATTTTCAGTCATCAAAGCCGACCATTACTCCGCCACTACACACTGCAAACACAAGCTACATCTTCCATATAAATAAGATGATTCCGTGTCAAAAATCTCAAACTTAAGTTCAAGTTTAGATAATTTAACATTTGTTTGGTAACACTGTTTGATTTATAAATTAGTTATATTTATGATTTTGAGGTAAAAAGTAGTGATTGAAAATTAAAGAAAGAAAATAGGTATGATTAAAAATCAATTTGAGAAATTATATGATTTATAAATTAATTTATTTTAATTACCAAACGGACTTTTAAACATGAGTTTGTGTTTGAAATGTGCTCATGTGGATTCCACTTTATGGGCCCTCGTCGGCCAAGTTAAAGGATTTGGCGGAAATGCAATAGTGGCCTGTACGGCTTCCTTTACCATGTTGGGGGAAACATGATTGGAAGTCTAATCACAAAAATTAATTTCTTGTGATTTAAATTATCGCGCCATAGAAATTTACCTATTTTATGTATTTGACTAGATCAAATTATTTTGTACATATAATAGTATAGATTAATACCCTTGTAGCGTACTTGACAATTATCTGTGTTGTTTCTTATTTTCACCAAGTTCCAAACCTTTAAGTTTTCCTTGTATTTTCCAACAACAACTGTGCAAGTGTGTGATCATTTTTCTCTAGATCTATGTTACACTGGAATTGAGGTTTTAATATAAAGAGAAAAACACAAACTACATATATTTTAGTATGTGTCTAGCCTACAAGTATACTATGGTTAGAAAAATAGTCTTAGGAGACTATTTATAACAAATTTACACTCTAAAATTTTACGAACCATAGTACTATAACTCATACCCATTTCTGCACAGCTTAATACAGGTTTTAAGCTTATATATATAAGGTGTATTGTGAAGCCACAAAAGGGAACCTGATCGAACCAATTAAACTAACACCAATAAATTAAATCTGATCTGATCAACTCTTGATCAATCAAAATAATTTATTAATCACGTTCTATCAACTAAAGAACGAGACTGCATTCTTAGTCTAATTGAAATTACTAAAACAATTATCATTGATTATGTCCTATGACTTATCGTTCTTAGATGTTATCCCATCGATCAACTCAAATATTCGAAGTAAGGATAAATGACTAAAATGTCCTTATTAGAATTTTCATAATTCTCAACTTTAATTTTCTATATGACAATTAAATGTAATCACGTCACATCACATCATAGAATTCAATAATTATTATCGAACCATTGAGCTCAAATTTAACAACCCACTAGAAGAACCAGTAAGATTATAATCATATCTAAAAGATGATGGATTCATAATACGAATATATGTTCCTTGTTAGTTCACTATAATTTCCAAAGTACCGGAAAATTGATTAGAAATTTGATCTCGCTCATTGATACCTCAAATTACTTCAAGCTAACAATTGAAGTTCCTTATCCGATCAGTATTAAGATCCCATGTACGACAAGTGAAATTAATTTTTTCTGGTCAATGTTACAAATTAGTTTCACATGGTCACATCCAATACATTCCAAATGCACTCTTAATTTTATTACCAAAGTCAAAGATAGATTTTAATAAAATCGAAACGTTCAAAATAAATTGTCCACATTTTTTTACTAATCGTGAATAATGATTTTTAGATTGAATCTTTTTGTACTTAACAATTTAAACACTCATTTTGTAATATTAAATTGACCTATGGATAAATACAAACTCAAAAAAATATAATTAATTTAATCAATATATTAATAAAAAATATTTTATTTCAAAATGTCACTAATATAAATAAATTTACTCAACGGGGCATATACTATCCAACACCACTACTCTTGCTGGTAATATATTAAACAATATTGTTTTTGTTTGTTTTGTAGTCGTTTATTGGTTGGTTAGTCTATTTGCTAAATTGCTGGAATGAATAATATTTTAGGGAATTGAATTCTTGAGAACTTATTTTTCTAGGAATTGAAAGTTTAATATATTTAATTGATTAAATTTTTTAGATGAAAAGTGAGAAATTTTTTGATTGACATTATTTTCCATGTCAAATATGGCAAGATTTAGATATTTTAATCAAAAAAATATTTTATTTTATTTCTTCACACATTTGTACTTGATTGATGATGATGATGATTTCTGGAAAAAAATATATTAACAACAATAAAAAATGATTAAACATGATGAAAAATTTTCTCACCTACTTGGTGAGAAAACAAATTCCTTCGAAACCTTGAAAACCAAGTCATGTACGCAAGAAGTGGAAAATTAATTCCATTGAAAAAAAATGCTATCAAAATATCTAAAAGGGTGGAAAGTGACAATCTTTTTTCACCCTTAATATTTTTCAGTCATGGTGTCTATGGAATGGATGTTAGTCAAATAATGAATGTTCAAAATGTCCTCATGCTATTTATTGGTTGGAATATTTCTTAGTTGATAGTTTGGCATTCGCAAATATAAGAATTTGTGGTTTTCTATTCTTCTAAGACTTTAAATTTGATAAATCATTTTTTCTCTCTGTAAATTGTTTAAATTAAGACTTCCTTGTTGATGCAAAGTCGTTCCATATGATGTATTTATATTTTGGTCTATGGATTTGTATTTAGACTATATTACATGGGGGCTGTGTGGCCCAACATGTGTAGGGCCCCACAACCCCACGTGAGGGTTATGGGAGAATATTAGTTCTCACACCACCTTAATACCATAATTTTGATTTATCTCTCCCAAAATATATTATTTGGATTATTGCCTTTTCCATAATAACATTTAAACAATTTACCACATTTTTTAAAAATATTTATTATTATTATTATTTAGCTACATTAACTGAATTTTAGAAAATTAAGCCAACAATCTTTTCCTAATTTAACTCACACATATTAATGGAAAGACAATCTTCCTAATTTGGCATCGTCTTCATTTTATTTTATATAGAAACGCTAGCTTCACAATCAGACTAGGGTTTGTGGCGATTTCCTCTACTGAAGTGAATCAGTCGATCGGGAAATTATTCTAGGCCAATTCACAACCGTAACCATGGTTACCCCCATCACTCTTCCATATATATTAGCATTATTATGCTTTTTATATATTCTTCTCTGCTTAATCCGTTTCTTTCTTTTGAAAAAAATAATAATTGCAGTCTCTGATAGCAAATGGAGATTTCTAGCATATTCTGCGTGTGCAGAATACAAACGTGGATGGGAAGCAGAAGATCATGCTCGCCTTGACCTCCATAAAGAGTATTGTCCGCCGTTTCACCAATGTTGTCTGCAAGAAAGCTGACATCAACATAAACAACCAGCAAAAGAATAGTTCCTTTTAATCTTAAATTGGCAATAATTTCACACATTTCTTAAATAGATGTGTGATATTAAATTGATTGTGAACAGCATGTTTCATTGGCATGATCAGCATTCAGAAATGATGCTCCTGATAAATTTATACCATGATGTGCATGATTTACCATACTATACATCCTGAATTCATTTAAAGCCAATCACGATCAGATTTTACTAGAGTTTTATCCTTTTAATTCTTGTTTGTGTGTCAAAGAGCATGTCATCGTTTATTGTGTATCGATGTACAGTTTGCTAGTGGACCACCATCACCTGGTGAATTTGTCTTGATAGATGTTTATTAAGGATGCACCACAATCCCATTTTGCTGACTACTTGTATCCTCTTCATCTTGTTACTTGCTAGTGATGTTACCTATTTAGGAGTGCAAAGTAATTCACCCGAGTTTAATTTCCATTTTCTTACGGTTCTGTTGGATGAAGTAGTTAAGCTAATTAGTTCAAATCTAATGCAACGGGAATAATAGATTATCATCATTACTGTGCATTTTTTCCAAAGAATGTATCATATGAGAAGTATCACCAGGGTTATATAAATCCTGTCAACATATGGCATCATTTATAGATTAAATAAATCATGGCCTCGTATCGTCGAAAAGGTAATGGATCAAAGTGGTCAAAACCTGCACCATTTTGTATTTTCATTCTTACTATCCTCATGTTAGATTGATTCTTCTTTATAGGTTTGAACCCGATATGCTTGCATTCTCAAGATGCTATTATGATGGAGGAGACAAGGAGAGGAGAGAACTTGGTAAAATTCAGAGGAGGTGGAAAACATTACATGTAAGCCTTCACATTTTAGTTTGATAAGTTGAAATGCTAAATAGGAAGTCTTTACGATGATATTTGTTTGGAAAACCATGACTAGTTGACAATGTAGGTCATATTTGTTACACTTTTAATCTTCACAATTCCTTGTACGGGTTTAACATTTTCTCTTTAGTGTTTCGTCTTTGTGGAAGAAGGAAAAGGAGGTGGATTTGGTTCTGTATTCCAATTTTGGATGTTATACGGGACTTGGCTGTCATGAATTTAATGCACTTCTAGATATTCATTTATGGGAAGATTTTTAAGGTGTTCATGTATATGGTTGTAACTACCAAGAATATGAACATAACTGTGTAGTGAAAGTAATAGGGATCCAAAATGAATTCTGCTTCTGATTCCTCAAAGAAAATTTAATTATATTTTATCAAGTTACAGGGCAGATGTTGTTACTGGAAATTAAGTTGTTTCTATCCATCTTCGATTAGGTTGTACTAATATCAAACATAACTTAGGGATTTGAACTATTTAGCTATTGGGGCCACCCTACTTTACTAGTAGTCACAGTTTAACCACTCTACTTTGAATATCTTCCCAGTGGCCACCCACCTTTGGGACTTCTCAACACAGTGGCTACTCAAACATATTCCGTCCATAGCAGCGTCTACGTAGAGGACAGATTTCCAGCGTGGCCATTTAAAAACTAAAGGTGGAAACCATTTCAACCATTTAGACTTGTTTTTATCTTGGCTAGCCATAAATCATGCAAAATATCCAATTCGGCCTCAAGTTATCTGGCCCCACAAAGGTAATCTGATGAACCCTAAAATCCCAAATCACCGCTAATTCAAATCACACACCACCGGTTTTATTATTCATTTTGCACCATTCCTGAACATCGACTTCAAACATGTATGTCTATTGAACTATATATTTTCATAAATCTCTTGTTCGAAAGATTTTCTATTTCTCACGACCTCAAAATAGAACATTTTGTGTTTTCTCAGTTCTGAAGCTTGTACTATTCGGAAACTTTTTGAATTTATGAGTAATTGAGATAAATTTATTTTCGTAATTCGATTGTCGTGATTTGAAGAGTGCTCGTATATTTGATTTATGAGCAGCAAGGTGTTTGATTAGGTTTTTTATTGATTAGTTAAAATTTGGATTATTTAATTGGACATTGGTACTAGAAAAATGTTTTTGTTAAGAATTTGATGGCATGATAAGCTGAGGGTCTTGAGTATTTTTTTTGGTTTCCTCTTGAAATTGTTAACTATGGTTTCTAGGTATTCTTAATGAAGGGGAAGAACTACGAAATATGCCATACTTGTAGAGAAACCGGCCATTGGTTGGATGAATGCTCGAGGAAGCGTCGATGGTATGTGGAGTTGGTTTTGTGAGATTATCCGAAGTTGAGAAGATGACACAGAACAAAGGCAAGCTATTTTCCTGTTGCACTGTGGAAAATTGTCGTTTCTTCGATTGGTATAAACCTGAATCAAACAAAATGCAGTCAACTGAGAAGGCGAATAATGAAGGACCCTCCGGACTCTCTAGGTTACTTAAAAACTGTGCAAGAATTACCGATGACGATGATGTGGAGATATCACTTACAATCTCCATCCATAAGAGTAAAGACACAACGAATGGGAAGGGGGAAAGAGTAACTACGAGAATTACTGCAGTCACTGTCCAAATTTTCAATTCTGTTGAAAATCTAATTTGTAGTCATGAACCCTTATGTTGGTGTTTAGAGTTTGTGATTTAGTGTTATAATTTTCCTTAGTTTCAATGCGTAATTTGTGGTAATGAACCTGTAATTTCTGATTGTAAGACAATGAAGTGATTCATCACAGGTCTTTATGTAAGTTTCTTGTTCTTGTTTTGTTTAAATGTTTAAACTTCTGTGATTAGGCATGCAAGTTGAAGCATACCAACATCAAACTGTGAACATTTAAACAAAAATGGCCACTTAAAGAATACCATCATGTATTCACTTGTAACAAAAAAATTACACTACATATGGCTGGACATTTGATCAACACAAAATCCCCTTACTTTAGCATCCTGACCGTACCATCTACAGAAAAATATGGACATTTGATCAAGAAAAAAACTTTTCCTAGGTTAGACAACAAAAGTTATGATAACATTAAGCTTCCAAAAAAAGGGCCAGCTACATTCTTCAAGCATTCCCCTGAGTGTTAATGAAGTCGGTCTCCTCCCATGGAATGTGATATTGAAGTGGCTATTGTAGGGCTATTTTCGAAGGTCCCGATCGAATAACTTTAGCTTTTTCCTCTACTACAACCATTGGGTAGGCATGAACTGGAAGAAATTTCCTGTGTCCGATTCTTGCTCAACATTCTAAACATTTTGCCAATTCATTTTCTTAGCTGCAGTCAATTTCCCCTAACAAGTCGCAAAATATTTAGTAGCTTATTTTTACGTTCTAGACTGCAAGAAATTTAAACCAAATAAAAGCTCCCTTACTCGTTCAGTAACTTGTATGTCATGATGTGTGTCAACCGGTTCCAAATGACCTTCAAACCAATCCTGCAATCCTTGGAAAAAGAAAATGAAATTATTAGCAATGTAGTATGATTAAAAAAAAATCACAAGCGGAAATACTTTACTAACATCTTTTGGTGCGCTTTCCTTTCAGTGGTACCGCATGTTGTGCTCCCGCAATCCACATATTGAGCATGTCATCCTCAATCGACCTTTTTCCCTCAAATACATCTTTTCCTGTGAATGTGTTGTTCCATCCTCCTGTTTATCTGTCTCTTTCCCTTTCAAGGTACATTCCATGAAGGGTGGGATTAATTTCATCATGTCTACCTCTGGACATAGTCTCATACCATTTATTAATTAGCCTTTTTGGTTTTTTTCTTTATTAATATATTATTTTATGTTGTTTATTTGATTTTGAATTATATCTAGCAGGCTCTAATGGAAATTCCGACACCAAATTGTGTCCTTAGAATCTTTTTAATTTTTGAAAGAGTGGTACTTAACTGATTCACATCGCATTTCTTGTAGGGTGCGTTGTAATTCCATAAACATGTCTAATACTTCATTACTTTTGAAATTACTTAATTATGTATTTTCTAATGAAGAACACAATTTGATAGAAGAATAAAATATTTGTTGTATTATTTCACAGTAATACATAAAGTTAATATATACAAGAGTTTGATATATAACAGAAAAACTAAAAGATAAGATTAGCTATACAAGATAAAATTAAATGGTTACATAAAGATTATAATAATTTGTTGAAGATGAAGTTGGATCAGCGCTGAACTTCTTCAACAAAAATTGGCCGGGTGAATTTTGCAACAAAATCTGGCTGAGTGGCTTCATGTGTTGCTTCTTTGTCATGCAAAGGTGTTGAGTGATTTCCATGCTCATACAAATGTGTTTCACATGGAATGATGCTCTTTTTCATGCTTTCTCTAGCAGGCCCTCGCAAGATTGAGGCTCCGTTGGAGACACCAATCTTGGACCAACTGGAAATAAATTTTGATGGTGGAAATGATTTTTTTTAGAATATCGGCTAGTTGGTTATGTGTGGAGATATATGAGATAGTGAAGGACCCATTTTGGACATGGCTACATACAAAATGATATTTAGTGGCTATATGTTTCATATGCGAGTGAAAAACTGGGTTAACTGCTAGGTATGTCGCACCAAGATTATCACTGTAGAGGGTTGTCTTGGAAGGTAGACTGACATGAAATTCACTTAACAGATTTTATGACCATAAGATCTCAGTAGAATAGGATGCAAGTGCACAATATTCAGCCTCTGTAGAGGAGCGTGCTATAGTGTGTTGCTTTTTAGAATTCCAAGAGATTAGACATTTCCTTAGATAGATAATTTACGAGAAAGTAGAGGAGTGATTATTGGGGTTACTATCCCAATCGAAATCACAGAATGTTGTTAAGGATAGAGTAGGACTATGACGTAGAAGAAGACCGTGATGAATGGTCTGTTTGAGATATCGGAGACCTGCTTAATAGCGGTAAGATGAATTTCGGAAGGATAGTGCAAGAATTGGGACAATTTGTTGACAGTAAAATAAGTGTTCGGTCGAGTGAGGGAGAGATATTTTAAGGCACTAACAAGTTGACGGTATTCCGTGGCATTAGTGTGAGAGGAGTTGTCAAAGAGAGAAAGGGTAGTGGTATTGGAGAGGGGAGTAGACACCTCTTTAGCACCAAGCATATTGGCATGAAATTGAAGATCATGAATGTATTTGTGCTAGCTAAGAAAAAAGAAAGAGTCGGTTCCAATTACTTCTATCCCAAGAAAGTAATCATGGGGACCTAGATTTTTAACAGAAAACTTGAGAGAAAGGGTAGAGATAAAGTTCTGAATAGCACATATGTTGTTTCCAGTAACGAGAAGATCATCAACATAAACAAGAAAATATAGTGTAATATTAGAGCAAGAGAAGAGAAAGAGAGAAGAATCAATATATGAAAGTTACTAAAGCCATAAGAGAGGAGAAAATAACGAAGTTCATGAAACCATGCACGCGGTGCTTGCTTGAGACCATAGATAGCTTTTTGCAAGCGATAGACATGGCTAGGAAATCAAGGATCAATGAAACCTAGTGGTTGACTCGTGTAAACTTCTTCTGAGAGAGTTCCATGTAGAAAGGAATTGTTAACATCCAACTGATGGACATGACATTGGTATGTTAGGGCAAATGTTAAGAAAATCCTAATAGTAGAAGGCTTGACAACAGGGCTGAAAGTTTCGTGGAAATCAATACCAGGTTGTTGGTGAAAACCCTTTGCTACAAGTCTTGCTTTATAACGCGAGATAGTGCCATTGGGATTTCTTTCAATTAGAAATACCCATTCGCAGCCTATGAGATTCATGGATGAGGAACGAAGAACTAAGTTTGGTTTTGAAGTATGGAATTAATTTCATTAGTCATTGCTAAGCGCCAATGAGATGACTTAAGTGCTTGAGTAATGCAAGTAGGTTCCACGGATTCCGCTATAGGGTGACTAGTAGAAGTGTTGTGGATGCGCTTGGGGTGGTAGGTACCACTTTTAGCATGAGTGTTTAATGGGTGAGGATTAGTAGTAAAGGGAACAGTAATATAAGAGTTATCAGAATTAATTGGGGGGCTATCTTGGTAGGGAAATGGAACGGTGGACCGTGACTGCTCAGTTGAAGGAGAGTTAGGATGGGAAAGAGTAGCAGGAGTATTGACGTTAGTGTGTGAGGTGCATTGAGGCACACAAGCCATGGTAGAGATAGCCATGCACGACGACATTGTTGGAGAAGAGAGTGTATCAACGGGCAAGGTTATTTGACCAGCTCGGATAGGAGATGAGGAGACTTGATCAGTATTTGCATGAGTGAGAGAAGTTGGAATACGGCTAACTGGGATAGGAATTGGGACAGCCAAGGCAGTTGTGGGGGAATTAAGAGTCTCAAAATGTGAAGACTTAAAGGAAGTAGAGAAGGGAAATAGATGTTCTATGAACCGAACATGACGTGAGGCAAATATTTTGCCATGTTGATAATCGAAGCATAAGTAAGAATGGTGTTTGACATCGTAGCCAAGAAAGACACATGGTTTTGAGTGAGGCTCAAGTATCATTTATGTAACGATCGAGAATTTTTACGCAATTTAATAATTATTTCAAAGTTTCGAAATTCGTGCCGCTGCGATCTCACCCATTTTTAAGTTAACGTCGCGACGCGTTCGTCTAACCAAGTCAAGAAATATCGAGTTAATTCAATTTTAAATTAAATTCCGAATTTCAAAAATTTTATTATTTTATTTATTTATTTAAATTATTATTTTCAAAATCATTCTAAATCCCAATTTATGTCAAGCTCATTTCAACAAATTTTTTTCCGACCCAGTTAATTCACGCGTATCATTTTTCTCGAACTACGTGCATCGCTTGTCAAGATTTCACACCACCAACTCCCACCTATCACATCAATCCCATACCATACTCTCACATTTCCCAACCCCTCTTTATACATCACCACACCCCACAACCATGATCCACCAAACCCAAGCATCACCTCCAACTCAGTACCACTACACTGGAATCACCCAAACCTCAAACAAATGCAGCAGTCACCTCCATCTCCACTGAACCAGCCATCACCACTCCCACCTTCTTCTTCTTCTTCTTCATCATCATCATCATCATCATCATCATCATCATCATCACCACCTCCATCTCCAGCCACCAACCTCCACAGTCACGGCCACCATCCACCACCAAGCTGCCAACCTAGCAGCCATCGAACAACCAGCCACCACCTCCACAAAACGCTCCACCATCACCACACACCAGCAACTAACTCCAAACATCACTGCCCAAGTTCCAGTCAACACCCAATGCTACTGCCACCAAAAATGTCAAACCAACACCACTACTCGCACCATCTGCCTCCACTGTCAGCACCATCAAATCGCGGCCAACCCAACCCCAATCTCAACCAAAATAAAAAACCCAAAGAGGAGAACCTATAACCCACCTCGACCGCCGGTTCTTCGCCGGAAAACTAGCTCCTAAGCCTCGTTTTTTGCCTCGGTTTCGCAACCAAAATAGCACCAAACTTTGCCTTGTTGCTACCATCTCTTCCTTTTGGTCACCGCCACATGACGGCGGTGATACCGCCTTTGAATCGTCGGCTGTTGGCGCCGGCAGTACCTCAGCCGCTCCTCCCCCCCCCCCCTCACGCCCTTCTCCTCCCTCTCTCTTCAGTCCCGGATGAAATGGGTAGAGAGAGTAGAAATCTGATTTTATTGATTTTTCAGATTTTGCACTTGAGTCCCCAAGTTTTTAAAATGACTTAAATCGGTCCCTATAGTTTTAAAACCTATTATTTCAGTCCCCTTAAGTTCTAAATGATTTTAATAAGCCCTTCATTTTTAAAATCAATTATTTTAAGCCTTCTAGTTTAATATTCGTTTTGAGCTTCAACCCAACTTTTGAAAATATTCATTTTAGCCCCTCAACTTTCAAGGTATTCGTTTTAGCCCCTCAACTTTTAAAGTATTCATTTTAGTCCCTTAACTTTCAAATTATTCATTTTAGTCCCTCAACTTTCAAATTATTCATTTTAGTCCCTCAATTTTCAAAATATTCATTTTAGTCCCTCAACTTTCAAATCATCAATTTCAGTCCCCAAATTGTAAATTATCATTTATTTAAACTATAAATTTCAAAAGACTAATTTGACTTAATCTTCTAATTGGCTAGACGAAGCGTACGGATAATTAAAGAATTGAAGTCGTTTCCTGCTCAGCTTTGCACTTGTCAAGTTTAAAGTAGACTCGCCCCTATTAATTGATTTAAATTATGATTGCATGTGAATGTGTATGTTATGTGACTTATGTGAAAGTCATTTTTATGAAAAGAGATGAGAATGTATTTCTTCGGAAATATTTATGTTGAAATGAGAATATATTTCTTACGAAATATTTATGTTGTTATGCTTATCATAACTTATGTGCCTTATGTGCACGAGAAGAAAGAGCAATTCATACCCTATGATTTCAAAGGGCCTATGATTTTCAAAGAGAAGACATGTGCTTTAATGCACGAGAAGAGCAACCCACACCCTATGATTTTCTAAAGAGCCTGCATTTATGTGTTCAATTATATTGTAGATTAATTAATTTGCGATGAGTCTACTGAGTATTTCTATGAAATGCTCATGTATATTTTAACAACATTTGCAGATTTCGGAGAGGGTGGCAAGTGGTGGATGATTGTGGCAATAGTCGCTAAATTGTTGAAAATCTTATTTTAATGATCCGTATTTCCAAACATTGGATAATTTGAGAATTTCAAATATTTGAGAAGTTATGACATTGTCAATTGTTTTACAATATCAATGGCCCGATTTATTATTTAGAATTGTTTCATAAAGGTTTTAAATTTTATCAATCATTATAGTTTATTTTAATGTTTTCAAAAATGAATTTCAGTTATTTCTTCCGCTAATATATTATTTTAAAGTTTAGACCAGAAGATGACGTGGTGAACCGGATAATTAGAACTCGAGGCGCTACAATTTAGATTGGGAGTGGGTAAACGATTGATTAAGAATGTTACTGTCTGAAAGGAATATTGCCAAAATGGGGTGGGGAGAGAGGCGTGATGTAATAAAGTGAGCCATATTTCAACAATATGCCTATGACACCTTTTGGGGAGACCATTGTGCTCTAGAGTGTAGAGAGGAGTTATCTTATGAGTGATTCCATGAGACTGTAACATATTTGTAACCTCGATGTACTCCCCCCCCCCACCATTAGTGTATAGAATTTTTATTTTTTATTCGATTATTTTTTCATCATGATTTTTAAAAATTGGAAAAATACTAGAAACATCAGATTTCAAACGTAAAGGAAAACACCATGTGTAAAGAGAATAATGATCAACAAATAACAAGTAATATTTGAAAACTTTTCGGGATGGAACGAGATTAGGACCCCAGACATCCAAGACAATGACCTCTAGTGGGCGACTACTAACTAAACTGGAATTAGAAAAGGGAGCTGATGGCTGTTATTACTGATACGAATCGTAGTGGGCTTAATAGAAAATCAAATATTCAAGCCAAACAAAGATAGGAGAATTTGAACCACGCGACCGCGTGGTATAAAATGGAGGGCAATCATGCAAGAACATCAAAAAACAACCCGAGACTATAAGGGCCAACCACGCGATCGCGACCATGACGCCCAAGCGATCGCGTGGGTATAAAATTAGGGTTTTACACATTTTTAGGTTCAATTTCGTCTTTGCTTATTTTAGGGTTTATTATGGGCTTTTATAGCAGCTAGGGCTACTTTAATTCCGTTTTGCTTATTTATATTCATTTCATTCATTGTAACAATCAGACCTGAATTAATGAAATTTGTGTTGAGTGGTTTTCCCTCATATATTGTTCTGGATTGAACACTTTCGAACTTATCAAATATTGTGAGATATTTGTGGCGTTCACCAAATCGAACTTATCAAGAATCTGGACATTCCTTGTGGCGTTCACCCCTTTGTAGTTCTTATCTCCGCATTGTAACGGGTCTCGGGTTTAATATACCCCTGGTTCTTGCGTCGTGAGGTCAGGGTTGCATTGTTATCGTCTATCAATGGGATTTGGAGCTTTCCGGCGTTTCGAGTCGTAATCCCGAGTGTTCTTCGTGATTCCCATAATGGATCACATCATCTGGTATCAGAGCTAGATTCTAGATTCAGGTTTTGTTTTTCTATTATATCCAGTTTGATTTTGTATTTTTATCATAGAGTCTACACAAAATCATCCATATCTTATTGTTGAGTCTTGTTTTCAAGTTTTCTTGTTCTTCGTGTCAGTCATAATTTTTCCAGTTTTGATCCATATAAAATCCAAAAAAAAAAATTTCAAAAATGTTTAATTTATTCGATTCTTATCCAAATTCTGTTCTGTTTGTTTTGTCGTGTTCGTCGTGACCCCCTCCCGGGATCACATCCGTTGGTATAAAAAAATCAAGAAGGACTTTCTTGAATTTCCTTAATTGATATTCCTTACTTTCCAAGTCAAAATTAAAATTCATTATTAGTCCTTGTGTCAAACTATTATTCAATTCCATTCCACAATGTCCAAATTTCACGAAAATTCATCATTCAGGAAATATAACCACCAATCTTCTCTGCTTGTCATGATGGAGAAACAGTTTGAGGAGTTAGCTACGAAATTGGATGCTAAATTTGATGCGAGATTAGATGCGAAGTTTGGGAAGGTTAAGAACTCAGTAGATATGCATAGTACAGGACTTTCTCAACAGCGTGAAAGGGAATATAGGCATAACCATAAACCTAGGGTTGGGATTGGAGTTGATTGGGATGAAGAGATTAATGCGAGGGCGCATTTGAAGAGTCGAACAGAAATTTATGAGGAAATGTTGATGTATGAACGGAATGCTAGAAAAGAAGCTAAGTTAAAAAGGAGGGAGAGTGAAAGAGAGGCTGAAGCTAAATTGCAATAGGGGAATGAAGGTGAGAATATAGTGGATTCACAGTTAGAGCCTCGGGATAAGAATGTTGAAAAGAAGGAGGGCGAGTTGAACATTGAAATAGTTGAACAAGCTCCAAATTTTGAGGTAAGAGATGAGGAATTAGAGGATGAAAATTTGAGTAGTGTTGAGGAGGAATTGTGTGGTAAAATGGTTGATAAACAAGTAGTTAATATTAATGATGAAATGCATGAATTGGAGGTTGGGCATGAAGTTAAAAATTTGAGCTCTGAATTGGAAGATCCACATTTTGGTAGTGATGAGGTAGTACATGAACATGGTGATACAAATGTGGAGGTAGGAGATGTGGCTGAGTTTGAAGATAAAAAAATTGAACAAGAAATTGCAAAAGAAGAAAGAGGGGAAGAGAAGAGCCTCGTGGTCCAAAAAGTGGAGTTGGTGATGGTTGATTATGAATACAAGGATCCATACCTTGTACTTCATGAAACTAACATTTTCCACCCCATTTTATTTAATTCTTTCTTGCAGGCTAATTATGTTTGGAAGCTTCAACCACACTGAAAATAGCAAAGGAAGTTCAAGCTCCATCTCTTCCATGTTTTCCAATCAAAGGAGCCCAATTTATTGAATTCATGGCATGGAAGCAGAAATTTTCCATTTGATCCGGAAGGAGTAACGGTAACTCATGAACAACACTATGATTCGGGGACAAATCATCCTAAAGAAGGAGGGAATGATACGAATCGTAGTGGGCTTGATAGAAAATCAAATATTCAAGCCAAACAAAGATAGGAGAATTTGAACCACGCGACCGCATGGTATAAAATGGAGGACGATCACGAAAGAACATCAAAAATCAACCCGAGACTTCAAGGGCCAACCACGCGATCGAGACCATGACACCCAAGCGATCACGTGGGTATAAATATTAGGGTTTTATGCGTTTTTAGGTTAAATTCTGTCTTTGCTTATTTTAGGGTTTATTATGGACTTTTATAGAGACTAGGATTTCTTTAATTCCTTTTTGCTTATTTATATTCATTTTCATTCATTGTAACAATCAGACTTGAATTAATGAAAATTGTGTTGAGTGGTTTTCCCTCATATATTGTTCTGGATTGAACACTTTTGAACTTATCAAATATTGTGAGATATTTGTAACGTTCACCAAATCGAACTTATTAAGGATCTGGACAATCCTTGTGGCGTTCACCCCTTGTGGTTCTTATGTCCGCATCATAACGGGTCTCGGGTTTAATATACCCCTGGTTCTTGCGTCGTGAGGTCGGGGTTGCTTTGTTATCGTCTATCAATGGGATTTGGAGCTTTCCGGCGTTTTGAGTCGTAATTCCGCGTATTCTTCGTGATTCCCATAACGGATCACATCAAGGTCCTTGACAACAAATGATTTGGGGAAAAAATCAATAAATGTTAGATTTTCATTTAGGTACACATAAAACATTGGAAAGTTTAAATTGTGGAGATAGAGAAATGAAACCAATATGAGAAATATGAAGAGCATCATTATTACCTAGAACCACCTCATCTAGACCATCATACTGTTGATGAAGAGAGAGATCCTCAAGTTGAGAAACAACATGGTTGGAATCTCCGAATTCAACAATGAGATTGCTTGATGATCTTGTGGAGTTAGACATATTATTCACTGAATGCTTGACTGGCTGCAGATGAGGAAATAGCACCCGACAAGTATTTGCCTTGTGACCTTTTAGGTTGCAATATTGACATATAACAGGTTCTCGAAATCCATCACTTCGAGAGTCACGAGCAGGGCCACGATTATTGGTTGAGGAACGCTTCGAAGGTGGTGGTGTTTGAGAGAGGTGCGGATTTGGAAGTAGGCCTGCGGATGGATTGCTAGAAGGAGAATTTCTACTGGAATTTTTTTTAGACCAATTATTACGACTGGATGGTGTATAGTTGAGAGAAGGAGCAAAGATGGAGGAGACATTATCGGAGTCGAAGAGGAAGAGCTCATGATCGATAAGTTTGTCATAGAGCTCTTCAAAATCAAAGGGGGTGTCTCAGTTTCTAATAGCAGCAATCACTTCTTTGTAAGCTGAGCCAAGTCCTCAGGTAGAATAGATTAGTAAGTCAGCCTTGCTAAGCGGTGCGTCGAGACGAGTTAATTCATCAAATAAGGCTTTGATTTTCAAAAGATATTCTGAGATTCCAAGAGTTCCTCGAGATAGATTGGATAATTTGTCTTTCAAATGTATAATGTGGGACTATGATTTTTTGGAGAAGATAAGTTCAAAATGAGACCATGCTTCATGTGACGTTGTAACCGTAGCAATTAAGGGAATTACTTCTTCTATGAGACAAGCAAGGAGAGCACTGAGAATTAACATGTCCTGACGTTTCCAAAGAACAAACTCAGGATTAAATTTTTCGATGTTGTCAAATTTAATGGTTGGAGAAGGAGTCTCGGTTGATCCATCAAGAAAGTCGAGTAGATTTAGCACATAGAAGAGAGTCGAAAATTGGAGTTTCCAAAGTGTGCAATTAGTCCTTGTTTGAGCCCCATTATTTCCATTTATAAATTGAGTTTTGAAAAATTAATGGTTAAAAAGTGGTTTGAAAAGTAAAAAGTTGTGGGCTTGACTTTTTTGGATGGTTAAGATTGATTACTTTAGAAAAAAGTGGTAAATTTTGATGAGAAATAATGGTGCTCAAACAAGGGCTTAGTGTGGTTGAGTCGAAGAGGTAAATGGGTGAAAGCATTAATCTATATTAAGTTAGCAGTCAAATTTTCGGACTACTCTTTTTTGATAACAGTAGACATTATGTGAAGAAGAAAGCTGGACAAAGAAAAAAAAAATTTGAGGCCGTAATGAAGAAAGCTGGACAAAGAGAAAAAAGGAAGGACCGATGCTCGTGAGAGTCTTAGTTATGGCTTTGATACCATAATGAAGAACACAATTTGATAGAAGAATAGAATATTTGTTGTCTTTTTCACAGTAATACATAAAGTTAATATATACAAGAGTTTGGTATATAACAGAAAAACTAAAAGATAACTAATGGACAGTTTGAGTATAAGAATGTTATGAAAAATAAGTGCTATATAGACCGTTCCAAATGACCCACACCCAAGAAATTCACCTTTCTACCAAGAGCTAATACTGCACCTGAGTAAACCATTCGACGAGACAGAATCAGTTGAGGCTTCTCTTGTACCCAAAACCACCCAGAAATCTTAGAAGTCACTCAAGATCAGCATCCTGCTTGAGGAGATTCTTATCATCATCTTGAAAAGCCATCTGAATAGTTTAGATGCCCTAATCTGTTATGCCATAGTTTCTCTTTTTTGGTACTAACAGAATTGCAAGTTATGTGACTTTCAAGTGTATAGCATTTATCTCTAGATCTAAATCCCTTAAACAAACCACTTTTTAGCGGATTAGACTTCTTGTCACAACTTAAAACCTTGCAATATTCTTTTGAAAACATGACAATCAAGTTATCATCACACAATTGTCCTACACTAATCAAATTTGCCTTAAGTCCTATAACATATAAGACATTTGTTAATGTAGGCAATCCCTTGATGTTGATGATACCAGATCCATCTATCTTACCCTTTTGGCCATCACCAAATGTAACAGCACCTGTCTCGCCTTTTTCGAAATGAGTTAGTAGAGAGAGATCACCTGTCATGTGTCTAGAACATCCACTATCAAAATACCATGTATTAGGAATCAAGGCACTTAAAGACAATTGAACTACATAAGCATTAGTTCGAATTTTCTTTTCTTGTCAAGAAACAAGTCTTCTTTTGTGTGAATTGATTAATTTCAAGTATTCATGACACCTAAATACATCATAACCAGATTTGGCACAAAAATTACAGAATACCTGAAAAATAGATGTATCCTACTACTCTGTCGAGATTGAAATTTCCTGTCGTTCTGATGGACAGATTCATCTGGCTTGTACAAATTCGGCTGAAATGGTCTTCTTGTGTAGTTCCTGGCTGGATGTGAGTTTTGAGTTCCAGCAGCATTGTATTGATGATGATGAGAGGTGGATGCATCTTTATAATTCCTACTTTGTTCTTTGCATCTGTATCCAGATTCTCTTACAGAGTTTATATTATGGTCATGATTTTTACCTTTTCCTTCATATACAAGACCTATTTTTAAGCTAACAGGTCTGCCACTGTTCAGGATTTCATCAAGCTGGACAGATCCAAGTGCCAGCTTCTTGATTTTGTCTTGTGCTTTAGTAAGTTCTGAACTGAACCTGCTTACCTCATTTTGTTCAACTTCTGAGAACGCAGATGCGTCCAGTTGTTGTTCCCTACTGTGCTTAGCGAAGGCCTGCATAAGAAGAGTTACCAGATTCAGTACCAGACAGCTGTAAAGCAGTAAGGGTAGTTACCTGTTTTTCAGAATTGCTGATTTCTGATTTTGATTCTGATTCATCTGAGTCTCCATCACTCCATGTAATATTCATGGCCTGCCTTCCCTTGGTCTTCTTTTGAGTATTAGGACAATCTGTTGCAATGTGTCCATATCCTTCACATTCTCTGCGTTGAATTCGACTCCTAGGCTTTCCTTCAGACGAGTTACCATTAAGTTTTGGATAGAAATTGTTTTTCCTCCATTGTTTTTGTGTTTTTTGATTCTGGCATTGAAGATTTGTGGATCTTTCTTTTTGTTTACCCTTGAGGAACTTTTTAAATTGTCTGGTGAGAAGTACGAAGTTTTCATCTTCATCTGTCTCGCCAGATTTGAATGGATTGTCACTGTTTTATTTGAAAGCAATCCCTGGTGTTTTGTCTTTCTTTCTTCGAGCCAGATTTAACTCATAGGTCATCAATGACCCTACAAGTTCCTCGACTCGCATGGTTGAAAGATCCTTGCTTTCTTCAATCGCTGTCACTTTTGCATGGAACCTGTCGGGTAAAGATCTAAGAATTTTTTGTACAATCTGCTCATTTGAGTAGGTTTTCCCAAGAGCTTCAGCTGAGTTGGTGAGATCACTCAATCTGGCGTAGAAGCTTTTGAAGTCTTCTTTCTCATCCATAGATAGTTGTTCAAACTCTAGAGTGATCATTTGCAACTTGGAGGTTTTGACAGCATTGGTTCCTTCGTTTGCAACCCTCAAAGCATCTCATGCTTCCTTGGCGGTTCTTAAGGAGGAGATGAGTCTAAATTGACCTGGATCAACCAAGGAAACAATAGCGTTAAGTACCTTAGAATTCCAATTTGCATTAGCTAATTCATCTGCAGTATAAGTGCTTCTAGCTACAGCTGTAACAACACCTCCAACAGTGATAGTAGGTGCTGTGTAACCTTCAAGGATAGATGTCCAACAACATCCATCAATAGATTGAATAAAAATTTCCATACAGATTTTTCAATATGCATAGTTATTACCAGTTAACAGAGGTGGCCTAAGAGATGCAGAACTTTCCATTTAGACAACCGGATCTCACTTTCTAGAAGTGAACCCGCTCTGATACCAATTGAAAAAGATAACAAGATCAAGATTTCGAGATTATGATCATAATCAAATCAATATTTCTTGATCATTATCTTTCCAACAATAACATGATTTTCTCAAAAATAAGAGATATATTTTTCTTCAAGAAATATTTGTATAATTTAATTAAACTTAATAATCTACTAAATACACGTATTTAGTAATTGAATTAAGTTTTCTTAAATTACACATTTGTTGAAAAATAGGAAATGTTAATAATATAAAATTAACAATGTGTTTTGTTCATAATGGGAGCCAAACAAGGGCTATATACATGTTTGACCCCACAAGTTGAATTTTACCAAGAGTTGAGACAAGGTTTTGGAAAAAGCTATTTGTACCTAACTGCGTATAGGAAAATGGTGTTCCGACTGGGTTGTCACATGTGATGACCATTGATAAAATGTGATGTGATGGGATAAAAAAACAAGATGTACGAGTATCTGTAGCGTCCATGTACGAGTAGCACGTCCGCAAGATTTTATAATTTGAACTGCCTAAATTGATTGACCTATTTTTAATCAAGTGGTGTGTAAATAGGAATCGTTCTTGTTTTCAGATTGGAATAGACTATTCTATACAGAAGACTTACAAGGTTTTATAATTTGAACAGCCCAAAATGATTGACATATTTTAATCAAGTGGTGTGTAAATAGGAATCTTTCTTGCTTTCAGATTGGAAGAGCCTATTCTATACAGGAAGCCTCCTGATTCTTTGATGCTCTCAAAAGAGAATGTTTACTTTTGTTTGGTTGATGCTTTTGTTCTACTCTTCTTTGGTCACCACTCAAGATCTGTCTCATGACTATGTTTCACAAGGTAAAAACATCATAATATTAGCCGGACAGAGCAATATGTCTGGTCGAGGAGGTGTTATCAACAACACGTGGGATGGTTTTATTCCTCCGGAATGCCGTCGAAATTCATCGATCCTCCGGCTCAGTGCAGGGCTTACATGGGAAGAGGCGGAGGAGCCTCTCCATCGTGATATCGACGTAGCTCGAACATGTGGAGTAGGGCCGGGGATGGCATTTGCAAATTCAGTTTTAGCCAAGGATCCAAGGCTCGGGGCAATTGGTTTGGTCCCTTGTGCGATCGGAGGAACGAATATAAGCGAGTGGAAACGTGGTAGTGTCCTCTATAATCAGCTCATTAAGAGGGCTAATGCCGCGTTGCGAGGTGGAGGAATGATTCGAGCACTTTTATGGTACCAAGGTGAAAGTGATACCTTAATTCACAAGGATGCTGAATTGTACAAGAGGAGATTGGAGAGATTTTTCGACAATTCACGATCTGATTTGATGTCACCTATTCTTCCTGTGATCCAGGTAATCGTTCAATGTGTATTGATCTGGGAAAGTGTTAACAGGTAAGATCCAACAGGAATTAAACATGGATTTTTTGTGATGTAGGTGGCATTGGCATCAGGAAAAGGAGCTTACATAGAGATAATAAGAAAAGCTCAGTTGGAAACCTGTAGTTACCTTCAAAATGTGAAATGTGTTGATGCAAAGGGATTGCCATTAGAGCCTGATGAATTGCACCTCACCACTTTGGCACAAGTCGAGCTTGGTAAAATGTTGGCTGATGCCTTCCTTCAAACTGTGTCTTTACCTGTTCAGAGTAATGCCCCAAAGAGTTTCAACATTTTTTTTCTTCACCTGCTCAACAGACCATTTTCGTACTTTTTTTTTTATTTGTTTTTGTTCCATATAGACTGACCAGAAGAGTCATATTGCCGGATCCATAACCGTGTGTTTTCACACGAAAAGTAAAATTACAATATTGATTTCTATTTCTTTCTCGATCTACCTAAACCAGGTACACCTAATTAAAGCATCTATATATTAAAGTAGTTTTAGCATAATGTGCATCATCCACAGGCAATTTGGCTCTTTTTCGCAAATCATTTATAAATATTGTTTATAAATACCGACATGACAACATTTATTAGTCCATTTTATTGAAGAGTAAAAAAATAGTGAGTAAGAATATTTAACCATCCGAAATTGTTGATTTTTCTAAAATTTGTTTTAATAAGACATGTTGGGTGCAACAGGGGCACCATATCTTTTGTGTTAATAAGATATTGTCATGTTATCATTTGTTTACTAACTTCTACCAAACAGAGGTTAAGCCTCTAGTTATTGCATCGAAACATATAAATGTTGACTATTCTGACTAAAATGAACTTGTTAAAATGAAATGGTTGAATAATTGAAAAATGAGATTATTCAGGAATACACATTAAATGCTAAAATTACGTATTGAATTTCTGGTAGTAGACCCATAATAAAAAAAAGTGTTTGCGATTGTTCCAGAAGAAATGGAACAAAATACATTGCAGAGCTAGGACAGTTATTGTATCAGGTCTACCCAATACCAAATGTAGAGGTGCATAATAGATCGATATGAACATCATGAGCAATCCCATAATAAAATTAGTTGTTGTTGATACCTTCTTCTGAGTACCTTCTTCCATAACCTAAGCTTGAAGAAGAAAGAGGTAAGAGGATCCTATGGAGAATGTGGTCAAAAATTCATAATAGAGTTCGACCACAACAACAGAATTGATCGTGCATATGCAGTGACGGAACCAAGAATTATACATTGCTGGGGGAAAATATGGGGGTGAAGGGGGCCCCCTCCAGGGGTGAAGGCGGCAAAGCCACGAATTCTTTTTTGAATTAAGAAGATTGAAAATGACGATTTTTAGTATTAAATATAATACAAGGACAGCCATAAATAATGATACATCAAAAATATCAGTATATAATCAAAATATTTTGATACAGTATTACATTTGTTCTCTACGCGTGTTTTCATACTTTGAAAACGATGTATAATGATATCATTATCAATTCAAATCTTCAATAACATTAATTTTATGAAATTAATATTCAAACACTACAAATCTTATGAATTGTGATATTACCAAATACCAAATAAATTTGTAAACAAATAAATATAAAACAAATTAAGCAATTAATTTATCTCAGATTCAATCTATGATATTACTAATTAACTAATATCAAATATGTAAAAAACAAAACAAATAATTTTTTTTTATTTTTTTAGGGCCGAATATGTGGTGTGAGTGTGATTTGTTTGGGACTTTTTAGTAGGGTTAAGTACACAAGTAATTACACACATTTAGGCTTGAAAGTTTTTGTAATCAGGCGTTTTGTAACTAATTACACAACTATCAAAATAATTTTCAAAATCAGGTATTTTATTTTTAAAGTAGAATTATGGTCTGTAATTAATTACAATTGTAACTTAATTTCAATTTATAATTAGTTACAATTGTAAATTTAATTACAATTGCAATTAATTACCATCACCACCACCGATCATCACCTAATTTGTAATCAGTTACCGCCACAACCACCGTCAAAAATACAATTGTAACTTATTTCAATTTTGTAATTAATTACAATTGTAACTTATGAATTAATAAATAATTAGTGTAATTCGTAATTTATAATTAATTATATTAGTGTAATTGTAATCAACCAATGCGACAACCGTCATCGTCGAAAATATAATTGCAACTTTATTTCAATTTGTAATTAACTACAATTGTAATTTTGTAATTAAAATTACAATTATAACTAATTATCACTACCACCACCGATCACCACCTCCTCCCGTCACTTACGGCCATCACTCCATGTAAACCCAAAGCTTTACATTCCAATCTCAATGGGTTGTTGTGTTAGCACCACCATCACCTCAACCACTCCAAAATTCTCCCATTTTCAAATCCAAAAGTAAAGAAAATGCCCCTCCACAATCTGCACAGCCATTGCTTGAAGAAGAAACAATTAAAGAAGTATCTCTGAAACTCCCATCATAACCAAACAACCACCACACAATATTAGAAAATTTCAAGAGAATCACCGAAAGGAAAGGAAACTCAAACTCCATTATCCCATTCCGTCACCACCACCATCATCCCTTGCCCCCGCCAACCTCTACACAGCCGGCCCACCACAAACCACCACCAAAAGCACCAATATCGGCACCTAGAACATAATCGAAAGAACCAAGAATGCCCCTACCAAAACTACCACCCACAACCATTATAGCACCGCTGCAGTCTCCACAAAACCATCACCCACCACCCACACAAACATTTCTTCATTCAGACATTTTGCAGCATGTTCGTAAACTCACTGATAATTTGACGTCACACGATGTTCCTGCCAAATCCCGAAGGAACCATTGACATGCCACTGCGTGGCATCACAACTTACCGGAGTATGATCGTGGCAGTGAAGGCGGAGAAGGTGATCTCTAATACTACATTGTCTTGGGCCATCACACACGTGACGAGGCCCGACGCCTGCATTCTTCCCCTCAACATCTTCTGGGAGAAGATGACTGGTAAACTCACCTTAATGAACTATTAGAATTATTGTATTTAAATAGTAAATTGATGGTTTTATTTCTTTACTTCAAGGTGGGAGGAGATTTTGGGGATTTCCGAGATTGAAAGGGGACAATCATTGGAGTAATGATTGGCATTGGTGTCTCTGGTGGTGGCGATTGATCGGAGATGGTGGTAGTGGTTCATCGGAGAAGAGAGAGAGAGAGAGTTGGTAGATTATTCAGAGAGAGAGAGAGAGAGAGAGAGAGAGAGAGAGGGTAGATTAATTTGGATTGGATTTGGGTCACCTGACTGTACAAAATAGTTTATAATTATCTAGATTTAAAAATATTTTAATTTAAAGGTATGATTTTATGTAATTTCCCTGCAGAGCCCCCCCAGGGGTTTGAGGGCAGAGCCCCCGAATTCTTTTTTAAATCAAGCGGATTGAAATTGACGATTTTAAGTATTAAATCTAATACAATGATACTCATAAATAATGATACATCAAAAACTCAATATATATATAATCAAAATATTTTGCTACACTATTACATTTGTTCTCTACACGTTTTCATACTTTGAAAACGATGTATAATGATATCATTATCAATTCAAATCTTCAATGACATTAAATGTAATACCGATTTCATTTTTACGTGTATCCTTAAATTTTACGTAATAATTATGTTAATGTTATTATAAATTTTAAATTTAATGATATTTTACGTCAATGATTTGAATTATTTTGCAGTGGAAGAATTTGGACGCAATCTCGCTCAATGTCCCAATTAGAAAATTATAAATTTGTTTACTTACAATTTATGTGAATAATTGTTTTATTGCTTAAGCTTGCTATTTTCTATCTTATTTTGTTAAATTGGAAATTGGGGGGTAGTTTGGCGGCGATTGGAGAGTAAATAGAACTTATGGACTAAAATATGTAAATAGAACTTATGGACTAAAATATGTACTTAAGGGAAAAGAGGGACCAATTTGCAAATTCCAAAAGATTATATCTAAACCTAATCTAACCTCTTGTCCTCAGACTCGTTCCTCTCACTCTCGATCTCTCCCTACACCCGACTCCTCTCTACCTCGGTCTCTCTCTCTCGCCTCACTCTTGACCGGACTCAACTTCACTGAACCTCCCCCTTGCGGCGCACACCGGCGACCACCGCTGCCCGCTCCTCGCTCTCACCGTAAGTGCAGCCCCCGCCTCCCTCACACACAACGCACGCAACCGCGCACACTGATACACACACACACGAACACACACTCGTATAAATATGGAATTTTATGTATGTGTGATGTTTATTTGTATAAATTTTTATATTTTCAGATTCGAATTTGTCTATATTTCGAATTTTAATTATTAGTTGGAACTTTTGAAGCATTATGGTAATTTTTGAAAATTAAAGGGGTTGTATGAATGTTTTTATTAATTTTCATTCAGTTATGATTTTGAATGATGACTGCTAAATTGGTGTTTGGCTAATGCTTATATATGTATGTACTAATGTGTATGTTGTTTTTCCAGATTTTGATATATATAGAAGGAATTTCAGATTTTTTTTGAATCCTTGTAAAGTTTAATTGGGAATTTTAACTTTTGGGTTAAATGCTAATTTTTGGTTATTGTTTTCAAGTTTAGAAACATCGCACATGTAAATATTCATAAAATTCAGATTTTAGAAATCCTAGAACTCAAGTGCTGTTAATTGATTTTAGGTTTCATTTGGAACTTATAATTTGAGTTTTTAAAATTTTTGAATGGTTAGGATTGTAATTGGGTAAATTTTTAAAGATATGTTAAATTATGTAAATTTGAAATTTGAGTTAAAATAAAAAGTGTAAGAAGACTTTCAAGTATACAATGAGATTTACCTCTCGTTTCGAGTATGATATTATATTGTGTTAGACATGGCTTAAGTATACATTTTGGTTAAGTTGTGAGCCACATAGAATTCTTACGGTTAGTTAACTTCAGTCCGTGAATAATATGCATATATGTATGTATATTTGGAGTTGTGTGTATGTATTGAAGTGTATATATATATGATTCTCATGTATAAATTTCAGAGTTATTACTTATGTGGATTAATTTCAGATTTCCAAAATTTATGAATTAGTTAATTCAATTGAAGTGCTTACTGTCATTTTTGAGAATTTGCAGATTAGGAATAGTTACAATTCTAATTAAATGATTTTTGTAAAGTCATGTTAAATTTTGTGGATTTTGGTTTAAGTTTGATGTAATTATTTGAATTTGAAATTTAAAAGATAAGAAAAGGGAAAGAAAATTTATTGTTTTAACTTGTTTAATGTTAAGGGAATGATGAATATACCAATTTGAACTGAAAGTATATTTTATTAAATGAATGAATACAACTAGGATTTTGGTACATTGACGACGCTGGCAGCCGAGGCTCCTCCACTTGCAAATCTAGATAACGGTAAATACTAAGGATGTCAAGTAAGTAAACTTCCCCCTATTTTTGTCAAAGTTGAATGTAAATGTGAAATTAATGTGTAAACGACTGTCTTGCAACTTAATTTCCTCCAGGCCCAGCCAGCTCCCACTCCAGCGTCTTCAAGACTTACGGCAAGGAAGGGAGGAATCTTTGAAAAGCTACCTAACTCGGTTTACTGAAGAGATGCACATTTGTGAGAACATCACCAAGGACGAGATCTTTTCAGCATTGAAGGGGGGCCTAGACATGACGAGCATGTTTTGGAGGGATGTCCGAAGCAGAAAGCCTAGGGACTACAATGCCCTCGTAGATCTGATGAAGGAAGAGATTGTCTCAGAAGAGATAGTTAGAGACAGAGACAATCATCCTCAAGGGAGATACAATCTTGGGTACCCAAATGAACCGAACCCTAGGAAAGCAGGTAATAAGGATAGGTTCGGCGGCAACCGAAGTGGAGTCCCACGTCCATTTCCGAGAACCAAGTCCAGCTATGCAGCAAAGATCACGGAAGCTATCCCCAACTTGCACTCCAACGCTCCCTCTCCGAATCCCCCCACAGCTCAAGGAATAATGGAAGGTAGCCGAAGTGGAAAGCAACCCATGATTGGGGCTTACTGTGCCTACCACAGGTATTATGGCCATGCAATGAGAGATTGTAGGGAAATCAGCACGTTAACGGACCAAAAGGCACACAGAAGAAGGGGCAGCAATTTCTCTCCTGACAAAGGGAAAACGCAAATGCCATGAAAGCATAAGTTTAACCGAGCTGATAGGCGAGCCCCATGGAAGAACCCAACAAAAGAAAGGATTGACGGTCGTCAAAGAGACAGGGGTAAATGTCAGGATAACTCCCCGGCACATGCTAAAGATACGAGAGAACCACCTATGCCTACGAATGATCTGCCATTCATGAAATCGACACAATATTGGAAGGCCCCCATCCAGGTGGAAGCACAAATAACTCTCAGAAGCGGTATATCAGAGAGGCCAAGCAGCCCGCCAACGTGAATTATCAATTCCATTCACATCCTACAGGGATGCCTTGGACGGAATCTATCACATTTACCCAGGATGACGCTATTGGGGTGCATTTCCCGCATAATGACGTGTTGGTTATCCAGGTAGTGGTAGCTTGGAATGGATTGTCACGAATGATGGTGGATGATGGTGCCTCAGTAAACGTGATTTATGGAGTAACTTTTGATAAGATGGGGATTAGCACCCCCACTCATTCTACTCCCAGATCCAATATACGGATTCACTGGGGATAGCATAACTCCTAGAGGATCCATAACCCTTATGACTGAGGTGGAGCAAGCACCAACATTCTCCAGAATCCCCATGGAATTCTTAATTGTAGACAAAATCTCCTCTTATCATGGCTCAATTGGAAGGCCGGGCCTCATTGACCTAGGGCCTACAACCCATACGAAATACATTTGCATGAAATTCCCCACGGAGCATGGTGTAGCAACTATCAGGGGGAGCCAAACTGAATCACGGGCCTGTTACACAAACGCTATTCAAAAATTTCAAGATCGGAGCTTGAACATGATCAGCGACGTGGCAATGGTCGAGGCTGGTCAAGACCCTGAAAGACTGGGTGAAGGGCCCTTAGAAAGTGAAGATGTTACAATGACGCCAGAAGAGGATCTAGAAGATCTAGTGTAACGACCCGGCTCCCTTGCTGGGGCCTTCTCCGAGCCGTACTCATGGTCTTTCCACTCCCCCCAGGATTGGGCTCCCTCACGGGGCCTTCTCCCAATCTTACCCTGAAGTGGATTTTTGCCTCCCCAGGGATTCGAACCTTGTACCTAGGGGTTAAGTACAAACTTCATGGAATCCTGTGGAAGGCAAAAATCCACTTCAGGGTAAGATTGGGAGAAGGCCCCTTGAGGGAGCTCAATCCTGGGGGGAGTGGAAAGACCATGAGTATGGCTCGGAGAAGGCCCCAGCGAGGGAGCCGGGTCGTTACATCTAGACCCAAGAATGGCCGGAGACAATTGCTCTACCCCAGTTGAAAGGCTGGAATGCTTTGGTGTTGATCCACTTGATTCAATCAAGGAGTTGCAGATTGGATTAGATTCGCCGGTTGGATACAAAAATCAGCTAAAAAGCTTCTTACTTAAGAACCTCGATGTATTTGTATGGAAACATGATGACATGATTGGAATTGATCCTAAAGTGTCCTGTCACAGACTCCAGCTTGATCCAAGAAGTCCTGGGCACAGGCAGAAGAGAAGATCAATGAGTTCGGATAAATACGAGGCCTTGAAAGAGGAGGTGACGAAGTTATTGAAAAATGGTTTTATCAGAGAGTCCCGGTATCCGAAGTGTGTATCAAACCCTGTTTTGGTCCCAAAACAGAATGGGAAACTGAGAGTATGTATTGATTTCTCGAATTTAAACCAGACATGCCCTAAAGACAGTTTCTCCCTGCCTCGAATTGATCAATTAGTCAACTCTACAGCGGAACATGAGACGCTGAGATTTATGGATGCATACTCCGAATACAATCAAATCCCCATGCATGAATCCGATGAGGAGCACACCTCGTTTATCACGGATAGGGGACTCTATTGCTACAAAGTCATGCCGTTTGGTTTAAAAAACGCCGGAGTCACCTACCAAAGGTTGGTAAATCATATATTTTCAGAACAATTGGGAAATATTATGGAAGTATATGTCGACGACATGCTGGTCAAAAGTATGGTCACCACGGAGCTTGTCGGCCATCTGTTAGAGGCCTTCGACGTTTTGAGGAAATATCGAATGAAGCTCAACCCAGCGAAATGCGCTTTTGGGGTGGCATCCTAAAAATTTCTTGGATTCATGGTGAACAGGAGAGGGATTGAAGCCAATCACGATAAAATCAAAGCTTTGCTGAACATGCGACCTCCTCGGAGCCCAAAAGAAGTGCAAAGCATAGGAAGAATTGTGGCTTTAAATCGATTCGTTTCTAAGTCCACTGACAAATGCTTGCCATTTTTTAAGATCTTGAAGGGAGGGAAGAGATTCCAATGGACGCCGAAATGTGAGCAAGCTTTTTCCGACCTGAAAGCATCCTTGGGACAAGCCCCATTATTATCAAAATCGAAGGATGGCGAACCACTCTATTTGTATTTGGCCGTGTCAAAAGAGGTTGTTAGCTTAGTATTGGTCAGAGTGGAGGACGGGAATCAGTTCCCAGTATATTATGTAAGCAAAGCCATGCTAGATGCAAAAACACACTACCCAGATATGGAGAAACTTTCTCTCTCGTTGATTACAACGGCTCGCAAACTCCGCCCCTACTTTCAGTCGCACTCCATACATGTTCTCACAAACTTTCCTGTGAGGCAAGTATTGCAGAAACCAAACGTATCTGGGAGGTTAATGAAATGGGTGATAGAAATCAGCCAGTACAACCTGCATTATGAGCCTCGGATAGCTATAAAGGGTCAAGCATTAGCAAATTTCATAGTTGAGTTCACGTATCCGCTCGAGGTGGAGATGATTGGTAACTCGGAGGATAGCCGTGAGTGGAAATTGTTCGTTGACAGGTCCTCGGCTGAAGGAAGATCCGGGGCGGGGATACTACTAATGAGTCCAGAAGGATACAAACTACATAGTGCGATCCACTTTGTTTTTAAAGCCTCCAACAACGTTGCAGAGTAGGAGGTGCTCTTAGCTGGACTAAGGCTTGTGAAAGCTCTAAAGATTAAGTATGTAGTGGCAAATAGTGACTCACAGCTTGTTGTAAGCCAGTTTAAAGGACAGTTTTCTACCAAAGAGCCGGCCATGGTTGCTTACTTGAAGAAAGTGAAAGATTTACCCGTGCACTTCGGAAAAATGGAGTTACATCATATTCCCAGAACTGAGAATTCCAATGCAGATGCTTTATCTAAACTAGCAAGCAGTAACGATTCCGAGCTCCACAATATGGTTCCAATGAGCATTTTCCGACTTCTTCCATTGAGTCAGGAACGGAAATTTTGGCAATAGAAGAAGAAGGATCTTGGATGAGTCCTATACTGGCATACTTGAAGCATCAAACAATACCAGACGAGCCGGAAGCAGCTCGGAGATTGCAAAGATATGCACAATTTTTGTACTCTTGGATGATCTGCTTTATAAACGGAGCTACACCTCTCCTTTGTTGCGATGTGTTGGGCCGGAGGAAGGACAGTATATAATGAAAGAAATTCATGAGGGCATATGTGACAACCACGCTTGGGAGTTATCGCTAGCTCGGAAAGCCCTCAAATAGGGATATTTTTGGCCAACTATGCAAAAGGATTCTCATGACTTCATCTGAAAGTGCGATAAATACCAGAGGCATGCAACCATACCGCATCAGCCATATCACAAATTGACTGTGGTAACTAGCCCTTGGCCTTTCGCAAAGTGGGGGATTGATATTATTGGTCCTATGCCCAGAGGTGCTGGTAACAATTGTTTTACAATAGTGGCAATTGACTACTTCACCAAGTGGATCAAGAAGGAACCCCTGATGAAGATTACCGAGGCCAATACCACCAAGTTCATCTGGAAGAATATTATATGCAGATTTGGAATACCGTATTTGTTGGTTAGTGATAATGCAAAACAGTTCAAAAACAAAAGTATTGATGAATTGTGTAACGATTTGGGAATTAAGAAATTATTCTCGTCTCCGCATCATCCACATCCTAATGGGCAGGTAGAAGCCGTGAACAAGACCATAAAAAACACCCTAAAGAGGAAGTTGGAATCCAAAAAAGGTGCATGTGTAGATGAACTCCCACAAGTATTATGGCAACTTTGGACCACATCTCACACTGCCACCAATGAAATGCCTTTCTCCCTGGCGTATGGATCCGAGGCGGTATATCCAGTTGAAATTGGGGTGCCTTCTCTTCATCAAATCCATTATGACGAGACGGGAAACGAAGAAGCACAAAGGACAAACTTGGATTTCCTTCTGGAAAAACGGAGTGACTCTCAAATAGTAATAGCCAAGTACCAGGAGAAAATAGCCCGCTACTACAACAAAAGAGTAAAGGGTCGGCACTTTAACATTGGGGATTTAGTCCTTAAAAAGGTCCTTCCCTCTACTCAAGAACCAGGAGTGGGCACTTTAGGTCCTAATTGGGAAGGCCCTTATAAAGTCACCACCGAGGTGGTACCCGGTACGTATATGATCGGAGACCTATCTGGGATACCTTTGTGTAATCCTTGGAACACGGATCACCTTCGTCACTATTTCCAATAAAATCAAATTCCTCTTCGATGATTACAACGTCTCCATATAATTTAATGAAAATTTGAAGTAAGTTACGTTAAGAATTGCATCAAGTGCTACTCGGTAAACATAGCGGATAGTAAAAATGCCTAAATTATTTTGTTTATGAGAGAGTACGACTCCATTATACTTGAACTTTGTTAAACAATGGAATCTTATAAGTCCATACTATGATCACTGCGTATTGGTTGAACGTATTAACACCATCAGTAGGAGCTTGTCCAAACTAATAATCGTAAGGAAGAAGGATAGCAGGTGTTATGAAGTATAAATCAAATATGCTCAAATGTTTGTCAAAATCAAATATAACCAGCAAACATGAATGCCTTAAGCTACTTATATCTGAGGGACTATCTTCATACAATGCGTTTAGAAGGCGCTTGCGTTTAGAATCCGTTTGCGTTTAGAAGCATTCACACTTAAAAAAATGACGTTGTACAAACCAAAACTTGTGTACACAACTGTCGAACTTCGCAAAATGATCAAAGAATTGAGCTAAATAAATCATTACATTTACAATTCAAAGTATTTACAATTCAAAGTGTCATTACATTTACGATCTAAAATTCGAGAAATAAACTAAAAGCTAACTAGCCACAACCACACTCTATTGCCACATTCACTTGGGGGGTGTCTTTGGCAGAATCTCCGCCTGGTACGATTTGGCAGGAGTTAGAGGGAACATCAGTAGGAGGATCTTCCCCTAAATCTTGTGTCTCTGGATATAAGGCCTCGATCTGAGAAATGTCCGAATCTGGGAAAGCCTCTTTTACATCTCCCAAGGCCATCCTAGCCCCAATGTTCCCAAAAACTCTATGCATATCTTCATACTCACGGGTCTCTTCAAAAGTGTCCTTAAAGTTCTAAACTGCCTTCGACACTTCGGCCCCAAAAACCTCCTTCACCCTGGCTACAATAGTACGCTCCAAGGCCTCAGTAATTCTGGAGTCAATATGTTTCTCCAGGGAAGTATAATCCTCCTCAGCCTTCTTCCTAGCCTCTACCTCCCCTTGTAGCTAGAGGTGACTTCTGCCACCTCAGCTGGCAGCTTAGCCTTCATGGAGTTTGCTTCTGTTAAGGCTTCAGCTGTGATGGACTGCGCACGGTTGGAGTCGTCAAGCTTCTTGCACAGGGCCGCCACTTCTAACTCAGAGGCCTGGAGGTCGTGCTTCAGTTTCTCGTTGTCTTCCTGGAGGCGCTTCGCGTGAGCCCTCTCCTCTGAAGAAGATTTTCGGGCTATGGACAGCTGAGTTTTAAGATCATTAATCTACTTTAGCATGTTGTCCACATGACAGAGTGCAGTTTCAGCATCTTTCTTGTCCCGCTGCGCCTCCTCCACTGAAGATTCCACCTCATCAATAAGGGCCAGTGCTCTAGCATTCATAGCTTTGGTAGCAAGTAACTTCAAGGATGGAGTGGCACTGGAAGAGAAGGCAGACCAACTCTCTGTCCAAAATTGCTCGGTGACCAAGGTAGCCTTGGCAGGAGGAGAATTGGGGGAGTCAAATAAAGTGGAATTGAAGGTGACGTCCTTGGGAAGGACACTGGCTTTAATCTGTTTGAACTCTTTTGCCCCCGTAGGTGTCACTTCATAAGCCAGGCTTGGGATAGACATGGAAGACTCGTCCTCCAAGTCTTGGGTCTCTGGTGGCGGAGGAGCGGAGGTTGTATTCTTCCCCCTCCTGAGCCTCTTCAAATGGGCGGGTTCCTCATCGGATATAGGATCGGAGATACCTCGGATAGGGGAGATGGCACTGAGACATTCTTAGACTCCCTTTCCCTCTTAGAGCAACCCCTATCTGACCTCTTTCCCTTCCCCATTGTTGTGACCATCCTGGGTTCAGCCTCTTTTTCCAAGCTAGGCTGTTGGGGGCCTACCAGAAACAGACTGGGTGGCGGCGCAATGCGGGAAGAGGACCTTCAAGTTGGGCAGTGGACGCTTTAGATACCTCCTTTGCCACCCCTACTTGCAAATTAGCAAGCACTGCTTTCTGCCTCCTCTCAATATCGCTTCCGTAGCGAAGGGCAGGAGGAATCTTCTTGGTCATAAGGCCCTTCAAGGAAATCTTCGAGAAGTCCTTGGAACCTAGCAAGAAAGAGAGAAGAATAAGGCTATGAGTGATTGGGGCATTAGCTAGGAAGGCAGTAAGAAAACAAACTCACTCATAGCTCGCATAAGGTCGTGCTTGACAAAAAGTTTGTTTTGTTGGATGACCTCCTGAAAAGTGCCCTTGTAGGCAAACAAGGGCCTCACTGCCTCTAAGTCCGCGTCGGAGAGGAGGCAGGCGAAAGTGGACCCTGTCATAAGCCAATAAAGTAAGGAAGCAAATTAAGAGTGGTGAGCAAAAATGGAAAGTAAATGACACACAACACTTGAGGACGTGAAGCAAAGACAGGACTCACTAGGGGAGGAAAGAGTTCAGGGAACGGTGATTTCCGGACTAGGGTCCAAAGGAGAGCTCTGCCACTCCCCAGCAACCCAGAACCACTGGTTCCTCCAGTTCTTTATTGAAGTGGGATGACCAGTGATAATAGAAGGATATGAGCATCTGGGGACAAGTAGTACCAGTCCTTGACATCCAACCTCACATCCATATCCCTTCTAACGGACTTCTTCAGGGTATATAAGGTTTGGATGATGTGTAACGAGATGGGGTAGTCAGGGTTGACCTCTTGCCACACCAGTCAAGTACCCACGGCCTACATCCAGAAGTTAGGGGCCAACTGGTAGGGGCATAAGTTGTAACTCCTAAGCAGTGCCCTGAAAAAGGGGTGCAGGGGCAGCCTCATCCCGCAGGATAAAGCATCATAGCATACGGCCACTTGATCTGGGGAGGGCTACAGGGTCGGAAAGAAGGCGTAGAGTGCACCAATCGAACCCTTCTGGTATCCTGAATTTCGCCGACGCTCCCGGAAAATCAACGCCTCGAATTTCCGTGGCAATATCACTGCTTTCCCAAGATTCTGGGTTCGGATCAGGGTCCACATGATACCCTGACACTTTATTCACCAGGTCCACCCAACCTTTAACCTGGGCTATTTCCTCCTCAGATAGCCCTAACTCTTCCCTATGTACCCTAAATGGGGCCCTATTACTTAAGTCGAGGTCCTGATGACCAGGAGAAGAGCCCACTGTCTCTCCTCTTTCCAAGTCCCTATCCCACTTGCTTCAAAGCTCCCACAAAGAGGCCTCTTCGTTGGATGATAGATATGCCATGTAGGTTTGGTTATTTTCTTCTTCGCTGTCAGAATCATCCAAACAAATTATACCACTGCATTTCCTATTCCTCCTCTTAATCTGCTCCATAAAGAAGCGGGAACTAAAAACTGATAAAGACAATGGACAGGAATCTCTGACAGGAATCGCCATTGCCAGCAGTTCCTGTGAACCCATTCCCCCAACTCTTTCCATTTTTTGTTCTTAAAAATGGGCCAGACTCACCAAAAGGAAAACAAAATACAGAGCAAAATTTTTAAACCCACACTCGAAGATTAGAAATGAAAAAGCTTTGCACATACAAAGGAAAAGAAATTTACCTTTAGAAACAAATGTTCTGGATTGTGCACTCGAAGTGAGAAGCACGCCAATGGAAGGTGTTGAATGGTAGAGACGGTTTGCTGGGTGGAAAACCCTTGAAGAGATGTTGAAAGACGTACAAGAAAGGAAGAGGCGCTACAACTTCTTGCGAAAGTGTTACTACGAAAATTCTAAAAAAAGGTAAAGGGGAAACAATGAGAAGAATGTGGCTTTATAGGGAACCTAATAATCTAGAACTCTTGGTCTTTGAGCTGCATGATTGATGCGGGTAACTCACGCCTATTGGGGAAAGGGCCAACCAAAGCGCCAGCTGTCAGAGGAAGGGAAGAGACCATTCAGCTACCACAGTGTGTGCCACGCGTGGCAAAGCGTCACTCCCCATCCCCTTCGTATTTCTTGGAAACCAATATCAGTAGCCCCATTTATATTAAATACACCGCCTAAGAGATATGCTAGTACAATCCCAACTTTCTCTTCGGAGGGAAAGCTAGAGTAGGAGGTTGGCTTTATTTTGAATCCGAGCATTCCATAAGGAATGTCATTCCAAACCTTAAGCTTGCAGCGCTATATAATGATTCCCAGCGGACGGATGGCGGAATAATTATAAAATGTTGGATATAACAAATGACGGAATTTGGGCAAAACTGCGATCCCATGGCTTTCTAAATTCAGAACGTTATCGGCTTTCTAAATTCAGAACGTTATCAGAACAAGATTAGTTCTTCGAACCTATGACAAATTCGATCCGCCCATGAATGACCACATCGGATTTGAGGGACTAGTGTTGAGACCGTGCCAAAAATGGAGTACAATTGTAGCGTACCCGGTCCTCAAGGGCTGCCGGCCGTCTACTCATGGTCTTTCCACTCCCCTCCTGGTCGTCCTGCTCCTCAAGGGCTGGAAGCCTCGTTTCCAGGAAGTGGATTTTTGCCTCCCCAGGGATTCGAACCTTGTACCTAGGGGTTAAGTACAAACTTCATGGAATCCCTGGTACCATTAGACCAAAGGCAAAAATCCATTTCCTGGAAACGAGACTGCCAGCTCTTGAGGAGCAGGACGACCAGGGGGGAGTGGAAAGACTATGAGTAGACGGCCGGCACCCCTTGAGGACCGGGTACGCTACAAAAAAGGCGCCTTTTTTATAGTGTACCCGGTCCTCAAGGGTTGCCGGCCGTCTACTCATGGTCTTTCCACTCCCCCCTGGTCGTCCTGCTCCTCAAGGGCGGCAGCCTCGTTTCCAGGAAGTGGATTTTTGCCTCCCCAGGGATTCGAACCTTGTACCTAGGGGTTAAGTACAAACTTCATGGAAACGAGGCTGTCAACCCTTAAGGAGCAGGACGACCAGGGGGGAGTGGAAAGACCATGAGTAGACGGCCGGCAGCCCTTGAGGACCAGGTACGCTACAACAATGAACCACCAGCGAGGGCCCAATAGAGGCCCAATGGACCTTAGCCTATGATTAA
The DNA here is from genome assembly GCA_963555705.1 of Ligustrum vulgare. Classification (NCBI taxonomy): domain Eukaryota; kingdom Viridiplantae; phylum Streptophyta; class Magnoliopsida; order Lamiales; family Oleaceae; genus Ligustrum; species Ligustrum vulgare. The sequence goes on along the minus strand of OY743186.1, from coordinate 16,859,979 downwards.
AGTTTAGGATATCACCTTGGGCCAACTGCCGAGGTGGAATAACACATGAACTTCTTTAGCCGAACTGATTTATATCTAGCCGATGTGTTTTATGTTTAGCCAAGGTGCTCTATGGTGACACCTCAGATGAGTGATGGGACAATGGATGGAGTTGATAAGCGTATTTTATACACTTATTCGTATGTCTAAATTAGGATTAGTTATTGTCGTTTGGGAATATTTGCTATTTAATTTATGTTTATTTGTTTACTTTTCAGAAAATGTCCCAATTGAAGAAGAATGAAGTAATCAATGGAAAAATGACACAATTGGATGTTAATTGGAGCTAAATTGGACAAGTGAGGAGTTTGTGACAACAACCGGGAAACATGCGTGGTGCCAAAGAGAAGAAATCAAAGATTGGAGGACCTAATTGAATGAATTGAGAGCTTAAATGGGCAAATCAAGAAGAAGATAAAGTTTGGGGACTAAAGTGCAACAATTGGAAGTTGAGGACAAAGGTGAAATTAAAAGTCAGGGACCAACTTGCACAGCCGGAAGAAAGATGAAGTCGCGATCGCTGGTTTCACACCAAGCGATCGCGAGATGGTGCAATAATATAACCCGAGAGTTTTAGGGTCAAGCACGCGATTGCTATGGTTGAAGCCACGCGATCGCGTGGCTTTCCGGCTGGGCCGACTGTGGGCTTTTTCTCGCGATTTTTATCAGACTTTTCTTGTTTTGACCTAGGTTTTCTTCAAAAACCTATATATACAACATAAGAGGCACGAAATTCAGACCTTTGCCTCTCCATAGAACGAGCTACAATAGAGAATTCAACATCAAATTCCTGGAGAATCAAGCATTGCAAAGGCGCGTGAATTGAAAACAGTTGAAGAATTGATAATTGGTGCAATCTTTCCATTCTTTATATTTTTTTTCAATGAACGTTTATTTTTACTGTTTTTGTTATTTCATGATGATGTGTAACTAATTTTAACGTTGGGATGAACGATGTAGCCTAGTTAATTATTTTAATGTCATATTCCTTGTTTTAACGCTTTGATGCATGTGTTGATTTATTATTGCGTTTAATGCGTGAATGAACTGGCCACTTATTCATGATTTTATGTGTTATTTCCATAATCCGAGAGGTGAGTTAATAACATAGATCTAGGTAATAAATCCGGTAATTGAACGAGAGATAGAGATATACTCTTGTAATTATTGCGGTCGTGTGTGAATTCTTGTGTGTAATGCATCTAGTTAAGGAATATTCGGACCCGCTGTAGAGATACAAGGTTGACTTATTTAGGTAGGATTGATTTAAACTCGAGAGAGGAATTTCAATTTAAATTAGTGAATTCGACCGAACACACAAATAGGAAATAAAACTGGAATTGGAATTGATTTAATTAGCTAGGTGAAATCGTGAATCCCAACCACTTTACAATCATCTTTTTAAAACAAAACTATTTCACAATTTAATTATTTAATTCATCTTCTTAGTTTTAATTTAAAACCACAAATTCTATTTCGTCTGTTCAAATAAAATTAGAACTAAAATATTTCGGTACTTAGTAAACAGTCTTCGTGGGAACGATAATCCGGACTCTAAGGTCCACTTTATTACTTGATTGAGATATCGTACACTTGCGATTTTAAATGCAACAACAAGTTTTTGGCGCCGTTGTCGGGGACTGTTTTTATATTAATATCGATACCCATTAGTTCTTATTTTACTTTGAACTTTATTTTGCTTATTTTTATTTTTATATTATTTTTCAGTTTTTGCTTTTAATTTTTGTTTTCTTTAATTTATGTTAAGAAGGACTAAGTCATTTGATTTGCTTCCTTTTGATACAGAAATCTAACGCACTTTTCGACAGAGGCGTAGACAACAGTTGGAAGCGAATCAACAAACAGACTTAGCCATGGCAGATGATAGAATTCAAGATAATCAGGGAAATCAACAAAATCTGCCAGCAGCTGTAAATGGACAGCAACAAAATCATGGAATGCGCGTTTTGCGAGACTACATGATTCCTCCTGTGGGGAACATTGGAACATGCATAGTACCTCCTGCAATCCAATCTAACAATTTTGAGATCAAAACCTCTTTGATCTCACTGATCCAAAACTCATGTGTTTTCCATGGATTGCCGACTGAAGATCCTCATGCACATCTTCGATCCTTTTTGGAATTGTGTGAAATGTAGCGCATGAATGGAGTTTCAGATGATGCTGTGAAATTGAAGTTATTTTCATTCTCTTTGGCGGACAAAGCTAAAGCTTGGTTACACTTTGCCCCTACATACAATCACCACTTTTGAAATCATGAGTCAGAAATTTGTAGATAAATTTTTCCCACCTGGCCGCATGTCAAAGCTAAGGCGTGAGATTTTATCATTCAGTCAACATCCTGGGGAATCAATTTTTGAGGCTTGGGAAAGGTTCAACGAGCTCATCAGACAGTGTCCTACGCATGGAATCGCAGATTGGATCTTAGTCCAGACATTCTACAATGGGTTGACGAATGAGAATAAAAAGTACGCTGACTCAGCAGCTGGAGGATCAGTAATGGATATGACATATGAAGAAGCTTCTGAGATTTTTGAGAAGATGGCTGGGAACAGTTACCAGTGGTACTCAGATAGATCTACACCTAAGTCTGGAGGAATTGTTGCAGTTAATGAGATTACAGCATTAAATGCTAAGCTGGATGCCTTAACAAGGAAAATCGACAGTATGGGTGTGCAACCAGTGAATTCAGTTCATACAACTTTGTGTGATTTTTGTTTTGAAAATCACGCGATAAATTTCTGCCCACTCCAACAAAATCAATCAAACCCAGAGCAAGTCAATTTCATGGGCAACAGGCAGCAGGGTGGTCCTTATTCACAAACTTACAATCCAGAATGGAAGAATCACCCTAATTTTTCATGGTCTAACAATCAGAATGTTCAGCGGCCGCCTGGATTTCAGCAACAGCAACAGCAACAGCAACAATCTCAGAAAAACATATCCGAGAACATAGAAGAGTTAATTCAGCTGGTCAAGAGTCAGAATGGTGAGATAATGAATCAAGCTGTTGAAATAAAAAATTTGAAGAAACAAATGGGAGAGCTGGCATCTAGCAGCTCAATAAGGTAGCCTGGACAGTTACCAAGCAACACTGAAATGAACCCTCGTGATCATGTTAATGTAATAACAATCAGAAGCGGGGTTCAGTTATCCGAAGTGACTGCAGAGGAATATGAAAAGCAGAAGAGCCAAAAGAAAGATGAGGTGGAAGAGGAAAAAGGTGAAAAAGAACAGAGGTCGACTCCTGAAGTTCAAGAAAAAGTCGAAGAAGAAGTTCGAGTTCGACCACCAGTCAAAGCTTATGTGCCCCCAGTTCCTTATCCACAACGATTGATAAAGCATAAGTTGGAACAGCAGTTTGGAAAATTTTTGGAAATATTCAAGAAACTGCACATTAATATTCCTTTTGCTGAAGCATTGGCCCAAATGCCGCTCTACTTGAAATTCATGAAGGAGATGCTGTCAAATAAACGGAAATTGGTTGATAATGAAACAGTAGCTCTTAGTGAAGAATGCAGTGCCATTATCCAAAAGAAGTTGCCACAGAAACTAATAGATCCAGGGAGTTTCTCGATCCCCTGAACTATTGGTAAATTTAATTTTGATAATGTATTGTGTGATCTGGGTGCAAGTGTCAATTTAATGCCTTTGTCTGTATACAAGAAACTTGGTTTGGGGGAGCCTAAGCCAACGAATATCACTTTAAAGTTGGCGAACAGATCAATCCAATATCCATACGGTATTGTTGAGAACGTGATAGTAAAAGTAGACAAATTTTTCTTCCCAGTCGACTTTGTGATCCTGGACATGGAAGAGGACACTCAAATGTCCCTCATTCTTGGAAGGCCTTTCCTGGCTACTGGAAGAGCCTTAATCGACATTGAAAAGGGAGAAATCATTTTTAGGGTGGAAAAAGAGCAAGTCACCTTCAGTATCAAGCCAAGGCAAGACCTTGAAGTTCTAAAAGAAAGTTGCTTCAAGGTGGAGGGAGTGATCCAGAAACCCGAAGAAAATGTGGAGCAAGGGATAAAACTTGTGAATGCTTCGATGTTACAACGAGGGATTTTAGAAGATAAGAAGGATGGGAATAACTTGAAGAAGGAGAAAAAACCAAATTTCAGTCAACAAAAAGTGGAAAATGAGGTTTTAGACTTCAAGAAAGTGAGGAAACGGATCGAGAAGTGCAAGGCAGGTAATTGCAAGTTGTGCAGGGGGTCAAGAGGATCATTCAAACCTCCATGATAAAGAAGTGCAAAAAATTGAGCTTTAGACTTAAAACGGAGCGTTTGTTGGGAGGCAACCCAACTTTTTCTTCCCTTTTACTTATTATACTTTTATTATTTATTTTAGAATTAAAATTGTTAGATATATGCATGGTAGGAAATGTGTTTGAGTGTTTTGCATGTTCCATGTTAAGAGCACTTGTGCATAATAGTCTATTATTGCATATTTAAGTATGTTTTTGATTTTTCATGTTTACATTAGGCTAGGTTTTTATCGTCATTCCAAACTCACACACACACTAGTTTGAATCATGAAGTTAATGTTTGGACAATCATTGCATCGATCATGAAGTGAGTAGGGGGAGAAAATTGATTTTGAAAATAAAAAAAATAAAAAAAAAATAGGAAAAATTTTCAGTATTGTCGTGTACTACGCGATCGCGTGCCAATAGGCAATGGCGATCGCGAATCTACATTAAAAAATCAATAGATTCTTTAACCTTGACCCACGCGATCGCTGGCACTCCAGCCAAGCGATCGCGTGGCTGTACTGAGACCAAATTCGCCAGTTTAAGTTCTTTTCCTCATTCTTTCAACTTTAAACATTATAAAATCGTTTTATCTCCCCAAAATCACTCAAAAGTATGATCTTTCATCATCATGCATGCAATCAACACTTCATTGCACAAAATTCATTGCTATTTTCAAATCCAAATCAATGAAAGGTATGAAATTCTTCATTTAAATCCATGTTTACTCAGAATTTTGAAATTTTCTTTGAGTTCTTGGATTTTGAAATTGTGAATGGTGAAGAGTGGGCTTAGGTTAATGGTTGGTGATTGTGATTTGTGGTTTAGTAGACAAATATTTTGGGTTCATTCATGCCTCCAACCCTATGCATATCCATTGATTTTTGCAATGTCCATTAAGTGTTTGATGAAATGCTACAAAGATGTTCTTGTGCTAATTTTAGAAATTCTTCCGAGCATTTATCTTCATGACATGGTTATCATTGAGTAAGTGTGTTTAGTTCATGAATTAGTACACTACATGGCATGAAATCCATTAAAACAATGTTTGCACCATGACAGCCTCATTTCAAGGCAACTGCAGGCCATTGCACCTGAAAATCCACTCACGTCACCAACTTTGCCATAGTTTTACATGACCCTATAGAACTCCAAATGACCTAAAATTTTAATATGTTGTAGACCATGCTGTGAACGTTAACATATCAAAAGATGGCTCGGGAAAATTTATGTTTTTCTAGGCGACGTCAAGGCTTGAAAGTGTGTGGTCGACCAATTTTGAAAAATTCAAAATTTTGCTTTAACTTTAGTTTGGGGGTGTGGTAACTTCCATTATTTCTTACTGATGTTTATGACTTTTAATATTACTTATCTCTTATTTGCAAGGTAAACATCAGTCAAGACACATCCGATCAAGTTGGGCAAGGCAAGAAATAAGGTCAAATTCATCCAACATCATTTCAAATTGAAGCATCAAGACTACAATGAAGACATCTCCTCTATACTTAGGAAGTTCTCGTTCTCTTTCTTTTGTCAAGTTTTGCATATTCTTACTTATTTATGTGGCAAAATATTGAGGACAATGTTCATTTCAAGTTTGGGGGTGGATCTCATTATTTCCATAATATTACTTTTCATTCTATTTTATTGGGATAATAAAAAAAAAATTGAAAATGTGTTAACATATTTATTGCCTAGGATATAGTATGAATCAATTTGTGCGTAGGCTTGAAAATTGGACAACATGAAAACATGAACTTATTTTGAACTAGTTATATTTTGCTAGATTCATACTTATTGCGCACATAGCCAGTGTTGGATAATTGCTTGTGTGAGGGATGTTGTTTAATGCATGTGGGGCAAAGTTTTATGTAATTTGAACTTAGAAATGACTCAAAAAGCCCTGAACTTAGATCGTTAGACATCTCACCCCTAAATTAGAACCAATCATGCTAAAAGGCGAGTTTGGGGGTAAAATGGTTAGAATTTGTGTGTATTGACGGGTTGGAGGTCTGTGGTTCTTGGTTTTGCACTTTAGTCATTGCAGTTTGGTCAACAGGTATAAACCATTTCCAGCATAAAAACAGAAAGATGCTGAAGGTCTTATTCCGCTCTTCAAATGCCTTTTTGACTCGAGTAAGTAAGTCCGAGGGGTCTTTCAAACCTGGTGCCCTAAAGCCAACTGGCTTGGGAGTCATCGACCTAAAGCTCGCTACAGGGGTCAATTAGAAAGCAAGTACGGAGAGTGGACTTACACATAAGACATTATAACATCTTTAACTTTTCTATTTAAGCCTTTATGACTCTGGCAAGTACGTCTGAGGGGTTCTTCGAACCTGGTACCCTAAAGCCGTCTGGTTTGGGAGTTACCGATCTGAAAGCCCGCTACAGGGGTCATATAGAAAGCCCGTATGAAAAGTTCTGCACAAAGATGGTAAAAGACAGGGACAATTAAAAGAAAAAGTCATCCACAAAAAAAAAATTATATTGCATGGTATAAGCTTTGTTGACTGAACTGTGGTGGTTGAGGTTGTAGAATTGAGGACTGAATTGAAAACAGTTGAAGAATTGATAATTGGTGCAATCTTTCCATTCTTTATATTTTTTTTCAATGAACGTTTATTTTTACTGTTTTTGTTATTTCATGATGATGTGTAACTAATTTTAACGTTGGGATGAACGATGTAGCCTAGTTAATTATTTTAATGTCATATTCTTTGTTTTAACGCTTTGATGCATGTGTTGATTTATTATTGCGTTTAATGCGTGAATGAACTGGCCACTTATTCATGATTTTATGTGTTATTTCCATAATCCGAGAGGTGAGTTAATAACATAGATCTAGGTAATAAATCCGGTAATTGAACGAGAGATAGACATATACTCTTGTAATTATTGCGGTCGTGTGTGAATTCTTGTGTGTAATGCATCTAGTTAAGGAATATTCGGACCCGCTGTAGAGATACAAGGTTGACTTATTTAGGTAGGATTGATTTAAACTCGAGAGAGGAATTTCAATTTAAATTAGTGAATTCGACCGAACACACAAATAGGAAATAAAACTGGAATTGGAATTGATTTAATTAGTTAGGTGAAATCGTGAATCCCAACCACTTTACAATCATCTTTTTAAAACAAAACTATTTCACAATTTAATTATTTAATTCATCTTCTTAGTTTTAATTTAAAACCACAAATTCTATTTCGTCTGTTCAAATAAAATTAGAACTAGAACATTTCGGTACTTAGTAAACAGTCCTCGTGGGAACGATAATCCGGACTCTAAGGTCCACTTTATTACTTGATTGCGATATCGTACACTTGCGATTTTAAATGCAACAACAGGAGTCAAAGAGCTGACGCCGCCTTTATCAAAAAGTAACAGGTGCACATCCCCTACCAAACGTAGTAATGATTACTGTCAAAAAGTAAGATCTTCCTCTCCAACAGCTAGGGTAAATACACGTGTAAAGTCAACCACGTGTTGCCATCCTAAATTGTAACTTCCCCTATAAATAGAGCACTCCTCCCACCAAATAAGGGGTTAGTATTTTCATTCTCTTAACTGAATATTTCACTCTCACTCCCCTTTCTCTCTTTTTACACACTTATATTTCCCGCACTTAATTTATATTTGCTTGAAATGAGCACTGACTTTAGCATCGGAGTGCAAACGGGAGCCACCTCGGCCCCCTTTGCAAACTGATTATTTGTCACAGTGAGCAGGAGATCCACATATTCAAGAGGGAGGAGCCGAGACGTGTTGATTCAAGGTCCAGCCGGATTTTGTGGTCAACAATTTCTATGTAGATTTTTCTTTGTTCATCTCCACTAAATTCAACCCATTATGAAGGGACCGCTTCCAACTAACCCAGATCGTAATAGATTCGCAATGAACAGTGGTCCCGAACCCACAACCCCAAATCTAAACTAGAAATACCAAAATCTCATGAAATGAATCTTGAAATAGTTGTCGAGGAGATGAAAATCAACAATTCTTGAAGACCCAAAGTTCCCAGACCAGGAACAAAGAACAGAACTCAAGGAGAATCAAAGCAAAGGCAAGGGCTCGTAAGTTTTTGGTCTTTTTGGACAGCTACTGCAATGAGTGCCATTTGTATGGAGGTGGTTGTTGATTATACATGAAAAATGTTGAGAATAATGCATACAAAATGTTTGATTTTATGCTTAAGATAAAGTATCTAAAAGGTTTGTAAAGTATCATGATGTGATACTAAAGTTTAGCGAAAATTTTATGGAATCTGGCACTTGATTCCTTATGGAATCAGGTGATAAGATGGCTGTCTAGTCAGCTATCAATTAGACATAATTTGTGAACTCCAATTTTAATTTTAAAAATTCTAATTGGGTTGACTAGACTGTCATCTCATTACTTAGTTCCCTAAAGAACCAGGTACCTGGTTCCATAGAATTTTCGAAAATTTTGTCCTAAGTATCATAAAATTTTTGGTATCATGTTATGATACCAAAAATTTAAAAGTATCATAAGTATCATGTTGTGATACTTTAAAAGTATCATAAGATACATTTAAAGTATCACAACATGATACTTGTGTGAAAACAGTATTTTTCAGTAAAAAAAAAGTAGTTTTAAGTTATTCTTGAAAATGAAATAAGTTTCCATTATGATACTAAAAGTTGGGTAGTTTTGTAAATGCCCCTTTAGACTTTTTAGTAGTGTGTGAATGGACCACATGTGAGAAAGTCCCAAATTCAAATCCATTTGGTTTCAATTAATCTTTTTTTATTTTTTTTACTCCAAAAATTTTTGTAGGGCAGTGACCCTACCTTGCTCCTTAATAGATCTGCTGCTATGCTATGGATACTAGATTACCTTGTAAAAAAGATTGAGAAATCTCCACAAACCTCTCTTATTTCTTTTCTATTGTAATTTCTGGATTATTATTTGATGATTTTTGAACTTTCCATTTATTTAAAAGTAAAAGAAATAGATAGACTAGAAGTGACACATGTTATTCAATGACATCAAGGGGTTATTGAATGAATAGAATTAGGATATGGATATGGATGGAATGTAATGGAATCATTAATTAGTAATGGAATCATTAATTAAAATCTCATTTTTTTTAAAACTCATTTTCAATTACAAATTATACCATCACAATGATCTAAACATAATTTCATAACAAATAAAAAAAGAAATCTCTACTTTTTAATCACACACTGTCCAAAATTTGACTATTAAAAATCACATTATTTGAAATAATAAATTTCAAATAGGGGCTCGATGGTCACCCATGGGAATGCTTAGAAGTCCCTTCCTTATATGGAGCAAAAAATTAAAAATAAAATTAAAAAATTAAAAATAATAATAATAATAAATCTCTCCTTGGAAGCACTCCCAAACTCGTAATAAGACCATTTTTTTATGGACAATGATACATTCTCTACCGTGCTCCACGCAAGGATGACCCCCACTCACATGGGGTGGGACCAACCTCTTGAAGCACCTTAGATTTCTACGTAAAAGCAAGTAATTGTTTAAATGTTCTCATATTCTAGACGAGTAATTTTAGCATTTTTAATTTACGTGTTTAAGTGACATTGTGACATGACGAACATACATTTAGTGGTGAAAGCGTCATGTCACAATGTCACTTAAAAATATCAATTAAAAATATTTGTATAAAATTACTCTATGCTTGACGCCATAATAGCCAATGTCATTGCAATTTAGGGCCGTTATGTCCCAATTCCCCCCCTCCCCCAAATATTCCTCAAATTCAAATTTCAAAAACATATTTCTACGACTTACCACTTTTTACATTTTTCAATCACTTTTCAACAATACATTTTTTCAAAAATTCAAAATTCGTCAAAACTTAAAAAAAATGATTGGGACCAAACCGACTATTTATTGTACAATATTAATTTATTTATTTATTTATTTTGTTTGCGAGAGCAGTCGCACTTCTTTTACATTTTTAGTTTTAATTAATTAAAAGCAGCGCGAGAACGATCAGGGAACATAAATATCAGCACTATAGATAATATTTACTAATATTTGTTGTGAAACACATTCAAACTACCATAATCTAGATAATTTCCTTGCTCACCAATAAATTGACCCTCTTTGGTATAGTTAAAAATCTGAGTCTGAGTTTTAATAATTTTTTATGAAAATTGATGAAATATATGTTAAAAAGTTGTGGATCCGATGTATTTACTCATTAAATAATTGTTAATTTTTATTAAAATTTTAAGGTAGCAAATTTTCAATATCGTTGATCATATGTAAATTCAAAATTTCATACAAATAATTGCTATAATGAATGACGGAGAAAAGCACAGGTGTCTTTTTAACTCCTGTTTGGTACATATCAGAATTAAATTTTTAATAGATTTTAATAAAAGTTTATGACATGTGTGATTAAAAAATTATGTCTCATAAAATATATAGTTAAAATTACTTATTGACTTTAATTTTAAATTAGTGTTATACCCGTGCGATACACGATCATTTGTTATTCACATATATCGAATTTATATGTTAAAATATGAAATGAATATTTAATTAAAAATAAGAATCGAAGGAAAAAAAATTAATCACAAAAAGATACAAATTATCCATTCCTTAATTATTTTGTTACCGTTAGTATGTTTACCATTTCAGGAATTTTCTTTAAATATTATAATTTAAATTGATTTATAGATAAATTAGAAAATAAAATTACATTAAACAGAATTTGTAATAGGTAAAAAATAGATATATCTTTGATATATGCTCACAATTTTATTAAAAAGAAAAAGATAATAAAAAATAGATTGATGAACGTTCCTATTTCATTTTTGATTTTTAAAGAAAAATATTTATGTGATATTGATATTGACAAAAAAAATTTCTTTTGTATTAACCAATTTTAAAAAAAAAAAAAAAAATTGTAATTGATTCTCAATGGGGGAAGGCGGACCAAGAAACTTAGGGATTTGAAAAAAACGATTATTTAAAAATTTGCATTCAACTGATTATTTTAAATCTAAAATTTGTCCAAAATGAATAATATATAATTAATTAATACTACTTACCATTTTAGTAAATATATTTTTGGCAAAAAATGGGTTAATACATGTTCGTGCTCTCCCTTTATGTATTTCGTTTTCTCTTTTGAACATATTTGTTCCTTGTTTAAGCTCTCATTATATACAAAAAATGAATTTTTTAATAGTGATTTTTTGGAGAGTATATACTTAAGCCCTTGTTTGAAACTCATTATTTCAAATAATGTTTTTTGTAACAATAAATTTTGGGAAAATTAGTTTTTAAAGTAGGAATTTTTTAAAGTTATACGTAGATTATTTTATTAATAGAATTTTAACTGAAAATGAGTTTTAAAAAAATGAGATTTTAAATAAGGAGTACCTAGAAGGGGCCAAATTTTTTACTAAATGGCTACAATTGTAATAGTTTGAAACTTTAATGACTTACTATAATTAATTAATAAATAAATAAAATTCAATGACCATTTGCATAAATATTCAATTTTAATGATTACTGACGTAATTAATCTTCCCAAAAAATAATTTCTAGATTATCAAAAATAAATTTATCTCTAGTTAATTATATACGATCAAATTAAATCTAGTTAAAAATTATAAATAATATCATTATAGGATTTAAATAAAACAATTTTGAAACAGATGGACATTGAGAAAAAGTAAAAGGTACAATATACCTTTAATTTTTGATATGATTTTAAGGACGACATGTTTACGGTTGACTCTAACTTGTGAGTTTGTATTAAAGTTCTCGTTAAAATCTTCGATTTGATCACCATGTTGCATATTTTTCGATTTCAAAATAATAGTATAAATATTAAAAATATTCTTATTCATTAAAATACTTCTATTTTAGGAAATGTAGCTTAGATGGGAAAAGTTTCAAAACATATTTTTGGAATGTGCTTTACTTTTATATATTATAAAGATAAAGATTAAAATCGGAATTTAATTTGTATCAAACATGGGTTGATGGGCTTATCATCTTTCATTAAAAAAAGCTAAGCCTATGTTTGACAAACATATTAAATATGTTTTTTTTATATAATTTCTCAAATTATTTTATAATTACACACATTTTTTTTTCAATTTTTTAACCACACATTTTACTTAAAAAATAGAAAAAAATATATTTTTAAACAAAAAAAACTTTTAACAAACAGAGTAACTGTTACCACTATTTTCCACCAAGATGCAAAATCAAGGTAGCTAGAAAATGAGAAAAATAATGTCGGCAACAAAAAAGGTAATGGTGGTTAAAACGTAGGAGGTCGGCACGGCAAGGGTGAGGGTTATTTTCATTTTCCATGTGAAATGGAGCCCACGTTTGGGAGATGGGGGTGGCCGTGGAATAGTGATGACAATCACGCTGATTCGAGACAAATAAGAGTGATTTGTGGTATCGGCCCCACATCAATTTTAGGTGACCCATATTCGCTCCTGATCATCAATTTTTCGAATCTGTTTGTTATCCCAATTTTTTTATTTTTATTTTTTAAGTTGATATTAGTCAATTGAATTTTTTTTCTCAATTGAGGTTCTTCTTATTAAATTAGGCAGATCGGTCCCATTCCATATTCGTCTCATGTTACCCGAATCGAGAATTTTTACTCCAATCGAATTGAGTATTCATTTGATATTTTGCCATCCCAAACACGTGTACGGGTATAAAAATATCTATGATTATTGAAATTTGAATTCAAAATGGGGTAGGGTGAATTATTGCATATTCATAGAAATATTATTATTTAATTGATATAAGTTGATGCATTTTATTATTTATGTATGATGGGGGGGGGGGGGTTTTCCCCCTCTCTCTCTCTCTCCCCAGACTGGCAAACAGAAAGTCTGTTTTACTGCCCCCAGGGCACATCTCCAAGTGGCAAAGGGGATGGGTGGTAAGTGCTCAGCGCAGCTGTTTTGCTTGGTTCGATTCCCCGCAAGGTGGAATTGGTCTTGTGGCAAGCGGGAGTTATTGAGAGTTGCTCATGCTTACCTTAAGCCCTTCCTCCCTTTCAACACTTGGAGGCATAACCTGCGATTTACCTCCTCAACCAAGGGCCCAGGGCAGGGTCGGTTGGGGGCCGTTGGGGTTGCGGCTTTCAACCTTTTTCCGATCAAAAAAAAAAAAAGAAAGTCTGTTTTACTTGTCCATGTGAAATGACACCTTTTGAGTAGGGATGACAATAATACCCACGAATTCGATACCCGATGGAGACCCGACATAAATGTGCGGGGATTACCCGACTAAATGGGTTCGTGGGTAGGGTATGGAAATAAATTTTAAAACCCGACATGGGTATGGGTCGGGTGTGGGTTTTACTACAATACTCATACCCGACCCGCATACCCATTAATTTCCTTTAAAAATTATAGAATTTAAAATAAAAGTGATTGTTTTAAAAAAAAAAAAATAGAACACAAATATCTATTGACATTGTTATCATCTAAACCTTAATATGTTTAAACTATTGACTTTGTTAAAGTCTAAAAAAATTGTTCAAATTCGCTTGTATAATTTCAACATATGACAAGCTTTTTTCAACTCAAATTCAAGTGAAGCCCAATATTTAATTGATTCAAGTTAATCCGGAGCACCTATAACCTATTTATAGCCTAAAAAATAATAAAAAAATAAATAATTAGTAATGGGTTTTAAATGGGTATAGAAGCAAACCCGCATCCGACCCGCACCCAACCCGCAATTTTTAAATGGGTATATGGGTAGGGTATGGATGTTGTAAATATTTAGTGGGTAGGGTACGGGTTTGGCAAACCCGACCCATACCCGACCCATTGCCATCACTACTTTTGAGAAGGGGATAGAAAGAACGATAGGGGGAATATTTTTTTAGGTCAAGTTAACACTCCGTTTTTTTACGCAATGAATATAATTTATAAACAACACAATTATTCAAATTATTTTTTAATCACACATAATTTCTCTCTCCAATTTTTAACCATTGATCTACCTTGAAAACACCAAAATTTTAAAAAAAATTACAGCTCACTTAGCCGAAAAGTCCGTGAATTGTGCCCACTCTTTCTTTGTTCTTTTTTTTCTTTACTCATGAATATTGTTCCCCAACCCGTGATTCGAGAGGACGGTTCACTGATCGAGAATATGTGAACAGCTAATTTTGCGATTCATACATTCGGGGGCTGCGATTAACTATCGACCCGTGAAATAATTAAAAAATAAAAATTTATTTTTATTAAATATGATAATAATAAAAACTTATCTTCTTCTACAAACTCTACTACAATTTCTAAATATAATAGCTAAGAAACGTAATGTTCTTTGATAGTAGTAAATAAAAATACATTTAGTTATTATTTATTTATCTTGTATTTAACTTTGCAAAGTAGAAATAATTCATGTAATATAAGGTATAAATTTGAATTTTATGTAAACATTTCCTTTTATAAATATGAATATATCATTTTGTTCATTTCGTATTTAGTAATTTAACAAAGAAAATATTTTTCCTATAACTATGAAATTTTTTATATTTTTACTCATACGAGACAAATGGGAACGAATCGCGATCCACAACCTGCATGGCTCGACCCGTATGGGTTAACAAGCAGGCCTAAGTTGTAATTCATTTCATAATTTGTAGGCCAACCCGAACCGGCCTGTAAACTCGTAGCGAGATAGACAATTTTCTCTTCACGCAGACTGTTATCGAGCTCATATATGGGCGGGTCAATTCGATCCGAACCATCCAAATTGATACATATATATATGCCCACTGGGCACCATATCTAGTTTGCATTTTCAATTGGTTACATAGGACTCTTAAGGCTCTGTTTCCTTTAAAAGAAAAGAAACACAAAAATAGGTGGTCGGCGGGGCGGGGGGGGGGGGGTTGTAAAGTACATAAAAATGAAACTTGTTGACCACAAAATCCGGTTGGACCTTGGACCAACACGTCTCAGCTCCTCCCTCTTGAACACGTGGATCTCCTGCGCACTGTGACAAACGATCATTTTGCAAAGGGGTCCGATGTGGCTCTCGTTTGCACTCCGATGCCAAAGTCAGCGGCCATGTCAAGCAAGTATAATTTGAGTGCGGGAAATATAAATGCGTAAAAGAGAGAAAATGGAGTGAGAGTAAATATTTAGTTAAGAGAGTAGAAATGCTAACCCTTTCCTTGGAGGCAAGTGTGCTCTATTTATAGAGGAACTCGTTGTCTCGGATCATGACATGTGACATACTTTACACTTGTCTTCATCCTAGCTCTTGGAGGTTGCTTTTTGACTGTAATCATTGCTACATTTCGTAGGGGATGGGCTCCTGTCACATCTTGATAAAGGCAGTGTCACATCTTTGACTTTATGCCTTGTCCCATCCTTACATCCGAGGTACTACTGTAAACACCTCGGTTAAGCGTAAAGCGCCTCTGCTAGACACACACCAGTTCGGTCGGAGGGGTTCATGTGCCTTTCCACCTCGGCCATTGGTCTAGAGCAATATCTAAAATCTTGATCGCGGGCTGAAGTCCAATGGACCCTTGTTGGGCCTTCACTGGCGGCCCAATGTGCTATATTTTGGGTGTGATCTCAACACTAGTCCCTCAAATCCGATGTGGTCATTCATGGGCGGATCGAATTTGTCGTGATTTGCAGCAATAACCTTATCCCAGTTTCATCGCTTGCTACATCCAACATTTTGGACTTGCTCCGCCATCCGCTAGCTAGGAGTCGTTTTGTAGTGCAGCAATTTTTTTTTTTGGGTCAGGAATGGCATTTCTTATGTGAAGTTTGGATTCACGGTATAGCCGACCTCCTACTTCGGCTTTTCTCTCCTGAATGAAGGTTGAGGACGCACTAATGCGTATCTTAGGCAGCGTATTTAATGAAAAGGGGGGCTATTGACGTTGGTTCCCAAGAAATATATAAAAGGTGATGGGAGTGGCATTTTGCAGCTCGTGGTACTCACTGTGGTAGCTGAACGGTTTTGTCCCTCCCTTTGACGGCTGGCGCTTTGATTAGCCCATTCCCCAAGAAGCATGGGTTAACCACATTAATCATACGGCTCACAAAAACCAAGGAATCCAGATAATTGGGATCCCTATAAATCCTCCTTCATTTCATTATCTCCCATTTACCATTTTCTCAGAATCTTTGCAGCAACACTCTCGCAAAAGTTTGTACCGTTTTACTCTTTCTTGCGAGTTTCGAGTCTTCTCTTCAAGGATTTTCTACCCAGCACCCGCCCTTAACGTTCCACAGCTTTTATTGGCAAGTTCTTCATTCCAAGTGCACAATTTCAAGCGTTCGTTCTTTGAAGGTAAATCTCTTGGTCTCTGTATATGCGAGACTTTTCTATTTTTTGTTTCTCATTGTGGGTTTGAAAATTTTGTTTTTGCACTTTGTTTTTCTTTTGATGAGTCTGACCCATCTTTAAAACAAAAGAAAAAATGGAAAGAGTTGGGGTAACGGGTTCTCAGGAAATGTTAGCAATTGCGGTTCCCGTCAGAGGTTTTTGCCCCATCTCTTTATCGGTTTTTAGTTCCCGCTTCTTTAGGGAGCAGATTAAGAGGAGAAATAGGAAAACCAGTGACATAATTTATTTGAGTGATTCTGACAGCAAAGAAGAAAAACATCAGAACTACATGGCTCATCTGTCATCAGAGGAGGAGGCATCTTTGAGAGAGCTTCGGAGCAAACGAGACAAGGATTTGGGGAGAGAAGAGGCGGTAGGCTCTTCTTGAGGTCACCAGGACCTCGGCTTAATCATTAGGGCCCCGTTTAGGGCACATAGGGAAGAGTTGGGTCTGACTGCAGAGGAGATCGCCCAAGTAGAGGATTGGGTTGACCAGGTTAACAAAGTTTCGGACTACCACGTTGATCCCGATCCAAACCCAGAGTCATGGGAGAGCAGTGAGATTGCTACTAAAATTAGAAGGGTTGATTTGCCCGGGGCTTCGGCAAAATTCAGGCTGCCAGAAGAGGTCCAATTGGTGCACCCTACACCCTCCTGCCGACCTTGCAGCCCTCCTCCAGGCCAAGCGGCCCTATACTACGATGCCCTTTCTTGCGGGATGAGGCTCCCTCTGCACCCCCTCTTCAGGGTGTTGCTTAGGAGTTATAACCTGTGCCCCTACCGCTGGCCCCCAATTTCTGGACACAAGCTGTGGGCACTTGGTTGGTGTGGCAAGAGGTCAACCCTGATCATCCCATCTCACTGCACATCATTCACACTCTCTATACTTTGAAGAAATCATTTAGAAGGGAGAGAGACGTGAGGTCGGACGTCAAGGATTGGTATTACTTGTCTCCCAGGGGCTCTTATCCTCCTGTTATCACTGGTCACCCCACCTCAATAAAGAACTAGAGGAACCAGTGGTTCTGGGTTGCTGGGGAGTGGCAGAGTTCCCCTGTAGACCCTAATCCAGAAATTACAGTTCCCCGAACTCTTTCCATACCTAGTGAGTCTTATACTTGTTTTAGAGTCTTTAAGTGTCATGCGTCTTTTGCTCTTTTATTTCCATTCATTTTCCTTGGCTGCTTACTAACATGTCATCGGTTGTTTATGGAAGGGGACACTTTTGCCCGCCTCCTCCCCGATACAGATCTAGCGGCAGTAAGGTGCTTGTTTGCATACAAGGGCACTTTCCAGGGGGTCATCCAAAAGAACAAGTTATTTGTTAAGCACTGTCTTATGCGAGCCATGAGTAAGTTCGTTTCCCTATTGCTGTTACATCTTATGTTTTTTCTACTCGTAACCTCATTTCCTTTTTTTCTTGCTAGGTTCCAAGGAATTTCTCAAGATTTCTTTAAAGGGTCTCATGGCTAAGAAGATCCCTCCTGCCCTGCCCCACGGCAGCGAAATGGAAAGAAGGCAGAAAATGGTCCTGGCCAACCTACAAGTTGGGGTGGCAAAGGAAGTGTCCGAGGCGTCTACAGCCCAACTTCAGGGCCCTCTTCCAGCCCTACTGCCACCGCCCATTCTGCTGCCAGTGGGTCCTCAACAGCCCAGTATGGAAAGGGAGGCAGATCCTACAAGAGGCATTACCAAAGGAAAGGGGAAAAGGTCGGATAGAGGAGGATCCAAGAGGGACAGGGAGACTAAGGATGCCTCGGTGCCACCTTCCTTGCCCGATGACATATTTGAGCATGCACCTGAGGAGGAGCCCACCCCCTTGAAGAGGCTCAGAAGAGGTAAGGGCAAGGAATCCACCTCTGCACCTCCACCACCAATGATTGAAGACTTGGAGGATGAGTCATATGTGTCCCTCCCTGATCTGGCTTATGAGGTGATGCCTGAGGGGGCAGAAGAGCTGAAGCGCATTAAATCCAGTGTTATCCCCAGGGATGTTACCTTCAGCCCTACTTTATTTGACTCCCCCAGTTCTCCTCCTGCCAGGGCGGCCTTAATCACTGAGCAGTTTTGGACAGAGGGTTAGGCTGCTTTCTCCTCCAGTTCTGCTCCGTCTCAGAAGCTTCTTGCTGCCAAGGCCATGAACGCTAGAGCTCTGGCCCTTATTGACGAGGTAGAGTCCTCCATGGAGGTAGCGCAACGGGACAAGAAGGACGTTGAGACTACTCTCCACCATGCGGACAACATGCTCAAGGAGATCAATGACCTCAAGGCTCAACTGTCCATAGCCCGTAAATCTTCCTCAGAAGAGAGGGCTAATGCGAAGCGCCTCCAGGAGGACAATGATAAACTGAAGCATGACTTCCAGTCCTCTGAATCAGACTTGGCGGCTCTGTGCAAAAAATTAGATGATTCCAACCGAGCGCAGTCAATCACCTCTGAAGCTTTGTCCGTAGCTAATGCATCCAACTCTAAACTAGGGGCCGAGGTATCAGCAGCCAGCGAAAAATTGGAGAGAGAGGTGGAAGCCAGGAGGAAGGTAGAGGAGGACCTTGCCTCTTTGGAAAGGCATATGCAAACGAGGATTGCTGAGGTTCTGGAGCAGACAGTCACGACACGGGTGGAGAATGCTTTAAGTATCAGAGCGTCTGAGGCTATCCAGAACTTCAAAGGCACTTTTGAAGAGACCCCAGAGTACGAGGCTATGCAGAGGGTCTTTGGGAACTTAGGGGCTAGGATGGCTTTGGGGGACGTGAAGGAAGCTTTTCCGACTTTGGACATATCCTCCATTGAAGCCTTGTACCCCGAGCCTCAAGATACTCCTGTGGATCCTCTGGATGCAACTGGCAAGGGCTCTTCAGAATATGTCCCTCCACCACAATCATCTTCTGTATTTGCCTTATTGTTGGGTTTTTGTTTTGTTGTTTGATTTTTTTTTTTTTTTTTGTGGCGCCAATGGCGCTATATACTGTAAATGTAACATTTCAAATTATAAATGCCTTGATTTTATGAATGAAATGACTTGTTCATATTTTGCCCAGTATTTTGGCAGCTACATTTCAAACTGTTTAAGCATGAATGTTTTCAAGCGCGGATGCCTTGTAATTGTAAATGTCTTGAACTGTATGATAATTTATTCATATTTTGTCTGAACTTCCTATTGATGGCGTGAACATTTTCAATCTATACGTAGTGGTCGTAGTGTAAGTTCACAGGAGTCCTTCGTTTATATAACAATATTTGATTGAGTTTGAATGCTTCCAATCCGAAGACATCTTTTAAATGTTTTGCACTTATTGCGCGGTTATATGTAGATAGTCCCTCAGATCTGAGTGGTTCGAGGTGTTCATACTTACCAGTGAGATCTAATTTTGAAAAACATTTGAACATATCTTAAATCACACTTTGTAGGATATATGCAAGCGAATTTGTATGAACCCCTTTTTATGGTGACAACACACTCAATTCTTACGCAATGATCGCCGTGTGGGCTTTATAAGAGTCCCTTATTTTTAACAATTTTCATGCATAGCGTGGACGTATGGTGTTATAACCAAAATAATCTTGGAACTTGCGTTTATCCATTATGTTTATCTAATTAGAAATTGGTATAATCTTCAATGTAGTTCACCCATGATTTTATGAAATCATATGATAATGCTGCAATCATAGAGGAGGAATTTGGTTTATTGAAAATAACGACGAAGGTGGTCCGTGTTCCAAGGATTACATAGAGGTACTCCAGATAGGTCCTCAATCATGTACGTTCCGGGTACCACCTCGGCAAAGACTTTGTAAGGGCCTTCCCAGTTAGGACCTAAAGTCCCTACTCCTGGTTCCTGTGTTGAAGGAAGAACCTTTTTGAGGACCAAGTCTCCAATATTAAAGTGACGGCTCCTCACCATTTTGTTGTAATAGCGAGCCATTTTCTCATGGTATCTAGTCATTACCACTTGGGAATCATCCCATTTTTCCATGAGGAAATCCAAACTAGCCCTTTGTGCTTCTTCGTTTTCCACTTCGTCGTAATGAATTTGACGAAGCGAAGGGATCCCAATTTCAACAGGACATACCGCCTCGGCTCCATATGCCAATGAGAAAGGTGTTTCACCAGCAGCGGTGTGCGAGGTGGTTCGAAGCGCCCATAGCACTTGTGGGAGTTCATCTACCCATGCGCCCTTTTTGGATTCCAACTTCCTTTTCAGGGTATTTTTTATGGTCTTGTTCACAGTTTCGACTTGTCCGTTGGCCTGTGGGTGATGTCGAGATGAGAATAATTTCTTAATTCCCAAATCATCGCACAGCTCATCGACGCTTCTGTTCTTGAACTGTTTCGCATTATCACTAACCAGTGAGTGTGGTATTTCGAACCTGCATATGACATTCTTCCAAATGAACTTGGTGGTGTTGGCCTCGGTGATTCTCATCAAAGGTTCCGCTTCGACCTACTTGGTGAAGTAATCAATTGCCACTATCGCAAAGCAATTTTTACCAGCACCCCTAGGCATAGGATCAATAATATCAACCCCCCACTTTGCAAAAGGCCAAGGGCTAGTCACCACAGTTAGTTTGTGATGCGGCTGATGTGGTATGGTTGCGTGTCTTTGGCATTTATCGCACTTGCGCACGAAGTCATGGGAGTCCTTTCGCATAGTAGGCCAAAAATATCCCTATTTGAGGACTTTCCGAGCTAGCGATAATGCCCCGGCATGGTTGCCACATATGCCCTCATGGATTTCTCTCATTACATACCGTCCTTCCTCTGGCCCCACACATCTCAGTAAAGGGGAGGTGTAACTCCGTTTATAAAGTAGGTCATCCAAGAGTACGAAATTCGCACGTATTTTTGCAATTTCCGAGCTGCCTCTGGCTCGTTTGGCACTGTCTGATGCTTCAAATAGGCGATCAGGGGATTCATCCAGGATCCCTCTTCTTCTACTGCCAAAATCTCCGGTCATGGCTCAATAGAAGAAGTCAACATGCGCTCAACTGGGATTAGATTATGTAACTCTGAATCACTGCTGCTTGCTAGTTTGGACAAAGCATCAGCGTTGGAATTTTCTGTTCTGGGGATGTGCTGTAACTCCATTTTTCCGAAGTGCACAGCCAAATCTCTTACTTTCTTCAAGTAAGCGACCATAGAAGGTTCTTTGGCAAAAAATTGCCCATTGAATTGACTCACAACGAGCTGCGAATCGCTATTCGCCACTACGGACTTAATCTTCAACGCTTTTGCAAGTCTTAGCCCAGCTAATAATGCCTCGTACTCAGCAACATTGTTTGAGGCTTTCAATTCAAAGCGGATCGTACTGTGTAGTTTAAACCCCTCCGAGCTTATTAACAATATTCCAGCACCGGATCGTCCCTCAGCCGAGGACCTATCAATGAACAATTTCCACTCTTGGCTATCATCTGTGTTATCAACCATCTCGACCTCCGGTGGATGTGTGAATTCGACTACGAAGTTCGCCAACGCTTGACCCTTCACAGCGGTCCGAGGCGCATAATGTAGGTCGAACTGCCTGATTTCTATTGTCCATTTCAATAACCTCTGAGATACGTCTGGTTTTTGCAACACTTGTCTCATGGGAAAGTTGGTGAGCACGCATATGGAGTGTGCCTGAAAGTACGAACGAAGTTTACGAGAGGCTGTGATTAACGAGAGAGCAAGTTTCTCCATATCCGGGTAGCGTGTCTCGACATCCAGCATGGCTTTGCTCACATAATATACTGGGAACTGATTCCCATCCTCCTCTCTGACCAACACCGAGCTAACAGACTCTTTGGATACAGCCAAATATAGGTAGAGAGGCTCGCCAGCCTTCGACTTTGATAGCAATGGGGGCCGTCCCAAAGATGCTTTCAGGTCGGAAAAAGACTGCTCACATTCCGGTGTCCATTGGAATCGCTTTCCCCCCTTTAGGACCTTGAAAAATGGCAAGCATTTTTCAGTGGATTTTGAGATGGATCGATTCAAGGCCGCAATTCTCCCCGTTAAGCTTTGCACTTTTTTGGATTTCGAGGCGATTGCATGTTTAACAAAGCATTGATTTTGTCGGGATTAGCTTCGATTCCCCTCTTATTCACCATGAATCCAAGAAATTTTCCAGATGCTACTCCAAAAGCACACTTCGCTGGGTTGAGCTTCATTCGATATTTCCTCAAAACATCGAAGGCCTCTGACAAATGGCGGATATGATCCGCGGCGACCATGCTTTTGACCAGCATGTCATCAACAGATACCTCCATGGTGTTTCCTAATTGTTCTGAAAACATGCGGTTTACCAGCCTCTGATAGGTAGCACCCGCATTTTTCAAGCTGAATGGCATAGCTCTGTAGTAATAGAGTCCTCTATCTGTAATAAACGAAGTATGCTCCTCGTCCGATTCGCACATGGGGATTTGATTGTACCCGGAGTAAGCACCCATGAAGCTTAGCAGCTCATGTCCTGCCGTGGAGTCGACCAACTGATCGATCTGAGGTAGTGGAAAGCTGTCTTTGGGAATTTCCTGGTTCAAGTTGGAAAAATCAATACACACCCTCAGTTTCCCATTGTGTTTTGGTACCAAAACAGGATTTGATACCCACTTCGGATAGCGGGACTCTCTGATGAAGCCATTTTTCAATAGCTTTGTGACCTCATCTTTCAAGGCCTCATACTTGTCAGAACTCATGGGCCTTCTCTTTTGCCTATGCACAGGGCTTCGAGGATCCAGCTGGAGTCTGTGGCAGGCCTCTTTAGGATCGATCCCAACCATGTCACCATGCTTCCATGCGAATACATCGAGGTTTTGAAGTAAGAAGCTCTTCAATTGACTCTTGTATTCGGTCGGTGAGTCCAATCCAATCTGCAATTCCTTGATTGGATCAAGTGGGTCTACACCGAAGCATTCTAACCTTTCGGCCGGGGTGGAGCAATTATCACCTGTCATTCTTGGGTCTAGATCTACTAAATCCTCTTCCAGTGTCATTGTAACATCCTTATTTCCAAAAAGCCCTTCACCCAGTCTTTCAGGGTCTGGAGCAGCCTCGTCCATGGCTACGTCACTGATCATGTTCAAGCTTTGATCTTGAGATTTTCGGATTGCATTTGTGTAACAGGCCCGCGATTTAGTTTGTCTTCCCCTTACAGGTTCAACGCCATTCTCCGTGGGGAACTTCATGGAAATGTATTTCGTATGCGTTACAGCCCCCAAGTAAATGAGACCAGGTCTCCTAATTGAGCCATGATAAGAGGAGATTTTGTCCACAACCAAAAATTTCATGGGGATTCTGGAAAGAGTTGGTGCTTGCCCTACTTCAATCATAAGGGTTATAGACCCCCTAAGGGTTATGCTGTCCCCAGTGAATCCATAAATTGGGTCCGGGACTGGGATGAGTGGAGTGTTGATCTCCATTTTATCGAAAGTTACCCCGTAAATTACATTTACCGAGGCACCATCATTCGTGATAACCCATTCCGGGCCACCACTACCCTGATAACCAACGCATCATTGTGTGGGAAGTGTACCCCAATGGCATCGTCTGTCTTGGGTAAATGTGATAGATTCTGTCCGATGCACCCCAACAGGGTGCGAATGGATATGGTAATTCACGTTGGCGGGCTGCTTGGCCTCTCTGATATACCTCTTTTGGGAGTTATTTGTGCTCCCACCTGGGTGGGCCCCCCCCCAATATTGTGTCAATTTCACGAATAGGGAGGTTGGCCATAGGCACAGGTGGTTCCCGTGTATCTTTAGCATGCGCCGAGGCGGTATCCTGGCCCTTGTTCCTGTCTCTTTGACGATTGTCAATCCTTTCTTTAGTTGAGTTCTTCCACGGAGCTCTCCTATCAGCTCGGTTGAACTTCTGACCACCGAATTTTTGAGTTCTCCCCGTGTCGGGGGAGAAGTTACTTCCCCTTCTCCCCTGCGCCTTTTGGTCAGCTAGCATGTGGATTTCCCTGCAATCTTCTGTTGTGTGACCGTAGTACCTGTGGTAGGCGCAGTAAGCCCCAATCATGGGCTGTTTCCCACTTCGGCCACTTTCCATCCTTCCTTGAGCCGTGGGAGGATTTTGAGAAGGGGTGTTGGAGTTAGAGTGGGGGATAGCTTATGTGATTTCTGCTGCAAAGCTAGATCCTGTCCCCGGAAACGGACGCGACGCTCCACCTCGGATACTGCCGATCCTATCTTTTTTTCTTCCTTTCTTGAGCTTTGCTTCATTAGAATACCCAATATTGTATCTTCCTTGGGGGTGGTTGTCCCTAGCCCTAGCCATTTCTTCTGATACAATCTCCTCCTTCATCAGGTCTACGAGGGCATTGTAATCCCTTGGTTTCCTGCTTCGGACATCCCTCCAAAACATGCTTATCATAACTAGTCCCCCTTTCAAAGCGGAAAACATCTCTGCCTCAGTGATATTTTCACAAATGTGCATCTTCTCAGTAAACCGAACTAGGTAACTTTTCAGAGATTCGTCCCTTCCTTGCCTCAGATCCTGAAGGCGTTGGAGTGGGAGCTGGCCAGGCCTAGAGGAAAGAAAGTCATTTTTAAAAGCCGTTTTCAAATCTCTCCAACTATGGATGCTGCCAGGGGGGAGTTTTTTGTACCATCGTATCGCACTCCCCTTAAGGGTTAAAGCAAAGGCTTTACATTTCAGTGTCGGGGTGGCTCTAGCTATTTCCATGCTGGCGCGGTAATTTAACAGGTGATCGTCAGGGTCACCTCGGCCAGAATATTTTGCTATTTCTGGCATTTCGAAGTCGTGGGGCACGGGGCACCTACGGAGGCCCTCTGTGAAGGGGCTTATTTCCTCTTCGTCATCCAGTTCATATGAAGGTAGTTCACTGTTCTCATCGTGACCGGAATACACTGGATCATGGTATTGGTCATAGAGTGGCGGAGCGTACTCCTGCCTTTGTGGTGGCAGGAAGCGACCGTAGTTTGGCCTTTCATGGCTCAGCAACTCGTTACGAGACTTGGTCCGAACTGCTTCGGCTCTCCTTTCCTGCCTATTCTTAGGCTCATGCGTGGGGGTGAACCTTTCTGCCCCCGTACCTTGTTGGTCCCCATGCATTAGACTCTGCGACAAGGCTTCTTCAGTGCATCGCTCCCACCTATTTCTAAGCTCAGCTGCATTGTTCCTACCCCCTCGCCTGCCTCTGAATAACCCTCCTATCATGCTGAAGACACTGCAAGATTTTGCGGGTGAAGCCTCCCTGTGTCTAGCTGGGAGTGGGGCTTGTTCTTCACGTGCTTCATGTTCCAGGCCTTCCTCGTAGAAGGGCTCGGATTCCACCTCGGCATAAGCCTGGGGATCTTGATAATAATACGAGGCGGTGGCCGCATCGGATGGTGAGTAATGTGGTTGTGGGTATTGTGGAGGCATCAAGGGTTCGTTCACAACATACCCTCTAGCCATGTAGGCATTCATCGCAGCATTCTGTTCTATCTGCTGCTTCTACATTTCCAGCATTTGGGCCGCCATGCGAGTTATCTCCCGCAACATGCAGCGATTATGGTGCCGCGCGTGGTGAGTTAGGTTGTGTCACTCCCTCATTGGCGCTCTCATGAGGTCCTTGAGGAGCCTCCCCCTCACTGTGCTGGCCATTTCTTCCCCTACGGGGGTTAATATCTCCATCGCTTTCATTCATGTTTCAGAGAAATTTCTTGGTTTTAGTTTATCTTTCAAGGACAGATAGCTTTTTATTTCAATGCTCCGAGCCTTTTTCAAGGTTGTTAAACTTATGTTCCAAAGTTTTAAGCCTTTTTCAAGGTGAATAAACTTGTGTTTCAAAGTTTCTTACCTTTTTCAACGTTACCGAACTTATGTTTCAAAACTCTTTACCTTTTTCAAGGTGAATAAACTTATGTTTCAAAGCTTTTTACCTTTTTCAAGGTCATCGAACTTATGTTCCAAAGCTCTTTACCTTTTTCAAGGTTACCAAACTTATATTTCAAAGCTTTACACCTTTTTCAAGGGTACTAAACTTATATTTCAAAGCTTTATGCATTTTTCAAGGGTACTAAACTTATATTTCAAAGTCCTTGCAGTTCTCCACTCCTTTGCAAGAGGTTACTCGCCCTTTTTCAGGACTTCCTTTCTATGTGTGGCTTATCATCATGTGTTTTCGTGGTTAGCAGTACGGTTTCCCACAGACGGCGCCAAAATGTTGACCACAAAATCCGGCTGAACCTTGAACCAACACGTCTCAGTTCCTCCCTCTTGAACACGTGGATCTCCTGTGCACTGTGACAAACGATCAGTTTGCAAATGGGGCCGAGGTGGCTCCCGTTTGCACTCCGATGCCAAAGTCAGCGGCCATGTCAAGCAAGTATAATTTGAGTGCGGAAAATATAAATGCGTAAAAGAGAGAAAAGAGAGTGAGAGTAAATATTTAGTTAAGAGAGTAGAAATGCTAACCCTTTCCTTGGAGGCAAGTGTGCTCTATTTATAGAGGAACTCGTTGTCTCGAATCATGACACGTGGCATACTTTACACTTGTCTTCACTCTAGCTTTTGGAGGTGACAACCTTACTTTTTGACTGTAATTATTGCTACATTTCGTAGGGGATGGGCGCCTGTCACATTTTGATAAAGGCAGTGTCACATCTCTGACTTTATGCCTTGTCCCATCCTTACATTCAAGGTACTACTGTAAACACCTCGGCTAATCGTAAAGCGCCTCTGCTAGACACACACTAGTTCGGACGAAGGGGTTCATGTGCCTTTCCACCTCGGCCATTGGTCTAGGGCAAAATCTAAAATTTTGATCGCGGGCTGAAGTCCAATGGACCATTGTTGGGCCCTCACTGGTGGCCCAATGTGCCATATTTTGGGTGTGATCTCAACAAACCTAAAACTATCACTTTTAAAAACTAATAAACTTAGGATTTTTTTTTTAAATCGGGTGTTAATTAGCAATTAATAAATATAAGATTGTATAATATAAAAATAATTATCCATTATATATTAAATTAAACCTAATTTTAATTAAAAACAGCCATCAAGGAATAACTTGGGTCCGTTCATCAGTTCCCCCACCCCACCCCTACCCACCCTTACCCCAAAATGATTTTTCTTTTATTTTTTTCCCATCTCACTCCACCCCACCCCACCCCACCCCACCCCGTCTCATCACACCCCACATCACCCTACCTGGAAAGTTACAATTGGTCACCTCAATCACAAATCACAATTACAAATTTCATCGCAACCCCACCAACCAATACCCCCACCCACTCACCCGGCCCGTCCACCAACCCCACACACACCGCGGATCTTTGTGTTTTTTGGGTATTTTTGAGTTGTTTTGGTGGACATAAATAGATTTTTCCTCACTTTGCTAAGGTTTTAAGTAAGTTCTTTCCTTTTTTTTTTTTTATTTGTCTTGTATTTTTCTCTTAAACGTTCACTTCTTTAATGCAATTTTCAATTAATGTTCTTATGTTTTAGTAATGTTTTCCTATATTCAAGTATTTTGTTGTTGTTTAAGCTTTTGAGTTTTGTTATTCTCTCACATTTTCATCAAAAAAATTTTATATCTTTAATGTATTTAATGTTTTAAGTTTGGGTTGTTAGAAATATTTATTGTTGAAGGAGAAAATTTGCTTCAAAGTGAAGAACTCATGGAATGCTCTCTTCAAAAAGCTCACTAGAAGGGAGTTCTCTTTACTAGTTTATTTGTAACCTCTTATTTAGATTGTTATTGATATGTTTATGTTTGTGTTATTTGCTGAATGTTGTTATTATTTTATTATGGGTTAATGTAATTATGTTGGAATATTTAATTAGTTTAATTTTATTTAAGCATTTTAGGTTGTTTATGGATTATGGGTATTTATGTTTATGTTTTCATGAGTAGAAATGTTGTTATATGTTTGTGTAATCATTCAGATGTTGTTAATATTTTGTTTTGTCATTACAAGTCATTACACATGTTAGGTTAAATTTAGAATTTCTCATGTTTTGTAACTTAGTTTAATCACCAAGTTCCTTTTATCATTATTTTACTTTAGTTAATTAGTTTTAATTCTATTTTTTATATATTATTATCTATTTGCTTTAGTTAACTAGTTTTCACAGCGCCATGTTTTAATTTATATTAGTTAGTATTCACCATCAAACCAACTTATTATGTTACTTGACTTTTTTTTAAAATGAAATCAATAAGTTTAGTTACAAATCAATCAATCATCGTGGGTACGATAACCCGGACTTTTCAAGTCCACTTTACTACTTGAACGCGAATCGTGCACTTGAGATATACGATTTTAGCGAATATGTGACCTAAAAGATTCTTAGGGTTTCCTATTATTATTATTATTATTATTATTATTATTATTATCATTATCATTATCATTATCATAATCTGTACATAATAACCAGTAAATATTACCCTTTTTTTTCCTTTCCCCACTAAGTACATGTTTAATGTTTGAGAAATATTCATATGTTGTTGATTATTTCATAAGTTCAAAATGGAGTTGTACCGTAATTGCAGGGACGGAGCTAGAGATTCGAGTGAGTGGGGGCCAAAATTTTCAAATGGTGTGAGGGGAGGGCGGAGGTCTCCTCCCGGGGGTCCGCCCCCCGAAATTTTTTTGAACCAAAATGATTGAAATAACGAAGCAAATATGACAATACATCATCAATAATCAATTCTAAACTCTATTTGAGTCAATCTCATTGTTCTCAACTCTATTTGAACTCTCCTCAACAACATTTTCTTGACGATGTCTTTTTATTAAAAATCTCTCCATAATCTATTAATCTGAAATATCAAATATGACAATACATCATCAATAATCAATTCTAAATTATTTGCAGTTGCAAATTTCCCAATTTTAATCCATTTTCTTTAAAGAAACAGGGAGATCAATTTTATTTTTTTTGCCTAACCGCCCCCAAACAGGCCCAAACCGAAAACTGGACCCAAATTTTTTCAGATCCCAGTGTGGGCCATGGCCCACACTGGGCCTATAGAAGATCCTTCCCTGCGTAATTGAAAAAATAAATTCTAGAATGAGATGAGAGTCATTGTTAAATATTACGTGCAATGTGGATGACAAATTTAGAGCCCGTTCGTTGGAGATTTTGGGAACATTTGATTTATTGACCAGGTCCCACTTAACGTATTGTCCCGATCGTTAGATGACGGCGTATTATTCCCAGTGTACAAACACGAGTCTTTTCATATGCTTTTGTCCTCACCTGCATGCTCCTCGAGAAAATTTCACAAGAGGTCACCCATCCTACAATTTCTTCAAGTCAGTATGCTTAACTGTGGAGTTTCTAATAATGGACTTTCAGAAAGGAAGGTACACATTGCTTATATGAGTAGTACCAATCATTTCTTTTAAACTTTCTTGATCGGGGTATTACAATCACCCACTGTTAGACTTGCGAAGTCCATGTTGCGCTTAATCCATTTCAGGATCTGTTGCCAGGCATTTGGATTCTAGAGGTGGCTCCCGCCCTATGGCGTAGCACTTAGTTTCCAATTTTCGGCTGGCGGCCAGCTCTGATACCATTTGTAACCACTCGGATCACACTTAACGAGCTGTCCCGACCATTAGATGACGGCGTACTGTCCCCACTGTACTAACACGAGTCTTTTCAGATGTTTTTGTCCTCACTCTCACGATTCCCGAGAAAACTTTCCAGGAGGTTAGTGCATCCTAGAATTTTTCCAAACCAATCACGCTTAACTGTGGAGTTTCTAATGATGGACTTTCAGAAAAAAAAAAAAGGGACACCTTGTTGGTATGAGTAGTACTTATCATTTCTTTTAAACTTTTTTGGTTGGGGTATTACATTTGAATTTTTGGCCGAAAGTGTCGTTGAAAAAAGATTGAAAAGTATGGAAGTAGTGAGACCAATAAAAAATTTGTTGTGGAAATAATTTTTGGTGAGAAGTTATACAAAAATACATGAACCAAACAGGGCCTTTTGTTTTTGATGAAAAGTTATTTTTTCATGTTAGTCATGTTTCGAAATTCTACCAAAATTTCGTCTTTACAAAAATTTTTAAATTAAATATTATATATAAATCTATTATACAATTCTCTTTAATTAATTGTGAATCTACTTCCTATCATGAGAATTTAATAAAATTTTATAGCAATTTTTATTTTATGAAACACACTCTTGCTGTTGTTAGTTTCACTTTAATGCATGTTTACTACATTCATAGTGAAGGTGATATCGTAATTGGAGTATAGATTTATGAATGAGATGAATTTTAAATTATTAGGTGCAAAATTAATGTGGGAAAATTATTAGATGAATTTTAAATTATTGATCATGTTATTGGTTTGTGTAATGGAACAAGATTAATTATTACAAAAGTTCGGTTATCATATCTTGAAGCTAGAATCCTATCTAGAAGCAATGATGGAGAGACAGTTTTTATCCCAAGAATGTCATTGACTTCATCAGATGCAAGATTACATTTCAAGTTCAAAAGACGACAGTTTCCATTGATCATGTCGTATGCTATCACCATCAATAAAAGTCAAGGTCAATCACTCTCACACGTGAAATTATTTTTAAAAAAACTAGTGTTCAGTCATGGACAGTTGTACGTAGCAGTGTCTAGAGTTACAAATCGTTCTGATCTAAAGATATTGATTTGCGATGATGATAGAAATCCAACAAATGTTGTGTATAAGGAAATTTTTCAAAATATGTAATATTTGATTAATATTTGCTTATTTTTTAACTATAAATATGTTTTACTGTATATTTCACTGATAATACAATATGTTTGTGCATTGCACGAGTATGGATCTAGTACAAACTCTAATATAACTTCTAAATGTAATAACTAGGAAAATTTAAATAGGAAGGGAGGGGGGAGGGGGGAGGGGGAAGATTGAGTGGAACATAACAAACGATGTGGAAACAAGATTCCCTTCATTCCTAAGCTTCTCCCTCATGTAGTCATCGGTCTCCTAGGGATAAAAGAGTTTGAGTGGAACGTGCAAGAAGTAGCCATATCTTTCAAAAAAAATTCCGACTTACTCATTTAATATTGAAGTTAAGTAATATTACTTCACAAATTACTCTTTTACGAGAACGATTGATTCCATTTTAGATTGATTAAGGATTTCTAGTGTACATTTTTCAAATCACAGATTTTTAGAAGAGGGAAAAAAAAAAAAAAATTCGTAGCCGAAAAATCATAAATCGCACATTTTAATCCTAATCATATTCACATATAGTAAAAATATCACGAGAAGCTCAAACAAGAGGCTGGCTAGAAGGAATTGTATACCTTACGAATTGTCATCATCTTTTCTTTGACCGTTTGACGTATCATCTTTTTCTTTTTAAAAAACTCAAAGTCACCAACCAATAATTTTTATACGTGTTTCACTTTCCTTTCACAGCTGACCTACTTTCCTCAATATATATCCAAAGCATTTCCTATTCAAACTTCATAATTAGTAATTTTCTCCATAAAAAATCTGAATCCATGGATACTTCAAAGGTATATATATTTGAGCAAATCTATAATACTTCTTTATTATAATTATAATATGTGTGTGTGCTGAGACAGTCACAGATTAATTATTGTTATGTTGCAGGGCAGTGAAAGAATAAACGATGAAGGGGACGTGGAGATTAAGGTAGAAACTGTGGACCACCGGTCGGGGGCGGGCAAAAATGAAGAAAGCAAGGATGAGAAGGTGGAGATAACTCATGTAATTCCTTCAGATGAGAAGCCCGGAACTCTAAATTTTGTCGGTGAAGCTGTTGGCAAGGTGGCCCAAAATGTCCAGTCGGCGAAGAAAGCAATTTCTGGCACCCAAAAAACTGAGTAATTTTTCCACATCAGGGATTGTCCTTGTTGTATTATATAATTTTTATCTCGTGTTTTTCGATGACTGACTTTTGATCCCAGCTTGTGGTTATATCAATCTAGATCTAGATTGATGATGTTCATCATTATCTTTTAATAATTTTATTCCGTTTGCTAACTATTCTGTTTAAAAACAAATTTTTTTAACACAATTTTACAAATCACTTTTTAAACATACATTTTCTCAATCACATATTTTAACTCGAAAGCATAAACAAAAATTTTAACAAACGATTTATTTTTCTTTTCTTTCAAAAAAATCAAGAATGCAATCTTTTCGTGTAAAGAAATAAAATGTGTGATTAAAAAATAATTTTGAGAAAATGTATTTGCTTAAAAATCGTCCACCTTTGCCTCAAACAAATTTGTTAGTGTAGGAATTTAATCGCAAGAAATCAACCACAAACCAATATTATTAGAAACATCAAATGCAAGAACACAAAGATATTTACCCAAAGGGTCCCGAGGTTCGGCGTCCACTATCTCACGCCTACATCCCTGTTGAGTCTCCACCAATTGTGGATCTGACTCAAGAACTTTATTAAATCTCACCATAAGTTACATATTACAATAATTGCCAAAAGATCTTCTTCTTTCAACCATAAATCACGTTACAACAAACACTTTCAGAATTTGATGACTCTACATCAAAGTACAATTATCTCACTATAGAGATATGAAAGAAAACAAGATTTAACAGAGAAGGGCATCAAGAATCGGTTAAAGAGAAGACACAGAGAACACGAAGAACCACAGCTCTTTTCTCAGAATGCAGAAGTGCAGGGGCGTCTGAATGAAGCCCCAAATCAGAGAGTAAGCCTTTTATAAAGCTCAGCCAAGTAACCCGTTCAGATTGCACCACGTGGACGGTGTAGATGTGAGAAACTTTACAAATTATAAAAGCACACCTTTAGCTTGAGTTCTAGTATTGGCACACGACTTTACAATCTCCACCTTGCCAAACTTGAAGTTTACTTATAGTCCTTGAATCAGCCAAAATTTGTATCACTGGCTCTTCTTTAGTTCCTGAAAAGAAAAATGAAAAAGTAATAGAACAAATTCATATATATATATATATATCAATTCCTGCAAAGATCAACCATCAGTGATATTCAATATACCCAAACAACTTTTAAATTTGTTTACCAGTAAAACTTTTGTACCACAGTCGGAAGGATTAAATTGAGTAGGAATTTTAACCAATTTAACAATTCCTTTTCAACCATACCTCGAGCAAAATGAAATTTTATATCAACATGTTTGGTTCTTTCATGATGCACAGGATTTCTATTAAGGTGTATAGCACTTTGATTATAGTGTAAAGAGTAAGTTCATTTATTACAAAACACATTTCACTTCATAGACCTTTAATCCATATTCCTTCTTTAAAAGCATTGCAGGAAGATATTTATTCAGTTTCTGTGGATGATAGTGCAACCAATTTTTGTAACTGAGATTTCCAACTTATACAAGCATTACAGAGAATAAAATTATATGAAGAAGTAGATCTTCTCTTGTCTAAATCTCCTGCGAAGTCAGAATCACAGCACCCCTTTAGAACAACACCTTCAGGACATTTTCTAAATTTTAAACCAAGTTTAAAAGATCCACAAAGATATCTGAACACCCATTTAACAACAGTCCAATGTTACTCACCTGGGTTTGCCATAAATCTGATTAAAACAATTATGCAATGAGCCAGATCAGGTCTGGTGCATACCATCATGTACATAATAGAAGCGATTGCATTTGAATAAGGCACATTTGACATTCTTTCAAATTCAGCTTCACAATTAGGAGATAAAGTAGAGGACAGTTTAAAATAATTTCACAGAGGCAGTGTAACTGGTTTTGCCTTGGATATAGAAAATTCTTCTAGCACTTTTTCAATATAGGCATAAGAATAAAGAACGGTCATTTTTATTTCTACAAATTTCAATTACAAGAATTTTCCTAGCATTTCCAAGGTCTTTCATTTCAAACTCAGCACTCAATTTATTTTTCACAGATTCAATTTCAGTTTTACTATTACAAGAAAGTAGCATATCATCTACATATAATAACAAATAGACAAAATCTGGACCTCCAGCACCTTTATAAAATAGACAGGAGTCATATTTATTTTTGTGAAAACCAAGACTTTGGATAAAGGTATCAAACCTTTTATACTATTGCCTTGGAACTTGTTTAAGTCCATATAAGGATTTTTTCAATAAATAAACATAGTCGGATTTGTTTTTCGCAATGAAACCTTTTGGTTGTTGCATATAAATGGTTACTTCTAAATCTCCATGTAAAAAGGTAGTTTTAACATCAAGCTTGTCAAGTTCCCAATCAAATTGAGCAGTCAAGACAAGTAAAATTCTAATTGAGGTATGTTGAGACCAAGCCCAAAAAGGAGTACAGTGATCCACCAGCGAAGGTCCAATAGAGGCCCAATGGACATTGGCCCATGGTTAAAGCTTAAGATATCTTCTTGGGTCAATTTCCGAGGTGGTACAGCACGTGAACTTCTTTAGCCGAACTGGTTTATCACTAGCCGAGGTGTTTTATGTTTAGACGGAGGACCTCCTTAATAACAACTCGGATGAGTGATGGGACAATGGATGGAGTCAGAGATGTGACACCGCCTTTATCAAAAAGTGACAGGCGCCCATCCCCTACCAAACGTAGCAATGATTACTGTCAAAAAGTAAGATTCGCTTCTCCAAAAGCTAGGGTAAATATACGTGTAAAGTTCGCCACGTGTCGCGATCCAAAACAACAAATTTCTCTATAAATAGAGCACTCCTCCCGCTTTGTAAGGGGTTAGCAATCTGATACTCTGAACTAAATATTTTATTCTCACTCCCTCTTCTCTCTTTTACACACTTATATTTCCCGCACTCAATTTATATTCTCTTGAAATGAGCACTGACTTTGGCATCGGAGTGCAAACGGGAGCCACCTCGACCCCCTTTGCAAACTGATTGTTTGTCATAGTCCGCAGGAGGTCCACGTGTTTAAGAGGGAGGAGCTGAGACGTGTTGGTCCAAGGTCCAGCCGGATTTTGTGGTCAACATTTTGGCGCCGTCTGTGGGAAACCATACTGCTAACCACGAAAACGCATGATGAAAAGCCACACATCGAAAGGAAGTTTTGAAAAATGACGAGTAACCTCTTGCAAAAGAGCGGAGAACTGCAAGGACTTTGAAACATAAGTTTATTAACCTTGAAAAATGTGTGAAACTTTGAAACATAAGTTTATTAACCTTGAAAAAGGCGTGAAACTTTGAAACATAAGTTTATTAACCTTAAAAAAGGCGTGAAACTTAGAAATATAAGTTTATTAACCTTGAAAAGGGCGTGAAACTTTGAAACATAAGTTTATTAACCTTGAAAAAGGCGTGAAACTTTGAAATATAAGTTTATTAATCTTGAAAAAGGCGTGAAACTTGGAAACATAAGTGTAACAACCCTGAAAAAGGATTAGGACTTTCAGATAAAAGTTCACCCATCTTTGAAAGAAAAGATAAAACCAAGGAATTGTTCTGAACATGAATGAAAGTGGCGATGATATTAACAGAGTAGAGACGGCCAACACAGCGAGGAAGAGGCTCCACAAATGCCTCATGAGAACGCAAATGAGGGAATGACCCAACCTAACCCTCGCACCGGCACCGAAATCGCCGCATGCTACGAGACATGACTCGCATGGCAGCACAAATGCTAGAAATGCAGAAACAACAGATCGAACAAACTGTTGCGATGAATGCCTACATGGCTCGAGGGTATGTTGTAAACGAGCCGATGATGACCCGCAATACGCGCATCCACATTACTCACCATCTGGTGCAGCTACTGCCTCCTATAATTATCAAGATCCGCAGGCATTCGTCGAGGTAGAATCTGCTCCTTTCAACGAAGAGGACTCGGTGCATGAAGCACCAAGAGCACAAGATCAACCCCCTATTAGCTGCAGGGAGGCTTCGCCTTCGAATTCTGGTAGCGTTTTTAGCCGAATAGGGGGATTATTCCGGGGCGGACGAGGGGGCCAGACTGACCAAGTCAACCCATGCAGCTGAGCCTAGAAATAGGCGGGAGCGACACGCTGAAGAAGCAATGTCCCGGAGCCAAATGCATGGAGACCGGCATAACACAGGGGCAGAAAAATTAGCCCCCACACATGAGCCTAGGAATATGCAGGAAAGGAAAGCAAAAGCAGCTCGGACGAAATCTCGTAATGATCTTCCGACCTTCGAAAGGCCAAACTACGGGCGAGTTTTACCACCACAAAGACAGGAGTATGCTTCACCGCCCTACGACCAACACCATGACCTGATATATTCCGGTCATGATGAGAACATTGAAATACCGTCATACGAGCTAGATGACGAAGAGGAAATAAGCCCCTTTCATGGAGGGCATCCGTAGGTGCCCAAAGCCTCATGACTTTGAAATGGTAGAAATAGCAAAGTATTCTGGTCGAGGTGACCCTGACGATCACCTATTAAACTACCGCACTAGCATGGAAATAGCCGGAGCCACTCCGGCGCTGAAATGCAAGACCTTTGCTTTAACCCTTGAGGGAAGTGCGATACGATGGTACAAAAAACTCCCTCCTGGTAGCATCCACAGTTGGAGAGATTTGAAGGCAACATTAAAAAATGGCTTTGTTTCCTCCAGGCCTGGCTAGCTCTCACCCCAACGCCTTTAGGACTTAAGGCAAGGAAGGGAGGAATCTCTGAAAAGATACCTAGCCCGGTTCACTGAAGAGATGCACATTTGTGAGAACATCACCGAGGCGGAGATGTTTTTCGCGTTAAAAGGGGGGCTAGACACGGCGAGCATGTTTTGGAGGGATGTCCGAAGTAGAAAGCCAAGGGATTACAATGCCCTAGTAGATCTGATGAAGGAAGAGATCGTCTCAGAAGAAATAGCTAGGGCCAGAGACAATCATCCTCAAGGGAGATGCAATCTTGGGTATCCTAATGAAGCGAACCTCAGGAAAGGAGGTAATAAGGATAGGTTTGGTAGTAACTGAAATGGAGCGCTACGTCCATTTTCAGGAACCGGGTCCAGCTATGCAGCAGAGATCACGGAAGCTATCCCTAACTTGCACTCCAACGCTCCCTCTCATAATCCCCCCATGGCTCAAGGAAGAATGGAAAGTAGCCGAAGTGGAAAACAGCCCATGATTGGGGCTTACTGCGCCTACCACAGGTATTATGGCCACACAACGGAAGATTGTAGGGAAATCCACATGTTAGCAGACCAAAAAGCACACGGAAGAAGGGGAAGTGATTTCTCTCCTGACAAGGGGAAAACACAAAAACCAGGTAGTCAAAAGTTCAACCGAGCTGACAGGCGAGCTCCATGGAAGAACCCAACCAAAGAAAGGATTGTCAGTCGACAAAGAGACAGTAGCAAGGGTAAGGATGACTCCTCGGCACATGATAAAGATACGAGAGAACCACCAATGCCTGCAAATGATCCACCGATTTGTGAAATCGACACAATATTGGGAGGCCCACATCCAGGTTGAAGCACAAATAACTCCCAGAAGAGATATATCAGAGAGGCCAACCAGCCCGCCAACGTGAATTATCACATCCTGTTGGGATGCCTCGGACAGAATCTATCACTTTCACCCAAGACGACGCTATTGGGGTACACTTTCCGCATAATGATGCATTGGTTATCAGGATAGTGGTGGCTCGGAATGGGTTGTCACGAATGATGGTGGATGATGGTGCCTCGGTAAACGTAATTTACGGAGTAATTTTTAATAAGATGGGGATTAGCACCCCACTCATTTCAGTTCCAGATCCAATATATGGATTCACGGGGAACGGCATAACTCCCAGAGGATCCATAACCCTTATGACTGAGGTAGGGCAAGCACCAACTTTATCAAAAATCCCCATGGAATTCTTAGTTGTAGACAAGATCTCCTCTTATCATGGGTCGATTGGAAGGTCAGGTCTCATCGACTTGGGGGCTGCAACCCATACAAAATATATTTGCATGACATTCCCCACGGAGTACGGTGTTGCAACTGTTAGGGGGAGCCAAACTGAATCGCGCGCCTGTTACACAAACGCTATCCGAAGATTTCAAGACCAGAGCTTGAACATGATTAGCGATGTGGTAATGGCCGAGACTGCTCCGAACCCTGAAAGACTAGGTGGAGGGCCCTCAGAAAATGAGGATGTTACAATGACGCTGGAAGAAGATCTGACATATCTAGACCCAAGAATGGCTGGAGACAATTGGTCTACCCCAGCTGAAAGGTTGGAATGCTTCGGTGTAGATCCACTTGACCCAATCAAGGAGTTGCAGATTGGATTAGATTCGTCGGTTGAATACAAATATCAGCTGAAAAGCTTCTTACTTGAGAACCTCGATGTATTCGCATGGAAAGATGATGACATGGTTGGCATTGATCCTAAAGTGGCTTGTCACAGACTCAAGCTCTATCCCAGAAGTCCTGGGCACAGGCAAAAGAGAAGACCGATGAGTTCTGATAAATACGAGGCCTTGAAAGAAGAGGTAACGAAGCTATTGGAAAATGGCTTTATAAGAAAATCCCGGTATCCGAAGTGGGTATCAAACCCTGTTTTGGTACCAAAACAGAATGGGAAACTGAGAGTATGTATTGATTTTTCGAATTTAAACCAGGCATGCCCCAAAGACAGTTTTTCACTGCCTCGAATTGATTAATTAGTTGACTCCACAGCGGGACATGAGATGCTAAGCTTTATGGATGCATACTCCGGATAAAATCAAATCCCCATGCACGAATCGGATGAGGAGCACACCTCGTTTATTACGGATAATGGACTCTATTGTTACAAAGCTATGTCATTTGGCCTAAAGAATGCTGGAGCCACCTATCAAAGGTTGGTAAAGCGTATGTGTAGCGACCGGAAATTTTAAATTCTTTATAAAATATTTAGAACTCTAAGTGCGCGTCGCTACGGCTTTTCCATTTAATTTAAAGGAGTATTCGTCTAGCCAATTAAGTGAAATTAAACTTATTTAAAGACTTAGTCTAATTTCAATTTTATCAAAAATATTTTAATATCACAGTTTATTTTCAAAAGTCCAAGTATTAATTTTATTAAGTCCCAATTTGAAATATTTTAGTCCAATCCAATTTATCGAGTCCAAATGTTTTTTTTTTTTGCTACCAATCATTCAGGCCCATTTAAGTCATCTTTTGACCCAACCTATTCACCAGCTTCTTCCTCCCCAAGTTTTCCTTACGCAATCGATACTCGTTTCCAAAATTTTTACAAGATTTCCATAAACCAAGATTTTAACCTAAGCTACCATGTTTAACACCTAAATCAACTATTAATTTAATCCCCCAACTTCATTATCGAAACCTACGCAGCCGCCTCCAGCAAAGGTATATTTCTCTCAATTTCCACCGTAGACAAAGTTCGCTATCTGCATCACCCATCACCGGAGCAACCAACTCCAACAACCAGCCTAGAACCCTGAGCAACACCACAGCCGTTGCCAAACCACACCACCACCAATCCAACACCACGAGCCAGAAACAAGATCACCACCACCAGTCGCCACAACCAAACGCCCCAACCACACACGGCCAACCACTGTCGCGACCTCATCTCCACCACAAACCGCCCCCTGCCCAACTCCCAAATCTGAGCCAAACCCCCAAAAATCAAACCCAAAACCGAATTAAAAACATAACCCATCACTCACCTCAAACTTAAACGGAGTTTTTCGCCGGAAAACCCACGAACACAGCCCGGGCATACCTCGTTTCTTCGCTCCCAAAACCAGCCCAAACTCCATTCTTTCCTCGCATACCCAGGTTCCTGCTGCCGCTGCTTCGTGCCGGCGATATCATCGCCGGCCTTACCGCCGGCGATCGACCTGAGAGGAGGGCGTCCGCCCTCCCCTCACGCTCCGTCTCTCTCTCTGTCGGAACATAGAAAGAGAGAGGGGTGTATTGGATATATATGTATATTATATATATAAACTTATTTACAAATTGATTCTTTAAGCCCAAATTTTTGAAAGAGTACTTGTTTCAGTCCTTAAGTTTTGAAAACAGCTATTTCAGCCCTTGTAATTCAAAAATATTCTGTTCAGTTTCAGTATGTAACAATTTGGCCCCTGCAGTTCTTAACTATTTCAATCAGCCCTTATTTTTGTAAAAGTCAACTTCAGTCCCTAAATTTTAAATTCAATTCTCTTAAAATTCCATTAGATCCTTATATCTTATTTATTTTAATCACTTTAAATTCAAGTTTCAAAAATACTAATTTAATTAATTTTCTTGGCTAGACGAATCATTTGAAGAATTAAGAGATTTGCGTACTTCCCGCTCCAATTTTTGAGAACTCGTAACGTTAAAGGTAGACTCGCCCCCACTAATTGATTTATATTATAATTGCATGTGATTATGTGGATTTATGTGATTTTATATGCTTTATTGCATGAGAAAAGAAAAGAATATCTCGTATGAGATAAATTTGAGAATTTATGTTATGCACGTCATAACTTATCTGCTAGCATGATTTAAGAAAAGAATGGTTCATTTGTGTTCACTATGTGATGCCTATGAATAAGAAAAGAATATCACTACATTATTTGCATGATTACTTGTCCAATTATCTTGTAGATTAATTATTGGAGTTGAGTCTACTGAGTATTTCATTTTGAAATGCTCACCCCGTTGTTTTAACAAATTTGCAGATTTCGGTGACGGAGGCGAGTGATGGGCAATGGCGAAGAATATAATTTGGATATTATTTTTGAAAGTCGTGGATTTCTAAATAAACAATTTCATTTTATCAAGAATTCTTATTTTTAATAAGTTTGTAAGAATTATTCTATTTAATTTGGAATTATCGCTAAACTTTGATTTATTAAATGTGATATTTAATATTTAGTCATTTTCCGCAATAAAGTTTATTCCAGAATTTAGAAAAGTGACGCTCCCGCGTTTCTCGGAACTCGGGGCGTTACAGTATGTTTTCAGAACAATTGGAAAACACCATGGAAGTATATGTTGATGACATGCTGGTTAAAAGTATGGTCGCCACAGAGCATATTCGCCGTTTTTCAGAGGCCTTCGATGTTTTGAGGAAATATCGAATGAAGCTCAACCCAGCGAAATGCGCTTTTGGAGTAACATCCAGAAAATTTCTGGGATTCATGGTAAACAGAAGAGGGATTGAAGTCAATCCCGA
Organism: Ligustrum vulgare; assembly: GCA_963555705.1. Taxonomy (NCBI): domain Eukaryota; kingdom Viridiplantae; phylum Streptophyta; class Magnoliopsida; order Lamiales; family Oleaceae; genus Ligustrum; species Ligustrum vulgare. Next base: position 16,818,237 of record OY743186.1, on the reverse strand, counting down.
TAAAATCAAAGCTTTGATGAACATGCGATCTCCTCGGAGCCCAAAAGAAGTGCAAAGCTTGACGGGAAGGATTGCAGATTTAAATCGGTTCGTTTCTAAGTCCACTGACAAATGCTTGCCATTTTTTAAGATCTTGAAGGGAGGGAAGCGATACCGGTGGATGCCAGAATGTGAGCAAGATTTTTCCGACCTGAAAGCATTCTTGGGGCAAGCCCCATTGTTATCAAAACCAAGAGCTGGTGAACCACTTTACCTATATTTAGCCGTATCGAAAGAGGTTGTTAGCTCAGTGCTGATCAGAGAGGAAGATGGGAATCAATTCCCAGTGTATTATGTAAGCAAAGCCATGCTGGATGCAGAAACACGTTACCCAGATATGGAGAAACTTGCTCTCTCGTTGATCACAGTAGCTCGCAAACTCCGCCCCTACTTTCAATCGCACTCCATAAATGTTCTCACCAACTTTCGCATGAGGCAGGTGTTACAAAAACCAGATGTATCTGGGAGGTTAGTGAAGTGGGCAATAGAAATCAGCCAATACGACCTGCATTATGAACCTCGGACTACTATAAAGGGTCAAGCATTCGCAGATTTCATAGTTGAGTTCACCCATCCGCCAGAGGTGGAGATGATTGATAACGCGGAGGATAGCCGTGAGTGGAAGTTTTTCGTTAAAAGGTCCTCGACTGATGGAAGATCCGGGGCAGGCATACTACTAATGAGTCCAGAAGGGTACAAACTACACAATGCCATCCGCTTTGGCTTTGAAGCCTCAAACAACGTTGCAGAATACGAGGCACTCTTAGCTGGGCTAAGACTTGCGAAAGCTTTAAAGATTAGGTCCGTGGTGAAAAATAGTGACTCGCAGCTTGTCGTAAGCCAGTTTAATGGACAATTCGCTGCTAAAGTGATATGATCCAGACCAGGTATCGGAGGGCGAAGTCGAGCCATCAGCAATATGACAATGATCTACGTGCAAAACAGAGCAAGTTCTATGTTGGGGTCAATCCGAGAAGAGGGACGGATCAAGCCGATCCGAGTGATCGAAGTAATTGGTGCAGAAAAGGCATTACGGCCGTAATTGAAATCCTTCACGGCCGTAACTCATTTAATCACGGTCGTAATCAACTATCGAGGGAAAATGCAGAATTTCAGCAGAACCAGGCTTACGGCCGTAAGTCTGAAAGTTACGGCCGTAACTATTGAAGTAGTTTTGGACCTGAGAGGCCTTTACGACCGTAACGTTATTCTTCACGGCCGTAAATGAGGAGCGGGCCATATTTTGCGAATTTTATAATTATTTTATTTCCTTTTTGGTTTTTAGGTTATTTTCCTATTTTAGTATTCTAGTTTAATTAGAATTCTATTTTGAGTAGATTAGAGGCTAGGTTATTTTGCTTATTTATATTCCTTTTCATTCATTGTAAAGAACGGTTAAGTTTAGTTTTGAGAATATTGAATTATTTGAGAGAGTTTTCTCCTATTGAAAGGTTGAGGAGTCCCTTTGATGTTCTTCGAGAACAAATCCAACTTATCAAATATTGTGAATATATTTGTGGCGTTGAACTAATTAAATATTCGCGAGAATATTTGTGGCATTTCTAATTAGAATCTTATCAAGGAAATTGACAAGTCCTTGTAGTGTTTCAAAAACCTTGGATCTCGATTTCCCATCGCCAATCTTCGCGTCGTGAATTTTGGGTCAAGGTCCTGTCGTCAATTTTATCTTTCCAGTATTTTAATTCTTATTTATTTTTGTGTTTAAATCTGATCTAGATCTTTCCTAGGTTTTAATTTCGTTATTCCGTGTTGTTCGACGAGACTCCTCGACCGGGATCTCATCATCTGGTATCAGAGCTTGGATCTATTTCAGATTCTTGCTTTTCTTGTTAATTTTTGATTTTTTTGAATTTTTTTCGTGTTCTTCGCGTTCTTCGTGTCAGTTATAATTTTCTTCAGTTTGATCCATATGAGTCAGTCCCAAAAATTCAAAAGTGTTTTTCTTGTTCGTTTTTTGTCCAAATCCAGTTCCTTTTTTCTGCCATACTCATAGTCCAATTCTCTGGTAGATTAATTTATTTTTTTTCGAAAATTCCCAAATATTTCGAATTTCCTTATTCGTGTCCTTAAAAATGTCTGATAGAGAGGTTTCCACATCTTCATCTTCTATTGGAGACAGCTCGGGAGTGTGAATAGAAGGAATGAACAGGGTAATAATGATATTGCAGCAATGAGGGCACAATTTGAGAGGTTTATGGCACAGATGGAGAATCGAGGTGCAGAGCGTGAACAAAGACCTCGAGATCAATCTCATGATGGTTCTCGGGTTAGGAGAGGTAATAGGCGTGAATGTCATGCTAGGTATGGAGATGGAATGGATGGAAGTCCATTGAAGCGAAAAGAGACATCAAAACGGGAGAGTGGTGATCATGTTCACAAAAGGAGGGAGGAACCGATAACCAAATGTAAAAATAATTCTGATTCCAAACCTCTTAAGGATAAAAATGTTTAAGTGCTTTAAATGTTTGAAACGGGGTCACATTGCACTTGATTGTCCACGTAAAAAGGTTAGGTGTGATAGTGAATGGGCGAAAAGTGTTGTGGTGGATGAGTCAATTACTGATAGGCATGCTCTTAGCGTTAAGCATAAGGCGAATGTTTTGGAAAATGTGGATGGGCAAAGGGATAATATTTTTCGCACTAGATGCTTAGTGGATGAAAAAAGTTTGTAGCTTGGTGATTGACGGGGGAAGTTGTACTAATGTAGTTAGTACAATGTTGGTGGAAAAATTAGGCTTACCTTTAACGAAACATCCAACGCCTTATAAATTACAATGGTTGACTGAGTCAGGGGAAGTTAAGGTGAAGAGACAGGCTTTAGTGGCATTTTCTTTTGGTGGGTATTCTGATGAGGTATTTTGTGACATGGTCCCAATGCAAATTAGTCACATACTGTTGGGGAGACCTTGGCAACATGAAAGGGCTGTGCTACATGATGGGTATACGAATAGATACAGCTTGGTAAAAGGGGGGAAAAAGTTTACTCTAATGTCACTATCTCCAACTGAAGCCCTGAAAGATCAATTGAAAGTGAAAAGTGAGTTTGTAGGGAAAAATAAGAGAGTTGAGGCTACGACCTCAGAAAAAGGAGAGGGAGTGGAAATTAAAGAAAAGAGAGTTGAGGCCACGACCTCAGAAAAAGGAGAGGGAGTGAAAAACAAAGAAAAGAGGGTTGAGGTACAAACCTCAGAAAAATGAGAGACTGAGTGAAAAAAGCAAAAGAAAAGAGAGTTTACCACAAAAATGAGTCTATTTGCACTTACTCACGCTAACACACCCCTCCCCAGTTCTTTAAAATCTATTTTACAGGTACCGAATTCAAACCATGAGCTTAAAACAGGAAAGAAACTTGTTGGCATAAATGAGCAGCCCAAAAAGCCGAGAAAATTGAAGGAGAAAAATGGGCAGCCCAAAGTCTAAAAGATCGCACGAAGCTTAAACATGATCATCAAGCTCGGAAAAGCAGGGGAAGTTTGAAAACCCGACCAAAAATGGATTCGAGGTCGAATCCTTTTCAAGAGAGGGAATATGATATGATCCGGACCATGCATCGGATGGCGAAGTCGAGCCATCGGCAATATGACAATGATCTACGTGCAAAACGGAGCAAGTTCTATATTGGGGTCGAGCCGAGAAGAGGGACGGATCAAGCCGAGCCGAGTGATCGAAGTAATTGGTGCAGAAAAGGCATTACGGCCGTAATTGAAATCCTTCACGGCCGTAACTCATTTAATCATGTCCGTAATTGAAATCCTTCACGGCCGTAACTCATTTAATCACGACCGTAATCAACTATCGAGGGAAAATGCAGAATTTCAGCAGAACCAGGCTTACGGCCGTAAGTTTGAAAGTTACGGCCGTAACTATTGAAGCAGTTTTGGACCCGAGAGGCCTTTACGGACGTAACGTTATTCTTCACGGCCGTAAATGAGGAGCGGGCCATATTTTGCGAATTTTATAATTATTTTATTTCCTTTTTGGTTTTTAGGTTATTTTCCTATTTTAGTATTCTAGTTTAATTAGAATTCTATTTTGAGTAGATTAGAGGCTAGGTTATTTTGCTTATTTATATTCCTTTTCATTCATTGTAAAGAACGGTTAAGTTTAGTTTTGAGAATATTGAATTATTTGAGAGAGTTTTCTCCTATTGAAAGGTTGAGGAGTCCCTTTGATGTTCTTCGAGAACAAATCCAACTTATCAAATATTGTGAATATATTTGTGGCGTTGAACTAATCAAATATTCGTGAGAATATTTGTGGCGTTTCCAATTAGAATCTTATCAAGAAAATTGACAAGTCCTTGTGGTGTTTCGAAAACCTTGGATCTCGATTTCGCATCGCCAATCTTCGCGTCGTGAATTTTGGGTCAAGGTCCTATCGTCAATTTTATCTTTCCAGTATTTTAATTCTTGTTTATTTTTGTGTTTAAATCTGATCTAGATCTTTCTTAGGTTTTAATTTCGTTATTCCGTGTTGTTCGACGAGATTCCTCGACCGGGATCTCATCATAAAGAACCAACCATGGTTGCTTACTTGAAAAAAGTGAAAGATTTGGCCGTGAACTTTGGAAAAATGGAGTTACAACATATTCCCAGAAATGAGAATTCTAATGTAGATGCTTTATCCAAACTAGCTAGGAGTAATGAATCTGATTCCAATTGAGCATTTGATGACCTCTTCTATTGAGCCAGGAATGGAGATTTTGGCAATAGAAAAAGAAGGAACCCGGATGAGTCCCATACTAGCATACTTGATGCATCAGACAATACCAGACGAGCCGGAAGCAGCTCGAAAATTGCAAAGATATGCCGCAAATTTCGTACTCTTGGATGATCTACTTTATAAACGGAGTTACTCATTTCCTTTGCTAAGATGTGTTGGGCCGGAGGAAGGACGGTATGTGATGAAAGAAATCCATGAGGACATATGCGGCAACCACTCTGGGGCGTTGTCGCTGGCTCAGAAAGCCCTTAAACAAGGATATTTTTGGCCGACTATGCGAAAGGATTCCCATGACTTCGTCCACAAGTGCGATAAATGTCAAAAGCATGCAACCACACCGCATCAACCGCATCATAAGTTGATTTTGGTAACTAGCCCTTGGCCTTTTGCGAAACGAGGGGTTGATATTATTGGTCATATGCCTAGGGGTGCTGGTAACAATTGCTTTGCAATAGTGGCAATTGACTACTTCACCAAGTGGGTTGAGGCGGAACCCCTGATGAGGATTACCGAGGCCAACACCACCAAGTTCATCTGGAAGAATGTTATATGCAGATTCGGAATACCGCACAAAACAGTTGAAAAACAGAAGCATAGATGAATTGTGCGACGATTTGGGAATTAAGAAATTATTTTCGTCTCCGCATCATCCACAAGCTAATGGGCAAGTTGAAGCTGTGAATAAGACCATAAAAAACACCCTGAAGAGGAAGCTGGAATTCAAAAAATGCACATGGGTAGATGAACTCCCACAAGTGTTATGGGAACTTCGGACCACCTCGCACACTGCCACTGGTGAAACGCCTTTCTCCTTAGCGTATGGATCCGAGGCGGTATGCCTAGTTGAAATTGGGGGCCTTCTCTTCGTCAAATTCATTATGACGAGGTGGGAAACGAAGAAGCACAGAGGGCTAGCTTGGATTTCCTCCTGAAAAAATGGAGTGATTCTCAGATAGTAATGACAAAGTACCATGAAAAAATGGTCTGCTACTACAACAAAAGGGTAAAGGGCCGGCACTTTAACATTGAGAATTTAGTCCTCAAAAAGGTTATTCCCTCTACTCAAGAACCAGGAGTAGGACTTTAGGTCCTAACTAGGAAGGCCCTTACGGAGTCACCTCCGAGGTGGTACCCAGTACGTACATGATCAAAGACCTATCTGGGGTACCTTTGTGTAATCCTTGGAACACAAATCACCTTCGTCGCTACTTTCAATAAAATCAAATTCCTCTTCGGTGGGCACAACGTCTCCATATAATTTAATGAAAATCTTAAGTGAGTTACGTTAAGGATTGCACCAAGTGCTATCAGTAAGCATAATGGATGGTAAAAATGCCTACATTATTTTGTTTATAGGACAATACATCTCCACTATGCTTGAACTTTGTTAAAACAAGGGACTCCTATAAAGACTGCACTGCGATCACTGCGTGTGGGTTGAACGTATTAACACCGTCAATAGGAGTTCATCCAACCTAATAAATGCAGGTGTTACGGAGTATAAATAAAAAATGTTCAGATGTTTGTCAAAATCAGATCTAACCATCAAGCATGAATGCCTTAAGCTACTTCGATCTGAGGGACTATTCACATATCTTCATACAATACGTTTGTGTTTGGAAACATATACCTATCTTCATACAATGCGTTTAGGGGGCGTTTGTGTTTGGAAGCATGCACACTTAAACAAATAATGTTGTACAAACCAAAATATTGAGCTAAACTAAATCACTACGTTTATAAATCAAAGTATTTACAATTTAAAATTTCGTTACATTTACAATTTAAAGCGTCATTGCACTTACATTTTGAAAAAATTCGAACAATATACAACATGCAAAATGACCAAAGAAAATACAAAAGAGGATCATTGAGGAGGGACATCTTCTGAAGAGCTCCTACCAGGTACATCCAAAGGATCTGCGGGATCATCAAGGGAATCACCCTTATCTGCATCTTGAGGTTCGGGGTACAGGGCTTCGATGGAGGATAGGTCCAAAGTTGGGAAAGCTTCCTTTACGTCCCCCAAGCCATCCTGGCCCCTATATTCCCAAAGACCCTCTGCATGGCCTCATACTCTGGTGTCTCTTCAAAAGTGTCTTTAAAATTCTGGATCGCCTCAGACACCTTGGCGCTCAGAGCTTTCTCCACTCGTGTCATAACGGTCTGCTCCAGAACCTCCGTGATCCTAGATTGCATATTCCGTTCCAGAGAGGCAAGATCCTCCTCCGCCTTTCTCCTAGCTTCCACCTCTCTCCCCAATTTCTCAGTGGCTGCTGCCACCTCAGCCTCTAGCTTAGCTTTGGCCGCATTGGCTGTTGTCAGGGCCTCAAAAGTTATGGACTGAGCCCGGTTGGAGTCGTCCAATTTCTTACAGGGGGACGCCACATCTGCCTCGGAAGCATGAAGAACACGCCAATGAAGAGTGTAGAACGATATTGATGAGTTGCTATGTAAAAAAAAACCCCTGAAGAGATACTGAAAGACTTGGAATAATGGAAGAGACGCTGCAACTTCTTGCGGAGACGCTACTGCAAAAATTCTAAGAATACGGTAAAGGAGAAACAATGAGAAGAAAAAGGCTTTATAGGGGACTCAATAAACCAAAACCCTTGGTCTTTGAGCCGCATAATTAACACGGGTACCCAACGTCTCTTGGAGGAAGGATTAATTAAAGCGCCAATTGTCAAAAGAAGGGAGAAAACCGTTCAGTTACCATAATAGGCGCCAAGCACGGAGAGATGTCACCTCTCATTCCTTTCCTGCTTCTTGGGAACCGATATTAGTAGCCTCCCTTTTTATTAAATGCGCCGCCTAAGTGACATGCTAGTATAATTCCAACTTTCACCTGAGAAGTAAAACGGGAATAGAAGGTCGGCCATACTTTGAATCCGAGCTCCCCCTAAGGAATGTCATTACGAGCCTTAAGCTTGCAGCGTCATATGATAATTCCCAGCTGACAGATGGCGGAATAACTATAAAATATGTTGGATGTAACAGATAACGAAGTTTGAGCAAAACCGCAATCCCATAGCAGCATAATTACAAAACGCTATCAGAACAAAGTTAGTGCTTCGAACATATAACAGATCCTATCCGCCCATGAATGACCACATCGGATTTGAGGGACTAGTGTTGAGACCTCCCAAAAAGGAGTACAGTGATCCACCAGGGAAGGTCCAATAGAGGCCCAATGGACCTTGGCCCATGGCTAAAGCTTAAGATGTCTTCTTGGGTCAATTGCCGAGGTAGTACAGCACGTGAACTTTTTTAGTCGAACTGGTTTATCACTAGCCGAGGTGTTTTATGTTTAGACGGAGGACCTCCTTAATAACAGCTCGGATGAGTGATGGGACAATGGATGGAGTCAAAGATGTGACACCGCCTTTATCAAAAAGTGACAGGCGCCCATCCCCTACCAAACGTAGAAATGATTACTGTCAAAAAGTAAGATCCGCTTCTCCAAAAGCTAAGGTAAATACACGCGTAAAGTCCGTCACGTGTCGCGATCCAAAACAACAAATTCCTCTATAAATAGAGCACTCCTCCCGCTTTGTAAGGGGTTAGCAATCTGATACTCTAAACTAAATATTTTATTCTCACTCCCTTTTTCTCTTTTACACACTTATATTTCCCGCACTCAATTTATATTCGCTTGAAATGAGCACTGACTTTGGCATCGCAGTGCAAACGGGAGCCACCTCGGCCCCCTTTGCAAACTGATTGTTTGTCATAGTCCCCAGAAGGTCCACGTGTTTAAGAGGGAGGAGCTGAGACGTATTGGTCCAAGGTCCAGCCGGATTTTGTGGTCAACAAGGTATATTTAGCAACAGGTGAAAAAACCTCATTTTGAGAAAAGCCTTTTGCTACACATCTAGGTTTAAATTTCTTTTCTGTTTCATTCTGTCCTATTTCTTTGATCTTATAAATTCATTTACAATCAATCACATTTTTATTTTCAGGTTTTAGAACAAGTACCCAAGTATTATTTTTATACAAAGATAGCATTTCATCTTCCATAGCATCAATCCAAAATTTAGAATTAGAGCTACTAATAGCTTCATCAAAAGATTCAGGCTCAACATTCAAACAATTTTGAACAACACAAAATGTCACAAAGTCATCTTGATTATATCTAGTGAAAGGAATTCTATGTCTTCTACCTCTGTCTCTAGCAAGCATATAATCATTTAAAGGATTCTGATCTAAATCAAATTCAGGAATATTATTTTGATTTTCAGTTTCAAGATCAGAGTTACCTGCATTGTGCTCATCTATAACCTGAGGTTGCTCCACCTCAATTTGAGTCTCATTTGGTAAACTAAAATCAGTTTGTACTGCAGAAATATTTTTTTCTTTTTCAGATGTAGCAGTTTTGTTGAGAGGTTTTTGAAGACAGGGCATAATATTTTCATTAAAAATGACATTTCTACTTATTATGACTTAAAAACCTTTCATATCAAATAACCAGAGCCTATAGTCTTTAGTGCCTTCACCATAACCCAGAAAAATACACTTTTAAGCTCTAGGCTCAAGTTTTCCTTCACTTTCATTAACATAAGCAGCACAGCCAAAGATCCTTAGGTGTGAATAATCAGTAGGAAAATTAGACCAGATTGATTCAGGGGTTTTAAAATTTAAAAAACTTGAAGGACTTCTATTTATAAGATAGGCAGCAGTTTTGACAGCTTCTCCCCAGAAAATTTTTGGCAGTCCAGAACTAATTAGCATACATCTCACTTTGTTTAAAATAGTTCTGTTCATCCTTTCAGCCACTCCATTTTGTTGAGGAGTGTAGGTAACAATTTTATGTCTGAGTATGCCACAGTTCTTACAAAAATTATCAAACTCCAGATTACAAAACTCAAGACCATTATCAGTCCTGAGTGCCTTAATCCTTTTGTTTGTTTGATTTTCTATAAAGTTTTTCCAAAGTTTAAACTATTGAAAAGTATCAGATTTAGTTTTCAATAAAATAATCCAAACTTTCCTGGAGAAGTCATCAACAATAGACAAATAATATCTGAAACCACTAAGAGTACAAACAGGAGAGGGTCCCTACAAATCTGAATGTAGATAATCAAGAATTGATTCAGTTTTGTGAGTACCATTTTCAAAAGAAGATTTACTTTGTTTACCCAACACACATTCTTTACAAAAACCAATGTTTTTTTATAAGATCTTTACCAAAGGCTCCTGTATTTTGAAGATGCTGTAGTGATTTTATATTCATATGGCCTAATCTTTTGTGCCATAGAATAGTTTTGTCAGAGTCATTGACAGCATGAACAGCCAGATTTTTAATAACAAGGGAGGCCTTAAACAGATATAGGTCATTATGTTTTGCTACTTCAAACAAAATGTTTGAATCATGCATAATCCTGCAGCAGTTCTTAGCAAACAAAATATTATAGACAGAATTCAATTCACGAATAGAAATTAAATTTCTTCTGAGATTAGGAATATATCTGACACATTTCAAATTGATCACATTATTCTTATTTAATATGAGATCAATATTACCAATGCCTTTAATATCACAAGACATATTATTACCAAGATGAACTTTTCCTTCATTTATAGAAGTAAAGTCAGTGAACCAATTTAGGTTAGGACACATATGAAAAGAGCAGCTAGAGTCCAGTATCCATTCACAAATAGTATTATCGGATCTAGTAGCAAACACTAAACCATTTGCATCAGTATTATTGGTTTTGTTTGTGGCTATCATAGCAGCTATTTCATTACTGGATGCCTCTTTCATATCCTTAATTCTTTTGAAACAATTTTTCATTAAGTGTCCAGTTTTCTTGCAATAAAAGCATTCTTTGGTCTTATATTTAGACCTCACCTTTCCTCTACCCTTCCATTTTATTTTATCCTTTTCTTTTAGTTTAAAGGTATCTCCATTATTACTATACTTAGTGTGTCATTTCCCTTTAGTAAACAGACCTACTCCTGACTTAGAATCTCTCATATCAGATTTTATTTCCAATTCTCTAGTTCTGAGTGCACTAATAACATCATCAACAGTAATACTCTCTCTACCATATGCAAGAGCGTCCTAAGTTCTTGATATTTATCCCCAAGAGAATTTAAAAAAGCAATAACCTATTGATCTACAGAGATGGTTTCATAGCAGGATTCTAAGTCTTGTACCAATTTAGTAAATCTATCTATATTCTCTTCTAAACTTAAGGTATTGTCAAACCTAAAATTATAAAAGAGTCTCAGCAGATAGCATTTATTGGGCATGGACACATTTAAGTATAGGTTTTCAAGTTTGGTCCATAGTGCAGCAGCAGTGGTGGTATCACCTACCTTTCTTATTACACTATCAGATAGATGTAAGAAAATCGAACTCCAAGCAATTTCATCAAGTTCAACTCTCCTAAAAGTACTAATTTATGCAGCAAAAGAATGTGTTATTGCACCAGCACATCTTTGTTGTAAAAGTAAGGCCCTCATTTTCCGGCGCCAGAGACTAAAGTCTCCAACCCCAGTCCATTGGTCTACTTCAAATTTTTTTGTAGTAGACATTTTAAAAACTGTTCAGGAAAACTTTTGATGCAGAAAGTGGAACAAACAGAAGTAGTGCAAGATATCAAAAATGATTTCAAGAATGTTCAAGAAATCAAATATACACTTATATGCTCAAAAACAGAGTAGTGAAATACAATATTTGAGAATATAACAGAGTATATAATCAAAAGAAAAATAAAAATAATCGCACAAGATTTGTCTAAGGGCTAAAGAGCCTTTTGATTCCTTACCCATCAGATTCCCGGGTCCTCGTAGGAGACCCTGGACAAAGGAAATAAGGGAGACCCTATTGCCTTAATGACTTAAGAGGAAGGAGTTCCACACAAGAGAGAAGTATTTTACCATATGTGAAACCCTAGGTTTCACAATTTTTACCAAAGATGAGTATATGTCATTCCCAACCAAAAAGATTTTCAGATCAGTTGAAGAATCATAGATCGTGAACAGAGAACCACCAACCATTTTCGTGTATCAGTATGAGGGAGGCTCTGATACCACTTGTAGGAATTTAATCGCCAGAAATCAACCACAAACCAATATTATTAGAAACATCAAACGCAAGAACACAAAGATTTTTACCCAAAGGGTCCGGAGGTTCGGCGATCACTATCTCACACCTACATCCTCGTTGAGTCTCAACCAATTGTGGATCTGACTCAAGAACTTTATTAAATCTCACCAAAAGTTACAGATTACAACAACCGCCAGAAGATCTTCTTCTTTCAACCTTAAATCACGCTAAAACAAACACTTTCAGAACTTGATGACTCTACAAGTACAACTATCTCACTATAGAGATTCTGAAAGAAAACAAGATTTAACAAAGAAGGGAACCAAGAATTGGTTAAAGAGAAGATACAGAGAACACGAAGAACCACAGTTCTTTTCTCAGAATGCAGAAGTGAAGGGGCGTCTGAATGAAGCCCTAAATCAGATAGTAAGCCTTTTATAAGGCTCAGCCAAGTAACCTGTTCAGATTACACCATGTGGATGGTGCAGATATGAGAAACTTTACAAATTATAAAAGCACGCCTTTAGCTTGAGTTCAAGTATTGGCACACGACTGTACAGTTAGAAGCTTATTTTCTCAATTTTTTTATTATTATATCTATTTTTAATAAAGAAATTTTACCAAACAGAGTTAGCCCACATGATGTTACTGCCATCGTTCTTTTCAATCTCACTATAACACATACATACTTCTCTGTTTTCTGAAGTTCAAACGAATCAAACTCCTTTTATATGTAGCTTCAGTGATGCTGATGATTGATAGGGTACACCGTACACTACTACAGAAAGCCAATTCTTTGATCAAGCACTCGATGTTTGATACATATTATTTATGACATATTTGTTATTTACTTAGTTAATAATATTATATTATTATTATTTTTAAGAACTAAATTACACAAAGTTAGTAACTTCAAATTTGAATAACTTATTAATTACAAAGGTTATGATTCTGATATATAAGTTACATGTGATTGAATCTTAAATTAACCTTGATCATATAATAATATCGATATATGAATATTGTTATTATGAGTAGACCAATATAGGTATTAGTTTAACTTACGAAGTGAATAGTTGATATTACAAATTAAGATATAAAAATATTTAAATGGACATCTAGATGTTTTGTGAAGAGAATAAAACATTGGAGATTCACAACTGAGATTGATGGGTAACTATTTGAATATTAGTTGTTGATCTCTAACGTTTATAAGTGGTATTGATCATTTAATTTGAAATCATTATAGTACTTTGTATTAGGACAGTCATACTTTAGTGATGTCGGGCTCTACTAAAAGTCGTCAATACGATAATGTTCAGGTATGTTGAGAATTATATGAAGGTTGTAAATGATTAATAGATGATTCATCACTCTTTGATAATAAGTCTATGATTTTCATTTCATTCGATTAAATAGATATCAAAATCCTTGGTCAAAGTGGGTTCATGAGTCGAAAAGAGTTTCGAACTTTGATGACAAGAGAGTGGAATGAAATACATGATCAATAATCGAGATCGACACACTGTCATACCTTATGATTGATCGGATCGTGATGACGGAATGATTATAATTTCATGATAAACGAACAAATTTCGTTTTATCACACCATGTGACATTTTCTATAACATTCACATGTAATGCACAACACATTCTAAAATAATTATGGATTAATTAATCTAGGTGAATTAATGATTAATTAAAATAGTGTTTTAATTAATTTTATTTTGGTTAGATCAAATAATAACTTACGTCAACATCTAACGGAATTGTTCTAAGCCAAGCATGCTTAATTGTGGAGTTTCTAACGATGAATTTCCGGAAAAGAATATGCACATTGTTTGTATGAGTAGTACCTATCAAATCTTTCAAGCTTTTCTAGCCTAGGTGTGACACTATTGTCATGATCTAAATGATTTCTTCCACAAGTCTTGACAATTGTCTAAGGCTGTGTTTGATAGTGATGGTGGAATTTGGATGTAATGCCCCCAAAATCTATTAATTTGGAACGCTACTAAAGTCGAAAAAACCCAGTAAATAAATATTTTCAATAAATTCCAAAATGCGTAAATATTTTTTTCTACAACAATAACAATTTAGAAACAAAATGCGGAAACGTCCTCTGAATAATTTACTCACATCCAAATGTCAATACCAACTGTTAAAACACTTGTTTCAAAAATTTATAAATTAAATGGTCTATCATTTTTTCAAAATTGCCCAACTCATTGCCTTACCTTGTCGAGCTCCTTAACCTGAAAGGAGGGAAAATATTGGGGTGAGAATAACGAATTATACTCAGTAGAGATACAGCAATCAGTCCAAGTTAAATCCAAATATGAAATCAAATTATGAATATAATACCAATACAAAATTTACTTTTGAAAATGTACTGTGGGACATATCCAATGACCCAATTACGATCCCGAACTTATTTACGGTCCCTGACAACATGTTATTAGCGGTAAGTAAAATTGTGCACTCTGGGACAACCCCAATTACCCAATTTCGATCCTAAATCTATTTACAGTCTTGGAAACCTTTTCATACGTAGAAAGCATTATATCACAATTAAAATCACACATCAAGAAATAACATGGACAAAATAAACATAATTGTTTTAATTAAACCTTACCTCAAAGTCTTGGAAATTTTTTCTTGAAATTGAACGGATATGAAGTTACCGTGCTTTAAACTTATCCCGTGACCTCGTCTAGCAAGAACAAAATTAATATAATTTAGGATACTAAGTCCTAATTAATACTTCAAAACTTGTAGACTTGACTGAATTTTTTGAAAGTTAATGAAATTAGCTATTTGACGGATCTTTAAGTTATTTAGGGTCTAATTACAAAATTAGGAAGTTTAGGGACTAGAAGATGAACTTAGAAAGTATTTTAAATTTAATTTGAAGAATACTTAAAATTTAGGGATGGTGAAGGAGTTAAAATCAAATAGGGGACTAACTTAAATTTTTGGCCAAACTTTAGGATTTAAAAAATGAATTTTCAACATTTAATACCAACCCTCATTCCCAAATTCATTTTCATGTCAATAATAGGAGTTAATTATACCAATAGTGATTGAACTTTCCTTGGTGTTACTATTTACTCACTCAACTTTGAAGGGTAACTCAATGGTAACTCAACAATAAAACATGTTTTCCATCCCTCACTAATGTTGATGTTGTCGGAATCATTTAACAGAATTGCTAAGTGTCACATGGGCATCCTACGTGGCTTGATTGGGTCAAAAAATTAAAATCCATGTCATTACGCCAGACAAGCTTTTGATAGAAATCAGATTATTATAAGCCCTTGTTTTATTTTCGTTAAAATCTCCACATTTTTCTACGGTAATCAATCTCAATCCTTCATTAAAAATCTAGCCCATAATATTACACTTTTCAACTAAATTTCAATCATCCATTCTCCTAAAAATTATTATTCATTATAAATCAATTGCTTTCCTCCCAAATTACTCTATTCCTCACGCTTTAGCCCTAGATCCCACCTTCCCCATATTTTGCATCACCATTTCAAACGTTTGGATATTTCAAGCTTCATATTCATCCACTTGTTCTCAAAATTCAGACCACGCTTTCTGCCATTGTGTACAAATTTCCCTTATGAAGATATCTTGGACACCGATCAGCCAAGAAGAAAGTTTTATGGCTGTCGAAAATTTTGACGACCCGATTCATGCAATTTTTTTTTTTTTTTTTTTTTTGATTGGTTTGATCCCTCCCTCCATGACTAGGATTGCAAGTCAACAATTACTCGCTTGCTGTGAACTGTGAAGAGGAAAATGAAGAGCTAAGCTAGAGTTTGAAAATTTGTCAATGGTTCCTTTTGATGTTGTGGTTTTTGTGGTTGTTTAAATAGTAGTGATGGAGTTGATGTTTCAAGTAGTTATATTGACAATGTAATCTGTATTAGATCTCAATGTTTTGAAATTAAATTAAAGTCTTCACGTTATTTATATACTTTTTATTCTTGTGAATGTGAACTTGCTAAGATCCAGTTAGGAATCTTTTGTCTTTAGGAGTTGGTTTCCTCTTCTGGTTTTCATGCTTGCCAAATTGGAACGAGACTTTTGTTTGTTCTAACAAGCTTTTGTGTATACTCAGTTAAATATATCCCTAATTTCATTCTGTTTACATAAAAATTGTTGTCTGTAGCTTTATAATTTTTTCATACACCGATCTCAGGCCAAAATGTATATCAGCTAATTCATATGATTTTTACTAAATGCGGCATCATCCTACAACCTTTGATAGATAACAAAAGGCACATTTGACCAGGAAAAAAGGGCAAATATTTTATAGATTATTCCTTAAACTTGATAAATAAAGATACATAAATGTAACATTATCTACGAACTCCATCACAATTCAATTGATGTTCGTTCTTGGCTCAAAAAAAAAAAAAAAAAAAAAAAAAAAAATTGAAAACTCTATCATCAGATGCTGTCAAACTGAATTTGTTCCTCTTTTCCTTTAAACTCCTCCACATGGATCATGGATGTCCATTCATATTATACAATGAAGATCCTGTAAGCACTCCTCCAGTAGGGGAAGGATTACTTCTCTCGTGTTCATGTGCACTCTTATCAACAGTAAAATCATCATCGTCAATCTCATTACCAGAATCGTTAAAACTCACAATACTCAATATTCGGTTCTTGGTCCTCATAACTGCATTCTGAAATTCAAATTTGAGGTTAGAGTTGTTGAGTCCAACTACATAGATGAATACTAAAAAATGAAAAATGACAACAAACAAAATGATCCGAGCAAGAAAAATTAACTTTCAAACTAGAATATAAAAATGAAATTTAAGATTCCAAAAAATCCGACTTTGAACTTACCTTCATATGGTCTCCTCACCTAATAACTCATTAATAGTAGAATTATATTCCGTTTTCTTAGTCGGTGGGTCTCCTCTGACGATGAACAGAAAACAGCTACGACTTTAATTTGGGGGAAATTTTAGGTCTTCTAAGAGGAACGATTTGACTTCGGGGATGAAAGAAAATGGGGTTAATCATGTAGCTTAAAAACTCCAAACGTCTCAAATGGTGAAGCTTGAATTTGGGGAAGATGGAAAATATGGCTAAAGCGCGAGGAACTGATTTGGGAGAAAAGCACTTGTTTGGCATGCAACTTAATGACATGGATTTTAATTTTTGGTCTTGGTCAAGCCACGTAGGATGCCCATGTCACATGTAGACAACTCTGTTAAACGATTTAGACGGCATCAACATTAGTGAGGGATGGGAAACATTTTTTGTTGTTGAGTGACCAATGAGTTATACTTCAAAGTTGAGTGAGTATGTAGTAACACTAAGGAAAGTTTAGTGACTATTGGTATAATTAACCCCAATAATAGAGAGAAAGTTGCTGGTTTCGAATTCAAGCTTGGGTCAAAGGATTTCCAAAAATTGGCTTTTACATTTTGATGATTTCCAACTAAAATCAAGGTCAACAGTGAAGGTGAGTATTTGGTCAGCTTCTATTTCTGGGGTTTTTGGTTTGTTTTGGATTTGATATTTGGAATGAGGATTGGAGTTTGTATTTGATTTTTGAAATGGTGGCTATGGATTGGTGTGGTTGTGGATTTATAGGTTGAACCGAGAGAGATGGAGCATAACTGTGAACTCAGATTTTCGTCTCTCTCTCTCTCTCTCTCTCTCTCTCTCTCTCTCTCTCTCTCTCTCTCTCTCTCTCTCTCTCTCTCTCGTTTCGATTTAAGAAGAACACGGCTTATGGAAATTTAAAATGAGATCCGAAGGTTTTGGAGAACTACCTGTTGAAATTGCCAATGAGTCGAAACTGGAACTTGCAAAAACTTTGGCTGGAAGAAGAATCAATGTAGTGTTTAAACATGAATTAGATAATGATGAAGATAATGGAAAGAAAGGAGTTATTCCAAAATTTAGAGATTTACCTACTTTTGCAGTTGTTCTGAAAATTTTTGTGAATTTCTTTCTGCCGAGTATTTGTGAATGAGATCTGTTTGGCAATCCAAGAAAACATGTTTTTTTTTTACACAATTTCTCAAACCACTTTTTAACCACACATATTTTCTCTCTCTAATTTTTAACCACATATCTTACCTAGAAAACATAAAAAAACATATTTTTAAACAAAAAAAAATTTAACAAACAGAGGAAAGATAAAGTTGATTTGCTTGGTTTTTTTTACAGTGGTGGAAGAACTTTTAGGTCAATCCCACGTCTCTTGCTTAAAATAGAAGGGTAAATTACGTAACTATCTAGGTATAATCTCCTTTAATTGAAAAATATCAAGTTTTTAAACAATTCGTATTATTGCTGAATTTCTTATCATAACTTTAGAAAAATGTCAAATTCTCATGAGAGAGAAAAATGTCAGATTCTTATATGAGAGAGTGTGTATATTATTTATTCTTCAAATAGATATGTAACATATTAATTAGGAGGTAGTTACCATTTTGTGTAGGGATTAATTTAGGAGGTGGTTACCATTTGTGTATGGATTAATTTAGGTAGTTACAATATTCCAGAAAATCTCCCAACGTAATTTCTCTCTCTTGGTCGTCTGTAATCTTCAACCTCTCCGATCGTCAGACTTCCGACAGCCATTACAGGTAAAATAGTACCAGATTTTTCGACGATTACATTATGTAATGTCATGTAATGTTACAGTCATGTAATGTTACATATTACAGTCATTAATTAATAATTATCGTTTTATAATGTTATGTAACATGTTGTAATTTACAACCACAGATGTGTAATATTCATTACTATTATTTTTCTTCATGTCGGTTCAAATTGAAGCAGTATTACAGTCATTGTAATATTGTGTAATTGTACTTTATGTAACATTACAATTCATGTAATATTGTGTCGTAATGTTCAGTATTGCTTTGTAATGCCTTGTAATGTTCATAAAAACTTCAACACAAAGATCTGATACAATTTCAACTAAGAACAACCAGAAATTACAACCAAATCAACACTTCAAACAGAGAAATTAACTTCTAAAACCTACTATAATGATCAAAATACCAACACAAAATACGGCTTCATTTTGTTCTTCACCATGCTTATCTGCTCACAAACCATCATCTTGAGTCTCAGATTCCAAGTCACAGTCCAATCTTTTAACAACTAACCCTAAACACTGCTGGAAAAAGACCCACTCTATACACCAACCAATTCAAAAAATTCAAGGAGAAAATCTTGTGCCTCGAAATCATGGGTGTTGACTCCGGTCGAGCACTCTACCAAAACCCATCTCTCCACGCTGCTGCTTTGGATTGAATCCACGAAATCATCCACAGTTTTGAATCTAGGTATATCGCTCATGCCTCATTGTAGATGCACTGTAATGAATGTATGTTCACCATTATCACTTTTCAAAGTTCTTCGAACGTATTCTCTGATTTCTAGGGTTCGGTTGCACAATGGATTCTTCAAAATGGTGATTTGAAAAAATCGACATCTTCGTTATATCTATTTTCGATTTAGGCGTGATTAAATGAGAAAGAAAGTAAATGGGGAGAGGAGAGGGGAGAAATGAAAGAAAATAATATATCGTGAATGGGAGAGAGGAGAGAGGAGAGAGAAAAAGGGAGAAAGGGGAAAAAAAATATACCGTGAATGGGGGAGGAGGGAGGGAGGGGAGAGGGGAGAGAAAAAAAAAAAAAAAAAACCATGATATTCTATTTACTTTGAGAACCACGTAGTTTTCTAAACACACTAGATAAATCTAGTGTATAGACTAATTATTCCAAAATAGAATTGGGCGTATTTGGGCCAATATTGAACTTAAACTTGGGCCAAAGAAGAATATTGGACCAAGAGTAATTTAAACTGGGTGTAACGTACGACCTAAATAAAAATATTTAGGTTTTAAGATTATAAATTGTTTTGAAAATAAATTCCAAAATTTACTAGGAAAATCGTAGCGACACAACTTAATTTATAAAATTGACATTTAAAAATTCGGGTCACTAAAATCTCCCCCACTTAAGTAAATTTCGTCCTCGAAATTAAACTTGGATTAAAAATGTCTACGTACTTGGCTATGATTTCCTCTTCACTTTCTCAAGTTGCTTTTTATTACCATGTTTACTCCACTGGACTTTAACTAATGGAATATCTCTATTCCTCAAGGTATGGATTTTCCTCTCAAGTATGACCACGGGATTTCCTCATATGTCATATCCTTATTAGCATCCAAAGATGCATAACTAATAATGTGGTTCGGATCATGATCATATATATTCTTAACATTGAGATGTGGAAGACATTATGTACTGCAAATAACTTTGGCGGTAAGGCCAACCTATAAGCCACATCTCCAACTCTTTCCAAGATTTCAAAAATGTCCAATAAACCTTGTCCTAATTTTCCATATCTTTCTAAATCTTACCACTCCTTTCATAGGAGCTACTTTAAGGAACACTTTTTCACCAATTTCAAATTGTAGTTCCTTTTGTCTCTTGTCAGCATAAGACTTTTATCTATCTTGAGCTGTTTTAATCCTTTCTCTGATTTTCTCCACAGCATTTACAGTCTGTTCCACTATTTCTGGACCTAAAATCCTCTTCTCACCAACTTCATCCCAATGAATTAGTGGTCTACACTTTCTGTCATAAAGAGCTTCATATGGTGTCATGTCAATGGTAGACTGGAAACTATTGTTATATGCAAACTAAACCAATGGTAAATACATTTCCTAGTTACCACCAAGGTCTAAAGTGCAAGCTCTCAACATATCCTCTAAAGTCTATATAGTTCTCTTTGACTGGCCATCTATCTGTGGATGATATGCTGTATTGAATTTCAATCTAGTTCCTATGGCTGTCTCCAAGCTTTCCCAAAACTTGGATGTAAATCTGGTATCCCTGCCTGACACTAAAAAAACTGGTACACCATGCAACCTTACAATTTCTTTGATGTACAACTGAACATATTGATCTAAACTAAAAGTCATCTTCACTGGTAGAAAATGAGCAGATTTTTTCAAACGATCAACTATAACACATATAGCTCGATGACCCCTAGCTGATCTAGGAAGTCCAACGAAAAAATCCAAAGATATGTGTTCCCACTTTCATTCTGAGATCTCAAGTGGGTTCAAGAATCCAGACGATGTTGATCTTCGGCTTAACTTGTTGACAAGTCATGCACTTCTCAACAAACTAGCCAATTGATCTCTTCATGTTTCTCCACAAATAAATTTTTCTTAGATCCTTATACATCTTCATACCTCTTGGGAGTGCAGTATACGGTGAATAATGTGCTTCCCCTAAAATCTCCTTTCTCAAGGTCTCGTCATTCGGTACACATAGTCTTCCCTTTAACATGATAGTGTTATCAGTTGATACTTCAAAACCTTTAATACTACCAGTGAATACTTGGTCCTTAATCTTAAAATGGAAACTTTTATATTCATCACTTCAAATTTCAGATTTCATAACCCAACAAAAGCAACTCCAAAACAAGATCATAGTACATGAAATTCAAGGATAAGTTTAATTCACAAAGTAGAACATGATCTAGAAACATTCTTACTACAATCCTATTTTAACATTCTCAATCAAAGTTGGATCTTCAATCCTATTAACTTCAACATAATATGTTCATTTAATATCATCTAAAATCAGAAGCAAGAACTAAACATCTCGGCAATTCTCTATCTCTTTACTATTATTACAAATCCACAAAGTTTACAACTTATAGGTAAAACTTTATCAAATCTTGAAAGTTCATCAACAAGGTATGAAAGAACTAACTTGCAATACCAACAATATATGCATATCAAATCTGAATTTTACACTTTATAAACATGATTAAGCCATGAAATTTCATCACTGTGTCCCAACACTTCAATTTCTTTCTTACGCCAACGTACTAACTTAAAATGAGATTAAACATGCTAATAAACTTGACATAAAAACTAAATTTCCATGATCACTTATACAAAATCAGCAACCTAAAACTTTATGCTAATTTTCATATTTACCCTTCACATTCTTTAAGTCTAACATCTTAATCTTATTTTAATCTTAATATATATATATATATATATATATATATATAATAGAATAACCGTCATCAAAATACACAAATAGTTTCCTGCCAAAAAAATTTCTAAATTTGGAAATTTTTTCTATTAATATTTTAGCAATTACATGTGTCATTAATTGCATTGGCATCCGTACTATGCTATTAATAACATCAAAATGTTATTTTTTCTATTTTATTATTATTCTTTTAATAATTATTGTATTATTCTGAAATCGAAATATATGTAATATGGGTGTCAAATTAAAGATCACATTGAGAAGTTTAATGGAAGCTAACAAGTGAGCAAATTGTAAATATATTGTCCGTAAAATCAT
Source organism: Ligustrum vulgare (assembly GCA_963555705.1). Lineage (NCBI taxonomy): Eukaryota > Viridiplantae > Streptophyta > Magnoliopsida > Lamiales > Oleaceae > Ligustrum > Ligustrum vulgare. Next base: position 16,796,004 of record OY743186.1, on the reverse strand, counting down.
ATCAAAAATTAAAGGTAAAGTTTTATTTTTCCTCAATAATATCTAATTCATTTTAAGTTATATCATTTAAGTTCTATAATATTATCTACAATTAGTTAACTAAATTCATTTTAGTCATAGATAATTAATTTCATCTCCGATTTTTTCTCATCAAATTAAAATAAATAATAACTATACTAATTTTTAAGGCAAATCCAATTAAGTTGAGTTAATTTTACAAACTTAAGATTTCTTCAAATCATTCACCATTTTCACATTTTATTTATTTATTTACTGATTCTGTTCATTTTTCTATTTTTCAATTTAAATAACTAAAATATGCAACAATATATTACAGATTTTAACAATTAGTTCGTATAATTTTTATTAAATAATTGATCGATCAGTAATTTTTATAAAATAGTAATGTAACAATATGAATAAAGAAATTGTGAGTATGCAGAAAGAAGAATCAATTAATGTAACAATTGTTGTAAAACTACCAATTTCTAGAAGAACAAGAAAGAGAGGTAGAGAGAATGAGAGAAAATGCTTATCATTAGCTATATCAAATGAATTGGTTTAGGCCCCTATTTATAGGGGTGAACAATGACACAATCGTAATAATGTAAAGTTTACAAGGATATAATGGTAATGTCATTCACATCTATATATATTATTGATAACACTCCCCCTTGAATGACATATTATGCAATTGTTTGCCTCGTTAAAACCTTGCTAAGAAAACCCAGTGGGATAAAACTTGAGCGAAGGAAAAAGAGTACAACAGCTCCTCTTGATATTGGCCATCGTGAATCATTGAGCCTAATGTTCAAAATGACATCCAATGATAAGTAGAACAAATCATGTACTTGAACTTGAAGTTCTGAAATGCTGCCTCGTTAAAATCTTGTCAGTAAAATCCAGTGGGATAAAATCTGAACCAAGGAAAAAGAGTACAGTCGCTGCCTCATTAAAACCTTGGCAGGAAAATCTAGTAGGACAAAACATGGACAAAGGAAAAAGAGTACAACATGATTCTCCCCCTAAAGTGTGCAATCGATTGAATATCGATATCATCTTTTGTTTGGAATATGTATATATATATATATATATATATATATATATATATATATATGAATCCCCCTGTGTAGCCGATATCATAACATTCTTCATAGGGTGTCTATGATTTTCTTCATTTGTTGATATCATTCAAATACAAAAATGTGTTGCTGAATTATAGCTCCTAGATAGCTGTGATAATGTCTCAAAAACCTTACTAGGAAAACCTTGTGGGACAAAACCTTAAAGAAGGGAAAAAGAGTACATTATTCCCATTAATTCTCTTTAATACGTCACAACTGCTGTCTTATTAAAAATCTTGCTAGGAAAACCCTGTAGGACAAAACATCAGCTAAAGGAAAAAGGAGTGCAACGCGTATTTATTCATTTCATGGAATATTACAAATATATTGATGCAATCTTGAATCTTTTCATCAAACATATCATTTATGGTGAGCTTTATATAAATCGTTCATAGCTCATTTATGATTTCATAACATGTTATATCAAGCAATGTTTTACTAATTTACAGATTGCATCTTTCACTTCTGGTGAATAATCAAATCTAAAATTCACTTCTGGTAAACATATTCATTTCTACATTCACTTCTGGTGAATAATAAAATATTCATATTCGAATTTACTTCTAGTGAATAATCAATTTTCCAGATTTCAAAAATAGTATACTCCAATTTCAATTTCAACATATAATATCATGGAGTCATTTGTATCATTCTATAGTGATACTACTCTAGGTATATTGAATCTTTACGTGTATGTTCTTGCATCTCATAAACCACAATTTCTGATTTGTATAAGTATAATCAATCATTGAAATATATATTAATTTCGACATATAATCTACAATCATTTTACTTGAAATCCCAAAGTACCGAGATGAGAATCATACATTTTGATCTCACTCATTGGTATATCAAAGAGATCAAGTTAGTGATTAAGATTATAGTCTATCCATCATATGTCATGCTAGTTCTATGAAAAATTTCGCGCGCAACGAGTCGTCTTTTACGACTGTGTAATATTTTTTTATTTATACAAATAACTACAGCTTTGCACATTTAAGCGTTTGGACTTCAGGTCCTTGAACAATAATTCCTACATTGGGGTTCTATATTTGGCCAAAGTATTACAATTTCATCAACCTCATTTTCACAAGAGAGTTGTGTATGTATTCGATTTATTTATCGATTCCATTTCATCTCAATATAATATATAGAGATCTCTTTATATTTTCTATCATCAAGTACATAAATGTGTTATCATTTAACTATGTCATTTTTACTCACCATGACTATTTAGCCTCAAAGGGATCATCTCAATTATTCCAGAGATATTTGTTTTGAAATCGATTATCATTATGCTTCAGGCATAATTACGCTTCAGACGTGTTTTCCTCATAATGTTCACAAATCTTATATTATATCAATCAACTAAAAATGCCTCAACACATGCCATTCATTTTTAGGGATATAATCTCAATCATATATCTAAGTGAGTTTTGGTGGAGTTATACATATCGCACTTTTTACAAATCAAAATGCTTCTTGAGCTAATCTCTGTTTGACATAGAATATTGTTGTATGATAAACAATTTCTAAACAAGTTATTCTCATAGAAAATAATTTGAAGCTTTTAATTGGAATTATCTAACCGTTCATTATAGAACTTCTGGTTCAATACGGTTTTATTTCACTTTTATGTATGAATATTTGGTTCAATACAATATCGACAAACTTTTAGTTCAATACAATGTATATTTCACTTATGAACTTCTGGTTCATACTATATACATATTACACTTGTACGTATGAACTTCTGGTTCAATACAATATTTACTTATTCGAATTTATAAATCGATATACCTTAATTTATTATATCTAAAAAGGTGATTAGACCGAAATCTCAAAAATGATCATTGCCCCCATCCTTTTGATTACAAATCTTTTCCCTTTTCTTGGTGGAATCAATGACACGCGGAGTCACTGCTCTTTTAAGCGTTAAATAATGCATTTAAATAGATCATTTGGGAAGAAGATTAGATCCATAAAAATGGATGTTATATTATCAAATATTTGCAAATACTACTCAAATCTCCTGATAAATGTTTTGAAAAAGATTTACCGAGTTCAACTTGAAAGATTGAGGCTGCGGATAGATCAAGGTATCCTAGAAGATGTTCGTTGGTTGATCGAAGCAAAAGTTTGATTATATAGTGAATTACCAGATTCATTTTCTAAGCACATGCCTGGCTTAGGTAAGAGTACTTTTGCAAAAAAGTGAAGAGCAAAAAGATTGAAAGGTTGTTATAAATGTGCTCGATGGACATGTAACACCTGTTGTAAATCAATAGCGTATTTATCTATAAAACGAGATGATAAGATAGATTTCATTAAGGGTGGACTGAGTAAGGAGTCTTTGGATGATATCTGATTGACTCTTGAGATGCACCCTTGTGGGTATGTGCAGCGTGAGCTACTATCTTTATGGGCTCAATTCAACAATGATAAAGACCGTTATAGTCTCAAAAAGATCCTGTTTGTCAGGCTGTTATAAATAATGAAGTTTTGGCTATTCTGCATTGATACAATGTAAATCAGTATATTGTATATATGCATATATATATATATATATATTTTAACAAAATATTTTGTATTTTCATTTTTCGCATATTAACATATTGAAACTGAGAGACCACTGAAAGAGTGTCCATTATGGAGCAAAAAATACGTTGTCAGATATACGATCAAAAGTGGTGTCATTTAGTCAAAAGTAAATAACAACTTTTTCAAAAGACGAACAGCAAATAGTGAATATTTTAGAGTTTGAAAAGTCAAATAATTTCGCAGTTTAATGCTTCCCAAAATAATATTTTCTTGTAAGTTTTCCTTCCTTATTCTCTTAAAAGATGGAAGGATCAAAACTTCAACAGATCAAAACTATCTGTGTATTTTGTGGATCAAAAATTGAAAAAGGCTTCGAGTATCTAGAAGCATCGGTGCTTCTAAGGAAGAAGTTGGGAGAGATAGGTATCAATCTAGTATATGGAGGGGCAGCAGTGGATTGATGAGTTTTGTTTCTCAATCCGCTCAAATAGAGAAAGCGAGAGTGATAGGTGTTATACATGTTCCTTTAGCTGATATCGCAGGCAAAACACGAGGGCATGAAGTACAGACGTTATCTATCCATGAACGCATAACTTGCATGGTATATGGTTCTGATGCCTTCATTGTCATGCCTGGAGGTTTTGGTACTTTAGAGGGAGTCTTTAATATTACCTCGTGGGCTCAGCTAGAGGTGACAAATGGGTCTAGCCGCTCGTCGGGTTGTTGGCTCGGCTCGTCAAACGAACGAGCTCGTGGGCGAGCCAATCAACACTGTTGGTTCACCGAGCGGCTCGTTGGCACGAGCCACGAGCTCGTACTCACCGGCTCATTGAAAACAAAAAAAATAAAAAATAAAAATTGAAACGGTCACGTGACCGTTTCCAAAAATAAAAATTAAAAACAACACACAAACTAATATGTGTGTGTGTGGTGACCGTTCTGGTCACATGTTAAATTTTTTTATTTTGATTTTTTTTCTTAATTCTTACCCTACAAATAGTACACTAACACAATTTTATTTCTACAATTCTATTATATCTACTACAACTCTCTAAATTACTCTAATTTTTATTCTACACTACACTCTTCTCTTCCTCTACTCTACTACATTTACTCTATTTTCTACAATTCTACATTACAAATATACTACAAGTTTGAAGTTTGTTTACCAATATCTCAATTTGTCATTACATCTTTCAATTACACATATTTCATTTTATATTTCAATTTCTCAATACCACATCACATACAAAAGAATGGATCCCAACAGTCAAAGATTTGTTAATGAATTGTTCGATGGTCCACCTGGATTTGGGGGGCATGATGACTCAACACCACAATCTCACGCTCATTTTGACGACCAATTTTCCGGTCTCAACGAGGTACCAATTCTCGACAATATTGAAGAAGATCCATTAAATCAACGAATCGATTTAGACGATGTTGAAGAAGATCCGGATGTTCAAATCTTACAAAATGATCGGGATATTCCCGACGTAAGAGGAAAAAGAAAATCTAGAAAAGGTAAGAAACCAACTTCAAAGTGTTGGGATCACTTTAAATTGGTCGCAACTGGAAAAAAATTGAAGGAGAAGATGAATTCAAAGCTGTGTGCAAATATTGTGCACAACAATTGGCATGGGCAAAGGGGATTGGTACTACAAACCTCAACCGTCACTATCGCAAGTGTCAGCCCAAGCACGGGTTAGTTGAACTGAATCAAAGTTAACTACAATTTGGTTCATCGGTCGCTAGCGGTTCTGGAGCGGGATCTACAAAACTTTCAAATTGGATGTATTCCGAAGCAGAGAATCGAACTACGATGGTTCAATTCGTTGCGGAGGAGGAGTTACCACTAAGCATAGTGGACAACGAACACTTTGTTACATACATCAAGAGTTATCTTCAACCCAAATATATCGGTATTACTCGGAACACTCTACGTTCTAATACAATACAATATTATCTTAAAACTAAAAAATAATTAATAGTCGATTTAAATAACTATGGTGGTGTTATTTCTTTTACTTCCGATCTTTGGGAAGGTATTAACAAAAAATGTTATATTACTGCAACTGCACGCTACATTGATTCACTTTGGGTTATGCATAAAAAAAATTTTGTTTTTAAAATTCTAGAATTTCATCATAACGCAACCAACATATTTAATTCTATACTTCATATTGTTAGAGAATATGGGTTTGAAAGTAAAATTCGATCCTTTGCTTTCGATAATACTAGTGTAAATAAGCCTGTAGTAGAAAAATTATGTAGAATTCTTAATCTGGAATTTGGTAATTTCTTATTCCATTTTAGACGTGCATGTCATATTTTAAATTTAATTGTTCAAGATGGCTTGAAACATATTAAAGATGAAATGAATAAAATTAGAGATGTTATAGTGTACATAACCATATCACCGAGTAGAAAACAATATTTTGAAACTATGCGTTCACAACACAATTCAGATTCTAAGAATTTATCATCGATGTAGGCCATAAGTGGAACTCTACATACTTGTTACTTAAATCATATAAAGGTTATGAACACATAATAATGGAATATTATAATAGTAGAACACTTAAAAAAAACGATGATCATCTATTAATAGAATCGGATTGGGAAGCTGCTTTTAAAGTGAAAAAAATTTTGACAAGTTTTTACGATTCAACCAATATATTATCTGGGATATATTACCCAACTAGTTCAAGAGTTCTTGAACGTCATTATATTATTGCAAGAACTTTTTATATATATAGATACGACTCACTTTTTACTGAAATGATAATTGCTATGGAAATGAAATTTAGAAAATATTTGGAAGATTTACCTATGCTATTTCCCTTAGCATGCATAATGGACCCGCCTTTGGTACGAAAATTCTTGTTTCAAAAATCAATAGCTCATTAATTTTGGATAAACCTATCACTTATAATAATTTAGAAAGCACGTTAGTAAACATGTATACTGTATATGCTGCACGATTAGGAACTACTGTTAGTCATACACAATTTACACCATCACGTGACACTACACTTGGAGACGATGAAGTAGAATTATACAATTTAATGGAAGAAATGAGTCAAGTACAAGGAACTTCTTCTTACAATATGTCTTCTAGTACCAACGAATCAGGTTCACTTCAAATACCCGAAGAATTGAAAATTTATTTTGGACAAGAACTACTTAGAAATGTGGAGTCTACTAATTCTTTAGAATTTGATTTACTGTTGGCGAATAATGAACGAAAATATCCAATTGTTTCCGCTATTGCTAAAGATCTACTAACACCTCCGGTTAGCATGGTAGTTTCGGAGTCTGCTTTTAGCGCAGGTAAAAGGGTTTTGTCAGAAGTCAGGAGCCGACTCAAAGAAGATATTTTGGAAGCGTTGATCTGTGTCAAAGATTGGCAAGACGATGATTTACGCATTTAACATAAGTATGCCGAAATTGCATGCAGTCAGGTAAATGATATTTAATAAAACATTTTTAATTTCTTTATTATATATAAAAAATAAAATATAATTTTGATTTCAAAACAAAAATTGTACATGTAACAAATTGTTCGTGTACAATTTTAACTCCGCCTACTAGAATATTCAATTATTCAATTAAGACTATTTAGTAGCCGGTCCCAAGCCCGGAAAAAAAGGAGGAGGGTTTAATTTTATTTTTTAACCTTTCAAATTTTAATTTATTTACTTAATTTTAGTTTTTATCTTTTCAAATTATAATTGGATATTTGATTATTTTAACAATTTTTTATTTACGTTATAAATTTATAATTAATCATTTCGACTTTAAATTTAATTCACTAATAACAACTAACAAATATTATTTTTTTACTTATTAAGTTATTAATAATTTATTTAATACATAACTTATTAGTTATTATACTTATATTTATAAGTTATAAGTTATAACTAATTAAGAATTTATATCAATAATATTAATATTCAATATTTCAAATATTTTAATTATCGATTGTCGACTCTAAATCAACGTAAGAGGGGTTTTAAAAAAAAACGAGCTCGATGAGCCGAACTCGGCTCGGCCCACGAGCTCGCGGCTCGTGGGCCAAGTCCAGCTCGGCTCTTTCGTTTGAGGGGTCAGCACCCCGAGCCATGGGCCGAGCCGGCTCGGCTCGGCCCACTGCCACTTCTAGGCTCAGCTGGGTCTCCATAATATGCCTATTGGACTTTTAAATGTTAACAACTTATTAAATGGTTTACTAACATTTCTTAATTATGCTGTGGAATAGGGATTAATCTCTCCATTTTCTAGGAGGATCCTTATTTCTACTCCCATTATCGATGAACTGCTGAAAAGGTTACAATCATATGTTCCAATACAAGATCCAGCGGGAGTTAAGATAGATTGGTCGCAAGGAAGGGGTACCAAGCAAAAATGGAGTCCGGTTAATGTAAATTTATCCTTGTGAATCTCCAAAATATTGTGGGTGGTAGAGTACAGAGTATTCTTACTCTTGAGACACACCTCTAATATTGATGAATATTTGAACTTAGTCTTGTGAACCTCAAAAATATTTGGAGTGGTAGAGTACGGAGTATTATTACTCTTGAGACACACAAAAAAGATTATGGGTGGTAGAGTATGGAGTATTATTAGTCTTGATACACACCTCTACTTTTGAGAATCATAAATGCTTCCCCCCTTTTTGTGTTTTGCATGTATCTCTTTTCTTGATATGTTTCAGTATGACTCATTTATGCTTCTTCTGGAGCAATAATAATAATATCATTTCAGTATGTTTAGGTGATAATCTTTACTTCTTCTGGAGTAAATATGTACTTCTTCTGGAGTACATAAGTGCTTGTGCAAGAATTTTGATCAAATCTATTTATCTCAATCATATTTGTCTCATAATACTGATGAAATTATTTTCACATTAGCCATGTTCATGCTATCATGTGATATTATCTTATCATACATCAACATTTTTCTCGTTCAGTAATTTATTTTCATCCGTCCTTTCAATACAGATATTTTGTAACTTCTGGTACCGTTTGATAAAATATTGTCATTAAAATCCAACAACCTTTTGGTAATGGTAGCTTCTGGTACTATAAAATATTATCTAACTTTTAGTAATGGTAACTTCTAATATCATTTGTTGAAATATCAAATAACAACAATATATCAAATTTATATGAGTAGAAATATTTAAAACCGGTAGAACCAACCATATAGATGGTAAGGTAATATACTTGAAACTTGTAGAACCAACCATATAGGTAGTAACGTAATATGCTTAAAACTGGTAGAACCAACCATATAGGTGGTAACGTAATATACTTGAAACTTGTAGAACTAACCATATAGGTGGTAACAATATAATGAAATAATTACCTTTCACAAATGAGGGAGTCATATCTTCAAATTCAATCAAGGTATTCATAATAGTCCAATCCGTTTACGATAATAAGTCATATTTGGTCAAGATATAAATCCAGTCTATAACAACTCAATAATCATAGTTTGGCAATAATTATATTACTTGTACCTTGTTTAAACTCTCTAATTAATCACACATTAGTGCTGATTAATTGAGAATATATATTATTAACAATAATCACATGATTATAATCATACATAATCAAACGAGTTAAAATAGGATTGATAGAATCTTAGCTTATTACCTAGACAAAAGGTAATTCTTATTTTTGAATCAAAGATGCTTGTCCTGCTGTCATCCATAGAATTAGTGGACACCAGCTCATCTTTAGTGAAGCCTAGGATACCTGTCTTGTTTATGTTTCTTGAGCTTGGAATGGCCACCTATCATTTGAAAGAGACTCCACAGCTGGACAACTTGTACTTGGATTCCTACCCCCTTCCAAAAAGTCCAATAGTCTTCTAAGTTCTCTGTATTGACTTTGGAAATGGTTTAAAGATGAAGGAAAGTTGAAATTCTCAATCTCATATTTAAATGAGTGTGAAAGTTCATTCTTTAGAACAAAGAATTTGTAGGGGATTGGTCGTTTTCTTTAATGGGCATTGAGATTTGTGAATTTGGAAGATGTGGTTTTTGGTATCCTGGCATCACCAGAAATGTTGTTGCAATTGGGATTGTGGAAAAGGGTTTGGTTGAGCAAAATTAGAGCTCGGTGTGATTTTTTTTTCAAATCTATAGGTTTTGGAAGTTTATTTTGTAACTCAATTTGGCTAGAGTCGTGCTGATAATGTGTTGTAAAATTACGATTTTCAAGAAGAATAAGAAAGAGAGGTAGAGAGAATGAGAGAAAATGCTTCTCATTAGCTATATCAAATGAATTAGTTTAAACCCCTATTTATAGGGGGTGGACAATGACACAATCGTAATAACGTAAAGTTTACACGAATATAATGGTAATATCATTCACATAGATATATTATTTATAACAATAACATTTATTAAGATTAATGATTATTTTTTAGAAAAACACTTGAAATTAATAATTAATGCTTAAAAATCAAATTATACCAAAAAATTCTATTATACAGCTTTTTTTTGGAAAGAATATGATGAAGAACAATATATGAAAAGAAAAGCGTCAATCTTAAGGAGAATATCTAAGTCGAGTTTTGCACATGTACTGTATGAGCCTAATTTTGTAATCTAAAAAATTTTTTAAAAAAGAAAATTTCATTTATTGAACATTATTCTCAGAAATGGAGTTGATATGTTCACGGTACAATCTCTAAAATACTTAATTCATGGAATATTTTTCCATAAAGATGATAAAACAATTCATTGCCTCTTTATTTCATTTGGCGATTTGAAAATTGTAAACATTTCAACTTAAATAAATCAAATAATTGTAAACTCAACTTCAGTCATCAAATCAAATTGTAAATACAAAATAAGTCATATGTCTATATTTGACTTCACCTAAATAGACTAAGAAAACTAGAGAATGAACAATTAGCTGTTAAAAGAAATATGCAAGTTGGAATTATATTTTTACTTTTTTGGGTATTTTTATTATATATGAATGCACAATTTATGTTGGGTATTGTATTTTTACAACTTATATTCAATAAATAATTGTTAATTATATATTTCGTGCATCGCACTGGTGCGATTACTAGTAAAACATATAAAAGTAGAATAGCCGTCCCCAAAATACACACATAGTTTCCCGCCAAAAAAACTTTCTAAATTTGGAAGATTTTTACTAAAAAAATAGCATATTAAATATTTTAGCAATTATTATTTTTCATGTATCATTAATTGCATTGACATCCGTGTTATGCTATTAATAACATCAAAATTTTATTTTTTCTATTTTATTATTATTCTTTTAATAATTATTATATTATTTCGAAATCGAAAAATGTGTAATATGAGTGTCAAATTAAAGATCACAGTGAGAAGTTTAATACAAGCTAACAAGTGAGAGCAAATTGTGAATATATTGTCCGTACAATCATATAAAAAATTAAAGGTAAAGTTTTATTTTTTATTTTTCCTCAATATCTAATTCATTTTAAATTACATTATTATTTAAGTTCTATAATATTATCTATAATTAGTTAACTTAATTCATTTTAGTGATAGATGATTAATTCATGTTTTGATTTTCTCATCAAATTAAAATAAATAATAACGATACGAATTTTTAAGGCAAATTCAATTAAACTGGGTTAATTTTACAAACTTAAGATTTCTTCAATTCGTTCATCATTTTCACATTATGTTTATTTATTTATTGATTCTGTTCGTTTTTTTATTTTTCATTATAAATTTAAATAACTAAAATATGCAAAAATATGTTATAAATTTTAACAATTAATTCATATATTCTCTATTAAACAATTAATCAATCAGTAATTTTTATTAAAATAATAATAATAATGTTACAATATAAATAAAAAAAAATTCAGTATGAAGAAAGAAGAATCTTAATGTAACAATAATTATTAAAATTAATGATTATTTTTTTAGAAAAATACTTGAAATTAATAATTAATACTTAATCACCCCCAAAAAAGTCTATCCTACACCTCTTTTTGAGAAAAATATGATGAAGAATAATATATGAATAGAAAAGTGTTGATCTTAAGGACAATATGTAAGTTGAGTTTTGCACATGTATTGTATGAACCTAATTTTGTAGTTCAAATTTTTTTTAAAAAAAATTCATTTATTGAACGTTAATTCCAGAAATGGAATTGATATGTTCACGGTACCATCTCTAAAACACTTAATTCATGACATGTTTTCCCGTAAAAAGAAACAATTCAACGATTTACAATTTTATTAAAAAAATAATTATATGCAGTAAAAAATGGTGAAACTTTATGCAGCGACCGAGAACTTTCGTGATTTTATTCAAATAAATATTTTATTTTAAAAACGTGTCGCTTCGACTTTGCTCATTCATTCATTTATTTTAAACGCGTGTTCGTCTAGTCAATTAAGTGAAATTAAACTTATTTAAACACTAAGTCAAATTTCAATTTTTATCAAAAATATTTCAATATCACAGTTTATTTTCAAAGCCCAAGCTTTAATTATATTAAGTCCAAATTTCAACTGTTTTAATCCAATCCAACATTTCGAGCCCAAATGTTTTACCGATCATTCAAGCCCTTTTAACAACCCAATCAATAAATTCTTGGCCCAACTAAATCAACAACTTATTTTCCAAGTATTTCCTTACACAACCATATTCACTTCCAAAATTCTCACAATTTTCCATAAATCAAGATTTAACCTAAACTACCATGTTTAACACCTAAATCAACTATTAATTGGATCCCTATCCCTTGCATTCACGACACCCAGACCTCCAGCAGGTATAACTTTCTCTCAATTTTCTACCATAGCCGAAGCTTGGTATCTGCATCCATCACCATGCCAACTTCCCACAACGCCGAAACCACCAGTCTACCAATCGAAACGCCAAAATCAGATCACCACTATTGCCCAACCAAACCCCATACCCATCTCGCCCAAGCTTCATAGAGCCATTACAGGACCACCACCGGTTGACACCGGCAGCCATCCTGCCAACTTTGAACCACAGCAGCCAAACCAACTCCACGGCCAAACGCCCACTTCCAAAAATCCGAAACACCATCACCATGCTGCCATACCACCACCTCCATCTCCCAAACCGAATCCCCAGCATATCACCACCACCTCAAAACACCGTGTAATACCATCACCACCACCACCACACGAAAACCGTCGTTGCCCACCTCTGTTCCTCCAACAAATTCACCCCAAATACAACCCAAGAATCAAACTCAAAACCCACAACAAACCCAGAAACCCAATACTTACCTCGACCGTCGCTTTATTGCCAAACCATCGCCGGAAACACAGCCACAATACCGCAAATTTGTGCCTCGGTTTCACCCCCAAATCCCTTTTTTTTCTCGTACCCATGTACTCCACTCCATTGCCGCGCGCCTGTGGTGCCATCGTCGGCACCGTTGCCGGCGATTACCTTGAAGGAGGGGCTCTGCCTCTCAACCGCTCTCTCATCTCCCTCTCTGTCGTGAAGTATAGAGAGAGAAAAGAGAGAGTTTTATGTATATTATATAATTTGATTGTTTTGTTTAATTAGCCTCTTAGATCCTCAAGTTTTAAAACCGTTTATTTTAGTCCCTACTGATTTAAAATCCTTTTAATTCAGCCCCAAACTTTTCTATTTCAGTCCATTGATTTTAAAACATTTATATTCAGTCCTTGCAATTCTTGAAATATTTTATGTCAGCCCCTTTAGTTTTGAAAGTATTATTTTGATATTTTGGTTTTGAAATATTTTGATTCCACCCTGTACTTTTAAAATAAATTAGCTAGTCCCTAAATATTTTTAAAACATATGAATTAGCCCGATCGCTTTCAAAATTATTTATTTCATTCTCAACTCTTTTAAAATCCCAACTATGCTTGATTTTTCAATTTAAACCCTAAACATTTATTCTTCTTTTAAAAACCTTTGAATTCCAAAAATACTAGTTTAAGAATTATATTATTTAATGGCTAGACGAGGAGCTTAGACGTTTAAAAGATTAACATTTTTCCGCTCAACAAACTCGAGAATACTTTCAGGTAGATTCATTACTTCAAAAATCTTTTATCTTATATGCGCAATATTAAGTAAACTCGTATTGTAAATTTATGCATGTGATTACGTAATTTATGAGAACTAGCTGCCTTCGGGCCCAGATCCACATGTCTTCAGGTATGGACCAATTGCCTTCGGGCCCAGATCCACATGTCTTCGGGCATGAAAATTTATGATGTATGAGATCCAATTGCTTATTGCATGAGAATGAGAATTTATGAATTAAGTTGCATGATTATATGTGTTATTTACCGTACAGTTTATTTAATTTGCGCTGAACCTACTGAGTATTTCTATGAAATGCTCACCCCTATTTTTAAACTTACAAATTGCAGATTTCGGAGATGGTGGCGAATGAAAGGGCAGTGGCGGCAAATAATAATGAAGCTATATTTTTAAAGTCACGATTCATGAATAGTGTCAATTTATTTACATGTCGTTATTTTAAATATGATATTTAAAGTCATGAACATCGTCAATTTAATTATTTGTCGTTATTTTCTTTGAAAGTTAAGATTTCAACGTTTTTACGCATTTATCAAATGTAATTTATTTACTGTTGAAATTTTTCACATAAATATGATGTTTAGAATTCAATTATTTTCCGCAATAAAAATTAAATCTAAAGGAGAAGTGACGTCCCGAGCTTCACGGAATTTGGGGCGTTACACTTTATTTCTTAATTTTATTAACATATATAGATAAAAAGACTCGCTATATATATTTTATTTATATTTTCATTAATAATTTTTTATTGACATATAATTAAATATGCATTTAATTAAGTTCAATTAAATGCATCGCATTTAAAAGTTAAAAATTATTAATCGTGCGAAAGATCTCTTGAATTGAATGTCATGTTCATACACCACAAATCTTAGGGTTGATTTTCACTTTCGTGCATCGTCAATATTACTTAATTTGTTACATTTATTTATATATAGGACAACATATATTTAATTTGTTACAATTACTTTATTTTATATAAATTATAATATTTTGAGGGTTATTATTTCTATTCACGTTAGTCAAAAATATTTGGACGAAATTTTTGATTTATTCTATACAACATATATTTGAAAAATTACATTACTTAATTTAAATTTGAGCAATTGTTTAAATATGTTTGTCTATAGCAACTTTCGTGTATCACACAGGTGTAAGCAATTACAAACTGTACAAATAATGTATTATTTAAAGATGTTTTCCAAAATTGATGAGAATTGTAATTTATTTCTATTTTGAGCATTCGTTGACAGTCTGTATCATTAATCAAAGCAAATTATGTGTTTAGTTTTTCTTGCCTATTTTGTAATGATATTTACAGTAAAATCATTTCATATTGTTCTTTCATGCAACGCATGGGTGTGATACTAGTTCAACTTATAGGTGGAATTTCATAAGAACTTGCTAAGACAGATTTCATTTAATCAAACACTTGGAAAGCATTTGAATTTGAATTTCTAACCTTAATGTTGGCATAACATTCATCCAATTAATAACTATCAATCAAACCAACTAAAGTAGTATAAAGTACAAAGAAGAATTCATCACCATATGAGAAATTAACATACACAAGACGTAATCAAATCTTACTCACACTTCTTTATCCACTGAAACTTTATTCCCTATCCGGTCATTTGTGTCATTGGCTCAGCTATTTTTGAAAATCCTTCGATAAACCTTCGATAATAGCCAGCCAATCCCAATAAGTTACGAAATTCATTCACATTGGTTGGTGTACTCCAGTTTGTGACAGCCTCAACCTTAGCTGGATCAACTTCAATACCATATGAGGTAACCACATGTCCAAGAAAACCAATTCGATCAAACCAAGATTCGCACTTCTTGGATTTTGCGTACAACCTTTCCTGCCGAAGTGTCTGTAATAAAATGCTGAGATGGTCATCATGTTGTTCCTTGAGTAAATCAGGATGTCATCAATAAAGACTATTATGAACCGATATAAATATGAATGAAATACTCAGTTCAAGACAACTGGTGCATTAGTCAACCCAAACGACATCACATTGAATTCATAATATTCATATGGAGTCCTAAATGCGGTTTTTGGTATATCACTATCCTTGACCTTCAACTGATGATAACCTGATCTCAAATCAATCTTGGAGAATACACTAGCACCTTTAACTGATCAAACAAATCTTATATTCGTGGTAAATGATACTTATTTTAATTGTGAGAGGATTCAATTCTCTGTAGTCAATACACATCCTCACCGATCCATTCATCCTTCTTTTTCACAAACGGTACCGGTGCTCCCCAAAGAGATACACTTGGTTGAATAAACCCCGTATCCAACAGTTCTTGTAGTTGTACCTTCAACTTCTGGTGTTCCTTCGATGTCATCCTGTAGGGTGCTTTAGATATGGATGCAGCTCCATATACTAAATAAATTGTGAATTCCACCTGTCTATCTGGTGGAACCGTGTAATACCAAGCAGATCTTTTGGAAATACATCTACAAAATTACGTACAACTGGTACATCTAAAGCAGTTAACTCAGTTGGCTGAACACTAGTGATGCTCACTAGATACCCTTGACTGGTACTCTTTCTCAACATCCTTTTTTCTTTCAACACCAATATGATGCAAAGCATAGGTTTGACTTTTGTCCCAAATAGCAAAATCCACATTCGCCTAGTTCCTGAAATAGTACATCTCTCTCTTGACACTTAATCGTAGTGTGATTACTACTAAGCCAGACCATGCCTAAAATGATATCAAAATCCTTCATGTCTATTAAGCACAAGTCTGCCTCTAAGTTCTTTCCAACTATTTCAAACTCAACAGCTTTTGACACTAGCTTAGTGCTAATAATTTCACCTAAAGGAATACTAACCTCTAAGGCATAATTTACACTTTAACACACACCTCCAATATTAGCATCCACGTAATTGTACAATTCACAATGTCCATTCATCAATAATACAAATCTCAAAAGGAAAAGCATATAAAAACTCAGTGGAGCTAAAATCAATTTTTATTATTATCTCAAATCTTCCAAAAGAAAAACAAAATAATAAAATTGTAACCAATATCCATAATATGCACTCCTACTAAATTCCACATAAAGCAAATCCTATTAAGATAAACGTGAAATAAATCCTACTACGAAAAATTTCACTCAATCAATCACATGATCAAAATCTACTACACATCATCACTATGACTGTCAATCTCCATAACTTTAAACTTTTTGGCTGGAGGCCTAGTATCATATATTGTGTTCTGCTGAGCATTCTTCCAATTTTATGTCAGTTGAGCTGAGAACTCCAAGTTTAATCATAGGGGGAATGTCGGGTATATTCACCACTAACTCCTGATAAATGGTCTCAACATTTTCTTTCCATTCTTTGAACAGAGAACCAATAAGGTGGCGAGTAGCAAAATGCCCACTAATAACGTGACCATCGTTCCTCGCCTCTCTTCATATCGTTAGCATCTTCCTGATATGTTCATTCATGTTATGTCTAAGGATTCACACATACTCTTTAAACATCCTGTGAACTTCATATGTTTCACCATTTTTCCACGATCAAGATTTCCTATGAGTCTTTTTTGTACAAATCATTTCACCTACCAATTATTGAAAGTAAAGTGCAATTAAATGGGTAACTACATGTTTTAGTCTAATTCGGAGGACCAAACTTATAGTTTCTGAAAATTTTTAAATACTTCACATCACAAGTTCAACTCGTAAACGTAATAATTCATGTGAAGTTTTATAACATGTACTGAATACAAACTTTCAAATTGCATCAACTATGGTTAAATCTCATTCTCATGTAACTTTTTGTTGTAAACATTCAATTTCAGATGCAATTATACAATAAATTCATGGTATCCAGTAAATGAAAATTTTCAAACTTATTCAAATAAAAAATTTTAAACATTTTACCTTTTTGGAATCAACGTGACGCGGCAAGAGCGGGTAGGTTGAAATTAAATATTTAAAATTTTCCACAAATATATTTAAATTGTAGAATTTTCACAAGTCTACAGAAAGGTAGAACCTGTCTCTGATACCATACTGTAACGCTCCAAATTTTATTAACTTGGAACGCTACTAAAGTCGAAATATCCTGTAAATAAGTATTTTCAATAAATGCTAAATTGAATAAATATTTTTTTCTACAACAATAACAATTTAGAATCAAAATGCAAAAACGTCCTTTGAATAATTTACTCACATCCAAATGTCAATATACCAAATAAAATAAGCAAAGTGCTAAAATTTGCAAAAATACTAAAATTTGAAATTAAATTGACAAAATGGAAACCAACTATTAAAATACTTGTTTCAAAAATTTATAAATTAAATGATCTTTCATTTAATCAAGATTGCCCTACTTATTACCTTGCCGAGCTCCTTAACTTGAAAGGAGGGAAAATATTAGGTTGAGTATAACGAATTATACTCAGTGGAGATACAGCAATCAGTTCAAGTTAAATCCAAATATGAAATCAAATTATAAATATAATACCAATACAAAATTTACCTTTCGAAATGTACTGTGGGACATTCCCAAAGACCCAATTACGATCCCGTACCTATTTACGGTCCCTGACAATTTGTTATTAGTGCTAACTAAAGTTTTGCAATGTTGGACAATCTCAAGAACCCAATTTCGATCTCAGACCTATTTACGGTTCCTGGCAACCTTTTCATACGTAGAAAGCATTATATCACAATTAAAATCACACATCTAAAAATAACATGGACAAAATAACCACAATTGCTTTTATGTAAACCCCACCTCAAAGTCTTGAAAATCTTTTATTGAAATTGAACGGATATGAAGTTACCGTGCTTTAAACTTATCTCGCGACCTCGTCTAGCAAGAACAAAATTAATATAATTTAGGATACTAAGTCCTAATTAATACTTCAAAATTTGTGGAGACTTGATTGAGTTTTTGGAAAGTTAATGAAATTAGTTATTTGATAGATCTTTAAATTATTTTGGGTCTAATTACAAAATTAGGAAGTTTAGGGACTAGATGATGAACTTAGAAAGTATTTTAAATTTAATTTGAAAAATACTTAAACTTTCGGAACGGTGAAGGAGTTAAAATCAAATAGGGACTAACTTAGATTTTTGGCCAAACTTGAGGATTTAAAAATGAATTTTCATCATTTAATACCAACCCCCATTCCCAAATTCATTTTCAGGTCAATAATAGAGAGAAAGTTGCTGGTTTCGAATTCAAGCTTGGGTCTATGGATTTCCAAAAATTGGGTTTTACATTTTGATGATTTCCAACCAAAATCGAGGTCAACAGTTAAGGTAAGTATTTGGTCAGTTCTGTTTCTGGGGGTTTTTGGTTCGTTTTGGATTTGATATTTGGATTGAGGATTGGAGTTTGTATATGATTTTTGAAATGGTGGCTATGGATTGGTGTGGTTGTGGATTTATAGGTTGAACCGAGAGAGATGGAGCATAACTGTGAACTCAGATTTTCGTTTCTCTCTCTCTCTCTCTCTCTCTCTCTCTCTCTCTCTCTCTCTCTCTCTCTCTCTCTTTTTCGATTTAAGAAGAACACAGCTTATGGAAATTTAAAATGAGAACCGAAGGTTGTTTTGGAGAACTACCTGTTGAAATTTCCAATGAGTCGAAACTAGAACTTGCAAAAACTTTGGCTGGAAGAAGAATCAATGTAGTGTTTAAACATGAATTAGATAATGATGAAGACAGTGGAAAGAAAGGAGTTATTCCAGAATTTAGAGATTTACCTAATTTTGCGTTTCTGAAAATTTTTGTGAATGAGATTTTAGAGATGAAGCTGATTTGCTTGGTTTTTGACGGTGGTGGAAGAATTTTTAGGTCAATCCCACGTCTCTTGCTTTCAAAAATAGAATTGGGCATATTTTGGTCAATATTGAAATTAACTTGGGCCAGAGAGAATATTGGAACAAGAGTAATTTAAACTGGGTGTAACATACGATCCAAATAAAAATATGGGAAAATTACACAAATTCCTAGGTTTAAAGATCACTTTTTAAAAATAAGGTGAAGAAATTAACATTTTTAAAAATCAGGTGTTAATTATCATTTAATATTTATTAATTAATTATTTTAATAAAAAATCAAAGAATACTTCATTCTTTCCACAAATCCGGCTCTCTCTCTCTCTCTCTCTCTCTCTCTCTCTCTCTCGTACAATCACCGACGACCTCTCTCTCTCTCTACCCACCCGGCCACCGTCGAAGTAGCGGTGACATCGCCGCCTTTCAGAGGTGACAAAAGCGATCTCGTAGCTGGCTCCGCTATCGGTGCGAGTCGCCACTGCAGATGTTGTTGAAGCAGCGAGTCGTCGCTACCACGACGAAGCAATGATGGTCGAAGGCTGTTGCTTTGATTTCTTGCAATTTTTTGGTGAGATCGCTACTATCAACAGAGAGCGTCGTCGAAGGCCGTCAATGAAGACATCCAAAAGAGGCTTTGAATTTTTTTTTTCCTTTTTTGGTGTAATTGATTCTCCAACTCTTGTTTATTTGTGAATTTGTTGGTGGCTGTGGAGATGTAGTGTGTCGGTGGTTGTGTTTGGTGGTGATGGTGGTGGTGAGGTGGTCTTTCCCTGCTATTGTTTTGTATGTGCGGTGTAGCATTGATTGTGTACGGTGGTGGGTTTAGGCGGTGGTGCTGGTGGCGGTGTTGGGATGTGGTGGTGCTGGTGGCGGTGGGCTTTGATGGTGGATCGATGATGATCGAATGAGGCTTCTGCGTGTTGACGGCGATATGTGGTGCATTGTGGCTTCGGTTGGTGGTGCAGTCTATTGATTGTAATGGTGTTGCTGACGCCGACGGTGGAGGCGGCAGTGACCGGGTTGACGGCAAGGGCGGGGATCTGGATCAGATTTCTCCTATTGCTAGCGATATGGGGCTGAGGGATTTTTGGGGTGGGGTGGGGTGTGTAGGTGGAGTGAGGGGGTTGGGGTATGGTAAGTGAGGTGGGGGTTTGTGGGGGTGGGGTGGGGTGATATATTGTGATCGATTATAGGTGATTGTGACTAATTTTTAGGTAAATGTCATCAAAATATTGACTAATTGTGACTTTGTGCGACTTGTGACGAGTAAGGGATGTGACCAATTATTAGGTAAATGTGACCAAAATATTGATTAATTGCGATCAATTGTGACTTTGTGTGACCATTAGATGAAGATGTGATGTGACCTACAGTTGTGTTAAATATGACTTTGTGTGATCGAACTGTAACTTTTTTTGAGCGAATTGTAACCTCTCGCGATCGAACTTTGACTTTATATGACCTAACTGTGACCTTGTGTGATCGAATTGTAATCTCGTATGATCAAATTGTGACCTTATGCAATCAAACTGTGACTTCATGTGACCCAACTGTGACCTCGTGTGATCGAACTGTGACTTTATGTAAGTGAATTGTGACCTCGTGTGACTGGACTGCGACCTTGTGTGACCAAACTGTGACCTTGTGTGACCAACTGTGACTTTGTCGACCAATTGTGACCTAACTGTGACTTTGTGTGATGGAACTGTGACCTTGTGTGATCAACTGTGAATTTTTGTGACCAACTGTGAGTTGGTGTGACCATTGGACGAGGACGTGATGTGACCTACAATTGTGTCAAATATGACTATGTGTGACCGCACTGTGACTTTGTAAGAACGAAGTGTGACTTTATGTGATCGACATGTGACCTCGTGTGATCTAACCTTGACCTCATTTGAACTAATTGTGACCTTCTGTGACCTCGTTTGACCAAATTGCGACTTTTTGTGACCGAACTTTGACCTTGTGTGACCAACTGTGATTTTGGAGGGGTGAGATTTTACAACTAAATTTGTATTTGTGACTCTATGTGACCTTGTATGACTTAACTGCGATATCGTGTCAACTTACGTGACTAACTGTGATTTTGGGGGTGGGGATGGTGGGGTAGAGGTCGGGTAGGGCTAGAAAAAGTAGAAATCATTTTTTGTGGTGAGGTAGGGTCGGGGGGGGTTGGTTGGTCGGGTGGGGTCGGGGTTGGAAAAGTAGAAGAAAAAAATCAATTTTTGGAGTGGGGTGTGTGGGTAGGGTGGGGTCTAGGTTGGGTGGGGTTGGAAAAAGTAGAAGAAAAAATTTATTTTTTTGGGTGGGGTGGGTTGGGGTGGGGTGAGATGAGGTGGTTGGGATGAAATGTGAAAAAATAGAAGAAAAATAATTTTTTGATGGGGTATGGTGGGTGGCAGGGTGCGGTGCGATGGGATGGGGTTGGGCGGTTGGGGGGGGAGTGTGAAAAAATAGGAGAAAAATCATTTTTGGATGGAGAGGGGGTGGTTGGGGTGAAGTGTGAAAAAAATAGAAGAAAAATCATTTTTTGATGGGGTATGGTAGGTGACGGGGGTGCGCTGGGATGGCGTGGGGTAGTTGGGGGGGAGTGAAAAAATAGAAGAAAAATCATTTTTGGGTGGGGTGGGGGTAAAAAATAAAAGAAAAATTATTTTTGGATTGAGTATGGTGGGGTGGGTAGGGTAGGGTGTGGAAATATAGAAGAAAAATCATATTTGGGTGGGGTATGATGGGGTGGGGTGAATGGGTGGATGTGTGGCGAGGTAGGGTCAGGCTGGGACGGAGGTGAGTGTGTGAAAAATTAGAAGAAAACAATTAATTTTGGGTGTTGTGGGGTGGGGTGGGGTGGGGTGGCGGGGTAGGGTCAGGACGAGTTGTAAAAAAGTAGTAGAAAAAAATCATTTTGGATAAGATGGGGTGGGGTAGGGTCTGGGGCGAGGTTGGTGGGGGAGTGGAAAATTAGAAGAAAAAAAGTTAATTTTGGGTGCGGTGGGTGGGGTTGGGGTAGGTGGCAGGGTAGGATAGGGTAAGGTCTGGGCGAGTTGTGAAAAAGTAGTAGAAAAAAATCATTTTGGGTGAGGTAGGGGTGGGGTGGGTGGTGTTAGGTTGGGGTGGGTGGGTTGGGGTGGTTGGTTGGTTGGGTGGGTTTTTTTGGGTTAGGGAGGAGTGGGGTGGGGTGGAATGGGACGGGGGGTTGGTGGGTGAGATGAAAAAAAAATAGAAGTAAAATCATTCTTGCGGTGTGGTGGGGTGGGGTGAGGTGGGTGGGTGGGGTTGGGGAGGAGTGTGGGTGGGGTGGGTAAGGTGGTGTCGGGATGGGGGTGAGTGTGGAAAAATAGAAGGAAAAAAAATCATTTTTTGAGTTTGGGTGAGGTGGGGTGGGGTGGGTAGGTAGGGTGGGTCGTGGTGCGATGGGTGGGTGGGTTGCCGGGGTGGGGTGGGTGAATGTGGTGTTGAGTTGGGATGGAGTGGTTGTGGATTAGATATTGTTTTGATTTTATTATGTAATATTATATGATTTTTAATTTAATATATAAATGATAATTATTATAATATTGTATTAATTAATTATCTAATTAATACCTGATTTTTAAAAAAAAATTATAAGTTTGTTATGTTTAAAAAGTGAAAGTTTTAGTTGTATAGTTTTGTACTTATCCCAAAAAATATTGAGCTTTTAAGATTAAAAATCGTTTTGAATTCTTATATTAAATATTCCGCTAAACAACTCGATTGGTATAAAATAAATTCTAAAATTTACAAGGAAATTCGTAGCGACATGAGTTAATTTATAAAATTGATATTTAAGAATTCGAGCAGCTACATACATTGAATGCAAAGAAAATGAATTCCTAGAAATTTGAAGTTTAATGTATTTGATTAGTTTAATTTTTTAGATGAAAAAGTGAAAAAAAAAATCCAAATTTTATTGTTTGATTGACATTATTTCCATAAAAAATAAAGCAAAATTTAATTATTTTAATAATAAAAAAAATTAATTTTTTTACACATTTGTACTTGATATTAATAATGAAAAAAATAACTCAACTAACATAAAAAAGGATCAAACATGACTAAAATTTTACAATCTTTTCCCTAAAAAATAAACATATTCCCTCCCCACGAAAACCAATTCCTCATTTTGGAGTAATTCAAGCGTATGGAGTGCTCAACCAAGAAATGATTTCTATGGAAATTGTTGGCAATTAAACATGCAAAAGATGGAAAATGAATGTTTTTCAAATGCACCCTAATGCTACTATCACTCTGGAAATCCCAGCCGGATAACATCTAAACCTCTTCTGTCTCTGTGGACTCGTGCTGGAATAATACTAAACCACCTTCTGCGCTATTGTTACTTCTAACAAGTTACCTATCCACAATATATTCAGCGTCAAAAATTTGGAAAATGAACAGCACCCAAGCCATTGAAATAATTTACTTCAGGAAAAAAAAAATCGTACTAAGTGTTATTAAAAAAAAATCATATCATGGGATGGTGGTAGCTGAATCAATTAAACATTCTCTCCCCTCAAGCAACGAAGAAAAAAATGAAGTCATTACATTTAGATGGAATGACTCAGCCACTACCACGTTTAAAATGCTCTTTTATAAATCTTTCTCCATAATAAGGGTACTCATCAACAATGTAGGCTCGAAGACACTTCTGGTAAGAGAAATCTATCCATCCACCATCTGTTCTTACAACGAAGAAGCACCTTGAACGTTTGAATTGGGGATGTCGATCAACCTTCAAAGCAAGAAATTTTAACAACTTTTAAGTCAGTACATCTCATAATAGAAATAACCATTTTTAATTTCTTAACTTCGTAATGTTATGATCATTTAACAGTCATCAACTTAAGGTCAATCAACCAATTAGTAACCCTTGGAACAAAGTAGCAGCTAACATCATCAGGTAAAAAAGGACAGACTAAGAATGTAACATAAAGATGCACTAGGTCGCCCAAGAGATGGGTTATGTAAAGAAGGCTGTTTTCTAACAAAATACTCATTAGAAAACCTTTAGCCTTATGTCACGGCTCGATTTTTCCCCTACTCATGTGGTATGACAAGGAACATATATTGTCGGATATTTTGGATGATGTACTGACATGACCTATGTACTTACAGATATATATCAATAAGTCTCTTCCCTGAGTTATGTTGTGCATACTTTATAGCTTGCTGGCCAGTGTGTGAGGAAGGTTGACCCGTGTACTTAGAAGCATTGCGGACGCCGAACAACTGGTTCGTTTCAAAGTGGTATCAGAGCCTAGGTTTGACTAAAAGGATATGTTGACTAAAGGCGACATTCCTAACAATATTGAGATGGAACGTGGGTGAGGAGTTCAATCCGTGGAAGAAGGCAAGAAATCGGTGTCTACGTGCAATCGAAGCAAGAGCCAACCGCGAGCTTCCACAACAGTCTCTTGAGGATATTTTCCTCCACGTGGGAGAACGTATTGAGGTGGTGGAGTCACTCTCAACTTAGAGTCTCACACTTTGGAACGACTTGATGATCTCAAGAAAGACCAATGGTCAACTACCCTAAGCCTAGGGAGTTTGATGGCAAACGAGACGCGAAGGAGCAAGATGACTTTATATGGCAATTGGAGGTATACTTTGAGGGCGTGAACATTGTGGATGAAGCGATTAAGGTACATATTCCAACTATGTATATTACGGACACTGTGACTTTATGGTGGCGACGTAAGCACGCCAACATAGAAAAGGATGCTTGTATGATAGATAGTTAAGATGGTATTAAGAAAGAATTAAATCGCCAATTTTATCCTGAAAATGTAGTCTATGAGGCCCGTAAAAAGCTTCAGGAGTTGAAACGTAAGGGTACTATTCGGGCGGGTGTCAAACCGTCGGGCGTGGCACCCTAAAGATGTCAACGAGCCGGGTTGAGCCGGCTTGTGAGCCGAGTCGAGCCCCGAACATTTAATTTTTTTTAGGGGTCGAGCTTTTTTTGGCCCGAGCCGAGCCAAAGCTTGTCCTCAAAAATATTGCTCAACTCGATCTTTAAGCTCATGATTTTCGAGCTGAGTCGAGCCCCGAACTTTTAATTTTTTTTCTTTCTCTTTTTCTTTTTTTTATAAAAAAATCCATAAATTTGTTATTGAAAATATATATATACAACGAGTTGGGCAGAGCTCGCAGCCGAATTTCGAGGCTCAAGCTTTGGCTCAAAATCTCGAGCCCCGAGCAAAGCTAAGTACTAGCTTTTTTCGAGTCGAGCCCGAGCGGCTCTAGTCGACAAGCTATTTTGCCATCCTTATGGCATTAGACACGGGAAAGATCCGACCTTCGAAGTCACCTTATGGTGCACCGGTCTTAATTCAAAAGAAGCGTGATGGTTCATTGAGAAAGTGTATAGACTATCAAGTGCTCAATAAGGTAACAATCAAAACAAGTATCATATTCCTTTGATTGCCGACTTATTTGATAGGCTTGGTGGTGCAAAGTATTATACGAAGGTTGATTTACAAAAGGGTTACTGATGAGTTCCCGGTCGGGGAATCTCGTCGAACACGCGGAATAAAGATATTTAAAACCCTAGGATAGATCTAGATCAGATCGACACAAGACAAACAACGACAAATAAGGATAGAACGACGGTAAAGCCTTGACCCGACAATCACGACGCAATTTATGGCGATGCGGATTGAAGAACCAAGATTGGTGAACGCCACAAGGACTTGTCAATTTCCTTGATAAGTATCGAATTTGGAAACGCCACAAATATTCTTGCGAATATTTGATAAGTTTGCTGGAAGAACGCCACAAAGATCGGATCTTTGATAAGTTGAAGAAAAAGGGAATAAACTCAACCTCTCAATTTTGGAGAATCCTCTCACAAATTTTATTAATCAACTCAGACTTGTCCCTTTACAATGAATTGAAAAAGCGTATAAATAAGCAAAATAACCTAGCATCTAATTTACTCAAAATAAAATTCTAATTAGACTAAAATTCTAAAATAGGAAAATAACCTAAAATAATAAAATGAAACGAAATAATTGGCAAAATCCGGAATCCTGAATTACGGCCGTGAATATATAGCTTACGGCCGTAACGAATATTCTGTCTCAAATTTCAATCAGGTGTTACGGCCGTGATCAACATGTTACGACCGTAAAATATTTCAATTTCAGTTTTACGGCCGTGATAAACTTCTTACGGCCGTAATCAGCGTTCTGCCTGTTTCTGCCTTAAGAATGTTACGGCCGTAAAAATGAAGGTTACGGCCGTGAATCAAGTTCTGCCTTGTTGTTTGATTTCCTGCCTCGGCTCGATCCTTTCGCCTTCTCGGCTCGACCCCAATACGGAACTTGCTCCGTTTTGCACGTAGATCACAATCATATTGCCGATGGCTCGACTTCGCCCTTCGATGCCTGGTCCGGATCACATCAGTTACTACCAAGTCCGGATGGTGGAAGGAGATGAACCTAAGACAGCATGCATTACTCGATATGGACGAATGGTTGGTAATGCCTTTCGACTTAACCAACGCCCATACCACGTTTTGCACATTAACGAACAAGATTTTCTACTCATAGTTGGACAAGTTCGTGGTAGTCTATCTTGACGACATAATCATGTATAGCAACAATCTGGAAGATCATGCCAACAATCTACGAACAGTGTTCAAGACATTGCGGGAGAATGAATTATATATAAAGAAAGAGATGCTCTTTTGCCAAGGAGGATGTGCACTTCCTTGAACATATTATTGGACATGGGTGCAAAAGGATGGACGATGCAAAGATAAAGACAATCGATGGTTCATCCACGGCTACTCAGCAAGGCAGCCCTAATAACAAACTTATTGAAAAGGAATAAAGCACGGAGTTGGTCCGAGAAATGTCGAAAGGCGTATGATGATTTAAAGATGGCCTTGATGGAGGAACCGGTCTTGGCGTTGCCGAATTTTACCAAGACCTTTGAAGTACAGATTGATGCCCCAGACTTTGCCACTGGTGGAGTTCTAATGCAAGAAGAGCGTCCTTAGGCAAGAAGGGAAACAAGAACACGAAAGCTTAAAAATGGAAAGATTTATTAGAAATACCCTTTACAAAGCTTGAAGTTTGAGATCACTCTCTTGGAGCCAAACAAATGAACCTACCAAACTATTTATAGGAGTGGCCCCTTGAATGGATGGACAATATCAATTCAATCCGACGGCCTACATTACTCCCTCTAGACTTTTCATACAAAATATCTACAATAAAATATACAAGGAATTCCCCAGGATAATCTAGAGTATTCTACCGAGTGTAGGATCTTTCATTCTCCGAAATTCTCCATCATTCTCTCGTTAGCTCCATGAACTAGTGCAGTCTAGAACATTTCGGCTAAATTTAAGACACCGTTATTCTAGACTTCGTCATTTCGGGCCAAAAGTCGAGCGGGTCGTAACACTTAGCTACCATGATTACAACAATAGAGAGAAGCAAAATTAATAGTGGTGTGAATTGAATATAATAATAGAAAGAGAAATTAAAATCAAGGATATTGATGTAGTTAATCAAGTCTAAATGAAAGGTCTATAGTCCTTAACGACATGCAGAACCAAATATTTTTTCTGAAATCATAGTGTGATTGATTCAAATAATTTAAATTCTTACAAGTCATCCAAAGATGTTAATGACTCAATAGACATTGAAACATGGTCCCCATTCTTTAGTCAATTGGCACTATAGTTGTATTTAGCATACACGTTTCTTCAAACATTTCAGTTCCAAACAAACATTAAGTCAATTTAAAAGGACCACCCTTTGACAGGAAGGATTGATTGTTAGTATGGACGGTTTAGAAGACATGATCCAAGGACATGTAGGTTAGGTTCGATTTAGGTATTAGTGTCTCTTGCATATCTTAACCAAACCCTCTGCATGAGCTTCACACACTCTAGTTCGATTTACGTGTTTTGTATGGTTCAATGAAACCACTTATCCTAGTGAGTTTTATGGACCAACAGGACTAGAGGCTTCTCACAGTCAATCATTTACTTTTCTAGTTAGTGAACTACATCTTAGGGCTATACTAGGGTTCGTTTAAAGACTTAATGGTAAAGGTAAATAGCTAAGATGTCCTACAATAAAGAAGTCATTTTTGGAATATTTATGCTCCCTTAATAGAACTCTGAAGGTGTCAAAATAGATTAGAATTAAGTTGAGAAAAGAAATACAACCACATGTCTGCAGAATATATGAATAATGCTCATTTAGATTCTTTCAATTTTTTGGATGGCATAGCTAATAAGATTAATGCATATAGTCGTGTCTCTCCTACAAAATTGGTTAGCTACTGCCTGTTTAATTAAACAACAAAGAAAATAAGAAAGATATAAAAACTTTCGCTCCCCTTTGAAACTCCCAAAAAAAAAAAAAATTACTTTTCAAACTCCAACAATTTATCGGCTTTGTTGATGAGAAAAGTATTATAGGATAAAACCAACAGAAACAGCTGCATCATATACCTCGCTTTGACAATTCACTATTTTTTTTTACCTCCCCTACAGAAGGATACACATTCAAGAAAGCTTTACCAGTATTAGACAACAAACAAGGGATATAACAGTGACCATAATCCGAGAAATCCATGTGTTGTGCAGACAACTTCGCTAAAAAATTATTAGAAGACAATGTTGCTTGCCGCATATTTAGCAATTCATTTGCATCAGAAACACTTAGGTTTTAAGCACCCAAAGACCTTGTACTTTTGCATCATTGGATTAAATCAGTGGCTGGGTTTAGGAGGGGGGAAGAGGGATGATTGTGAGAGTCTGGAGTAGAGTGGAGATCCTTTTCTAATTATATTTTGTTTTGTTTATTTGAATGCGAGGGAATAGTTTCTTTTTCAAATGGATTTACACATGTTTTGACAAAAAAATAAAATAAATAATATAAAAATCGCAAGGGACCTGTTTGTTAGGGATAACAAGAAGTTTGAGGACCTGTTTGCCAAGAAAGTTAAGAGCTGTACTCCAGTGTCAATTGACGAAAGAATGAGAACTATGTTTGTAATTTACCTAGGTTTCAGTCAATATAAAGTGTGACACAGCACATTAATTCACTTGGAGAGACAACTATCTTCAGCTTTTCATAAATAAATGGCTTAATGCAATATTGTCCAAGGCAATACCTTATTGAGTGCTTGTTTTGTAGTGCTTTTAAGTTTTTATAATTATGGGTCAAATGGAATGTGTGGATAATAAGTTGATAGTGATTTATACGAAATTTATGGATAATAAGTACATTTGAACTTAAATTATAAATTAAGTTTTGCCAAACACTCTCCGAAATTTAAATTTAAATTTGAACGTTGAAACCAAAGAAATATTCGTATCTAAAGTAAATTTGAACAAGTCTTCTATTTTTAGTTACACAGTAGTAGTTCATTTGAAGGAACAATCAATTGATTAGAGAAGTAGTCCATTTTATTTATGAAACCACAATTTTTTTTACAAGAAACAAAACTTTTATTAATGAAAATAGAATTGATGTTACAAACAAAATAGTGGACAAGACATCCACTAAGAAAAACAATAAAAACCTGTGAATCTTCACAAGGTTTCAAACAACAAGCTTAGGGACTAGACTATTCATGACAATGGAACATAAAGAACTATTAGGGTATTTATGAAACCACATTACCAGATAGCAATCTGTAGGACTTCTACAAAAAAATAATTGGCCAACTCCAAGTACAGATTTTCTTCAGCATTTTATGGAATTGAATGCAACTTAAACTTCTTATGCTTAGTTTCTAATATGCGAGCATTGATTGGAAAAAACCAATTGAGGGAACAATAGCAGGTTTACCAAGTTTGCAAATAAGTCAACTAAACAAAAAGTAACTGACCATAATTGAATCAATTCCACATCCAATCTTATCTTCTGAATGAGGATGATAAGCTAGAAGCTTATCTACCACAGCTTTCTCATCTTCTGCAGTAAGACGTTCTCCATCCATATACCTGGCAGAAAGATGACAGTCAATCCAGAGGCCTCGAGTCCATCCATATATAATGCAGGGATGAACTCATTTTAAGCAGCAATATATTAAATATTATGAGATGGAAAAATAGTAATAAAAATCTTTGTGTTAACATTACAAAAAATGGGCAGAGTTTGTAATAATCTAGAATAGAAATATAAATGTGGTATGTGGGTGATATGTGGGAGGGAAATCAGATTTCGAATGTCAGCTTCTAGCATAAATCCGAGAAGAACTCTCGTTTTCTGCAAGCCATTCTCAAGCAAAAGCTAGGATTCTTGTGGTTTTTGGATGTTTGTCTGGCTACTTTCTCATCATTGCCGTATATTTGTTTGTCCATTTAAATTTTGTCAGAACAGCAGTTGTGGTTTAAATAAAGTTTTATTGAATTCAATATCAACATTAAAAAAAAAAAAAATTAAATGAGAATTCTTGTTATATTTCAAAAAATGCAATGATAAATGGACTCTGGTGATTTTGAAAGAACTTGCATTTTCTGAATTTTAATAGAAGTAGAGCTTTCTCAAGTCCCGAACCTGACCAAGCTGTGTTAATATAAACTCTTAATGCTCACATTAGTGTGTTGCATGTAACCATATTTTTAGTGTATTGTGAAAGGAAATTTGAGTTGGAGTTAGTAGTATTCTGCAAGCAAATTAATTAAAAATAGTTTAAATAGTGTTCTGCAAAATTTCAAACAGAACGTGTTTTCCAGCTTTTCATTTTCAAAAACAGTTTTCAGAAATGACAAACCAAACGCGTTTTCAGCAAATTTGAAAACAAAAATGAAAACACAAAACATTTTCGAAAATGAAAATACAAAATAAAATACAAACAGATCGCCACCTAAGATTCTCAGAGAATTACATTATCATGTATTGCAGTGCTAAGATGAGTACTCTTTTTTCTTTCCACTGCATCTTTCATAATTATACTAGTAAAACAACTATAGCAATCTATACATAACATTTCAACAAAACTCAGCATGAGGAAAAATAGATATAAAATTAAGTTTGATGTGTAGGGGAAAAAACCCCAAGGGGTGGACCACTTGACCTAGCGGTAAGGGAGAAAACTGGAATGTATAGAAAGACGCAAGGTCTCATGTTCGATTCTCCCCTGGGGCCACTAGGGCAGTCTCCCGATAGACTCGCTGGCATCGTGGGATTATTCAGGCGAAGCCCGGGCAACCACAATTATTAAAAAAAAAAAAGTGTAGGAAAAAGCTACGTTTTGGCATAGTGAAGTTTGCTAAGGAAAGCACAAGATAATACTAATGCGACACCTTGTCATCACTGATGAATCTCTAATATTCTATTTTAATAATAACAAAAAGTAATTCATCATCAATTAATATTCATAAATTTTATATGCTAATCACAAACAGAATCATATTTCGGAAAAATCTCGAGTTACCACAAATAAAAGCAGGGAATCTCTAAGGAGGATAAAGAAAACTGAATACTGGAGAAATGTGCTAATGAGAATATGATTAATGTCAATTGCTAAAGAAACCAAGGCGTGCACATTATTGGCGGGAAGATATCATAATTTTTTATTTTTTTTAAATGATTGTAATATTCATACACTTGAATCTTTTATTTATTTCATGGTTGAAAACAGAAATCATTTCCACGTATATTGTACTCTCCAAGTTTCTATTTACAGTTCAGGTAATTTTACAAGTGTAAAGTTCTTTACTCAAGGCACTATAGATGCAAATATAGGTAAATCTCTGATTCATAAAGACTTATAACGGTGGTATCAACCAGTAGGACTCCGACACACCTAATTTATCCAAACCACTCCATAGACAAATATAACATTTTGGATGGGATGAAATTGGTTCTTATAAAGTAGTAGCTCCCAATAATTGGACTCTAAACATAGTATTACTGCATGAATATCATACTGTAAAATACCAATTATAAAATCACTACACGTAATCGAGTCGAGCATCCAAATTTTCTAGCGATAAACCTATAGACTATATTATGTACAACAAAGTATCTGCACATAGTGATTCTTACTTAATCACTTGAGAAATAATGAGTTCATAATTTTTGCAGACACAGGGTTTACTTGCCTGACAAAGGCTGCAGCCTAGGGAAGAAATTGAGTCAAGTTAAAGAAAGAAAATGAAAGTTCTCATCTTACAAGTTTCACGCCTATGGTTGTTTTCCAAAATTCAACAAGTCTGCACTGTGATTACTTCATGGTCATCAGGTCCTCTCCCATGTCCTTGGGGTAGACGTCTTGTATAAATAAATATATTTAATCCATCACATGAGGCCCAAGATTACAAGCCCTGCAATTATTTTGAGGATTGAATTTCCCTGGTTCCATAGCTTGTGCTCGGGGTAGAGGTTTTGTGTTACTTTATCTAATCCATCTCCCAAAACTGAATCTCTGGTACAGTGATGATGGTAATTTGAAAAACTCCAAGATTTCTGTTAACCCTTCTAGTTTATGTACCTCACATACTAACACGGAATGCCTTTCCATATTAAAAACATTGGTCTAACACCATGATGAAGACTTAACAGTCACCAGTTAGTTTTGTATATTCCACAGATTTATAGGGTGTGTGTTCAATTGTGACTTTTAAAGACTTTTGGAGACTTTAAAAGTTTAGGCATATTCAATTGAGACTCTTTGAAAGTTTAGGTGTATTCAAAGTCTAGGGTATTCAAATTGAGAATGAAGGTATTACATTATATGGGTATTTTTTAACGAATGAAGGTCTTTAAAGTCTCTGAAGCCTTTCAATGTCATTAGGAAAAGTCTACGGAAATCCATGGAGGACTCTTTATAATTTTCAACAAATCCAAGAAGTCTCTTGAAAGTTCATAAAATTCGCAAAGGTCACCCTTTTAAAAAAGTCTTCAAAAGTTACAATTGAATACTCCACACTACGAGAATGTGCAAATTTCAATCCCCCGAATGTGGAGATTGTGTGAAACTCTAGGAATGTGCACAAAAGATTAGCAATTCATTCAAAGCCTTTAACCACATAATTTAAGTGGGCACAAGCTTCCCTCACCAGATTGCCTTAAATTCCAGCTTTCTAATTGTAACGCCCTGGATTTCAAAAACCTGGAATGTCACGTCATCCTTTAAAGCTGACATTCAAATAATAATTTGGGCGAAAAATAACTGAGATTCAAGTCGCATAATTTTATTTAAGAATCCAAACGGTAAATAAAACTCAAAATTTAACATCAATTTGATAAAGCCCTTGTTTGGCCCCCATTATTTACAAACCAAATTTTTTCAACATTTAATCTCAACCATCTATTTTAGTCAAGCCTACCATTTTTTACTTTTCAAACATTTTTTAACCACACATTCTCCCAAAAATATTATTCCAAACCATAACTTTTTCCAAATAATGGGTCTCAAACAAGGGCAAAATAAATAAGCTTTCAAAATCTCAAGACGGAAACATAATTTAAACTTCTATTCAGTAGCCATCGAAGTTTAACCTACAT
Organism: Ligustrum vulgare; assembly: GCA_963555705.1. NCBI lineage: Eukaryota > Viridiplantae > Streptophyta > Magnoliopsida > Lamiales > Oleaceae > Ligustrum > Ligustrum vulgare. Next base: position 16,761,918 of record OY743186.1, on the reverse strand, counting down.
TTGATAGAATAAATAAGTTTCCAAAAATCTCGAAACAAAAACATATTAAATAAATAATTATTCAATAGCCACCACCGCACGCTTCATTGCCATCTCCGTAATCTACAGTTTGTAAAGTTGGCAACGGAGCGTTCGGTGATGACTACTGAATAGAAGTTTAAAATACATTTTCGTCTTGAGATTCTAAAAATTTATTTATTTTATCAAATTGACGTTAAACTTTGAATTTTCTTTATCGTTTGGATTATTAAATAAAACTATGCAACTTGAATCTCAGGTATTTTCCGCACAAATTATTATTTGAAAGTCAATTTTAAAGGACTTGGCGCTCTGAGTTTACAACACTCGGGGTATCACAGCGTGGTATCAAAGCGATAATCATTTGCCACATGATCCGGCTTTTCGCATCTGTAGCAGACACCTTTTCCCCAGAGGCACTCCCACGGTGAGGCTTCTAACACTTAGGGCACAAAGGGTTATTACTGGACGTCTGTCCTCTAGCAAGCCTGTTGGGTTTCTTGCTAGATGCATTGTTCACGTTCTCGTTCTCGTTCAGGTTCTGATTCTAATTTGGTTCTGCCATTTCCTTTTTCCCTGCTCATTTTCAGAACTCTATCACCAAACTGCATGCCGACATGTGCTACGATATGAGCTTTCCTTACCACCTCCCGATAAGTAAGGAGTTTGTAGGAGCTAACAATCTGGAGAATGTCTGGGCGTAACCCCCCACTCAAAGCGACAATCTTTCTTCTCTTCTGTTTCAACTAGATGAGGAGTATGACGAGACAACTCCTTGAACATCCTCTCATACTCCGTAATCTCTAGTTCTCCCTAACAAAGGCAAAGAAATTCCGTCTCCTTAGCATCCCGAAGAGCTTGAGGAAAGAATGTCTCTGATATCTTGAAAATCGAACCATGTTACGGCCTCTTGCTGAGCTAGAGTCCTAGTTCTTGATGCCGATTCCCACCAACAGTGGCTCTACCCACCAACACAAATTTGATACAAGAAACCTTCTTTTCTTTCGGGCAGGAGATGTGCCGAAAGATCTTCTCGATGGCTTAAAGCCACTCTTCCACTGCCAATGAACCATCTCCGCCATCAAACGTAGGTGGGCAGTATCTCCTAAGTTGTTCTATGACTGGTACTGTAGGGGTAACTGGCTGTGGGGCTTGTCTTATCTCTTGCACCACCTTAAGCAATTCCCTAATGATGTCGGTTTGTGATGGTGGTGCCATAACTTTGACAAAATAAAAAATAGTTTGGAATGATTGAACTATGCGTACCAATAACGTAGGGATATATGAGACAACTCGAAATTAAATATCATTTTATTAATAACTCAACTTCTCTTGATGAGGGTACATAAATAGGAAGGCATGTATGCCGAACCACTTCGAATAAAACAATGCCAAAACTACTCTAAATTCTCTCTCTCTAATCTCATTCGGTGACACATGATTCAGCATCTGAAATCTTTGCATGTATAAGCATCTCTTCTGGATCCTCATCGGGATCGTCCTCTAGTACTATCTCAGCCCCCTGCTCGAGTTCAGGCTCCAGCACGAGCACTAGCTCTAGCTCGGGCTCCCCTTCAAGTGCAACCCCAAAGCAGTACTTGAAGTACATGAGCCAATATGTCACAAATCTTACGCAAAAAGAGACATAATCTACGTCTACATTAGGTGACCCAAACGTATCTAAATATATTCTGTGAGCTACCTCCGCGTAGTCACTTTGGAAAGTCAAGAGTACGTAACGAATCGACTGGAGATTGTTTGTCACGTAGCCATGTTGTATAGCCCGTTCATGTATGAGATTCAACTACTCAACATGCTCAGCAATGGTCCAATAAAGTCTAGGCCTGAAGCCATTATAGTCTATAATGGCTTGTTATGCGTCACTGAGTGCGTTTCTACGAATGGGCGCCATGTCCTAAACTAATTATGCAAAATCCATTTAGGTGGGGTTTATCCATCTCCGTTAAATTACGAGTTAGTAAAAACTAAAATATGGTTCAAATTATGCTCAAACTCATTTTCTTTCGTATTTCAGGTACAAAAATTTCTCATCTAAGTCTCAATACCTTTCATTACTCATGTATCCGAAATTAGAATAAAATAAACACAGTGAGAAAATTATTTACCTTCGGAGTTGGCGGAGCAAGCAATGGTAGTGGCAAAAGTTATCAAAATATTTTTTATTATTATTTTGGGAAAATTTCTTTAATTTTTTTTTTTTTTTACAAGTCTACAGGAACATAGACCCGCTCTTATATCACGCTGTAATGCCCCGAGTTCCATAAACCTGAAACGCCATGTCATCCTTTAAAACTAACTTTTGAAACAAACATTATTGCGAAAATAACTAGATTTTCAACATCACATTTATTTGAAAATCAGCAACGACGACTTAAATCATATAAATTCATTTAAACAATTCATGAAACTCTAAATCTCGATTTTTAAGTATTGTAACAACATGATAAATTAACAAAACCAATAAAACATGACTTTCAAAATAGCATCATTTATTAATTTGTCACTACTGCCCTTCATTCACCATCGTCTACGAAATCTGCAATTGTTGTTAAAAACGGGGTGAGCATTTCAAAAGAAATCCTCAATAGACTCATCGACATTAATTAATCTATATAAAATAATTGAACACATAATTATGCAAATAATACAGTGACATCATCATCATAATCATAAGCATCACATAGTGAGTGCAAATAAACAGTCTCGTCTCAATGCAATAAAGCATATAAGCTATAACATCAATTTCTCATTTTTATCTCATAAAAGATAGTCTCGTCTCACGTATTGAAGCATATAAATCACATATTACATGCAATTATAATTTAAATTAATTAATGGGAGTGAGTCTACAAAAAAGTAGACCCAATCTAATACCACACTATAACGCCCCGGATTCCGTAAATCGAGAACGCCACGTCATCCTTTAAAGCTGACTTTCAAATAATAATTTGTGCGGAAAATAACTGAGATTCAAGTTGCATGATTTTATTTAAGAATTCAAACGGTAAAGAAAACTCAAAATTTAACATCAATTTGATAAAATAAATAAGATTTCAAAAGCTCAAGACGAAAACATATTTTAAACTTCTATTCAATAGCCATCGAAGGTTGACCTACATTTGATCGAATAAAAAAGTTCTCAAAAATCTCGAAGCAAAAACATATTTAAAAAAAAAAAAAAAATTATTCTGTATCCACCGCCGCACGCTCCGTTGCCAACTCCATAACCTGCAGATTTTGGAGTTAATGACGGAGTGTGCGGTGGTGGCTATTGAACAGAAGTTTAAAATACGTTTTCGTCATGAGATTCTGAAAATTTATTTATTTATCAAATTGATGTTAAACTTTGAATTTTCTTTACCGTTTGGATTCTTAAATAAAATTATGCAACTTGAATATCAGTTATTTTCCACACAATTTATTATTTAAAAGTCAATTTTAAAGGACAACGTGATGCTCTAGGTTCACGAAACTCGGGAAGTTACAGCAGGTATCAGAGTGGGTCTACATTTCTGTAGACTCGACCCCGTTAATTAATTTAAATTATAATTGCATGTATTATGTGAATTTAAGTGATTTATATGTTTTAATGCATGAGAAGAGACGAGACGATCTCTTATGAGATAAAATGAGAAATTGATGTTATGCATGTCATAACTTATATACTTTATTGCATGAGGCGAGACAAGAATATGTTCATTTGCACTCATTATGTGATGCTTATGATTATGATGAAATCACTGTATTATTTGCATAATTATGTATTCAACTATTTTATAGATTAATTATTGGCGATGAATCTACTGAGTATTTTTTTTTTTTTTTTGAAATACTCACCCCATTTTTAACAATTTCAGATTTCGGAGACGGTGGCAAATGAAAGGCAGTTGTGGCAAATTAATAAATGATGTTATTTTGAAAGTAAAGTTTTACTGAATTTTGTTAATTTATCATGTCATTTTTTATTTTTATTTTTAAGAAACTTCACTTTTATTAAAAATGTGACAAAACTTACAAGCAATCGTGGACAGAATTTCCAAATCTAGAGATAAATACTATCAACTCCTTGAGACAATAGTACATAATAATCTATTAGGATCTAATTGAAATAAGAAATTTTCTAAATCACTAAAAGTTCCAGTTACTCTAGCCCAAAGTCCCGTGTGCAAAATTATATTATCCCAAATGCCATCCATATCTCTCTCTAAGTCCTCAAAAATCCTCCGATTTCTTTCTATCGAAAGTGTTCAAGTTGTTGCCATTAGAATCAACTTCCATAGTTTCTTTTTTTGCTTCCAATTTCCCCCGAATGACCATTTCATAAGTATAACTCCAGCCCATCTTCTTGGTAATGCTATAATTTCTCGGAATAATCCCAAAATTCTGCTCCAAATGTTCCTAGCAATCTCACAATGAATTAAGATATGATCAATGTTTTCCTCCGCTTTTCTACACATGCAGCAATATGAGGGTGAGATACTCAAAAAAGGCATTTTCAATTGTAACAAATCATAACTATTTACCTTCCCCAATGTAACCAACCAAGTAAAAATTTTAACTTTAGGGGAACCACACTTTTCCAAATGAAGTTAAATTTGGGGAAAATAGAGTCGCATGATGAATGAAGGATTATATGCAAAAAAGATTTACAAGAAAAACTTCAAGAAGGGAGGCCAATCCACAATCTTTTGTCCAAAGATGTGTCACTGTTTGTATTTTCAAGTAGGTTCAAAAGGGAAGTAAAATCATCAATATCCTATCGCTCAAATTTCTAGTAAGCATAATATTCCAAACCGAATGAGAAGTGGTTGGAAAGGAAGCAATATCACTAATGAGTGCATTTTTATTGTTTGATAATCGAAAAAGTCTAGGAAATGCCTCTTGAAGGGTTTGGTGACCAATCCATTTGTCAAGCCAAAACCGGATTTTATCACCTCTACCTGCTACAAATTTGGTATTTTCCACAAATTTGACCCAAATTCTAGCGATGGATCTCCTTGGTGCTCGAAGAGTAGAGTTTATTACAATATTAGCATCCCATCTATTTGAGTGAAGGCCATACCGACTAAGAATAATGGAATTCCAAAGTGAATTCGATTCGCTGGAGAAACGTCATAACCACTTCCCTAGTAACGCCAAGTTCTTTGAATGAATATTCCCTATTTCCAACCCCTCGTATCGTTTTGGCTACTTCTAAGTTCTACATCATTTTAGGTTCTACTTTTGCTACACTGTCTTCCATACGTGGTTTAAAGAAACGTTGTGTTTCAACGCTTTGAAGCCCGCCTCAGGCTGAAAAATTGAAAAAATGCCTCGATATCCATATTTTTTAAGGGTTTGTTGGTTCTTATCCTTCAGAGACCACGAGTGTAATAGGATTATAAAGCATCCATCGACAAAAGGATCACAATTCATTTCTATTTCTAGAAAAAACCTCATTTCTTGGTGTCAAAATTGAGTTTTCCAATATCAATAGGATGATTGTTTCGCTATGTGATAATTTAATATTTTATTACATCATTGAATGGGCCAATCAGTTATTAGAATCAATAGGTCTTCAAATTTCTCAGAGCAAATCTTGTTTTTCGTTTTCCTTATGAAGGACCTGGATATGGGGCTCTATGAGGGGGAGATGTAAGAAAAATTATCAACTTGACCCTAAGCTCATCGATCCAAATGAATCATTCTTGTGGTCACTCTTCACTCTCCGTCATGCTCGAAATCATTACCTTAACCGCAAGGTTGTGAGCAATATGGCTCGGAGAAAGGCAATCACTAAAATTATGTGGAAGCTTTACAAAATTATTATGAAGTACTAGGTCTTACCAACTTCCCATCCTAGTTTATTTATTCTATTCTCCTTTGAGAATTGGATGATTTTTTATTGTGCAAGTTCAGATAAACATTGAATGATGGGCTGGGCTTTTCGAGTATTACAAATAACCTGTGGGTTTTTTGTAGATACCATTGATTCCGGTATAGAAGCTCCAATAAAAATGGGAAATGTCCTATTCTAGGAGGAATGTTTTTATGCAATGCTAACGATTTAATAACTATCTTTGCAGCTCCAACCAAATGAGGTTTAAAACTCCAGGCACACGTCTAAATTAATTATTTGATTTGCTATAAATAAAAGTATACAATTCACAATAATCCTAAAATAAAAGGAAAAAAGAAAAATTTATAGATATTTTGTCGGATTTGAATTGATATTTATCTTTATTGATTTATTTTGTGCTTATTCATTTTGATAAGTAATTTATTGTTTTGGAGACTTTTACATTTTGTTTATTACTACATTTTTATTTTTATATATTTTTCCTAAATATTTTGGTTCAAGATGAGGCTTGAACCTTGAGACTTGCACCTCACCTCACGAAGGAAGAACACCCCCATTAACCATTTATGCCTTTTTAAACCATGCTTCCATAATCATTTTTCCTCTCCTAGTGCAATCTCTTTCATCATGTCCATATATATACCATTGGATAGCATTGTCAGCATAATTTATTCAGCATTGAGAAAATACCATCCATTAAGATGTCTCTTAAATGGGGAGGAAGGAAACTACCATTCAACAGCTGGTTTTGCACAAGGGCCAAAAGTTTTCGCCAAGGTGTTCAAACCATTCTCAGAGGATGGTAGTCTGAATCAAACGCATTTCCCTTGGCTTCAAAATAAGGACATTGATTACTTGTTTGGTTAAGCTTAAAAGGCTCATTATTTATAATTAAATAGCCAAGCTATTAAATAAATTATTTATTATGGTCAAAGGGGAAGACAGGTTTCTTACTTTGACATTAATGTACTAGTTATTTTCAAAATATATAACAGTTAAGATAAACTAACTTATCCAAAGAGTCTTAAACCCAATCCACTTCATGTAGAAATTGGATAGGCTTTTGTAGAGTTTTCAATCCAATTTACAGGGATTTGGATAATCCAATTTAGCTTATAGAAAAGGCTTCAATAGAGATAAAATTCAATCAGTTTCCCGGTTAGTATAAATTAAGACATCTCTTTCGCCATTTGCTGTAAAAGTTTAATAAGAGGGTTCTTCAAGTGTGGACATTCATGCTATTTGCGCTTGTTGAAAACATGAGCTACACAGTGAATATTGTGAGATATGATTGTAAGCAAAAAAATTAGTTATAAGCAAGCTTTAGAAGCTTTTAAACAGTGGCAAACATGTTCTCAATATAATAATTTCACTGGTTAAATCCTAATGAAGTTTCAAGAGCGGCCTGATGTATTTGTTATTTACTTTATAAACCCAGATTCTTCGCATCAAATATCCCATTCGTACCACAGATTCTTACACCAAGAAAATCTCGAAGATACTTGACAAGAATAAAAATTCAAAAATATATAAAAATACGTTATCAAAGATTATAACGAATGGAGGAGAGGAGAGGAGGAGCAACCTATTACCTATCTGAGTGGAGAATTTCTTTGGTGAGGCAAATAATGGGCTCGATATCTTCCAGTATTTTTGCTTCTTTCTCTTTCCATTTTCGGAAATCAGAGCCATCCCCTCTCGAGTACTTGGGGTCTATAGCGCTCAGTCCAGTGTTGATCTGGCCAAGAGAGGGCGAGTTCTTGTCAATCGGAGTTGACTCGGCGGCGCTGCACCAGGGCCGACGTGTTATTGACGCGGCTGCGAGTCGAAAATGTTGGTGGTGGAGGCGAATGTGGAGAAGGGGTAAAGCTCTGACGAGCGTTGCAGCCATTCGTGCAACCATGGACTTCACACTTTTAAAGAAGCTCGTACTTTCTCTCCCCCAAAAAGATTAAAATAAAAATGTAAGGTTAACTCCAACGTTTGGAGCTTATGTAGCCAATGTCTGGATTTAAATTGCCTAATGTCTCATCGAAACAGTACTGAGAGCTTGCTGTTTAATCATACTTGCAAAATGTCTCATCCATATCTTTGATAGGATTCGAACTCTTACCAAATAGTTGTCACCTCAACTGAGATTTCTCACTCTCACTTACATAAAAATCCAAAAAGATTCTTATTTGTCCTTCATCGTCATAATTGGCAGAACTGAAGTCACTATAGTAGATGAAGTGATGAACCACCTAAGTCGAAGTGACACGAGAGATGCAAACCTTTCGTGGCCGAAGCTAGAAACCACCTACCGTTATTGGAACTAGCTAAGCAACTTAAGGCATCTTCATTCTTTAGCTAAGCAACTCAAGGCATCTTCATGCTTCACCACTTCCAAGATATCTTCTATACAAGATTTTCTTACAATTGATTGATGTAATTTCTTTTCACCAGAAATCTAGAAGGTCAAGTCATCAATCCATATTTTAGAGTTCAGGCTAGGCTATAGGGTGGCTACTTGTCATCAGCATTTAATACACATTTGCCAACTAGATGTAATCCCAGTAGATGCAACGGGGCTTTGGTGGGACCGTTCTAAATTAGATATTACATGGCCGCAATCTCTTTACAGTTGTAGAGTAAGTACAAAGTATTAAAGAGTGATTTGGGACTTGAGAAAAAGATCTTCTTGGATATTAGTCAAGTAGATCGACTTGAAACTTCATATTTAGTTAAGTAATTCTTCTATGACTTGAGGTTGGTGAGGAGCTGACGCTGTTATTGGAGCTTTCTTTGAGTTCCAATTTATTCAATCTAAGATGTGTCTACTAGTGTGATTGGCTAGTTTCGAGTATCCCAAGACCTAAGGTTGATTTTTTAGGGGCTGGGGTCAGATTTCTTAGGTCTTAAGTTTGAGTTTTCACTTTTGAGGTTAAACTTCTAGGTGTGGATTCGGAGGTGAGGTCCAAGCTTGGACGCCTTATTCGACCAACCTAAAGTTATCCTTCACTGACCTGAAAATTTAAAGTAGGTATCCCAAATACTTTTCCAATAAGGTCCTAAAAAAATTGAGTACCTCAAATAAGGTGGCATCAATTGACCCCAAGGTTTTGGCTAAATGTATCTAGCTCAAACCTTTTCTAGGACCTTCAATCATTGTTCCCAGGTAACATTTTTCTGGTCCTCAAAGGCTCAGGACTTTCAGCATACTCAATCCTTGAAGAAGTCTTGATCCATACCTAAATCATTAGCCAAGAAACCAACTTCTTCTAAAGCCAAGATGATAGTGAAGAAGAGTCTTTCTAGGTGTTATCATAGATAAGGAGTTGGATTTGATGGTGTCAAAATCATGGAGGAGTTGAGTTAGATGGAATAGTGAAGGAAGATAGACTTTGTCCCCCCAGGACACAAGTGTTTTGGAGTTAAATGCAACATATCTATGTGTTGCTTATCCAAGTGCTAAAGATCCTAATGCTGCAGATAAGATTATATCAGATGTTGGGACTTAGGATAGCAACTTTTTCTTCCTATTAGGAGCTTTTGAAATGTACTCTATCATCTTCTGTACCTTAATAGGTTTTTCCAAAACTTAGGGACAATGTTATAACAATAAGTCTACTATCACAATCCTCTTGACAATGAACTTGATAAAAGCTCTCACGTGTGTGGAGTCCACATCCTATAGTGTGAAATGATTAGTTCAACTTAAAGGCAATGTCAAGGTCCAACTTAGGACTATTTTTTTTAGAATCCTTTTAGATCGCTTTTCCTTCGTGGATCTATGATACTTGTGGACTATGCTCCATATCTTGATCTAACCAAGTATGCAGCACTTACATTTCTTAGCTTGGACCTTGTAGCTTTCCCTTATGGACTAGTGGATGGGATTTAAGGTAGATCTTGTCGACCTTTCAATTTCAGGCTTTCATGAGTATCAACTATTAATTTGGACCATTGGGATATTTCTCTTTTTTCATGACGTATGATCTTTTGGTCTTTTGTCTTTTACCCATTTTTCGTGGGCTTATGTATTTTAGGTAGATTCTTGGACTTTTGACCTTTTGGATCCTTTAAGAGACTTTTCTTTTTCAAGTTATCTAATTTTTTAGTCCTTAAGGCTTCTCTTATGAACCTAGTTCTTTTTGGCATCATTTTCTTGACCTTGGTGGTACATCTCGGCATTAGCTTGCTACTTTCTGTATGGGGGTTTTATGATGGATAATGGAGAACCTCTTTCATGGGAAGACCCTCCTTCTAGCGCCAAGTTTTTTTTACGTCAAAAATTGTCATGGATACATTTCATAATCTTAGTCAATTTAACGAAAATATATAAGAAATATAAGTGATAAAACTAGAAAAAATGGTAGGCCAAGCTCATGATCTGACCTCAATTAATTTTTTTTCTTTTATATATCAAGAGAAAATTTGAGAGAATACAAACTTTTGGGAACGTTTTCCTCTCCTTGTATGAGAGAAAACTTAAGGCCCCGTTCTCTTTTCTATTTTGAGGTCGTTTTCTGTTTTTATTTTCGAAAACACTAAAAACGCGTTTTCTTTACCATTTTCGAAAACGCATTTTGGAAAAGAAAAAAAATTGTACAAAAAATGCAAAACGCCTAAAACCTCGTTTTGGGCATTTTAAGTGTATTTCAACAAAAAATGTTCAAAACTCGTGAGATTTTTTTTATTATTATTTAAAGAATTATCCTAACTTGGAATTAAGCTTAAAATAAAGTTGATTTTTTTTTTTTTTTTTTGGAGAATTAGCTTGGAACTAAGTCTAAATAAAGTTTTTTTTTTTTTTTTTTTTTTTGGAGAATTATCCTGACTTGAAACTAAACCTAAAATAAAGTTTTATTAAATTCAATATCAACATTACAAAAAAAATTAAGTGAAAATTCTTGTTGTTATATTTCAAAAAATGTCTTGATAAATGGACTCTGGTGATTTTGAAAGAACTTGCATTTTCTGGATTTTAATAGAACCAGAGCTTCCTCAAATTCCCAACCTTACCATGTTGTGTTAATATAAACTCTTAGTACTCACATTAGTGTGTTGCAGGTAACCATGCTTTTAGTGTATTGTAAAAGAAAATTTGAATTTGAGCCAGTAGTATTCTGCAAGCAAATGAATTAAAAATAGTTTAAGTAGTATTTTACAAATTTTCAAACAGAATGTGTTTTTCAGCTTTTCTTTTTCAAAAATAGTTTTCAGAAATGACAAACCAAATGCGTTTTCAGCAAATTTAAAAACAAAAATAAAAGCAGGAAACATAAAATATTTTCGAAAATGAAAATACAAAATAAAATACAAACAGAATGCTACATAAATGTCCCTTTTGTTTACAATACTTTGCTCTATTTATGGGAAAAATATAATGATTTTACTAACAAATGACTTGTAGTCAAGACAAAAGATGATTCCTTGTCAAATAGATGTACTCCGAGTGGCTACAAGGTAGCTTTGGTGAGATCTTTCTAAGTTGGATGTGACCTGACCACAATCTCTTTACAGCTTTGAGGCAGGTACAGAGTATCAAACTGGCGGTTTTGAGACTTGTGAAAAGATCTAATATATTTAGTCAAGTAGATCCAATTGATACTTGATATTTAATTAAGTATAACTTCTATGTCTTGAGGTCAATCGATAGTGCGCACTATTACTAGAGCTTGCTCTAAGTTCCGATTTATCCAATCTGAGATGGGACTACCAATTTGATTGGATGACTTTGATTATCACATGTCATGAGGTTGAATTTCTAGGTCTATGTGAAAAGTTTGATGTGACCTATCTGCAATCTATTCACGGGTGTGGGATAGGTATTGAGTATCAAACTTGTGAAATTGGGACTTGTGAAAAGACTTTGTAGGATATTTAGTCAAGTGGATCCACTTGAGACTTGGTATTTGGTTAAATGGATCTTCTATTGCTTAAGGTGGGTGGGGAGCTAGCCTTGTTACTAGAGCTTGCTCTAAGTTCCAATTTATACAATCTAAGATGGGACTACCAATGTGATTGAATGACTTAAAATATCCTATGTATTGAGGTCAAATTTTGCATGTCCCGAGGTAGAATTTCTTAGATGCTGAGTTCAGATCTCCCACGTCGTGAGGTTAGATTTCTAGGTTTGGATTTAGATGTGAGGTTCTGGCTTGGCGATGTTCCTCGAATAACCCATGGTTACCCATTTTGTTGATTTGGAGCTTAAAGTTGTTGACCTATGGTTAACTTAACCTTATTGTTTTGATAATAACAAACAAGATTATATTGTATTATTAACACGTGTGCTTCAAGTATTTCATGTAATGATAATCTTCAAAGCATTTAAAGTACAAATCATCTCTCGAAGACAAAATATCAAAACACAAGATGCAATGCTCAAGACATGAAGCATGATAGTATGAAGATCGAGGAATGAAGCCTACAAAGAATTGAGCATTTAAAAAATTGATTTTCAATCTTATGTAAGGTTAATGCATCAATAGTTGACAATGTACTTCATAAAGCTCAAGTAACATTTTTAAAGTCATTAAAATATCTTTTTCAAAATCAAATTTGATCAGAAAAGCTTGAAAAATCAAAATTATGAAATGCCGATTTTTGAGATCGACCGCAAATCACTTGAGGTCGACCGCATGGTGCTTTGAGGTCGACCGCAAATTTGATTAGGTTGACCGAACTTCCTATTTTTGAACTCCAACGGCTATTTTCTCACAGCGGCTATATTGAGGTCGACCGCATGGCTGAATAGGTCGACCGCAAGAGTCAGTATGTGCGAAATTTGCTCTATAAATAGCCCTCTCTCTTGCATTCAATTCTACCAACTTACAAGAGCATTTAAGAGAGAAATTGATTGAGAAAATTATTGAACTTACTTTGTTTTACATTCTATTTCATTTATTGCAAAGAATTTCTTGATTGATCAAAAACTTTTCATATCTTTATCAAGAATTCTATTTTGAAGAAAACTCATTACTCTTACTTTATTATTGATCATTGATTGAGTTCTTCATCACCAAAAACTTATTGAAGTGTATGTCTCTCTTGATACTTAACTAAGTATCATTTGGAAAGAGAGATCATTGGTTGAAAAACTTTTATTCGAGCAAATCTATTTCATACCATTTATCAAAATTTTCATAAACACTTAAGCTTTAAATATTTGCTATCTATTGAAGTGTTATTCTAAAACTCTCAAGATACTGGCTTGATCATATCATTTGTTAAGAGAGCTTATTCAATTGTAAAATTCTCATTTGTACTTTGTTTATGGTTTCGAGATCCTTGTGAAAACTCGATTGTAAAGGATAGGTGCTCCTTATTGTAAAGTCATCTAAGGATAAGTGCTCATTTTGTAAGTCACTTAAGGATTCGATACTCCTTATTGTAAGTTATAAATATAGTGGATTTGGCTTTGCTCGTGACGGAGAGCTCGGTAACGGAGAACGTAGATCACGTTGGTTGATTGAACCTCCTTAAATTATCATTTGCACTCTCTTATCCCTTTTACTTCCTTCCATCGCACTTGTATTTATTTCATATTTCATATTGTGCAATATCCTTTTATTGTAGTATTTGGTAAATTGTCTAAGTTCTTTTATCCCTATCTTTTTACCTTGATAAGTTTAGTGCTCCTAATCATTTATTGTTCATAATTGGTTAATTGTATCACACTTGAGAGTATTTATCGAAAAAGTTTTGTAAAATCAATTCACCCCCTCTTGGTTAGTTTATCTTGGGCTATCAATTGGTATCAGAGCTTAGGAACTCTTTCACTTAGATTTTATAATCTAGAGTTATGGCTAACCAAAATATTGGAGGTCATTCTACTAATTGTCCTCCCTTATTTGATGGTACTAATTATAATTATTGGAAAACTAGGATGATGATATTTATTCAATCCATTGATTATAATATTTGGGATGTTATTGAATCCGGTCATCATGAGCTTACTAAGGTTATTAAGGTTGATGGAAAACCGGATGTAACTATTTCAAAACCTAAGGAAGAATAGGACGAGGATGATAAAAAGAAATTGTCTTTAAAATGCTATAGTCAAAAATATTCTCTATTGTGCACTTAGTATTAATGAATTTAATCGTATTAGCACATGTGATTCCGCACACGATATTTGACATGCTTTAGAAGTCACAGACATGGGCACAAATAAAGTTAAAGAAACTAAAATAAATTTTTTGTATAAAAATTTTGAAAATTTCTTCATGAAACAAGATTAACCCATTGCTAGCATGATTACTAGATTTACCGATATTGTTAATGGTCTTAAGGGCTTTGATCGAAAATTTTCTAATGGTGAACTTGTTAGCAAAATGCTTAGGTCTCTCTCGGAAGATTGGAGTTCATTGAGGATATTGATAGAAAACACCCAAGATGTCAACACATATCCCTTGGAAGAGCTTTATGGAACATTGATGACATATGAGTTAAATCATGTCGAGATAAAAGAAAAGTCTAGAAAAGCAAAAGAGGAAGAAATGAAGGATCCTCCTAGGAGACAAATTACCTTAAAGATCAAATGATGAAGAAGCCTCATACTCTAAAAAGAGTGATGAGAAACTCGATGATCTTGTTCTCATTGTCAAAAAGTGGAAAACCTTTTGCAACAACCGTAGATTTCAAAAGAAAGAAGACAAAGGCAAAGAGAAAAGATTATTTGCTATGATTGTGACAAACCCGATCACAAAAGATCCAAATGTCCCAATAAGAGAAAATTTCTCAAAAAGAAAGCTCTACTAGCTACTTGGGATAATAGTGATGATGAGCAAGATGAAAGTGAAAGTCAAGATGAAGTTGCAAACATGTGATTCATGACCATTGAAGATGAGGTACCAACAAAAGTAAAGAGCAACTGGTTCTTGGATAGTGGTTGCTCAAAGCACATGACCTGAGATAAATCACTCTTATCAAAATTCAAAAGAAAAGATGGAGATCATGTCACTTTTGGAGATAATGCCAAATGAAAAATCATTGGTACTGAAAATATTGGTAATCATCTATCTCCTTCTATTGAAAATGTTTCATTAGTAGATAATCTCAAACATAATTTGCTAAAGTATTAGTCAATTATGTAATAAAGGTTATCTTATTAAGTTTGATTCTTCTAAATGTCTTATCAAAGATGCTACATCGAAAGAGGTATTGTTCATAGGAAGCCGAAGTAAAGATGTTTATATCATCAATATTGAATTTGAAAAAGAATTAAAATGTTTTTCAAGTTTTAAAGATGACACTTGGTTATGGCATAGAAGATTGGGTCATGTTAGTATGAACCTTATTTCAAAAATATCAAAAAATTGCTTTGTTAAATGCCTATCAAGTTGAAATTTGAAAAGGACAAACCAAAAGTTCTTTAGTAATTTTCTTCCACCATAAAACCGTTACAACTTCTTCGTATGGATCTTTTTGGACCATCTAAAACCGCAAGTTTGAGTGGTAAACACTATACTTTTGTCATTGTTGATGATTTCTCAAGATTTACTTGGGTTTTATTCTTAAATTTGAAAAATGAAGCTTTAAATGTATTTAAACATTTTTGCAAAAAAGGTTCAAAATGAAAAAAGATATTCTATTACAACTATAAGAAGTGATCATGGTGGAGAATTTGATAACATGACTTTTGATGAGTTTTGCAAAATAAATGGGTATGAACATAATTTCTCAACTCCTAGAACTCCTCAACAAAATGGTGCAGTAGAAATGAAGAATCGCACATTGCAAGAAATGGCTAGGACCATGCTAAATGAAAATGACTTACCAAAATATTTTTGGGCCGAAGCCATTAACACCGCTTGCTATATTATGAATAGAGTTTTAGTAAATCGAAAGAAAACTAAAACTCCTTATGAGCTTTGGAAAAATAGAATTCTCAATATCGGGTATTTTAAGGTTTTTTGTTGTAAATGCTTTGTTCTTAACATAAAAGAAAACTTGGGAAAATTTGACTCAAAATCTGATGTTGAAATCTTTCTTGGTTATTCATCCACTAGAAAAGCTTATAGAATTTTTAACAAAAGAACTGTAGTAGTGGAAGAATTCATACATGTTACTTTTGATGAAACTAATTCTCTTGATCAAGAGAAATGTGTTGATATAGATTTGGAAATTCCTTTTGAGGAAATGAATATTCAAGATCAAAGTAATGGAATTTTCAAAGACAATGAAGAAAAAGACTTGGAAGAACCAACTCCTCAACAAGAAGAAGGAAAATCTTCCAAAAACTCAAGTGATCAAACACTTCTTATCGAATAGAGATTTACTTCATCTCACCCAAAAGAGCTCATAATTGGTTATCCTTCAAAACGGGTAAGTACTAGAAACTCTACTAAAGGATTCTTAAATAATTGTGCATTTATTTCTTAAATTGAACCAAAGAATTTCAAAGAAGCCGAGTTTGATGAGTTTTGGATTCTTGCAATGCAAGAAGAACTAAATTAATTTAAAAGAAATCATGTTTGGGATTTAGTTGATAGACCAAATGATCAAACCATTATTGGTACAAAATGGGTTTTTTCGAAACAAAAAGGATGAAAATGGTATAATTGTGCATAACAAGGCTAGATTTGTGGCCCAAGGTTACAATCAAGAAGGAGGTATTGACTTTGAAGAAACTTTTGCACCGATTGCTAGACTAGAATCCATTTGTATGCTTCTTGCATTTGCTTGTCACAAAGGTTTTACTCTTTATCAAATGGATGTCAAAAGCGCATTTTTAAATGGTTTTATTCAAGAAGAAGTCTATGTTGAACAACCTCCCGGTTTCAAAAATCATAAATTTTCGGATAATGTATTTAAACTAAGAAAGGCTCTATATGGTTTAAAACAAGCTCCTAGAGCTTGGTACGAAAGATTAAGCAAATTTCTTATCTCAAATGACTTTCAAATGGGAAATGCGGATACTACACTTTTTATCAAAACTAAAAAGGAAGACATGATTGCTGTACAAATTTATGTTGATGATATTATTTTTGGTGCAACTAATGTTTCTCTTTGTGAAGAATTTTCAAAATGTATGAGCAATGAATTCGAAATGAGCATGATGGGAGAGTTAAAAATTTTCCACGGGCTTCAAATCAAACAAACTAGTGAAGGAATATTCATTGTCAAACTAAGTACATTGTGGACATGTTCAAAAAGTTTGAGATGGAAAACTTGAAGCCAATGAATACTCCAATGAGTGCTTCAATCAAATTGGACAAAGTCATGCACTTCCATTGACATTACAAAATATCGAGGTATGATTGGATCTCTTCTTTACTTAACCGCAAGTAGACTCGATATTATGTTTAGGGTGTGTTTATGTGCTAGATTTCAATCCAATCCTAAAGAATCTCATCTAAGTGCCTTAAAACGTATTTTTAGATATTTATGTGGCATTAGAACTTTGGGACTTTGGTATCCAAAAGGCACTCATATTGATCTTATAAATTATTCAGATGCCAATTGGGCGGGATGCACAATTGATAGAAAAAGTACAAGTGGAACTTGTCACTTTCTAGGCTTTGTACTTGTATCATGGTTTAGTAAGAAAAAAAATTCCGTTGCACTATCTACCGTCGAGACCCAATATATCTCGGCCGCTAGTTGTTGTGCTCAAGTTTTGTGGATGAAACAAACTCTTAATGATTATCACTTGATTTTTGAAAATGCTCCCATTATGTGTGATAATACTAGTGCTATTAATTTGCCAAAAAATCTCATCTTGCACTCTCGCACAAAGCATATTGAAATTCGAAATCATTTTCTTAGAAATCATGTGCAACAAGGTGATATTTATTTAGAATTTGTTAGCACGGAAAATCAATTGGCCGATATCCTAACAAAACCTCTTGCTCTTGATAGATTATCTTATATTATAAGAGGTTTAGGAATTATTGATGAATGTGAAATATGTGGCTAAATGTGTAAATGTTTTTATTTGAACTTGTATATGAACATGAGTGCATCTTTAAAAAAAGGGGGGGGGGGACTTTGAGGTCGATCGGATATCACAATGAGGTCGACCGGTATTCATCTCTAGGTCGACCCATACCTGCTACCCGAAATTTCAGTGAGTTGCAAAAATTACACTGCGGTCGACCCCATATCCAGATCGATCGACCGCATATTCGAATTCCAGCAATTTCAAAAGGGGATTTTGACCCATTTCTCAGAACCCTAACCCTTTTTCGCATGTTTTCTCTCTAATCTTCTTCTCCTCTTCTCAAATTTCGACTTTTTCACTTCAATTCTTACTTATTTAACATCAAACCCATACTTCTCATTACATATTTTCTTGAAATTTCTAGTTCTTCATCTATTTCTTGACTACTCTACCCATTTCGAAATTTTCGCCAAAAATCAAAGCTTTTTCCTCCAAATCTTCAATGGCTCCAAGAAAAAGGGTAAAACAAGTTGCACAATGTTCCCTTCCATCTTCAAGTGATAGTGAAGAAGATGTTGGTGAAGATCACATTCAAAAATGTCCCATCCTTATAAGTAAATCTGTTGATCTCTTTGTTTTTACTTTAGAAGCTCCATCTTTTCATTTAGAGGAGTATATTGAAAACATTGGTTGGACAAATATTGTAGCCATTCATGAAAAAGCCTATCCAAATCTCATTAGGGAATTCTATAAAAATCTTGCCCACACTCCTACTTCTATTTCTAGTAAAGTTAAAGGAATTCGTGTTAGAATTACTAGAGAACTATTGCGTACTATTTTGAATTTGGATACTTGTGAGAATCTTATTTATGCACAAAATAGCGCTCCTCTTTGTAATGGCTATACTCTCGCTATTACACGTCATCGAGTCACGAGGGGGGGGGGGGGGAATAAATCATCCCATGAAATTTAACACCTATCACCTAACTCTCCCTTGTAAGCTCTTACATAAAACAATAGCCTACATTTTGACATCTCGAAAATGTCACACATCTTGACCTATTTTTGCTTGATTCTTGTTTGTCGGGACGTAAAGTTGATTTCCCTCACATTGCCATTCAACACATGAAGCATATGAGCACCTCCACCCAAATCCTAAGACTTCCATATGGTATGATCCTTACTAAAATCTTTACTTATTTCAATATTCCTCTTGAGGGTGAGGTTTTTATAGAACAAAAATCGACCGATATCATCGACAAACACACTTTGAAGAAAATGAAAATTTTCAAGGAACATGGACAATGTGTTTTCCATACCCAAGGGTTTGATGATAATTCTGGGCCTTCAACACTTCCTATTGAAGGTGAAGAAGAAGCACAAGGGAGTGACAAGGAAGAAGGAGCTCATGACATACCCCATCCACACATACCTCAAAATGCTCCACCAACCGGTTGGGTGTTCACCAAGGAGCTCTAAAATCAAACCAATGGCCGCATTGATTCTCTCACCAACACGATCGATGGCATGGTTAATATGCAACACCACATGATGGACATGAAACAACAATTGTTGAAAAATCAAAACACCATCATGGAGACGCTTGGGAACATTCAAGCTAGATTCAACATGTTTCCTTTTCCACCTCCTCCTCCAATGGAGTGACCATCACTTATGCTTCTCTTGCTTTTTATTTATGGTAGTGAACTTATGGTATTCTACTTATGCTATCTAACATACTTCCTCTTCTTAGTTTAAGACCTATTATGATCTCTTCTTATGACTCTTTTGTGATGTATCCAATGATAATATGTTATTGAGATTTAGATATGCTATTGTAGATATGGTTCTTTTGTTGTCATGGTGTGTATATGATACAGTTGATGGGATGAAATTTGTGGTATGACATTAACCTTATGAGCTTGAAAAAGAAAGGGGGAAACATTCATGATATTTTATCTTATATTTCTCCCACTTATACTCATACTGAAGGAATAAATGCCACCTTGCTTATGCCAAAAGAGGGAAAATATGGTGATGATTTGTTTTAGCTTGACCATTGATAATCTATATGCATAAAAAGGATTATATTATATGCTAGATTATGCCTCTTTGGTTTGTATAAGATAGGGGAATATATGCTAAAATTGAACTTATCAATTATTCTCACTTCCCTATGTTTTGATTATATGTTTTAATTGCCTATATTGTCTTTACAAATCATCTTGTTTGTCATAATCAAAAAGAGGGAAATTGTTGACCTGTGGTTGACTTAACCTTATTGTTTTGATAATAACAAACAAGATTATATTGTGTTATTAATAAGTGTGCTTCAAGTGTTTCATGTAATGATAATCTTCAAAGCATTCAAAGTACAAATCATCTCTCGAAGACAAAAGATCAAAACACAAGATGCAATGCTCAAGACATGAAGCATGATAGTATGAAGATCGAGGAATGAAGTCTACAAAGAATTGAGCATTTACAAAATTGTTTTTCAATCTTATGTAAGGTTAATGCATCAATAGTTGACATTGCACTTCATAAAGCTCAAGTAACATTTTTAAAGTCAAATATCTTTTTCAAAATTAACTTTGATCAGAAAACCTTGAAAAATCAAAATTTTGAAATGCTGATTTTTGAGGTCGACCGCAAATTTGATCAAGTCGACCACACTTCCTATTTTTGAACTCCCACGACTATTCTCACAACGGCTATATTGAGGTCGACCGCATGGCTGAATAGGTCAATCGCAAGAGTCAGTATGTACGAAATTTGCTCTATAAATAGCCCTCCCTCTTGCATTCAATTCTACCAACTTACAAGAGTATTTAAGAGAGAAATTGATTGAGAAAATCATTGACCTTACTTTGTTTTACATTCCATTTCATTTATTGCAAAGAGTTTCTTGATTGATCAAAAAAATTTCATATCTTTATCAAGAATTCTATTTTGAAGAAAACTCATTACTCTTACTTTATTATTGATCATTGATTGAGTTCTTCATCACCAAACATTTATTGAAGTGTATGTATATCTTCATACTTAACTAAGTATCATTTGGAAAGAGAGATCATTAGTTGAAAAACTTTTATTCAAGCAAAACTATTTCATATCATTTATTAAAATTTTCATAAACACTTGAGCTTTAAATATTTGCTATCTATTGAAGTGTTATTTTAAAACTCTCAAGATACTTGACTTGATCATATTATTTGTTAAGAGAGTTTATTGAATTGTAAAATTCTCATTTGTACTTTGTTATGGTTTCGAGATCCTTGTGAAAACTCAATTGTAAAGAATAGGTGCTCATTGTTGTAAAGTCACCTAAGGATAAGTGCTCCTTGTTGTAACTCACTTAAGGATTCGATACTCCTTGTTGTAAGTTATCATTATAGTAGATTTGACCTTACTCGTGACGGAGAGCTCGGTAACGGAGGACGTAGATCACGTTGGTTGATTGAACCACCTTAAATAATCGTTTGCACTCTCTTATCCCTTTTACTTACTTCCATTGCACTTGTATTTATTTCTTATTTCATATTGTGCAATATCCTTTTATTGTAGTATTTGATAAATTGTCTAAGTTCTTTTATCCCTATCTTTTTACCTTGATAAGTTTAATGCTCCTAATCATTTATTGTTCATAATTGGTTAATTGTATCAAACTTGAGAGTATTTATTGAAAATTTTTTGTAAAACCAATTCACCTCCCCTTGATTAGTTTATCTTGGACTATCAAAAGTAGGTATCTAAAGTTATTATCTAGTAAGCTTGTCCTGCAAAAATTAAGTACTTCAGATTATATATAACAACATCACCAAAGATGCCATGTAATAATATTCTTTAAAATTATAGCATTTAAGTCCACTTTTTAAGTTTTTTGATATAGTTGAGTTGACAAGCTTTGCAGAATGTTTCAATTTCTCCCGATGGCTGCCAGAATCATTCTAAACTCAACGTGTTAAATGTAGTTTTGTATCACACTCAGATAAGGCTCAAAAAGCATGTAGTTTAGGGCCTCCAGAAAATTGTTAACTTCCCAAGTGCTAATTTTTATGAAGGTTGAAGATCCAATTGCACTTTACTGTAACTTCGAGTAACGTAAGATGCAATAGAATTAGAACTAGAGTTATAGAAGAAGAAATAATAGATGAGAACCATAGAAGAACGGAGAGAACATTAGATTAGAGAGGATATAAGTTTATTCAATAATCAAGATTATTTATTTTAAAGCATGACTCTTTATATAAAAAATTTCAATCAAACTAATTTACGTAGGATCGTAATTAAGACAATGCTAGAAAATCTATAAAATAAAACCTAATTATTTTTCCTAAATAAGAATCAAATATGAAAATTTTCCATACAATATAACTAACAAAATTTCTATCTTTTCACTCTAGCTGAGAGAAATTCAACATTGACGAGATACTTTGTATACCCAAGGAATACAATCTTTCTTCCTAATCCTAAACAAATAAAAATACTGACCATGTGATGACAATCATCCTCAATAACATTATTTGAAAAGGGGTGTTTATAGCAACCCAGAATTTTTATGCAATAAATAATTATTTTAATATTTAGAAAATTGAGTCGCTATTGTTTTGAAATTAATGCCGCGACGAATTCGTCTAGCCAAGTCAAGAAATATCGAATTTGTTCGATTTTAAATTAAAATCCGAATTTCTAAAATTATGTTATTTTAATTATTTATTCAAAATATTATTTTCAAAATCATTTTGAATTCCAAAATTATTAAAATATCTAAATTTTCCTTATTTAAATTATTTCAAGTCCAAAATAAGTAATTCAATTTTATATCAAAATTGATTTATTCTCAGATTTATTTTCAGTCCAAAATATATCAGTTTTAAATACAATTCTTAATCAAAGATTCCTCCAATTCTGATGTATTCCACTATACTTTATTATAATTCCTAAATCAATACAATAATCCCAGCATCTAACCTATTGAAGCACCATCATTACCATTCAACCACTTGAGACCACAAACCAGCTGCCAAGATTCCCTCACTTCACCTTTACAGCTCCATTCTCGTTTCAGCCATTCTTTCCAGCAAATGTTTTCTTTCTCCATGTTCAACCATAATCACCACACCTCCATCACTATATCATCACCTGCAGAACCTTCATCACACAACCAGCAGCAACCACAAGCCAACCATCTCAGCCATTATCATTAATTTTGATATCCTGCAATCACATTTCCAATTCAATCCTCTGAAATTCACAGCCGTTCAATACACAAATTTCACCAAAATAGTCTGCAGCAATTGCCTACAATCACATTTTCTATATATATATATACTCCACTACATTCAGATTTCCATGGTCAGCTTCAAATTCCATTTTGCAGCCGAATCCAGCCACCACCATCTGTACTCATCAACTGCAGCTTCACCACCCAAAGCCAACTGCTAATCCCAAATTCACACACTGATTCACAGAAAAACATTTTTCGTCCAAGCCACAAAACTCTGATCTTCAATTTGCAGCCAACCACTACCATTTTCGAATCAACCTAATCATCAACAATCTCAACTATTTTCATGAAGCCACACAATCACAGTCCAACCACAATACCAAAGCAGTCACCATAACTACCAACCTTCAATCCGTTTTCCCAACTCAATGCCAATCAAAACATCAATCTGAAACCAATCTACACCTCTGCTACCTAATCACCTCCATTCACAATCGGCCAAACCACCAAATAAATTCAAGCAACTCAAATTCAAACCCCTGCACCCAAATCCGAAAACTCGCACACCATAATCCCCGATCCCAACTCGATATAAACCCAAAACCAAGAAATAAACCAAGCCCCAAGACTTACCTTCGAACGCCGTTTCTTCGATCTATGTTTCATTTGCGAACCCAGACTTGTTTCACCTTCGTTTTCTCACCAAATCAACCCAAAGAGTTTCTGTTCTCGCAATCCTATACTCACCTCCGTCGCTGCCATATGATGGCCGTACTATCACTGGCAGCGCACCGTCAGTCTGGACCGGCGATAGGCCGTTCACCGTCGCCAGCCTTCGTCTCATTCTCTCGCCCTTTTTCTCTATCTTCGTTCTCTCTCTCTCTAAGCGTCCTGAGATAAGAAAATTAAAGAAAGAAAAGGTTTTTAAATTATTTATGACTTTTCAGAATTTGCAAATCAGTCCTCAAGTTTGAAAAGATTTTATTTCAGTCCTTTCAGCTTTTAAACTTATCAATTTCAGCCCTTAAGTTTTAAATTGTTTTAATTCAGTCCCTACTGTTTTAAACTCATCCATTTCAGCCTCAAAGCTTTAAAATGATTTACTTCAGCCCTTTAACTTTAAACTCTTTTATTTCAGTACCTGCTGATTTACTTTTAAGCCCAAGTTTTAAAAGTATTCATTTTAGTCCCTTAACTTTCAAAATATCTATTTTAGTCCCTGAACTTTCAAAAGTATTCATTTTAGTCCCTCAACTTTCAAAACATCAATTTTAGTCCTCAAATTATAATTTATCATTTTGAACTATATATTCGATAGACTAAAGTGACTTATTGGCTAAGACGAAGCGTACGGAGAATTTAAAGAAATTGAAGTCATTCCCGCTCAACTTTGCACTCGTCGGATTTAAGGTAGACTCGCACTTATTAATTGATTTAAATTATGATTTCATATGAATGTCATGTGACTTGTGAAAGTCAATTTTCAAGAAAAACAAGTATGTTTTTATGAAAGGTAAATATACCTTATGTTTTTATGAAAAGTAAGTATACCCTATGTTTTTACGATAATGTTTTATATGTTTTGGATCATTGCTATGCACATAAGAATTCTTACCACCTAAGTTCGGTAGAATTCTGTGTCTCCATAAGTTTATGAGGATTTACCACCTAAGTTCGGTAAAATTCCTGCCTTTCCATATGTTTATGAGGATTTACCACCTAAGTTCGGTAAAATTCCTGTCGCGTATGTTTATGAGGATTTCGATCCTATCTTATGTTATGATGGAAATGATCCCTATGAATTTCATGAATTATGTTTTGGTATACTTACTGTTATTATGATCTTACTGTTATTATGATTTTACTGCATAAGAATTCTTGCCACCTAAGTTCGGTAAAGTTCTTGTGTCTACTTATGTTTATGAGGATTTCGATATTATCCTATGTTATGATGAAAACTTACTGTTATTATGATTTTACTGCATAAGAATTCTTGCCACCTAAGTTCGGTAAAGTTCTTGTGTCTATTTATGTTTATGAGGATTTAAATCCTATCTTATGTTATGCTTTCAAAAGAAATTATGCTTGACATAATTAAAATGTTTTTATAAGTATATGGTTTTCAAAGAGCTGTTTTCAAAGAGCTGTTTTCAAAGAGCTATTTTCAAAGAGCCTATGATTTGTAAAATATGTCCCGTGCTGTAATGCACAATATGAGTTTTATCAAGAGCAGTTTTATAAAGAAGCTCTATCAATGCCCGTTTTATAAAGAGCCGGGATTTATGTGTTTAATCATCTTATAAATTAAATTAATTTGCGATGAGTCTACTGAGTATTTCCCCCATGAAATACTCACCCTACTTTTTAACAGTTTTGCAGATTTCGGAGACGGTGGCGAGCGATGAATGATGGTGGCAATAATCGTTGAACGGTTGAAAGTTTGACGTTAATGATTTCCGTATTTTCCAAATAATCGAATAATTTAGAGAAGTTCATTTATTTGAGAAATTATGATATTGGCAATTTCTTTACAATATTAATGGTTCGATTTACTATTTCAAATGGTTTCATAAATGTTTTCAATTTTAGCGGCCATTACAGTTTATTTAATGTTGCCAAAAATGAATTTCAATTATTTCTTCCGCAAAAATATTATTCGAAAAATTTAGACAGAAAATGACGTAGTGAATCGGGTATACGGAACTCGGGGCGCTACAAGTTGGTATCAGAGCTAGTCTGCGTTTCTGTAGACTGGTAAAATTTTCAAAAAGAATTTTAAGAAATATTTTCCATTATAAGATTTTTATTGATGAAGATTGCCACTGCCATCATTCGTTCCACCAACTCCGAGGTAAAGAAGTTTATGATGTTTAAAGTTATTTCAGTATTTCGAATACTCATTTTATTGATTTATGAGAAAGAATGAAGAGTATTTCGGATACTTATGATTTATGAGAAATAAGAATGTATTTCTTCGAAAATAATGATGTTGTTATGCTTTGTCATAACTTATATGCTTTAATGTATGAGTATGAGAAATTTTTTTAAAAAAAAGAAAACGAGTGTTGAGCATAATGGGAATAATATGATTTTATTGAGAATTAAGTAATGGATATTATGTTGAGTTAATTTATTATGCCTCTATGTTGAAGAGAAATTTATTATGAAGTTTGGCTTTGTGAATTGAATTATGGGATATTTTGATGATATTGAAGTGTTGGAATCGTTTTCAATATTTTTAGATCGTTGTGATCAAATGTGGAGTTATTTATTATTGTGAGTTATGAAGTATGCTTATGGTTTGGATAAGTCCAAATTACAAGGGAGACTCTATCCAGAATTTTATCATTTGGAATTAAGAGCATAATATGATAAGCATCCACTAAAGGAATTAAGGTTAGACATGCAAGATTATTTACATCACAAACGAGATTTAGTAGATGATAGCAGAGATTTTATTATTTTCTCATAAGGAGAACACACAAGAGTCACACTGGAAAGGAATACATGAAACACACGAAAGCATAAGAGAAAAACATGGAAAGATCCTCAGAATGAGAGATGTGTTTCCGGAGTAGCCGTATCCTACCACCTCTGATCTTTAGAGGAAATAAAGAAACCTTCAAAGAGGTGTGTTTCGAGAGTAAGAATACTCCGTAATCTACCACCTGGAATCTTTGAAGTACACACAAGATTTAAACATTAAGGAAATCCTAGTAAATGGAGGGGTGTCTCGAGAGTGAGAATACTCCGTACTCTACCCCCACCTATTCTAAGATTCAAAGAGTTAAATTTACATTAACCGGACTCCATTTTCGCTTGATTCCCCTTCCTTGCGACCAATCTATCTTAACTCCTGCTGGATCTTGTATTGAGATATATGACTGCAGCTTATCCAGTAGTTCATCAATAGTAGGAGCAGAAATAAGAAGCCTTCTGGAAAATGGAGAGATGAATCCCTGTTCCACAGCATAATCAAGAAAGGTTAACAAACCATCAAAGAAATTGTTAACATTCAGAAGCCCAATAGGCTTAGTATGGAGATCTAGTTGAGCCCACGAGGTAATGTTAAAGATTTCTTCTAAGGTACCAAAACCTCCGGGCAGGGCTATAAAGGCATCAGAACCATATAGCATACAAGTTATGCGTTCATGGATGGATAAGGTTTGAACTTCATGCCCTCGTGTTTTGCCTGCAACATCTACCAAAGGGACAGGTATGACACCGATTACTTTTGATTTCTCTGCAAGAGCAGATTGGGAAACACAACCCATTAGACCACTGCTACCACCCCCATATACAAGAGTGATACCTTTTTCCCCCAGTTTCTTTCCAAGATCTACAGCCGCTTCTAGATAACCGAAGCCTTTCCCTACTTTTGATCCACAAAATACACAAATAGTTTTGATCTGTCGAAGTTTTGGTGCTTCCATCTTTGATATTAAAGAAGGGAAAACTTACGAAGAAGATGTGATTTTGGGATGCCTGAACTATGAAATATGTTTGGCTATTTAAAGCCGGAAAAATTTACTGTTTTTGATTGATTCTGAAAAAAGTAAAGATTCACTTTTTGACAAAATCGACCAACTTTTGACTATTTTATCAAAGATATCACCTTTCGGTGATTTATTTCCAGCTTTATCAAAACTCGAGAAAAGGAAAATATATTTATTTCCAGCTTTATCAAAACTCGAGAAGGAAAATATTTTTTTATTTCCAAAACGCGTTAAAGAAAACAGAAAAATATTTTTAAAAGCATATCAAAAGATTTACCTTATATCATTGCTGAACTGCCAGAAGCCTCATTTTGTAAAACAGACTGGCAAACAGGATCTTTTGCTATTATATTTTGGAGACTATAACGATTTTTGTCCTCGTTAAACTGAGCGTATAAGGAGAGAAGTTCACGTTGTACATAACCACTTGGGTGCGTCTCAAGAGTCAGTCGAATATCATCCAAAGACTCCTTACTCAGTCCACCCTTTATGAATTCGATTTTATCATCCCGATTAGTAGAAGAATATCCTACTGATTTGCAACGAGTATTACAGTTCCAACGAGCACATTTGTAGTAACCACCCAGTCTTTTTGCTCTTCGTTTCTTTGCAAACGTGCTTTTGCCTAAACCAGGCATGTGCTTTGGAAATGTTGATGGTAATTCACCAGATAGTCGAACCTTTGCTTCTATCAACCAACGAACATCTTCTGGAATATCATGAGCCATCAGCAACCTCAATCTTTCGAGCCTTATTCTATAGATCTTTCTTAGATCATTCATAGGAAGACTGGAATAATACTTGCGAATGTTAGAAAGAATGATATCCATTGTTTGATGATTCAACCTCTTCTCAGCATGAACTATTTAAAAGCGCAAAGGATCTGAGTGAATCCGCGTGATGTTGTGACCAGCAAGAAAGCGCAGGATTATTTTAATGAAAAGAGGAGACAAGAAGTAATGCGCTGTTAAATTTTATCGATAAAGGAGATTTGATTGGAGATTTGGAATATTTTCTTGGATTATGGGTACTGATATTTTGTTTTAATAATGATAATCTTGGTATAGTGTGATGATACGTGGAAAGTAAAATGAGTACCGTATTGAATCAGAATTCATACGTATATACAAGTGAAAGAAATACTTTGCAGGAAATGTGGTGACATTTAAGTATAGAATCTTAGTTTTGGGAGATATTTGTTTACTGAATTTTGGGTTACAAATATTGGAAAGATAAGTTGATGATATTATGTTGATATGTTTGGGTATTTTACGTAGAGAAAATATTCAGGAATTATTTTGATTATTTTGAGAATATTCGATGATAAGAAGAAGAGATTCTGATTAAGTATTCAGAAATTATAAGATTAAGTAAGTTTAATTTCGAGGACGAAATTATTTTAAGGAGGTAAGATTATAGCAACCCAGAATTTTTATGCAATAAATAATTATTTTAATATTTAGAAAATTGAGTCGCTATTGTTTTGAAATTAATGCCGCGACGAATTCGTCTAGCCAAGTCAAGAAATATCGAATTTGTTCGATTTTAAATTAAAATCCGAATTTCTAAAATTATGTTATTTTAATTATTTATTCAAAATATTATTTTCAAAATCATTTTGAATTCCAAAATTATTAAAATATCTAAATTTTCCTTATTTAAATTATTTCAAGTCCAAAATAAGTAATTCAATTTTATATCAAAATTGATTTATTCTCAGATTTATTTTCAGTCCAAAATATATCAGTTTTAAATACAATTCTTAATCAAAGATTCCTCCAATTCTGATGTATTCCACTATACTTTATTATAATTCCTAAATCAATACAATAATCCCAGCATCTAACCTATTGAAGCACCATCATTACCATTCAACCACTTGAGACCACAAACCAGCTGCCAAGATTCCCTCACTTCACCTTTACAGCTCCATTCTCGTTTCAGCCATTCTTTCCAGCAAATGTTTTCTTTCTCCATGTTCAACCATAATCACCACACCTCCATCACTATATCATCACCTGCAGAACCTTCATCACACAACCAGCAGCAACCACAAGCCAACCATCTCAGCCATTATCATTAATTTTGATATCCTGCAATCACATTTCCAATTCAATCCTCTGAAATTCACAGCCGTTCAATACACAAATTTCACCAAAATAGTCTGCAGCAATTGCCTACAATCACATTTTCTATATATATATATACTCCACTACATTCAGATTTCCATGGTCAGCTTCAAATTCCATTTTGCAGCCGAATCCAGCCACCACCATCTGTACTCATCAACTGCAGCTTCACCACCCAAAGCCAACTGCTAATCCCAAATTCACACACTGATTCACAGAAAAACATTTTTCGTCCAAGCCACAAAACTTTGATCTTCAATTTGCAGCCAACCACTACCATTTTCGAATCAACCTAATCATCAACAATCTCAACTATTTTCATGAAGCCACACAATCACAGTCCAACCACAATACCAAAGCAGTCACCATAACTACCAACCTTCAATCCGTTTTCCCAACTCAATGCCAATCAAAACATCAATCTGAAACCAATCTACACCTCTGCTACCTAATCACCTCCATTCACAATCGGCCAAACCACCAAATAAATTCAAGCAACTCAAATTCAAACCCCTGCACCCAAATCCGAAAACTCGCACACCATAATCCCCGATCCCAACTCGATATAAACCCAAAACCAAGAAATAAACCAAGCCCCAAGACTTACCTTCGAACGCCGTTTCTTCGATCTATGTTTCATTTGCGAACCCAGACTTGTTTCACCTTCGTTTTCTCACCAAATCAACCCAAAGAGTTTCTGTTCTCGCAATCCTATACTCACCTCCGTCGCTGCCATATGATGGCCGTACTATCACTGGCAGCGCACCGTCAGTCTGGACCGGCGATAGGCCGTTCACCGTCGCCAGCCTTCGTCTCATTCTCTCGCCCTTTTTCTCTATCTTCGTTCTCTCTCTCTCTAAGCGTCCTGAGATAAGAAAATTAAAGAAAGAAAAGGTTTTTAAATTATTTATGACTTTTCAGAATTTGCAAATCAGTCCTCAAGTTTGAAAAGATTTTATTTCAGTCCTTTCAGCTTTTAAACTTATCAATTTCAGCCCTTAAGTTTTAAATTGTTTTAATTCAGTCCCTACTGTTTTAAACTCATCCATTTCAGCCTCAAAGCTTTAAAATGATTTACTTCAGCCCTTTAACTTTAAACTCTTTTATTTCAGTACCTGCTGATTTACTTTTAAGCCCAAGTTTTAAAAGTATTCATTTTAGTCCCTTAACTTTCAAAATATCTATTTTAGTCCCTGAACTTTCAAAAGTATTCATTTTAGTCCCTCAACTTTCAAAACATCAATTTTAGTCCTCAAATTATAATTTATCATTTTGAACTATATATTCGATAGACTAAAGTGACTTATTGGCTAAGACGAAGCGTACGGAGAATTTAAAGAAATTGAAGTCATTCCCGCTCAACTTTGCACTCGTCGGATTTAAGGTAGACTCGCACTTATTAATTGATTTAAATTATGATTTCATATGAATGTCATGTGACTTGTGAAAGTCAATTTTCAAGAAAAACAAGTATGTTTTTATGAAAGGTAAATATACCTTATGTTTTTATGAAAAGTAAGTATACCCTATGTTTTTACGATAATGTTTTATATGTTTTGGATCATTGCTATGCACATAAGAATTCTTACCACCTAAGTTCGGTAGAATTCTGTGTCTCCATAAGTTTATGAGGATTTACCACCTAAGTTCGGTAAAATTCCTGCCTTTCCATATGTTTATGAGGATTTACCACCTAAGTTCGGTAAAATTCCTGTCGCGTATGTTTATGAGGATTTCGATCCTATCTTATGTTATGATGGAAATGATCCCTATGAATTTCATGAATTATGTTTTGGTATACTTACTGTTATTATGATCTTACTGTTATTATGATTTTACTGCATAAGAATTCTTGCCACCTAAGTTCGGTAAAGTTCTTGTGTCTACTTATGTTTATGAGGATTTCGATATTATCCTATGTTATGATGAAAACTTACTGTTATTATGATTTTACTGCATAAGAATTCTTGCCACCTAAGTTCGGTAAAGTTCTTGTGTCTATTTATGTTTATGAGGATTTAAATCCTATCTTATGTTATGCTTTCAAAAGAAATTATGCTTGACATAATTAAAATGTTTTTATAAGTATATGGTTTTCAAAGAGCTGTTTTCAAAGAGCTGTTTTCAAAGAGCTATTTTCAAAGAGCCTATGATTTGTAAAATATGTCCCGTGCTGTAATGCACAATATGAGTTTTATCAAGAGCAGTTTTATAAAGAAGCTCTATCAATGCCCGTTTTATAAAGAGCCGGGATTTATGTGTTTAATCATCTTATAAATTAAATTAATTTGCGATGAGTCTACTGAGTATTTCCCCCATGAAATACTCACCCTACTTTTTAACAGTTTTGCAGATTTCGGAGACGGTGGCGAGCGATGAATGATGGTGGCAATAATCGTTGAACGGTTGAAAGTTTGACGTTAATGATTTCCGTATTTTCCAAATAATCGAATAATTTAGAGAAGTTCATTTATTTGAGAAATTATGATATTGGCAATTTCTTTACAATATTAATGGTTCGATTTACTATTTCAAATGGTTTCATAAATGTTTTCAATTTTAGCGGCCATTACAGTTTATTTAATGTTGCCAAAAATGAATTTCAATTATTTCTTCCGCAAAAATATTATTCGAAAAATTTAGACAGAAAATGACGTAGTGAATCGGGTATACGGAACTCGGGGCGCTACAGTGTTATTTCCTTCTAATCAAATATTGACATTGAACTCCAATAACATTTCTTACATTAACATTATTCACTACTCACTCTTCATAGTTTTGAATGTTTAGACTCTTTTCTCTCCAAAATCTTCAATTAAGCTTCCATTTAACTTCTTTCTTGTACATTTTCGCATGAAGTTGAATGTTAAGCCTACATAACCATAAAATATGTATAAATAAGTAGGTATTTGTCCAAAATACTCTAAAATTACTACAAAAATTGTATGAAATATGCATGTAAAATGCACTCAACAAATACCCTCAAACTTAAATTTTTGCTCATCCCGAGCAAGAATATCTACATGCATCAACAAATAAAATGACAAAATTATTAACAATGTTGGATAACTTGCAATCTTCCATAGAGATGGAAAAAAATCCGATCCGCCCCGTCGACCCGATCCGAAAAAATCCCGATACGTGGATCGACGGATCGAAATTTATGTGATCCGCCCGATCCGAAAATTCACGGAGCGGATTTGGATCGGGGCTGATCCGATCTGCGATCCAACATTTTTTTTAATATAATTTTTTTATCATGTATAAAAATCTAATATGTAAATTTTATAGCAAACTTTAATTTCTGGGAATAACCTGCAATCTTTGCATTTTAAAGAAAACACAATTTTCATATTCTTCATTTGAAGAAAGAATTCCAATAAGTTATGGCAAAAAAACTCGATCCGTTGAATCGGCGAATCGGCCTCTATACGTCTCGTTTCAATAACATAAATAAAATTTAATAAAAATAATAATTTTTATAAATTTTTTTAAAAATATTTAATTTAAAATATATTTTAAAAAATTTAAAAAATAAAAAAAAATTCGGCGGATCGGTCCACGGATCCGCCCCGACCCGACCCGAAATTTGACGGATCGCGGGACGGATCCGGATCGGACCAAAAAAATTCGGGACGGATCGGGGTCCGATCCGCCCCGTTGCCAACACTAATCTTCCATGAGTGTGAAATTGTACAATTAATTCACAAATATGTTTCCAAATAATGCTACCAAAAAATGAGTTTGGCTTATCCGATATTCTATCGATCTGTTTGTGTGTGCATAGCCACTTTCAATCATCAATTAGATTCGAGAATATTGATGAGTAAAGAGGTTTCAAGTCAAAACTAACCCACCATTAGTGGTCAATCATTTCCTTTCTCACTCGTGACATTCATCCCCCAATAGATATTTTTTTCTCTCCCGAGATGCACTTCTAGAGGATACTCTTAAATCACTATGTTCTTTTCCCACTCTAGTTTGGTTGTGTTTTACCGGCAATTTTGGCAATTTAGAAATGCACTGACTCTCCACTAAATGAGTGCTTCGACATTCAAGCTTATACTAAGTAATTCAAACTCACTATTAATCTAAGACCTTATGCAAGTACGAATGCATGATTTCTAAAAACTAACTTGATGATTACTCGTGACTTTCCCACTCCCTTAAGTTTTCTAATTGACCTATGTAGCAAGCTTTAGGTCGGTAGCTCCCCGATTATTTTAAGATCAAAGGGTACCAGATTTCAAAATACTCCTACGGACTTAATAACTCGATTAAAAAATGCTACGAAGTAAGGTAGACTTATTAAGCAAATGCAATGATAATGTACTTTTTTTTTTCAAGTGTGTGTGTGTGTGTGTACCATATTCATTAAGCTTTTTAATTGACCCATGTAGCGAGCTTTAGGCCAGTGACTCCCAGATTTCAAACTTAAGGTACCAAGTTTCAAGATACTCCTATGTGCTTAATTGCTCGAGTTAAAAAGACTCCGAGATAAGGCAATGCAATAATTAAAATGGGCTTAGATCTCTAGCATATGTTCATTACCTAGCTTATACTTGGCCAAAGACACTACACACAAAAATTTCATTTTCAACATGCATGAAATCACCACACGTCTAGACTATTTCCTTCACCGGGTCGACCACCCTCAAACTTGTCTCACATTAGGACCAAGAGATTTAGAGTATTAGGAAAAATTGGCTAGGTTGATAAAAATTTAAAAATATAAGCTCACAACTTAATTCTTCTACTCCATCAACATCTTCGCTCTTCAACAATTCTCAATCTCACCAACAATCAAACATGACTATTGTGCTCAATGTATATAGGATCTTGCATGAATAAGCATTTTATAGAAAGTAGTACAAGTAGCATATTTGATCATAACTCATGATATAACAACAATTTCAAGCATCAAAATCTCTTAAGCCGATAAGACTATATAGCATGTCAATATTCCAAACAAAATAAGCAATTTCAAATATCAAATCATCAAAAGCAGACAAGACAATCTAAATGTTTACATAGCAAAATGAAACCATTGGGATTTTATGTTAGGTATTTTTATATATCAACAGTATTATATATAACTGAGTTAAATAATGGGGATCAAATAGGGCAAATTTTAATTTTAGCGTTTCAAGGTTTTTCAATGGATAAAGAGAAGAAAAGGAGAGAATAGTAGAATATGAGGATTATTAGTTTATTTATTTATTCAATATTTAGTTTTAACTATTATACTGCATACTCTCTTTATGTAGTATTTCACGCAACCTAGTTTTTTAAATAAAAAATTATTAAAAAATTGATTTGCAAATTGGGGCTATATCAAATATTTAGTAGACTTTTATAAAAATTGATAAAAAATTGTAACTAAAAAGTTGTAAGTTGCATAAAATTTATGATTAAAATAAATTGTTGTATTTTAAATATGATTTACCACCTAAATTTTGAAACTATTTTTGAAATTTGTTATTTGTTTTTTGCGAATTGAGAAATGTTATTCTTATAAGGGTAATTATATTACCCCCACAAATCTTACTTAATACACCACAATTTAATCACACCACAAATAAAACATATTTTTAATAAATAAACCACAGCTAATTTACAATTTTAGTCCTAATCAAATAGAAATTAAAAGAGTAATCATATTGCTATCACAAATATTATTTCTCACACCACTTTTTATGCGAACCCTAATTAAAATATACATTCATGAATTTATATTTTTAAATAGGAATTATATATTTTTTGTGGTGTATGGGTGAGTCATGAGTGAAATGAATAAATATATATGCAAATAATAAATAAGATATTTAGGTCATTTTACTCATGGTTATTTAGGTAAATAAAAAAATTGTTGTGTATCAAATATTTATTGTGATGAAAAGATAACCACTCTTCTTATAATCTAGTAGTTTTGTATTTTCCTCATGTTTCAACTTTCAAATAACTTTCCTAGCTTTGAGTTGGATCCTTCAGACATGCACTCTTTTCTACGAGATCGTATGCCTCAAATTGTTGGAATTACACACAAATTCCCTCCTTAATTAATCCCACAAGAATTTTGGATGTTTAAGAAATAATTAAGCCGACAAAAAAATAAAACAACACAAAATTTACGAACCGTCAAAGCTTTTCACTATATAAGAAATTATTACAATTATATAGATTTTGCACTCACTAAACTTCCCTCCAAGTATTGTAGAAAAAATAATCAAGTTTTACCACATCTATCAATTTCTACTTCTTTTTACAACCAACAAAAAAATCAAGAAAAAACAAAATGCTAAACTGCATTTTTCCTCACAATACTTTCTAGTCAATGTACTACAACCAAAAGAATAATACACATATTTATAGATAAATCACGTCTTCAACTATAACAATTCGACTCGAACTGTGAAGAATTAGTTGCCTTGGTCAACAACACTTGTGTAATTAATTACCTCACCAGGACACGTAACACAGAAAGGTAATTCTATTTCAATTCTCATCGAGACACACAATCACCAAACCGTAGAAGAGCAATTTCAACCATTAATTACTTCTTCAATTCCACGCAATCAGTTTGTAGAAGCCTGTCAAAATTCTCTTTCCATTAGGATTTCATTCCAATTGATTTACAAAACTTATTCTTCAATTACAATTTAAGTCCTTCCCCTTTTGGAGCAATTACCCAACATAAGTTTTGTGACCACAAACCATATTCTATCTGCATTAACTTTAGCAAAGACAGTGAGAATTCATCCTCAAATCATACAACATAATTCAACATAGACCTCAAAAATAGTAAAAATTACTCCAATTCACATCTCTTAACAATTCCTCTTCACCGGGAACAACTCCTGGTTCTTCATTAGGCGACTGAGAGAATATTGTAGGTTAGACTACTCCGACTGAGACCAGCTAGAAACCCACATTTCACTGATGTTCATGCATACATAGCAGCATATGCAATACAAATAGTAAAAGAAGAATAAATTCCCTTACATAAAGGACAAACCTCTAGACTGGCACCAGTAAAATTATATTTTATTTAGAACACATTACATGCAACCGCAAATAAACTATCAACATCAACAACTTGACTGAACCCTTTAATGTGAAACACATGAATAAAATTATTTACAAACCTTTATTTTTCTGATACATATCTTTTCAGGACAAGGTATAAAGCACGACAATAAGCTTGTGAACAAAAATATAACAATTAGCAACAAGAGCTTTACACGGATCATTTCAGTATAACAATTGCATTATTTCTTATAGGCACTTCAGCAAGTCTACGTGCTTCAATTCGACATTTCACCATCCTGCTGAAACCATGATGAAAGGTAATTTTTCCGAACAGTTGAATAAAATTTAAACAATTAATGTGCTCTAATAAAAATTTGAACACGAACCAAATTTCATAGCCTTAAAATAAACATCAATATACGTCTGTCTCTATTGCTCCTTGTTTGGAAGGTGTTTAATATTGGTCAAACCTACTTTTTACTCAAAATTTATCCTTTCGTCTCTGCCACTCCTTGGGCACAACATTGAGAAAACAGATAACTCAAGTTTCATTTTTTCTTATTTTCTACCCAGGATATTAATCAAAAGGAACAATTTGATTTAGAAACTTAGAACTCAAAAATTAAAACCCTTAATTTATCGATTTTCAGATAGTTTACATATAAACTATTCAGTAATTGCCTTGGAGATGCAAGAATGAAACATTACTCAGTGATTGTTTGGCAATGCTTTCAAGTGTTTATAAGCTGGTCGATCATCATTTTTAATGCCACATTTCTTAGGACCCAAAATTTTTATATATTTTTTAACCACATTAGGATCCAATGCTTATAAGCACTTAAACCTTAGCCAAGCAAGCACTTATTAGATACCGAAAAACTATTCAAAAAGAGAAACAAATCTGTTTAAATTTACCATATCAATAACCTGAAAAAAGATCAGCTTTGAGTGCACTCAAATGGGTGCAAACTTCCTTCAGTAAACTCGTGCATCCGAAACCGCTCCAAAATCTCAAAGGGCCTAATATGAAATTGAACAATAAATTAACTACCAGTTATTTGATAGATTAAAAAAAAAAAAACTCCGCTTCTACTCATTTCATAAAACCAAGTAAATGTCAATCATTTTTATCGAATCGTTACAATCATACTTTCTCGCAAAAATAAAGAGAAAAAGATTGATTTTAGAAATTTATTATTTTTGAAAAGCATATAAGATGGTCATGAGACAGGTAAACCCATAAAGGTCAGATCATCAAATTCTCAAGGATAAGAAGAAAGGAAATGCTCTTAATCCAAGGAATGGTCAGCAACAACAGTAACTAAGTTTTGCTTTATGTATTCTTGGTTAAGGCATTTAAAAAAAAAAAAAAGGTAGCCAAGTAGAAATTTTAGTCTTTAGATGTCAGTCTGAAAATTGCAAAACTGGGATGAGAGAGAAAAGAAAGTAGGCCTCATGAGGAAGTTCCATGTGGTTTCACATTATGTTGTTCAAACTCTTAAGAAGTGCCCGTGTCGAACACATGGATATGAGATAAGGGTATGGGATCCTTCTTGAATCCTTTAAGCATTCATGCACCCATGTCAAAAATTTTGTGTCATTTTTAACGGAGTTCTCGTATCCTATATTTTGGAAAAAAAGTCCAACACATAGGTTTCACACACACACACACACTGAGCTGATACCAGAAGTGGCTATCACCTAGCATGATCCTATGTGCCTAAACATATCTCCTCACTCCCAGCAAAAATGCAAACACCTCTTTCCTTGGAAGACCTCCCAAACTCTCTCTCCCTCCAATTTGTTGAACAGAAAGCAAAAGACAGAATTATTTTTAAAAAATGCTCAACTCATTTTTCCCTTAATGAATACTGTTTTCGAAGTTTGAGAAAATGCAATGTTAACCAAACAAAAGTTTCCAATACAAGTTTCTTTGATTTTGTTTTCCTTCCCTTTTACCCTGCTCTTTGATTACCTTACTGCTAACAAGATTCAAATTGCAGGTTAGTTCACAAGGAAAATAAGAAGCCTTAATTATAACAATGAGTTGAAAGGCAAACTGCAAAGTTTCAGAAATTCCTTAATGCATAGGACCATGTAATAGCCATGAAAAAGTGCAGTGCCACAAGATTGTGACAATGTTCCTGAAAGGAGCTGGAGTGGCTCTCCAATCTTAGCTGAAATTGTTAATTTTGGTTTTTGATTATGGAGAACATGTCTATATTCATATTTAACGTCTCTTTTTATAATTTCTTACTTCCTCTAGAGAAATCATGGTGGTTAACACTGTAATGACAAAGAGAACATTATGAAACGATTTAATAATGCAGTCCAACATAACGTTGAAAGGTTTTACTCATAAAAACTAACAACTCTATGTATGAAACAAAGTAATCCAAGCAAAGAGAAACATCTTGTTGGACCAGCGGTTTATGCATGAACGTCTAGCAATGTGGACAATCCATGATGATGATCATGTTGGTGATGATAGTGATGTAACAAGTAGAATAGGAAAGTAACAGAAACCTGGACCAGCATGCAAATACAATTTGAACATTTACTAAACTTACAAAAATGTTTCACGAGTGCGGCATAATCTGCGCTGATTTCCTTCCATAGCATCTAACACATTTGGAGCCTCTGGTCCTGCAGCTCCACCAGCCACAATGGATGGGACTGAAGCACTTGGAGTCCAAATCTGCATGAATTTTGTAATGAATAAGATGTTATACCTTTAATAGTTATAACCTATAAAATCCATCTTGTATATTACCTTTACGGTGCTATCAATCCCACTAGTTGCAACAACACAATCAAATGGATGGCACTGAATGCAGTTCACAACTGTACAGGAAAAGGGTAACGTTATTAGGCCACTTCAAAAGGAAAAAATGATAAAGAAAGGAAGGGGGTGCATAATGTGTCAGTCATCAAATACCCTCTCTTTATTGAAGAGACACTATGTAGAAGTTTTTTCACGTCATTTCAACTCGCTAATATTATTAAAGGGATATAGTATCAATCAGAAGTCTTCACCAGAATTATTATGAACCTTACAATCAAATGGAAAATCTCTTATTAAATACTAATATAGACTACATTATTTCAGGAGTAACACAGAAGTCCCAGCGAAACATTTGATCTATGCCTCTCTTCTTCATCCTTTATCATTCAGACTTGTTTCCAGAAGATCCCTGAAAGAAGACATCTATATATCATTTTCAGTTCTTCCTGACGTTCCTCGCTGTAGGTCATTCAGAGTTGACCCGTTTTCCTCTTCCAGTCCAAATTTTCATCATAAATTTCCCACATAAATCTTCTTTCACTCCTCCCCATGTCCATGCCCTTCCCTGAAGATAACAGCAGTAACATCATCTTCTTTCCTTTGTTCTTAAAGAAATCGTAGCTATTCCATTAATATCAACTCAAAACCTTATCTTCTTAAAGCACCCTGATGTCCTTTGTTCACATCGGCTTCCACTGGAATCACATATGCAGGGTGGGAAAAAGCATCCCCTTAGCCATGCATAGCCTCAGGCAAAGGATTTCCTACTAACGTAGATAAGTGTGCTTCATCTCTGATTACATCTTAGAGTTCTGTTCACCAGAACAATAGGGATTTTTTCCATGCATTCTCTCCCCTCCAATTCCCCTCCAACCAAAGCCCAATACCATACCATACCCTATTTCAACATTTCTTCTTCCTAGATGCAACCCGGGATAACAGAACCGCACATTTCATCCCTAAATACTTTATGAAACTTCAAGATATCCTAAGTGTACGCAGTCATCGAATTCACACCTTTCAAAGATAAATCTTTCATTGCTCGTCTTCCTCTAGGTTTATATTAGCAATAGTACCATCATTTGCTCTAGGAAACTGCTATTTGCACCCATTAAGAAAAGTGACTGGAACTATGATTTAGAAAGGAATCGAACAAAAATAATTTGAAATGAGGTAAAATGACATGCAGTTGAACCTTTGTCATTAGGATATTTTCCGGCTGAGTTGAGTACAATTTGCCGATTTTTTTGCATCAAATAACATATTACGTCATTGCAAAGGCTGGTGATTTAATGAAGGTTTGGGTTAGACTAGACATTTGTAGAACCATTTCTAGAGGTTGTCCAATCTATAAATTCCATATCCAATTATGAGCTTGAAGAGTAAAAAGCATCTCATTAATTTAATGATCTAGTATAGAAAATTCGAAAATTCAGGCAGAGCTGGAGAGAGAGGGGGAACATTACCAGCTTCATCTCCATGCAGCATCTTTAATAATCTGCCAGTTCTTTTTTCCCATATAAACCATCTACCATCATCACTTCCACTAGCAATATATTCACCTGAGAAAGAGAAGAATGCACAATAACATTACTTAAACTGTCATCAGAATCTATTTCAAATGCTTGTCAAATGCAACTTTTATAGCAGTCTCATGTTGTCAACATGCCAAGAAATTGACTAATAGTTAAGATGGGGAATGAAGATAGGATTAAATATAAGAGTTTAAAGTAGAGATTGATATAAGCTATGTTTATTTAGATTGAGTTAGATTAGTTAAAATATTATGTTAAGCTTTTTGTTTATTAGAAGTTCATTTAATTTTAACTTCTTCTCCCTCTCTATCTCTCTCCCCCTCCCTCCCTCCCTCCACCCCCCCCCCCCCCCTCGTTACGTTCTACGTCAGGGTGTTTCTCCAATCTTTAACCATTGGCAACATAACTTAAAAAATGCTCCTTTGGAAGTACTATCGCATTATAAAACTCCTCTCCAGACTAATCAGAGATGAGAAAAGGCAAATGAAGTTAAGAGATAGGAACAAATGTCAAGAAAGATAAATAAAAATATCAATCACACATTGTAGCTTATCAGCATTCACCTCAAGTATTTTTTATCCTCAGAATTTCTCAGCCATTTGAAGCAGTCTGCTTTTTTATGTGCTTTCTTCAGATTCCATGGTAGAATCCCACACAAGATGTGGTACTAAGGGTATCTAGGAGATATTCCAAGAGTGCTTTTACTTCTGTGTTACTTTATTCAATATTCAAAAGCAACAAGTTTACACAAAGTAGTGTTTTCCATC
This sequence comes from Ligustrum vulgare, assembly GCA_963555705.1. Taxonomy (NCBI): domain Eukaryota; kingdom Viridiplantae; phylum Streptophyta; class Magnoliopsida; order Lamiales; family Oleaceae; genus Ligustrum; species Ligustrum vulgare. The sequence goes on along the minus strand of OY743186.1, from coordinate 16,720,197 downwards.
TCCATCTCCATCTCCAACACCTTAAACCCTAAATCCTTATCAATCATCTCTTATACAGACTGAACAAAATGAAAAATGCTTCATTAACAGCATCCAGTGGAACTTACTGAACAATAACAGCCTCAGATGTTCGATTACAAAGAAAAACAGTTGATGAAATGAAAGAAATATAACTGTGACCACCACGAAGATTAGCAATAGTATAGGAAATTAGGAATTAAAAGAGATGTTTTCATCCCTTCTGTAAATGTAAATGGAATCCCAAAACAGGAACTATAAGCCCTTCATCATATTTAAGACAAAATAACCTACTGCCTCATAATATATGCATTAAGAAAAGCTGAATCTGACCAAAAAATAAAAAACAGAATAGTGCCTTCACTTGCTACACATATTGGGAGTTGAAAAAACAATACTGCAGCTGCTGCACAAATAATGCCATTATTTAGCATTTTTCAAGCAATTCCACACCCAAACCATCCAGTAACACTCGATAATTTAGAAGCATTTTATATAATATCTAATGTGAAATCTTATAGTAGACAACAAACATCATATTGCACAGGCAGATGCCCAAAGAACACCATTTCCTGCAATGTTATATTAGTAAAATATATTGAAAGGCCCCCATGACACGTCTGTCTTTCAGTACCAACACCAACTTGATTACTTAAGAAGGGGGTAAGTGAAGCGAATGGTTAAAAACAATATATATATATATCAGAGTTGCACTCATAAGTTCTCATGTTCTAGCAAATATGGTTTCTGACTTGTTTCACCTACAGAGGACTAAAAGAAAACATACCCCAGAGCACGAGGTAAACTTGGCAACAATAAGAGCATATATTATATTTTCACAAGTAGTTTATCTCTTCACATACACGTGATTTAGAAAGGTCACATAAAAAATCTCAAACATACCTTTTTGACCAAGAAAACTAGCCTGTTTTATATCAGTGCCTATATTGCAATGGCCAACATATCTTTGTTTCATATCTGTCACAGTCTCAGGCTGCAAAATGAACAGAAGTAAATTAAGCAAAAACAGATATAATATATAAATAAAATGAAATAGTTCCTAAAGAAAATGTTACATATCCTAATGTAGAAGAGCAAATAGGTCATCAAACTTACAACCAATTATTTTGAACAGAATTTGATATAATAAATTAATGAAACAAGACAGAAAGAGAACGTCGCATATGGAAAAGAAAGAAAGAATACAATTGCATGGAGGAAGAAATTTAACTGTTGCATCAATCTCAAAAATACTCCAACAAGGATTACCCACGTAATCAAAGAAAGTCTTGTGCATAGAAATAAAATGAAAGAGAGTAATACTAAAAATTGCAGAAGATTTATAGACATGTTACATTTTTAATATAACCTTTCACTTATAGCTAAAAGAATGTTGATTCAAAAATATAAATGGGTTTGACAAGAATCTGAAACAAACTTTTTCGAAGTGAATAGCATAATGAGAACCTGGTAAGGTACTTTATCGTTTTGACATGATGTTGTAGGTGACCCAGAAGCACCATTTGACCTTCCAATTTCTGTAGCTGAGTCACCTCTCATGTGAATTCTAAAATTTAAACTTCCTTGAAGAAGATTAGAGTCAAAATCATGTCCTTCATCAGATACTGATGTTTCAAAATCCACTTCCAATTCTTCATCTAAGTCAGAATCTTCTCTTTCAGGGCCATCTTGTGAAGCATCACCATTTCCCTCAGGACGATAGATTATATCACTCATAGATAGTACACTTCCTGCTCGATATACGGACTTAGATCCTCTGTCATTTTCCTTTTTAGCTTTCTCAACTTCTGCTATTAAGTGTATATTTAGTTAACAATAAAAGTACATAACCAGAAATATTGATAACATGTAAATGTTTTTGCAATACTCATGAAAATGTAGACTCTTATTTCTCCTCAGTAGCACAATCTGCAACATTTGACAGCTGAAACTTGACTTGACAACTATCAGAGAGAATTAAGATTATCGATCAATGAAAGAAAATACACATTTTCTATTCTCTTGAAAATATTAACTCTCATTTTTCCTCAGTAGCACAACTGTAACATTTGACAGTTGAAACTTAGCATGACAACTACAGGAGAGAATTAGGATTACCAATCAATGAAAAAAAAGATACATATAATCTCGGGTTAGGAACAGAAACAGCAGAATGTATCAATGCACCTAATAGTAATAGGGAAAAAGCTTTTACAAAGGTGTATGCATTATGAGCAGGTCAGATAAATTTGGTAGTAGACGATCCTTGCAGGAAGAGTGGGAATCAATTTCAAGAATATAGAAATAGCAGGCATTGTTTACCCAAGCCATGGAAAGAGGGAAATCCTTTTTCCCTTTTTGGGTGAGGGAAGAGAGAGAAGTAAAAGAAACATGCTCATGAAGTTGTGGGATCGGTGTTTTAAGACGTTCACCAAGTTACTTCTGCCAATCAGCCTTTATCGTCTAGAAGGATTTTCAGATCTTTTATTTTATTTTTATGTCTTTATTCAGTCCAGATGATTAAAGATGGGGAAGTGCATTGAATTGAAAAGTGTTTCAGTATATTCATGAAAGTAAAAATAATAATAATAATAATAATAATTAAAAATAAATAAATAAAATGAACCATGGTCACATTATGCTTATTAAATGAAATGAACCAAAAACATGCTCATGAAGTTGTGGGGTCGGTGTTTTAAGACGTTCACCAAGTCACTTCTGCCTATCAGCCTTTACTGTCTTGAAGGATTTTCAGACCTTTTATTTTATTTTTATGTTTTTGTTCAGTCCAGATGACTAAAGTCAGGGAAGTGCATTGAATTGAAAAGTGTTTCAGCATATTCATGAACCATGAAAAGGGGGTAAAAAAACAGAAAAAAATAAAAAAGATGAACCATGGTCACATTATGCTTGAATGAAATGAACCAAGACCCAACCTGCTAGAAATAACCCCCTAACCCACAAATATATACGAGACATTCATGACCATCAGAAAGGCATTTTTTTATATCAATATAGCAGAAGCACTGCGAACCTGCAGCAATATTCTTTTTTATGTTGTCCACCTTTTCACCAACTTCAAAATCAGATGGAGCCAGAGATCGAGCTGCATCAGCAAACTCCAAAGCTGCTTCATGTTTACCCAGCTGCAATGAAGCAGAAGTTAAGAGCCAGCAACACCAGATTCAGATAGAGAAAATTACATCATTCAAATATTAAGAGCCAGCAACACCAGATTCAGATAGATAAAATTACATCATTCAAATATAAAGCATATGCCATATATAATCCTAGATCCAGAATTATCAAGCCTCATCATTGATTATATACAAAATTTCTTGTATATATTGAAGTAGATAAGGCTATCAAATGATCTACACCGAGGCCATAAGTGGGAAAAAATATATTTATTTACACTTCCTGATAAACTTCCATCCAAACATTCTCTTCCAAATTCTACAGAACATGTTTTAAGGCTATACAAGGAACCAATTAACAAAATCTCAAAGAGCACAAAAAGTAGTACATGTGATCTGGGAAGGCTAAAAACGGGCGGATTTAATGCAATATAAAAGCACAATCAAAACAATCTATGTCTGAAAACTGTCCTAGAGGCTAGAAATTTTTGATTCAAGACCAATTCCCAAAAGTTTTATGAATATCCTTAACTTACCTGTGACAATGCCTCAGACATACAAATCAATGCTCTAAATGAAGAAGGATTAATTTTCTGAGCTCTATGACAGTCCCTGATGGCCATGTATGCATCATTTTTCCATTTACGCTGTAAAAAGGAGAATGGTTAATCAGTTGAGTAGAAGAACAGTGACAGAACATAGCTAGACATTATTCATAGGAGACGTGTAGTTCTTTAAAACCTTTAGCAACAAGTCTGCACGTATACACAAACACTCATGTACTAGAGTAGGCCCAATCTCATGACCATGACCATCCAAAACTTCATTACAAGCCTCAACTCCATAGTAAAAATTTGTTCCTTCTTTTAAGGATTTTTCTGCAATCTGAACAAGCTTTCGGCACTTGTCAAGCTGGGAAAACAGAAATCCAAATTAATTCAGAAACCAGAACCTGAGAGGGCATATTGACTTTAAGTAGAATAGGGATCCAAACCTTGGCAGCCACCCGGTTTCTTACAGGAAAACCATTAAAATATACACCAGAAACAGATGAGAGCAATTCTACTCTGTTGGTTATGGGATTAAAGCTCATAATCTTTGAGACATCTCCTGAGGTATACCTCATTTCACTTCCAGGAGCTGCTGGGAAAAAGTATTTATGAAATTAGTAATCCACAGGTCTAATAAGATAATATAGTCAGAGTCAAAATATTAACTTTGCAAAAAGATTAATTCAGATGCTTGAATGGTGGGCGAGAAGCACGGATATGCCAACATAACATCAAGAGAAAGAGAAAACAGAAGGATTTGTTTACAAAAGTTGTACGAATGTTACAATTAAGAAGCGATATCCACATTTCAAAAAGGCATTCAATGGTCAATTGGTAATTACAAAATCTAAAAATCATCAGTAACTGTAAAGTTCAGTTATCAGAATACATAAGAGTACGAAAGAGAAGAAATATTTCTGGAGATCTTTGAAGGCATGTAATGTGTAAAGACGAAGCTGAATACTTTATAGTCTCCAATTTATGAGAGCTCAGGTTTCAAAGACATACCAGGATTAACATCCATCAGGTATACATGCTCCCCACTGTAACTAATAAGAACCTCCTCTGTGTTATTACTGAAAGTGACGTGAGTAAGATGCAAGCTCGAATGTCCCTGAAAGAAGGATGAGATAATATGATTGCTACTGAATTTCCAACATTTAAAAGTGACTATATATTCACATTAAGGAAGCGTGGGCGTGCACGCGTGCGTGGGGGGAGAGAATCTGTAGTTATGCATATATGTGTGTGGTGTGTATCAAGTAGATATATAATTAATGCACCTCGGAAACAAGAAAATCTATTTGAAAAAGAGAGAGAACTCAGCTATATGAGAGAGGTGATCTACCGCATTTCTTGAAGCAAATCATAAAAAGAAAGATGGTCACATCTCAAAATTATAATTCAAGTAGATTGTTACTATGTTGATAAATCTTGTATGATTATAAATTCATTGGTCAGCATTCTTGTCCAGTATCTCGACCAAGCTTGAAAATGATACTCATGATCTGCTAATACAGAAAATGATCATCCAATATATTGACCAAGCTTGAAAATGATCATTGTTCTCTCCGATTGTCAATGCTATTCTGAGAGTAGCCTGTCCAAAATTGCTTGATCCAACATTCAAAATCACTGCAAACTCACATGTGAGCTGCACACTGGCATAACTCATAGCGAATCAAATATTTTAGGTAAAATGCTTTTCGAAGAGGTCAAACTTTAACACCTTTGTCCTTGTTCTTTTGCAATATTATATAAAGACTTAAAAGACCCATAAGATCTCCCAAAAGAAAGAAGATAGGAAAATCCAACTTTTAGGTGAAGAACATATGTAAAATATCCGCACACATAATTTGCTTAAAAAGGTTCCATATCCAACACATCAAGATCTGTTCTTACAATTGGAAGTTTATGATGCATCTGCTAACTGATAGAAAAAAAAAACATTAAGATGTATTTTATAACAAATTACAGTGTGCTCAAATGCAATATAAATAAAAACAAAAATGTTAAGATGTATTTTATATCAAATAAAGAGTGCTCAAATGCAAGATAATTGCATACTAACACAGTCAGAAAGATGCATTGGGCAAAAGTGGTTAACACAAGGAGGTGGCGGCAACATTTTCTGACTAGATGACAGCGGTGGCAGCATTCGTCTATCATACAGACGAGCAAATGCATCACTGCAAGCATTATCCATGGTGATTAGTTGGAACAACAAATAATTGCTGTACAAATGAGTTAATCACGGAGTACCTCCCACCAACAAGGAGCAAATGAGGCCTAGTAGGACTGATGTCACAAGACTTCAGAGCAAGTGACTGCTTAGGAGGATCTGCCAATGATTTTTTAGCTCCACAACGTAAATCAAGCTGCCATCAAGGAATAAATCATTTTAACTAGAAATCCTCATAAAGATTTTCAATATATGTATACATTAACAGTTTTACAATGGTCCTTAATGTAGATAAAAGAAACAACTAGTAGAATAAAATTCAATTTTTGTTAAACCAATATAAAGAAAATGCTGAAGCTGCCACCACTGCAGATCATGCTCGAAATAAAGCAAGAGTCTCAAAGAAATCCAGTCATCTTGAAAGAAAATGTGTATCTATTGGGGGCGTGTGGATGGATAGGTGCTCTCTTCCTAGTATATGGAAATTTGAGTAATAGCATTGAGTCCAACTTTTCTTATAAAAAAATATAAATAAAAAAGAGTTGTTCTGTGCATTCAGATCAAAGCCCTTCATACAGGGTGACTTTCCTAATATCTTCCTGAATGCTTCAACCTCGGCGTCTACTGCAAGACGGCGGTCAATTTTATAAAGAAACCAACCAATTGTTACTCCAAGTCATTCCATTAACCAATAACACATCTTATATTAATATTATTTCTTTGGATTTAAGTTACAATACTGACAACAAATGGTGGTCTATGTTCACTTATAACCTTAGACTAATCCTCGTTCTTCTGTTAGCTTTCATGCTAGTAGCTAAGGTGACTTAGAGGTCTTTAATGCAAAAAAAAAAAAAATGTTGTTGGATGTGAAATCCATGACTGCAGCTTGAGATTATTAAATGGTGTTGGTGGTGATATGGTGATAATATACATGGATAGGGTGGCAAGAAAATTTGATACTTCCTTAAAGAACACACACAGAGAGAGAGAGAGAGAGTGTGTGTGTCTGATATTGATAGTTTTTTTTCCCACCAACTTGCACTTTCTTGGTTTACATTTGGGGACAAACCGTAAAAAATTGGGCTATGCTATTGTAACATTTTTTAGTCTTGAAATCCTATAAACAGAAACACCACTCGATAAAATTTGTTCACGTAATGCTGAAAACAATATGAAAATGTTTAGGAGGCCATGAAGTAACATGTCCCTTCATTATTTCACTGAGCCAGGAGAAGAAAGCAAAGGAAGAAAACAGAAATATTTGTGGACTTAGAACTGACAAGAATATTACGACATTCTTGGTGAGAGGACCCAGCAGGAGGACATGAAACACCCTCACGCAGATCATGCTGCCTCAGTGTCCCATCTTCACTGGCACTCCATACCACATTAGGGTTTCCAACTTCCACCTAAAAGCGGAATAGAAATGGAAATCATTATTAATAGTAAATGACATACATGATATACCCACTTCTAAGACAGAAGAAGAGAGAAGAGTTTACAGCTAATTTTTTGACCCTATTAGTGTGACATTGAAAAAGTGCTGATGGACTAATAACATTCTCCTCCAATCCTCTCCCATTTAAACGTGACAAATTAAAGAGGCGGACCTGAAAAATATGCAGCTGGCTTCAAGTACACTAAATATAGAAACCAATGAACCGAATTAACAGGTCAGATGTACATTTTGAATCAGCCATCAAACATTACCTCAGCATCTCCTGCTCCAGAAACAACTAATTCATCTGAAGTTTCAGGAATGAATTTTGCACAAAATATGTTAGTAGAATGACCTGTCTCAATGGAGTGCAAAAGTTTGCGGCTAGAATATGACCAAACATTAAGCTGCAAAAAATACAGACCATTTTCAACTTAAATCCAGTAATATATACACTCTATACATCAGTTTCATCAATTAATCAGGCCCCCAAATTGAAACCTTCTGTCAGAAGGATAAAAGAATATTCAGTGCAGAACCTGCTTATAAGGAAAAAGAAGATTCTCAAAAACAGATCAGTTGCCAAAAGGAAACTTTGTGGAGTATATACAATTAATGATAACAATCAAGTCCCTCAGCTGCAATAAAGGTGATAGGCTTCCAGGAAAATTAAATTGGCATTTTAGTTCTTATTTTGTACTTCGAAAAATGTTATTTGTGTTTTCCTTTCTGTAGCTAGTTTTTGCTGCTGTAAGCTATTTATTTAATCTCCTTTTTGCCTCTGATTGCTGTGCTCCTCCCTAAGCTCATATTTTACAAGAGATGCTGATTTTAAATCTGATAATATTACAGCATGCCAAGAAGTACTTGGTACTACAATCATTGGAGGAACAATACCAATGCAATTGTTAATATCAGCATTTTGTTTCTACTTACCGATCTCCAGTTTTTCGAATATCACTATTCGCTAACCCTTTCAAAATACGCACCATACATTTCTTCAATAAATGACCATTGGCCATTGAATATGTGACTTATACAATTATTATTATTATTATTATTTTCCAGAATTTTATTGAATATAACTAAAAAAATTACAATAAAATTATGGACGAGTCATCCATCACAACAGCTAGATTCTATGCTTAATCACTACTGTTGTATACTAATGTATAGGCTACTTGGAACAATGGTACATAATGAACTTAGTGGATCTAAGCGAAACAAAAAATTATCTAAAGTACTGAATCAAAAGTACTGAATAGACCGGCTACTCTAGCCTATGGACCTGTGAAAAATATGATTGAATCCCAAATGTCACCTATCGTTCTCACAGTATTGTCGAAAATCCTCTTGTTTCTCTCTATCCATATCGTCCAAGGTGCTGCCATTACAAATAGTTTCCAGATCACCCTCTTTTTTTCCATGTTAACCCCGAAATTCCATTTGATAAGTATCAGATCAGCCCAACGTCTGAGTAATGCACCCCATAAGCCAAATATAAACATAATTCTATCTCAAATTCCTTTAGCCAGTTCACAATGAATCAGTAAATGATCAATGATTTCATTAGCATTTTTACACATGATACAACATGATGGGGGAAATACACCAAGAATGCCTCTTTAGTGTAGCAAATCACAAGTGTTAACCTTCCCCAAAGAGACCAATCATGCAAAAACTTTGACTTTTGAAGGAAACACACCCTTCCAAATGAATCAAATAATAATTTTTAAGCTTACTATTTAAAGCTAGGCACTCATAATCCGACTTCACACGTCTTCACCCTACTTCATGGTCTCTTTATTTGTTATCTCTACAACAATCTAATTGACAGAAGTCTTCTTTTTTCTGGAATGATATCACAATTTTAAAGTTAAACATAAATATGGATGAGAATTATTATTAAATGTTTTATACATGAAAGCCTGCATTATCTTTTTAACTTTCTTTGTTCCTCATTTTCGGTCAAAAATGTAATAAAACAGCAGCAGATATACAAATTTCCATGTTAGATCATTAATCATTGTAGTATACAAATATCAAGTAGCATATACACATAGAACCATGGCCCAATGTCTTCCATTGGTTTGATGTTAGCATCATACCCGTGTATCATCAGATCCTGATAACAAGAGAGAGCCTGCTGAGTTCCAAGCCACTGAATTTACGCAACCATGATGCCCCTGTGAAACAATGAATAACCCCTTCAGGTTGCTAGCTTTGCATATACATCAATCACTATTCGCCACTATGCATATGCATGCGTATAGTGACATGAGACAACGCCAACTAGCAACAATCAGTGAATCAGAAACAAGCATAAAAACAGATGCAGAAGCCTAAAACTCTGCAAAGTTACAGAAAACTGCAAACTTCGAACCGAAAGTAAATCATTTCTATCACGTCACAATACAATACAATGTCCATGACACTATTTCCAAAGAGATCTCTTATTCCTACTATTGAACTGATGGAATAGGACATAATTCTACAGAGCATATACCAATAATATTAGAGAATAACAATGTAACTGGGCAAGGAGCTACTTAAGCCCGTTTGATGTACATTATAATGAGAAATTGATGTATTGAATAGTGATTTTTTGGAGATTTTGTGGTTCAAAAGTATGGAAAAGTTTTGGGTATGTAGAATATTTTATTGTGTGAATGGGTGGTTGAAAATGAGTTTGAGAAGAAAAAGTGATTTTGAAAAATGAGAGTCAAACATAGGCTAAATAACCAACATGTGACTCTAATAGCATCATAAAAAATACCTGATTTACGTAGTACCAATACCAAGTTACTTAGCAAGGATTCAAATAAAAATGAACCTAAAATTGAAAGTAAATGGACATTGTCTTCTTTAGGAAAATACACTACACTTCAACAAAAAGTCAGTGTCAAAAGAAAATCATGCGAGAAAGATAAAGTAATATCAATAACTAGAACACGTAGGAAGGTCATTCCACGCAATATCACGGTAAAAGAAAACCCACATTATCCTACTTCATAAAATGCAACATCTGAAAACATATAAAGGACAGTCAACTTTTTCCTTGCACACATAAATATGCTATATTCATCCCTACACCAGTGACGGCAAAATATCCCACCCTGACCTGAACCAAACCGAGCCTCCAACCTAATGGGACGAAAATTAATTGCCCCAGTTTTGGCAGGGCAGGGAGACCTGAATAGGGTCACGAGGGTGCCCCGCCCCCGATCTGATCCACTTGATTATTTAAAAAAAATATACGAAAGCCCATTACCCAAAATCCAAACCCAATCAACCATAGTCTAATAATCTAATATAATAGAAAAAAATCACTTAAAATAAATAAATAATAATAATTTCCAAACGGGGTGTGGCTGCCCCTTGCCACCCTGAAAAACAATGGGCGCAGGGCGAGTCAAAGAGGGGGAAAAATTTCATGGGGCAGGAGTACCTGCCCAAAACTTACATGCAGTTCTCCCTTTCCTCACTAGTGACAAACCTGACATCCAGGGCAGCCCAGATCCCCCTTTCCCAACCGACAATCAAAGAAGAATAAAAATACGCAAGTTTTGGCATGACAACTTGAGGAAGTATGGAAACTATGAGTTATGCGAGAAAAATTTGCAACTACATTCAAGAGGGGGAAAAATTGAACCTAGATTTAGCATATCCCGAGTTGTCACACAGACAGCATAGTCCTGGTTTCTACTAAAAAGAAATGGTAACAAGGTTTATAAAAGAAACTTTTGGCATAACCAAAATGCTTACATACTATGCACACATAATTTACACATGATCCTTTCTAATATATCCCTCCATCTCAACCATCCATTCTAGCGAATTCTCAATACACGAGGTTCAATTCACATTGAATTTCGGACACCAAAGTTACTATATGAAAATTAAGATAAGAACATTATATAAAGATCGGCAAAGAGGACTTGAAGAAACAAAGGAGAAATATGAATATAACAAAATTAATTAGAAAATTGTGAAATAAAATATACTAATTCATAAAACTTGCAAAAATAACTCAGATGTTGGGTCAAATAAATTGAAGTCCAATATCAATATTTCAAAGCTTTGAATAAAATGGCTGTTTCAACATCACATCAGTACTATTCAGGTTGATAAAATTAAAACAAAGGCCTGGAATTATTTGTAAGTAAAAGCACGCGTTTCAGGTTCTTTCTTTCCAACTCTATTGCATTCATAGCTTCAAGATAGCAGTTGCATCTCAAAGAAAATGCAGCAATGAAATGACTCCACAAACCATCAACTCACTGAAGATCAGTAGGGCAATAAACCAAACAAGCATATAATGGTTTAAGGCAGTGGTCTAGTTATTTACATGCTTTACTACATGCCTCACCTCATTCAGTGCACCAAAAGAATGTAAAAGGTTATGAATTATTTCAACATTAGAGAAAATAAAATGGATTCTGAAGTAAATAATAGTATGTTTTTAAAAACTGCAAGCATAAGGATAACAGTAAAAAAAATCACCTCCAGTTCTCTTTCCAAGGAGAGCCTTCGCACAAGTGAAGAGTGCATTTGCAAAACACTACTAAAATCCTGTACATAAAAGTACAAAGTAAGTGCACTAGCATCTACACGCAATAATTATGGAAGCGGAAATCAAATCTTCGCATTTGACTGGATACAAACTAAAAATATTTACTGCCCATTGAAAGAAATTTAAGTCCCATACTCATACTTCTTGCTACACATATGACTATCTCAACTTGAGATGCTCCACAATTTCCATTCCGGAGTTGTGACATCTCCAGAAAGGAGATAGAAAGCTCAACGAGGACAACACTTCATTCCAAGGATCAGGTCATCATTCACATTTTTTTCTGTTACAAATTCCGGAATCTAGCATATGTGAGAAAATTGAGGCAAGACTTTATTGTATTATTATGAACGAACTCAATAACCTTTCTCATTTTAGTTCCTCCATTTCCAATTACAACAATTATTTTTCCCACAAAACAGTTACAGAATGAAAACTTCAAGCAACTGAATATCAAAATCGCAACTCAAAACAGCAACCAAAACCCCAATTTCTATGCACCAAAAAAGAAAATTGGAATACCATCCCTATGAAATCCAATTCAAAAGATAATTTAATGCAGAAAAGGAAAGTGAGATTATTTTTATACATTATGAACGTTGAGAGAGCGACGATTAATCAACTCAGTGATGTTGCCGTCGTGAAAACAAAGCGTTTCCATTTCAGATAAGCTTCAGGAATCCTGGCACTATTTTAGCGTTGGAGTTGGGAGATTTAAGGTAGTGAATATGACGAATTTCTTTGTAATCATTCACGGAAGCGTCACGAAGTTCATTGATTTCTTTTCTTCTCTGTTTTTTGGTAATTTATTATTTTGCCTACAGAATTGACGCCTCTACGTGGGTGTACATCAGTGCCTAGTCTGGATGGAGCGGCCTTTCAAAGTCAGGCTCAGTCAGGTCCATGAAACGGTGTCGGGCCGATCTGTTTTATTTTGGGAAAAGCACATGACTATACCATTAAAATTTGGGAAAAGTACATAACTATACAACTAAAATTTTCATTTTTTAAACATAATAAATTTAAATTTTTTTTGTAAAAATCAGGTCTTAATATGTTAATTAATTAATACAATATTATAATAATTATAATGAGTTGACAAAGAAAGATATAATATTAAATAATAAAATAAAAACAATATCTAATCCACAACCACTCCATCCCAATCTAACCCTCCACCCACCCCACCCCGACACTCATCCCACCCCACTGGCACCCACCCCACCCCACCCCATAAAATAACTTTTTTCCTTATACTTTTCCACACTCACCCCCACCCCCAAAACCACCTTACCCACCCCACACAACACTCCTCCCCAACCCCACCCACCCACGCACCCAACCACCCCGCCACCACTCACTCACCCACCAACCCCACCCCACCCCACCACACCACACCACACCACAAGAATGATGTTACTTCTATTTTTTTCTCCCCCCACCCACCCACTAGTCCCATCCCATCACACCCACCCACTAGTCCCATCCCATCACACCCACCCACCCACCCACCACTCCATCCCAACCCAATCCAACTCAACCCCGCACTCACCTCACCCCACCCCGTCAACCCATCCCCACCCCTATCCCACCCACCCCACCTCAACTCAATAAATGAATTTTTTCCTTCTACTTTTTCACACTCACCACGAACCCCGACACCAACTTATCCACCCCACCCCATCGCACCCCTCCCCAACCCCACCCCACTCACCCCCACTCACACACCCCACCTCAAATCAATAAATGATTTTTTTCCTTCTACTTTTTCACACTCACCCCCACCCCCACCCCTGACACCAACTTATCCACCCCACCCCACCCCTCCCCTCCCCAATCCCAACCCAACCCAACCCACCCCCACTCACCCACCCACCCCTACCAAACCACACCACAAAAATAATTTTACTTCTATTTTTTTCTCATCTCAGACACCCACCCACCCACCCGTCCCATCCCACCCACCCCACTGCTCCCCAAACCCAACCCACCCCTAGTCCCACCCCACCCTATCCCACCCGCACCTCACTCAAAATGATTTTTTTCTACTACTTTTCCACAACTCGCCTAGACCCTACCATATCCTACCACGCCACCTACCCCAACCCCACCCACCCCACCCAAAATTAATTTTTTTGCACTAATTTTCGACTCCCCCATCAGCCTTGCCCCAGACCCTCCCCCAACCCACCTCACCAAAAATGATTTTTTTTTTACTACTTTTCCACTCATCCCCAACCCCACCCCACCCAAAATTAATTTTTTCTCCTAATTTTTCACTCCCCTACCCACCCCCGCACCGACCCTACCTCGCCACCCACCTACCCACCCCCACCCCATCCTACCCCACCAAAATATGATTTTTCTTCTATATTTTCACACCCCACCTTAACAACCCCACCAGACCCCACCCTAGCAACCCCACCACAACCCACCCCACCCAAAAATGATTTTTCTTCTATTTTTTCACACTTCACCTCAACCGCCCCATCCTATCCCACCATACCCCAATCCAAAAATGATTTTTCTTCTATTTTTTACACCCCTCCCAACCACCTCCACTCCATCCAAAAATAATTTTTCTTCTATTTTTTTACACTTCCCCTCAACCGCCACACCCCACCCCATCACACCGCACCGCACCCCGCCACCCACCATACCCCATCAAAAAATTGTTTTTCTTCTATTTTTTCACACTTCACCCCAACCACCTCATCTCATCCCACCCCACCCCACCCACGCACCCACCCAAAAAATAATTTTTTTCTACTTTTTCCAACCCCCAACCCAACCTAGACCCCCACCCTACCCACCCACCCACCCACCCCACTCCAAAAAAATGATTTTTTTCTTCTACTTTTCCCCACCCTAACCCACCCTACCCTACCCCCACCCACAAAAAAATGATTTTTTTCTTCTACTTTTTCAACCTCGATCCCCCCCCCCCACCAACCCACCACTTCGACCCTACCTCACCACAAAAAAATGATTTCTTCTACTTTTTCTAGCCTCACCCGACCTCTACCCCACCATCCCCACCCCCAAAATCACAGTCAGTCACGTAAGTTGACACGAGATCGCTGTTAAGTCACACAGAGTCACAATTACAAATTTAGTTGTAAAATCTCACCCCTCCAAAGTCACAGTTGGTCACATAAGGTCAAAGTTCGATCACACAAAGTCGCAGTTTGGTCAAACGTGGTCACAGTTAGGTCACAGGAGGTCACAATTAGGTCAAACGAGGTCACGGTTAGATCACACGTGGTCACAGGTCGATAGCATAAAGTCACACTTCGTTCTTACAAAATCACACTTCGGTCACACATAGTCATATTTGACACAATTGTAGGTCACATCACGTCCTCGTCCAATGGTCACACCAAGTCACAGTTGGTCACAAAAAGTCACAGCTGATCACACAAGGTCACAGTTTGGTCACACAAGGTCGCAGTCCAGTCACACGAGGTCACAATTCGCTTACATAAAGTCACAATTCGATCACATAAGGTCACAGTTCGATCACACGAGGTCACAGTTGGGTCACATAAAGTCACAGTTCGATTGCATAAGGCCACAGTTCGATCATACGAGATTACAATTCGATCACACAAGGTCACAGTTAGATCATATAAAGTCAAATTTCGATCGCGGGAGGTTACAATTCGCTCACAAAAAGTCACATTTCGATCACACAAAGTCATATTTAACACAACTGTAGGTCACATCACATCATCATCAAATGGTCACACAAAGTCACAATTGATCGCAATTAATCAATATTTTAGTCACATTTACCTAATAATTGGTCACATCCCTTACTCGTCACAAGTCGCACAAAGTCACAATTAGTCAATATTTTGATGACATTTACCTAAAAAATAATCACAATCACCTATAATCGATCACAATATATCACCCCACCCCCCCACCCCACAAACCCCCATAAAGTCACATTTTGATTGCACAAAAGTCACATTTTGATCACACAATGTCGCAGTTTGGTTACACAGGGTCACAGTTCGGTCACATAAGGTTACAAACCAGTCCCATAAAGTCACGTTCGATCACATGAGGTCATAACTCGATCACACAAAGTCACAACTCGATCACAAATAGTAGTATTTGACACAATTATAAGTCACATCACATTCTCATCAAATGGTCACACAAAATCACAATTGGTCACAATCAACCATAATTGCTCACAAATTATTTATTTATTGATCACGACTTACGCATTTATTGGTCAAAGTTAGTCAATATTCTTATCACATTTACCTAATAATTGGTCACAATTAATCATAATTGATCACATATTATTTATTTATTATTTTTGTCATAATTAACTAATAATTGGTCAAATTTCGTATTCATCACAAGTCTCACAAAGTCACAAATTTTGATCACATTTACAAGATAATTAGTCACGATTACCTTACAATTGGTCACAATCACCCATAATTGGTCATGTGTACTATTAAAGTCACCCGCCCCCAATCCTGCCCCTTCCTAACCTAAACCCTTTCATCCACCACCCACCCCACCTGCAGATACTCCCCACTACCACCTTGCCATCGCCAAACCACCACCACCTACCTAATCGTCATAGCCATACCCCCAACAAACCCACACCTTACCACCATGGAACCACCACTACGGCACTACCAAACAAAAAAACTCCACACCATTAACATCGCCGCAGCCTCAACCACCACCACCACCACCAACTCCATACCATATCCAAATTCAAATAAAAAAATTCATCCAACAACATAAATCAAGACTAATTCCTCACGTCCACCGCAATATCTTTAAATCACCATCAACATTGTACCACTACCGCACACTGCCTCACGTCCACCACAAATGAAAAAACACTGACCAAAGAACTGGTAAGCTTGGAGAACACGGTGAGAGGGCCATTGCAGATTGAAAGAGAGCTCGAAATGTTTCTTCCAATAATCTGAGCCTAGAGGGAATGATTTCTCCCCAAAAAAACTCTCCAATTAGACACTTTGCTATCTCCATTCATTCTCCCATGTACATGATATAAACGTACATCCTCATCATCTGCCTCTTCACTATCGATCTGCTCTGCTCCCAACATACATCCTCATCATCTCCTCCAACGCCTCCACCCCAAAAACAATACCAACATGGCCAATCACCACTGTTCAGTACTAATTCATCTGCTATTGGAGCTACTGCGCGTCATCATCATCATCATCGTCCATAGCCACAACTAGAGCTACTACCTCCTCAACCTACGTCGATGCTAGTGGCAATCTCGCCGATGGAGATCGCACATGCAACAACGATCTCGCCGCTGGATCGACGCTGCTACACCGCCTATCGTCTGAGTGGAACGAGGGTAAAGAGATGGTAGAGAGAGATGTTGCCGATCATCGGTGGAAACGTGGGTTAGAGATAGGGCTATGGTCGATTTCTCGAATTGGTACTCGGTGGGTTTCTGATTTGGTTGATTTGATTATGATTATAACTTAATTAGTTACTAGGATATTTAATTAATAAATATTAAGTACGTATTTTGCACCTGAGTTGTAAAAAGAGTTTTATCTATACTTTATTTTTAAAATAGGAACTTAGAAGGTAGGGTTTCATGTAATTTTCCCTTAAAATTTTTACTTTTTAAACAAAACAAGTTTAGAGGGATGTATTTAATTGGGACTTTTAAAGACTTTAAAAGTTTAAGTGTATTCAATTGAGACTTTCTAAAAGTTTAGATGTATTCAATTGAGGCTTTTGTAAACTTTTAAAATGTTTCTAAAAGTCAAGGTGTATTCAATTGAAATTTTTTAAAGTCTCTACAATTACTATGGTATTCAAATTGAGAGTGGCTTTTAGAGACTTCTCTAATGACTAGACTTTCAGAGAATTTTGGTTAGAAATGACACATAATTAATCTCAAAAACAATCTCTCATCTACCTTGAGAGTTGTCAAGACTCCAAGATATCACCCCACCCCACCCCCACCCCCACCCAAGCAAAGATCTCATTTTCACCCCACCCTGCCACACCAAATCATGCCAACTAACATATCTTCTTTCCCCACAATTTCAACACCACAGATTTATGTATTCTAATCCATTCCGCAATTTTTAAAAAAATAAAATAAAATAAAAAAATTGGATTCATTAGATGGAGTTGTCACTGTTGATTTAGAAGGTTTCCAAGAATTAAAAAATAATAATAGTAATAAATAAATAAATAGAAGACAAATGTTGAACCAAAATTATCAGATCATGAAAGTGAATATGAGTTTTTATTATTATAATATTATTCGATAATCTAACATAAAAATGTTGAGTCAAACTTAATAAAATTTAAAAAAAAAAAATTGAATCAGACTATGAAAGTGAATAGAAATTTTTATTATTTTTTGTTATTCTAACTTAATTGATCTGACATAATTTTTAAAAAAAATTTAAAATAATTTTTTATTGATATGAGAAATATGATTTATTTCATTATATTCCCCGGATAATTTGGATATACAAGAATTTGTTTAAAATATTACATTTTATGTGTTTTTCTTTAACAAATGAAAGTTTTTGAAGTCTCTGAAAGTTTTAAAAATATATATATAGAATTCTAGAAGTCTACAGAAATTCAGGGAGGACTTTTATTAATTCTTAGAAAATCCATAGAAGTTACTTGAAAGTTCATGAAATTCACAGAAGTCACTCACTTAAAAAAGCTTTTAAAAGTTACAATTGAATAAACCTCCATTAAAGATTTTTTTAAAAAATCAGGTTTTAATTAGTTAATTAATTAATATTATAATAATATTATAATAATTATCATTTATATATTAAATTAAAACTTATATAATATTAAATAATAAAATCAAAACAATATCTAATCCCCAACCCCTCCACCCCAACCCACACACTCCAACCAATTCAAAAAATGACTTTTTTCCTTCTATTTTTCCACATTCACCCCTACACCCAATCCACCACCCCCCCACTCATTCCCAACCCCAACCCCACCCACCCAACCACCCCACCACCCACCCCCACCCTACCCCACCCAATGTGATTTTTCTTCCATATTTTCACACCCTACCCCACCAACCCCACCACAATCCACCCACTCAAATATGATTTTTCTTCTATTTTTTCGCACTTCACCTCAACCGCCCCATCCCACCCATCTCCACCGCACCCCACCCAGTCCACTCATCCAAAAATAATTTTTCTTCTATTTTTTACACTTTACCCACCCCACCTAAAAATGATTTTTCTTCTATTTTTTCACACTTCCCTCCAACCGTCCCACCACATCCCACTGCACCCCGCCACCCACCATACCTCATCTAAAAATGATTTTTATTCTATTTTTTCATACTTCACCCCAACCACCCCATCTCAACACCACCCTACCCTAATGTACCCCACCCCACCCACCCACGCACCCACCCATCCCAAAAATAATTTTTTTCTTCTACTTTTTCCGACCCCCAACCCGACCTCGACCCCCCTACCCACTCGCCTCCTCCTAAAAATAACTTTTTTTTCTACTTTTCCCCACCCGGACCCACCCCACCCCACCCTATCCCCACCCACCCAAAAAAATATATTTTTCTTCTACTTTTTCAACCCCAACCCCCACTCCACCCACCCACCCCGACTGCACTTCACCACAAAAAATGATTTCTTCTACTTTTTCTAGCCCCACCCGACTTCTACCCCACCCACAAAGTCACACTCAATCACGCACGGTGACACGAGATCGCAGTTAAGTCACACGAGGTCACACAGAATCACAATTACAAATTTAGTTGTAAAATCCCACCCCTCCAAAGTCACAGTTGGTCACACAAGGTCAAAGTTCGGTTACACAAATCGCAGTTAGGCAAACGAGGTCATAGTTAGGTCACAAGAGGTCACAGTTAGGTCAAACGAGGTCACGATTAGATCACACGAGGTCACAGGTCGATCACATAAAGTCACACTTCATTCTTACAAAATCACAGTTCGGTCACACATAGTCATATTTGACGCAATTTTAGGTCACATCATGTCATCGTCCAATGGTCACACCAAGTCACAGTTGGTCACAATCTATATAATTAGTCACAATCATTCATAATTGATCACATATTATTTATTTATTGGTCATAATTACCTAATAATTGGTCATAGTCATCAATAATTGATCACAATTTATTTATTGATTGATCACAACTTACTTGTTTTCTTGATCACATTCCGCACTTATCATAAGTCGCACAAACTCACAATTAGTCAATATTTTTATCAATTGATCAAAATTATCATATAATGGGTACATATTATTTTTTTATTAGTCATAATTTACTCGTTTCCTCAATCACAATTAGTTAATATTTTTGTCACAATTACCTAATATTTGGTCACATTTCGTATTCTTAGTGTTCTTGGTCACATCCCCCATTTCTCACAAGTCACAACTACTAAATATTTTTGTCACATTTACCTAATAATTGGTCACATCCCGTACTTGATCACACAAAGTCACGATTTGAACATACAAGGTCACAGTTCGGTCACACAAAGTCTCAGTTCGATCACACAAGGTCACAGTTGAATCACACGATGTCAAAGTTCGGTCACATGTGTTACCAAACTGTGACCTTCTGTGATCAAACCGTGACTTCGTGTGACCGACTGTAATTTTATGTGATCGAATTGTGACTTTGAGTTATGAAATTTTGCAACTAAACCAATTGTGATCTATGTAGCGACCGAGAAATTTCTGAATTTATAATAAATAAATATTTTATTATCTAAAAAACCGTGTCGCTATAATTTAACTCATTATTTAAAGTTCATGTACGTCGTTTAGTCAAGTTATAAATTTTGAGCCGAAAATAATAGATTTTCAGTCCAACTTGATTTTACGTCCAATAAATTCAAAATCTATTTTTAAAACCCAATTTCATTTTTTTGTTCAAATTAAAATTTCCAGATAATCTTATTTCAAAAACTGGAGTTTATCATTCTATCAAAAAAACTTCAAATTTTAAATTCGCCATTTTATCTTGACAATCATGATCATCATCATATCAAATATTCACTTAACCAAGTCAATCTATCTATAGTTACAATTCGAAACCAAACCAAAGACTATCTGCCTAGCTATTTTAATTCCTATTCCGCGATCATATTCTTCACGTCACCACCTCTGAATTCAGGTATCCTCATCGCTCATTTCTGTTTCTTCATTATCATCACCGTAACCACCTCAACTGCCACCACAGCCATCTCCTAAAGATCAGCAAAACTCAAATCAAAAGCCCAAACATATAAACCCACAATCCCAGAAGCTTATTACATACGTCAATCATCAATTTTCGCTGGGGAAACCCGCGAAAAGAGCCTCGGTATGCCACAAAAACCGCACCCAAAATCAGCCCAAAACTCCATTTTTCTTGCTTACCCGGGTTCCCCATTGCCTGTGCTCTGCGCCGGTGGTATTATCGCCGGCATGGCCGTCGGCGATCGGTCATAGAGGAGGGCGTCCGCCTCCCCTCACTCTTCTTCTCTCCCTCGGTCGATACGTAGAGAGAGAAAGGAGAGTGTATGTATATATATATTTTATATATAACCTTGTTTGTTTCAAAATTTTCTCTTAGGTCCTCAGCTTCTTCATTTTAATTGTTTCAGTCCCTAAACATGTTTTAAATGTAGATAGTTCAGCCCTAAGTTCCAAAATCTTCATTCTAGTCCCTGATCATTTTAACCAGCGTTTTAATAAGTCCTTTAATTTTCGAAAAACTCTATTTTTGTCCCCAGATTTTAAAATCATTCATTTTAAATCCAAACTTTAATTTTATTTCAAACTTTGAATTTCTAGAGACTAATTCAAATCTTATTTTATTTTGGCTAAACGAGACGTACGAAGATCTAGAGAACTGAAATATATTTTCTCGCTCAACCACGCTCTTAGGGAATTGAAGTAGACTCGCCCCCATTAATTTGTTTACATTTTAATTGCACGTAATTATATGCTTCATGTGACTTATGTGCATTATTTGCATAAGATGAGATGAGAATTTATATTTCTTATGAAATATTTGTGTTATGAGCATGCCATAACTTATATGCATTTTAAATACATGAAACGAGACAAGATTATGATTTTGTTTTGCTTTGACATAACTTATGTGCATTTATTGCATGAGACGAGACTACCCACACCCTATGTTACGAAAGCCTATTATTATGATGAAGTTGTCACTATATGATTGAATGTTTATGTGTTCAATTTTTATGTAAATTTATTAATCGGCGATGAGTCTACTGAGTATTTCAATGAAATGCTCACCCCTTTTTAACAACAATTGCAGATATCGGAGATGGAGGCGAATGATGGGCAGGCTGTGGCATTAATAATTGAATAATTAGATTTCATTATTGTTTCAGTTGAATAATCACATTTTGAGAAATGTTAAGATTTTGAACTATTATCTTTTATTTGAAATGTCTTAGCAAATATTATTTCATCAAATTTGAGAATATTGAAATTTATCAGTTTTTGAATTTATTTAAATAAATCTTGCCAATTAAAAATGTTATTTTATTCCGCATAATATTATTTCAAAAATTAGACGAGACGATGACGTGACGAGTCGGGTGATTAGAACCCGGTGCGTCACAATCTAACTGTGACCTCGTGTAACCTAACTGCGACTTTGTGTGATCAAACTATGACCTTGTGTGACCAACTGTGACTTTAGGAATGATTGAATAGGTGGATGGGGTTTTACAACTAAATTTGTAATTGTGACATTGTGTGACCTGTTGTGACTTTGCATGTGGGGTGGGGTGATCGAATTATTAGGTAAGTGTAACCAAAATGTCAACTAAATGTGACTTTGTATGACTTGTGACGAGTAGGGAATGTGACCAATTATTAGGTAATTGCGACAAAAAATATTAACTAATCGTGAAAAAAAAAAGTAAGTTGTGACCAATAAATAAATAATATGTGACCAACTATAAATGATTGTGACCAATTATATTAGATGTTGTAATCATCTATAACTTTGTGTGACAATTGGACGAGGAAAAGTAGAACAAAAAAATCATTTTGGGTGAGGTCAATTTGTTTGGTGGGGGGCGAGGTATGGACGGAGTGTGGAAAATTAGAAGAAGAAAAATCATTTTTGGGTGTGGGGTTGATGGGTGACTGGTGTAGGGTCGAGACGAGGTGTGGAAAAGAAAAGAAAAAACATTTTTGGGTGGGGTGGGTAGTGGTGGGATTGCTGGGTGACGGGCATAGGGTTGTGATGGGATATGAAAAAGTAGAAAAAAATTATTTTTGGGTGGGGTCAGTTGGTTGGGTGGGTGGCCGGGTAGGGTCGGGAGCTAGGTGGGTGGGGGTGTGGAAAATTGAAGAAAAAAATCATTTTTGGGGGGTGGGTAGGAATGGGATGGGTGTGTATGGTGGGTAGTTGCAAGGAAGGGTAGGTTCTGGGTGGGGTGTGAAAAAGTGGAAGAAAAAAATTATTTTTAGGTGGGGTTGGGTGAGGTTGGGTCGATTGGTTGGGTAGGTAGCGGTAGGGTCGAGGGCGGGGTGGGTGTGGAAAATTAGAAGAAAAAATCATTTTTGGATGGGGTGGTGGGGGCTAGGGTTTAGATGGGGTGGATGGCGGGGTAGGGTGGGAAAACACATTGAGAGATAAAAAAAACTTATTTTGTGGGGATGGGGTGGGCAGGGTGGTGCGGGGGGTTGGTAGGGGCGTGGAAAAGTAGAAGGAAAAAAATCATTTTTGGGGTGGGGTGGGTAGGGTAGGGTGGGAGTAGGTGGAAAAGTAGAAGGAAAAAAATCATTTTTGCAGTGGGGTGGGGGCAAGGCGGGCGGGGTGGTTTCGTGGTCTGTGGGTAGAATAAGATCAATTTGTCACTTTGCGATGAGGTGGGGTAGGTTCGAGTGGGGTTGGGTTGGGGTGGGGGTGGGGAAGTGTAGGAAAATATCGAGAGAAAATAAAAATAAACTTATTTTTGAGGTAGCGTAGGTGGGCAGGGTGGGTGGGATCGGGGAATGTGGCTAGGTTGAGATCAATTTGTCACTTTGCAATGAGGTTGGGTAGGGTCGAGTGGGGTTGGGTTGAGTTGAGTTGGGGTGGGGTGGGGTGGGATAGGGAAGTGTAAGAAAATATCGAGAGAAAATAAAAATAAACTTATTTTTTGGGTGGGGTAGGATATGGGTGGTGAGGTGAGGTGGGTGGGCAAGGTGGGTGGGGTCGTGGGATGTGGCTAGGGTGAGATCAATTTGTCACTTTGAGATGAGGTGAGGTAGGGTCGAGTGAGAATGGGGTGGGTTGGGGTGGGGAATGATAGGAAAACATCGAAAGGAAAAAATAAAAATTATTCAGTAAAAAACTCGCTTCAAGCTCAGTTAGTCAAGGAATCCGGAGATAAGTTCACCTGTTAGAAGTTTCGATCTATGGTCTTTCTTTATTTAGTAACGAGCTTTGTTAAAGAGATTGGGGGGGCGGGCGGGGTGAGGGAGGCTGTGACATCAAAATTTGAGTTTTTGATTTAATATTATATTAGTTTTAATATAATATATAATAGATAATTATATTTGTCTTATATGTAATATTATATTTATTTTTAATTATTAAACACCTAATTAAGTGAATTAGCACCTGAAATTTAAAAAAAAAATTCACTCATAAGATTTTTGAATTGCATCTTTGAAATACAAGTTTCTATGTAATTTTCCCTTTTATTATTCGGGCGCTTGCAAAAATATACAATTTTTGGTATCATAATTGAAACTTACTTCATTTTAAAATATCGTTAAAAAATACTTCAATTTTTTTTTACTGAAAAATACTGCTTTTGTCAAATATCATGTAGTATCACAACATGATACTTGTGATACTTTAAAATTTTTGATATCAAAACATGAAAGTTTATCATATTTTTATGATACTTTAGGCGAAACTTTAGTATCATATCTTGAAATTTTACACTTTTTTTATGATACCATATACAAATTTAACCTCAACCACACTCCTAACACAAGCATACTGCCAACCTCCATCATCATCATCATCGCACCAAACTCACCCAAAATTCTTCTTACTTCCACACAACCTGCAAGTTCACCATCCCCACCAATGTCTAATTCACCAACTAGTTCACCAGCTCCACCATCCAATGCTCTTGCAAGATCAATGCCTCTGTCTTCGTTTAGTGATCTTCTTGCACGTAGTAACAACAGAAAAAATTTCTTCATTCATTTTGCTTCTCGCAATAGAAAATGCAAACAGAGACCCAGTTAAATGCGGTATGTTCATAATTTTCAACTCAATTGGGTACTTCACATCTGTTCAGAAACTTCGGGCTCGTGGTTACTGTTCATGCAATTTCAGTAACGATTGGGCCTTGAGTTTTGGGTCTTCTTCACAGTTTTGAATGCTTATTCTTCGATGCCCAATCTGAAATTTTCTTTTCTTGGTTGGTTTTCTTGCAGCTTTTGGCTTCGGTTGTGTGTTGGGTGTGTAAATTACACTCGATTATGTTGTTGGGGGAAGGATGGTGGTGGTTCGGTAGTGCTATGGAGGTGATTCGGTGGTTGATGCGGGTGGTGATGGTGGTGGCTCAATGGTGGGTGGTGGCGGGGGGTTGATGTGGGCAGTGGTGGGTCGACTGTGGATCAATTGTAAGTGAAGCCATGGAAGAAGATGACGTGATAAGAAGCTGGGGAAGAAGATGGATGCAATATTTCTCAGTTTAATTCAATTGCATAGTATTCTTCAATTTGGTGTTCTTTTTACAGTGCCCAGGACAATTAATCCTTATTATTATTTTTTTGAAATTTATAAATAGATTTTGAAAAAGTTTCGTTGGCAAAAATTCACATATAACCAACAAAAATAAAACAATTCATGATACACTACAATATATTTTATATACTACAAATACTGATTATTATAATAAAATAAGTCAAAATCACTTACTCCTATAATTTCTCTAATTCTTGTAACTGAAAGACATTATTCAATTAAGAACAAAAAACCATTAAAGCTCACGAGTTATGTGGTCTTTGCTATCAAATGGGATTTTTTTTTTCTTTTTCCAACCTAGAATATTTTGCTTTCCATATTTAGACACTTAGCCTCACATTCCTGAGTTTTCTTCTATAAGTTGGAAAGTTGAAAAACTTATCCATCAACGCGATTACTTATGTTGAACTTTAAAGTTGATGTGCACTAAAATGGTAATAACCGAACTCCTTTCACAACTTGGACCCAATCTTTAACAAAGTTATTCTAGTGACAAAAGTGGAACCTCGAGGACTTATGGCACCCCAAGCCCTCTATACACCCAATGGCAGATCTAGATACTTTGTTCAGTTAGGGTGGACATCAATAAAAAATTCCAATTAGAGCTGACTTCAGTAAAATAAATATATATTTTTTTAGTTGCAATCCAAAAATGCAAAAAAAGTCAAACTAAATTTTTTTAGCCAAATCCAGTACGAGCGGCGAACCTACCTCGCCACGAGGTAGATCCTTCCCTGTATACACCCCAAACTTGTCCTTGGACCATTAAATTATCTGTCTTTTCGGGTTAAACATGTCCGCTTTAATAGGTGTTATATGTTCAGAACCGGCACTCATGTGTCGGATCTAATCCACACATCCTATTTTTAGCAAGATTCTGAGTCCATAGACTCTAAGCTCATCCAAAAATTGTAAACCTACAACCTTATCCATATTCCATTAACAAAACTTTCACGTCTTTTGGAATTCTTGAGTCTGTTAATCATCTAGGTAACCTAATTATACCCGCATTATATTACCTGCCTCAATAAATACTAGGGATGGCAAAAAAACCCGACCCGAACCCGTCCTGCCGACCCGTGGGGCGGGTTTGGGATGGAAATTGAAAACCTGATGAGGGTTCGGGTCGGGTCCAACCCGCCCCGTTATTGACCCGACCCGCTATAATATAAATTTAAAAAAAAGAATTGGAACTCGTTAGTTAATTCAAGACATTGTATAAGTTAATCATTAAATTAGAAGGATGAACATGAAGCCATTTATCACTTGGAACTCGTCATTTAATTTATAAAGTGTGATTTATTTATTTATCATATTGATTTTTGTCTAAAATCAATATGATAAAAAATGGAAGACTTACCAACTAAGGTAGTTGTTGAGCAACTCAATCACTCCATTCATTTTTTTTTTTTTTTTGGCATTTCATTCTTATTAACTAAATTGAAAATGGATCCAAGAATTAAAACCCATCAAAAAATTATCATTAGAATACATAACGATAGAGGGGAAAGAGAAGAGAAGAGAAAAAAAAATCCGGGTCGCAAACGGGTCGGCAGAGGAACCCGCCCCGCCCCGGGGAAAACCCGACCCTCCCCGTATCTAGTGAGTTCGCGGGGCGGGTATGGGGTAGGTAATGGGTTCGCGGGGCGGAACGCGGAATGACCGACCCGACCCGTTGCCATCACTAATAAATACAAAGTTTTCGATCTTATTCAAGTACATGATTATTTTTCTGGTTCATAGCCTTATGTTTAATACTACATCTCTCTCTCTGGTAACTTTAACCATCGAAGGGCGACAGGGGTACAAATAACCATTTTTTTTCAAGTATTGAAGATCCAAATCGCGTTTGTTCGGTGATCACATTGAGGAGATCATACATGCAGATTTTTGGTAGCATCATTGGCGTCATTTGTGGGAGCACTACAGAAAGACATGGTTAATACACGTTCATGACCACCACAAATGAGTTCATCTGCTGAAGATCCACCTCATTCTAGGGACACACAGGTCCATCTGGAAGCACAACCAATGGTGACACACTGACTCAATTATTATCTAAACGTAGTCAGTGCCCGACATCGACACCGAAGGATTGGAACGTCTCTTAGGATCGACCTCAAGATAACGTCCACAATGGTGGTGGAGCGAGTTCTTCGGGAGTACCCCCCAACCACCTCCTCTAGGATAAACTTGAGGACCGCAGCCTTGACACTTCTTGAGCTCACAAGAATCATGGAGGATGGAATAATGGTAGAAATACGATAGAATGCTCAAGCTCCAGTCGATTTCACATCGTTAACACCTAAAGTCTTAGCTTATCTACTCACTGGAAGATTCAAATATCCCAGAATCAAAGGATATGATAGAATGGCTACTCGTTGAGTCACCTCAATGTGTATCGCGACATCATGAATTTACAAATTGTCCTAGATCAGGTGATGTGTAAGGCCTTTTCACAAATATTGACCAACGCTGCTTGAGATTGGTTCTTCACCCTTGAGCCCAATTGTTCACAAATCCTGCCAACAAGTTCTCCATTTTCTTTGCAAGTAGTAAGTGCATCAAGAAAATGATTGCATCCCTTATGAGGCTCAATCATGGAAAAAATGAGTCTCTACGTGATTTTATGACAAGATTTAACTCGAAAAGGCTTTATAACCCCGATCTACATATTACAATTGTTATATCTCCGCCCTCACCTATGCTATGAGATACAAATCCTTTAAGATGTCTTTGTCAAAGACCCTTACAAAGTCAGTAACCGAGCCCTTACCCTAGGTGTAGAAGTGCATCAATAAAGAGGAAACGATGTACCCTAGGAAAAATGACCCGACTACCGAAAAGTCAAATCCTAGAGAAAGCAAGCTCTAATATAAGAAACAGCATGACGATGGTGGAAAGTAAGATCAGACTCAAGAAAATTAAAGGCAAGACCCTCCTACATAATTCATGCATCGGAATGCCCCAAGGCCTAACATCCTCATAGAAATCAAGGACATGAAGGAGTCCCCTCCAGACGCACAGAACAAGAGCAAGTATTGTAAATTTCAGCGTAACCATGGACATACCACCAAGACATGCTATGCATTGCAGCAAGAGATTGAGTACTTGATAAAGAGGGATTTTCTCAAGTTTTATATTAGTAATGAAAATGGCTCAAGGAATGATCACACGAAATGGAGAACATCTGAGGGGAATAGCAAAAGCTACAATAGAAATAATAAATGTCATTGTTAAGTGCATTTTTATACACTTTTTATACCCTTAAACTAACAATTTTGGAATATCTTGAGCAAATATCTGCTAATTTACACATATTTTGTGTTTAAATAGGTTAACATCCAAGTTTACAAAAGGAATGAAAACTATGCTGAAATTGGGAGTGGGGGACCATTTCGTCACTTTCGAAAAGTTGCGGACCTGTTGTGTAATTAACTCAAGGACCAAATTGTAAAAGTTTAAAAGTTGGAGGACCTCAAATGCAATTTTTGAAGGACCTAATTGAAAGAAATTTGAATATGTGGGGACCAAATTGATCGACATTGAAAGATGTAGGACTATATTGTAATTACGAAAAGGACTAAGCTACATAAGTCATACCCGGTCGAACCATGCGAACGCGTGGTTTGAACCAGGTTGTCGTTTGGACCACGGCTAAAAAACAACCAAAACCAAAAGTTGGGCACAAAATTATCACCGCGCGGGCTTGTTTCTAAAAAAAAAATCTGGGCGAGACCCAGTCGACCCGGTTTAGCCCATTTCGCTGTTTTACGTGGATTTAAGCAATTTGGGGGGGGGGGTGGATCAAATTGGATCATGTATAAATAGTAATCATCCTCATTCAACTAGGGTTTATGTAAGTCCATGGCCTTTTTTATTTTTCTTGTATTTTCTCTCTTAAATTTTGCAATTTTAATGCAATGTTAAGTTAACGTTTTATGTTTTTGGTAGTATTTCTTTACATTCAAGTTTATTGTTGTTGTTTAAGCTTTTGATTTTTGTTATTTACTCACTTTTTCACCAAAAGTTCATATGTTTTTATTGCATTTAATGTTTTAAGTTTGGGTTGTTGGAGAAACTTGATGCGAAGTAAAGGAACTTGGGAGCATTCAACTCAAGAAATCAATTTAGAGGGGAGTTCTCTTTACTAGCTTATTTATATTCTTTCATTTGACTCTTTGTTGAAATGATAATATTAATTGTTATTGTTAAGTGTTCTTATTATTTTATTATGGTATAATTTTATGTTGTTGGAATGTTTGACTAGGTTAAATTCACTCAATCATTTAAGTTGTTTATGGGTTATTTGTTGTTTATGTTTATGTAATTATGATTAAGAATGTGTTTATGTTTATGAAGCTCCTAAATGTTTGTTAATATTTTGAGTTGTAAATGGAATTTGCTACACATGCTAAGTTGAACTTAGACCTTCTCATGTAATTTGGTTAATTGATTAACTAGAACTAATTGATTTTTAAAAGAAGAAATTAGTGTGGTTAAGAAAACTAAATTTATCTTGTCTTATGTTATGTTACTCATCTTAATTACCAAGTTTATGTTGCCATTACTTAACTCAAGTTAATTAGTTTTATCCTAGTTTTTATATTGTTATCTATTTGCTTTAGTTAACTACTTTTCATATTGCAATGTTTTTACTTATGTCACTTAATTAGTTAGTAATTCAAAATCAAACCAAATCTTTTGTGTTACTTGACTTTTCTTTTAAAATGAAATCAACAAGTTTAGCTACAAATCAATCAATCCTCCTGGGTACGACAACCTCTTTTCACTTTACTACTTGAACACGAAACGTGCACTTGCGGTATAAGAGACAACATGATGATGGTGGAAAGTAAGATCAAACTCAAGAAAATTAAAGGCAAGACCCTCCTACATAATTCATGCATCTGAACGCCCCGAGGCCTAACATCCTCATAGAAATCAAGGACATAAAGTATTCAAAGTGGCCATCAAGAATCGGGTCCCCTTCGGACGCACAGAACAAGAGCAAGTATTGTCAATTTCAGTGTAACCATGGACATACCACCAAGACATGCTATGCATTGCAACAAGAGATTGAGTACTTGATAAAGAGGGATTTTCTCAAGTCTTATATCAGTAATGAAAAAGGCTCAAGGAATGATCACGCGAAACGGAGAACATTTGAGGGGGATAGCAAAAGCTACAACAGAAACAATAAATGTCATCATTGGTGAGATAGCCTCAAAAGAAGACTCGCACAATGGGCTCAAGGTGTATGCCACGAAGAACTAAGGACCCCAATCTATTACCCTTGAGGACATCGTGTTCGGTTCAAAGGATATGAAAGGAGTGATCATTCCTCTTAACGACGCCATGGTCATAACAACAATCATAGCCAACTTTGAAGTAACGATGATCATGGTAGACAACGGGACTGTAGCTAACGTGTTATCCTAGAAGGCGTTCAAAAGGATGGGATATCGGTAAGTCGCCTCAAGCACATCAAACCCTTCTTCAAGTCTTCGGAGGAAGTGTTATCATGCCCAAAGGTATTACTGAACTTCCTCTTCACTTGGATTAGACCCAAAGCAGGTAATAAAAATCACAGTGCTCATGTAGTGCAAGCCCCCATGGCATATGTTGCGTGTTTTTCTTACTGCAAGTGTACGGCTCGAACAAGTAGTAAAGTGAATTCTGAGTCCACATATCGTACCTATGAGGATTGAGATAAATTACTTTTAAAATTACTAGCCTTAACCGAAAAGAGAAAAATCAAGTTGTTGTTTGTGTATTAAAATCTAAATTAACAATTAGAAATTACTATAAAAGCAAATTAAATCAAAGCAAACAATATTGAAAGAGTATTTTTGTTTTATGAATGAGAATACCATGTTAGGATCTAGAATCCACTTTTTATTCCATATTTTATATCTTGATTTAAACTTTAACAACAATTTATATAGAATGAAAATCAATGTTATTAAATTATTTAAGACTCTCTTTCGAGTGGAATAAAACCATATTCATAAACGTGATCACCCTATATTTCTATGACGAATACAAACAAATAGGAAAACATTGACGATTTATGAATAATTGAATATAATATAAAGTATAGCGGTATATTTCTATCCCACATCGAATGTTACGGCAATTAAAATATATTTAACGAATTCCTATTCTTTCCAATCTAAAAAATGTCACAAAAATCATACAATGATTGACCAAATAATTGTAGAAACACGAAGAACAGAACTAATTGTTCAAAATTATAAATTGTCTTTAGTTAAAACAAAAGTCAAAATAATAAATCCGAAAAATCAAAGGTTTATCATGATCTTAACATAATAAAATCTAGCCTAAAAATATAATTAAAGATAGACTACATGAATTGATATAATTTATCACCCTGGAAGTAAGAATGAATCTTGATGAAGGAGAGATCTTAAATTTTGAATTCTCAATCTTCAATTTGCGTCTACTTGAACTAATGTAGAACTCTCAACTTGTCTATATTTTCTCTCTCAAGAATTGTGTGTTTAAATTCGTCTAGCATCCTATATTTATAGGGAAGGTAGAATCCTTGTTCAATTGAGAAAAGTCATAAAATCTGGAATTGTTGAATCCGGGCCCAAAGAAAGGTATAGTGATCCACCAGCGAAGGCCCAATAGTGGCCCAACGGACCATGGCCCACAGCTAAAGGCCTAAAGTATCACCTGGGAAGAATGCCGAGGTGGTACGTCGAGCACACCTCTTTAAGCCGACCTGGTTAACGCCTAGCCGATGTGCTTTATACCCAGTCAGGGGGCTTTACGGCGCTGACCAGAAGAGAGATGGAGTCAGTGATGGGACACTACCTTTAACAAGACGTGACAGGCGCCCATCCCCTACGAAATGTAGCAATGATTACGGTTGAAAAGCAAGGTTGTCACCTCCATGAGCTGGGGTGATGACAAGTGTAAAGTATGCCACGTGGCGTGATCCGAGACAAGAAGTTCCTCTATAAATGAAGCACAATTGTCTCCAAGTAAGGGGTTAGCAACTTCTGATTCTTAACTCTATATTTCTCTCACTCCCTTTTCTCTCTTTTACACATTTATATTTCCCGCACCCAATATATATTTGCCCAAAATGAGTACTGACTTAGGCATCGGAGTGCAAACGGGAGCCACCTCGGCCCCCTTTGCAAACTGATTGTTTGTCACAGTGCGCAGGAGGTCCACGTGTCCAAGATGGAGGAGCTGAGACGTGTTGGTCCAAGGTCCATCCGGATTTTGTGGTCAACAGGAATAAAATAGGAAACAAAACTTCTGGCCATGCTTTTAACCAAGCGATCGCTTGGTTTTGCGATTTAAGGTCTTGCCTCGATTATTGAAGACCAGGCAATCGCTTGGTTTAAGGACAACGATCACTTGGTCTTTACGTCCTTATGCCTTAACTTGTGTCCTTCCACAATTTCAGGTTGTCCTCCATCTTTTAAGTTTTTCAATTCAGACCTTCATCTTGCACATTGTGCAATTAAATCCTTAATGCACATTGTACAGTTAAATACTTAAAGTTCTAAAATTCTCCAATTTAGCTTCGACTAGATTCTCGAGCCTCACCATCCACTTCCATGTTGTATCGTCCAGTCCAAAATTCCCTTTAATTGGTCCTTATTTCACCTCTATGTATCTATTCTTTCAAACTTGGGTAAAATACTTAAATAAGCACAAATAATGAATTAAGTAAAAACT
Source organism: Ligustrum vulgare (assembly GCA_963555705.1). Taxonomy (NCBI): domain Eukaryota; kingdom Viridiplantae; phylum Streptophyta; class Magnoliopsida; order Lamiales; family Oleaceae; genus Ligustrum; species Ligustrum vulgare. The sequence continues at coordinate 16,686,766 of OY743186.1, read as the reverse complement.
TCACAAATTGACGACTTTAATTCATAGTTCTAGCATCTAAATAAGTGTACAAAATGCACTTATCAAACACCCCCAAATTAGAAAAATTGTTCGTCCTCGAACATAATAAAAAGCTAAAATATAATTTTAAGACTAGGCTAAGAATGCAAATAATGACTCATTGTTAATTTGCTTAATTTATGTCTCAGGTTCAAATCAAAAATATATTTTAAAAATGAAATTCCAAACAACACAATAATATTATTATTACTTAACTGATGCTTAACTTTTCATGTGTTTGTTTGAATAGCCAATACCAAATGCATATTTACAAAAAAAAATACACAACTTAGTGTGTCTTATAATGTGCACAACCTGGATCTCATGCGGTCAAACAATGATTTTCTTTTTCTTTTCCTTTCACAACTCATGTATGATCACTTCCTCGTGCTTTTTTCTCAAATCTTGAGGTTCCTTCTACTTATCTGGTTTCTAAATATCAGCAAAGTTCTAACCTCCAAGTTTATACCAAGTACTTTATTTACTCTAAATATAAATATATATGTATACATACATCCATCGGGGAGTGAAATAGAACATGAAACCGTAAGCTCCCAAGCAGTGGGAGGAGCCAGGTCTCTGACCGCATGCCTGTTGAAGAATGAGCCGTTTGGAACATTTTGTTTCTGAGCAGAAGAGTTGTTTGCAAGTAGTGTTTGATCAATTACATATTAATCAATATTCAATTGATTGATCTGAGGTTATCGACAAAAAGATTTGTCTAAGCCACTTCGTTTCTTTTTGTCCAAGTCACTTCTTTTTTTGTCCAAGTTGCTACCTTCCCGACGATGTGAGCTCTTGGGGAAGATCAGCCTCTTATCCCTAGAGTAACTTTTATCCGTTGAGCGACGGCATATTTTGTGCAATACTTTTTCCATTAAGCTTTTTAAGTGACCCTTATAACGAGCTTTGGGCCAATGACTCTCAAGTCAGATGTCTTTAGGACACCAAGTTCTGAGAACCATTAAAAACTTACTTACCTGAGTCACCAAGGCTACAAAGAAAAGTAAAAGATGTTATTGTGTCTTATGTGTAAGTCATCTCTACATTAAGCTTCCTAAGTGACCCATTTAGTAAGCTTTAGGCTAATACCTCCCAACTCAAATGAATTTACGGTACCAAGTTTTAAAAATCCTTAAAAGCTTATTTGTTTATGTCACCAAGACTACGAAGAGAAGAATGAGACTATTATTATATAGTTAGTGCTAGTTTATACCCTTTGACTAAAACCCCTTCAACCAAAGGTATAATTCAAGAACTTTATACTTTCAACATTTAGGCCTACCTATACTAATCTTTCTATCCTCAAACTGCTCTCGAGCAATTTGGCTTCTATGTTCAAGGTCAGGATATCTAGACTTAAAGTGGGGGGAATCATCCGGTCAATCAGGATATCTAGACTTAAAGTGGGGGGGAATCATTCGGTCAATCTTAGGTCATATTACATGATAAAATTTCCCCTCATATGTAGAGTATTCTCCTACACAAATGATAATTCGATATTAGATATGTGCTCAATTACATAAGGTCCAACATGGATAAGAAATTCAGCAAAAACTCAAGTTTAAATGATGTTCAATATTCTACCTAAAGCAAAATTTTAATCTGAACTACATCATGGCAGCAAGCAAATCAACAAAACTTTTTTTTTTCATATATACCCCAAAATTGAACGAATGCAAGAAATCCCAAAGAACATGTAAGCCATTACTACTAGGAATGTGGTTCAACTACCAAAAAATTATGTCAAAAGACATGTTAACCAAGATAACATAACATAAAGCATAGGTAGAATACCTTGTTGTCTCCCATAAATAGACACTGCCATCTGTCCCATCAGTGTTTCCAAGATTCAGATTGATGCTAGCTGATTTTGAAGAGTGGTTTCTGCCCTTCTATGAACTAATCGGTTTTCTCTTTAAACTTATGAAACACGTCTTCAAGTGAAGGTTAATTCTCTTCTTTCCTATGGTCTGTGACATTTTGATTATTTTTCCAAGAAAATATTGGTCGGTTTTGCAAGCTCGGATTGTACGTGATTGAATATGGATTGTTACGTTATCCCCCTTGAATAAAATCTATTTGTTCTGGTAAGTTTGATAAAATAGGGCATTTTGCAATATTATGACTCACTCCACATTATTCACATCCTATTTTTGAAATCATCAATATATGAGTGGATAATGCCACCTTAGTTTCTACCATGTTCACAAAAATTCGATTTTTTGCAAATAGTGCAATATAGGTTTCTCTTCATAAACCCCTACTGGTTTCCTTTGAATCGCTCGATTAGATGCCCACATAGTGTTTGTATTTGCTATCCTCTCAAAAATTTCATTGCCGCATCCATAGTTTTAGTAGACAACGAACCATTGGATGAGGAATCTACCATACTTTTGTATTGAGAGAATAGACCTACATAGAAATATTGTACTTGAGTGCTCCTCGTGATTCCATGATGAGGACACTTTCTAATCATGTTCTTGAACCTGTTCCAAGCCTCATCAAATGATTCTAAGTCATGTTGCTGAAATAATGAGCTTTGCAATATTGACGGATGAAAAGAATTTGGTGCAAAATTTCTAGGCCAAGTCATTCCTAGTGGTGATATTTGCAGTGGGACAAGAATCTAACCATTCCAATGCCCTATCTCATGGAGTGTGTGGAAACAACTGTTGTAACGCCCCGGATTTCGCGGAGCCCGGGACGCCACTTCATCCTTTAAATCTGACTTTATTGCGGAAATAATTAAAAATTTCAAAGCATCTCATTCATCATTTGAAAACTTTAGCGAAAACTTAATTAATTGGAATATAGATCAATTCATAAAAATCTAATCTCAATTGTTCAAATGGAAGTAGCGATAAGTAATTTAAACTAGTATCATTCATAAAATTGACTAAAATATCATCACTTATTAAATTTTCCAACGCTGCCCTTTCATTCGCCGCCTTCTCCGAGATATGTAAAAAATGTTAAAATAATGGAATGAGTATTTCGAAAAATACTCAGTAGACTCATCGCCAATAATTAATTTACAGAATAATTGAACACGTAATTATGCAATCATACAGTGACATCATCATCATATTCTTGGGCTCTTGTATTTTCAAAATCAAGGCTGTTAAAATCATAGGGTGTGGGTAGTCTCGTCTCGTGCACATAAGGCACATAAGTTATGCATAACATCATCATTTCTCATCTTATCTCATAAGAGATATTCTTTTCTCGTCTCATGCATCAAAGCATGTAAATCACGTAATTTCACATAAGACATGCAATTAAAATTTAAACTAATTAGTGGGGGCGAGTCTACCTCAAATCACGAGTCTGAAAGTTGAGCAAGAAAGTTCACGTTGTTCTTCTAAATGTCCAAGCGCCTCGTCTAGCCAATAATAAATAAACCTTAAAGTGGTATTTGGAAATCAAACGTTTCAATTGAAAGGGTTTAGAACTGCAAGGACCAATTGTTACATACTGAAACTGAATAAACATATTTTGAATTACAAAGGGCTGAAATAACATCTTTTTAAAAATGAAAGGGCTGATTAAAAATCATTTTAAAAACTTAAGGGCTGAAATTAAAAGTTTTAAAGCTGAAAGAACTGAAATAAAACATTTTTAAAACACAGGAACTGAATCTTTAAAACATAATTAGACTAGGGACTAAAGTGAAATTTCTGAAAACTTTATAATTTAAAATCAATTTACTTATCAAATTTTCTCTCTCTCACCACTCTCTCTCAATTTCGTTCTCAGATCAAAGGAAGAGGGAGAAAGGGCGACCGACTGCCCTCTTGCGAAAACCGGCCCTCAGTCGATGTTTTTGCCGGTGAAACACCGTCATAGAGTGGCGGCGAGCGGCGGTCAAAGGGATTCCGTTCGTGTGAGAGTTTGGTGCGAGATTTGGATGTGAATCAGAGGTAAAACCGCGGTTTAAGGCATAGCGATTTCCGGCGATAGCTCCGGCGGTAGAGGTAAGTTTGAATTTCTAAGGCTATGGGTTCTTCCCTTCTTGGTTTATTCTTGATTTTGGGACTGATTTGGGGAAATTTGGTGTTGAGCAGTAGGCGGTTCGTGTGGTGGTTATTTCGGCAGTGATGAATTTTCGGTGGTGATATGATATACGGTTGCTGTGTGTTCATGATTCAATTGGCGTTTTTTGCAGTTTCAGTCGATTAGGTGAAGGTGAAATGGTAGTGGCGGTTTGAGTGGTGGATTGGATGAGACTCGACGACTTTTACTATAGCTTGGTGTTTGTGATATGTAAAGTTGTGGTTCGAAGTGGGGTGATGGAGGTTCGATTGAGGCAGCATGTTGTGGACGGGTTTGGAAGTTCGAGTGACTGACTTTGATGGTTCGATTGTATATGGTGGTTCGAGACTTGGGTTTGGTGATTATGAAATAGGCAGTTGGATGGTGATGGTGGGAGTTTGGGTGAGGCAGTGGCGGTCGTGGTGGTTGCAGTGTGAGGCTCGATGGTGGTTCGATTGGCTTCATTCTGGTTTGGGTGTTGATTGTGAAGTTGGAGTTTTGCAGATTGTGTAAATGTGGTTTTGTAGCGCCCCGAGTTTCGTATACCCGATTCACTACGTCATTTTCTGTCTAAATTTTTCGAATAATATTTTTGCGGAAGAAATAATTGAAATTCATTTTTGGCAACATTAAATAAACTGTAATGGCCGATAAAATTGAAAACATTTATGAAACCATTTGAAATAGTAAATCGAACCATTAATTTTGTAAAGAAATTGACAATGTCATAATTTCTCAAATAAATGAACTTCTCTAAATTATTCGATCGTTTGGAAAAATACGGAAATCATTAACGTCAAACTTTCAACCGTTTAACGATTATTGCCACCATCATTCATCGTTCGTCATCGTCTCCGAAATCTGCAAAACTGTTAAAAAGTAGGGTGAGTATTTCATGGGGGAAATACTCAGTAGACTCATCGCAAATTAATTTAATTTATAAGATGATTAAACACATAAATCCCGGCTCTTTATAAAACGGGCATTGATAGAGCTTCTTTATAAAACGGCTCTTGATAAAACTCATATTGTGCATTACAGCACGGGACATATTTTGCAAATCATAGGCTCTTTGAAAATAGCTCTTTGAAAACAGCTCTTTGAAAACCATATACTTATAAAAACATTTTAATTATGCCAAGCATAATTTCTTTTGAAAGCATAACATAAGATAGGATTGAAATCCTCATAAACATAAGGAGACACAAGAACTTTACCGAACTTAGGTGGCAAGAATTCTTATGCAGTAAAATCATAATAACAGTAAGTATACCAAAACATAATTCTTGAAATTCATAGGGATCATTTCCATCATAACATAAGATAGGATCGAAATCCTCATAAACATATGAGACAGGAATTTTACCGAACTTAGGTGGTAAATCCTCATAAACATATGGAAACATAGGAATTTTACCGAATTTCGTGGCAAATCCTCATAAACTTATGGAGACACAAGAATTTTACCGAACTTAGGTGGTAAGAATTCTTATGTGCATAGCAATGATCCAAAACATATAAAACATTATCGTAAAAACATAGGGTATACTTACTTTTCATAAAAACATAAGGTATATTTACCTTTCATAAAACATACTTAATTTTCTTGAAAATTGACTTTCACAAGTCACATGACATTTATATGAAATCATAATTTAAATCAATTAATAAGTGCGAGTCTACCTCAAATCCGACGAGTGCAAAGTTGAGCGGGAATGACTTCAATTTCTTTAAATTCTCCGTACGCTTCGTCTTAGCCAATAAGTCACTTTAGTCTATCGAATATATAGTTCAAAATGATAAATTATAATTTGAAGACTAAAATTGATGTTTTGAAAGTTGAGGGACTAAAATGAATATTTTCAAAGTTCAGGGACTAAAATGAATATTTTGAAAATGAAGGCTGAATAAAATCATTTAAAACTTTGGGACTGAAAAGGATAACTTTAAAAGTTGGGGACTGATTTGAAAACCTTTAAAACTTCAGGGACTAAAGTTGGAATTTTCGAAATATATTAAAATATATCCTCAGATCTTATCTCTTTCTTTCAAAACGCACTCCGCCTCTCTCTCTATTCACATTTCAGAAATCAACGGCGAAAAAGAAATGGTTTCTGACCGACGGAATTGCCGGCGAATACTCCGGCGCAGGTGCGGCGAACTGCGGGAGGGGTGGTAGACTAGGTTTTTGTGCGGTTTATATGCGAGATGTGGCTAGACCGAGGCTTGAAGGTCGCGATTTGGGTGCGAGATTGATGGTTAAATCAAAGCTGGAAATCGAGATCGAAGTTGTGACTTCCGAAACAAATGACGAGGTTGCTGTTTGGTGATGATGATGATGAATCAGAGACTGGTTTGGAGATTCGGCTATGGCAGATTTGAGGATGGCGAATTGGAAAAGCAGGCTGGTGGTTGCAGCTTGTGATGATTCAGTGGCTTGGTGGTTGGAAATCGTGATGAGGCAGTGGGGTTGCTCGAATGGTTTAGCAGTTAGGTGGTGGATTGATGATGAGACGGTGATAGTACTTAATTTGGTGAAGGTATGGAACTGCTGAAATGGTTGGGTTTGATTTCTGAATTGTGGCTGGATGTGGTGGTGATGGTAGTTGGGGCGGTTCAGGCGATGAGTGCAGAGTGGAACGTTTGATGCAGTGTTGTGAGGATGTGCAGTGGTTTGGTGTTGATGCAGACTGTGATGGTGGAGATTGAGTGATGGAGCTGCTGGTGGTGATGGTGATGATTGAGGTGGGGATGAAAATGATTTGTATATTGCAACGGAGTGATGTTGAAATGGTCAGTTTGATGGCTGGCTGCATTTTGAGAGGTGATGCTCGGTGGTGGTAGCTTGGTGGTTTAAAAGCTGTGGTTGAGGTGCTGTAGGTGGTGATTATAATGGAGGAAAAAGGGAAAAATAATTGAGTGGAAACATCATGAGAATGATTTATTCTATTTTTTTTGTTATTGAAAATGGGGGTGGCCGATGATGATGATAAAGAGAGGTAGGGAAATGTGAGTTGTGCCATGTGATGTGGAAAGAAAAGCAACTTGTGAGGTTGGCCGTGAGTTGGAGTTGTAGTTGATGATAATGATGGTGTTGGAGAATATTAGGTGTAAAGGTGGAGAAAAATATAAAACGACGGGTGTGATTAGATTTAGGTTAAATAGGCTTAATTTAGGATACTTAACTAAAATTGAACTAACTTTGATTTGAAAATGTATTTAAAACTGATATATTTTGGACTGAAAAATACATTTGAGAATAAATAAATTTTGAAATAAAATTGAAATACGTATTTGGACTTGAAATAATTTGAATAAGGATCATTGGGATATTTTAATAAATTTGGAATTCAAAATGATTTTGAAAATAATACTTTGAATAAATAATTAAAATAACATAATTTTAGAAATTCGGATTTTAATTTAAAATCGAACAAATTCGATATTTCTTGACTTGGCTAGACGAATTCGTCGCGGCGTTAACTTCAAAATAATAGGTGAAATAGTAGCGACACAATTTTCTAAATATTAAAATAATTATTAATTGCGTAAAAATTCTGAGTCGCTACAGGTTTGGCTAAGGTTTGAGGGGGTGCTGGTGCTATGAAAGAATGATGTTGGGGAAGGGATGCATACCAAAAGGATTTGCTGCAACTTGTGTGTGCTGCTCGTGCAAGGTGAGGGAGATATACACGTATTGTTGAGGCTCAAATTGGTAGGTAAGGGCAGCATATAATTTGGGGGAAGATTGAAGGGGTTTGCAAGAGGATTAAAGTTGATTGATGAGTGATCATGGGTGTTGATTATGGAATTTCTTATCTGCTGTTGAAGGAGGAAATTCAGGATTGGGGAAAGAACTTACCAAGAATTCTACATGTGAATAATTTTATGTCGTGAGTTTGTGAAGAGGTAGCAAGACTTATTCTGTTGATTGGGAATTAACCTTGGTAAATTATGGTTGAAAGTTGATTTAGGACAAAATGAAAGGGGTTTGTAAGGAGATGATTGCTGATTCACAGGAAATTGGGGTTGATAATGGGACATAGATTGGCTGTGAAATTGGGAACTAGTGGAGTTTGTATGGAAATCAGAAAATTCACCTATTGGGCTTTTTATAAAATGGGCCAAGGAATTTGATTGGGCTCAAAATGATAGAAGTTTGGATCAATATAAAAATTAAAATTTGGACTTTAAATAAAATAACGGACTTGTACATCATTTAATAAAATTTGGGAATTGGAATAAGGTAAATTTAAAAATTAAATTTTTATTTTCATTGGCTAGACGATCACGCTTTTAAAAATAACTGAGCAAAGTCCTAGCGACACATTTTTAAAAATAATATTTATTTAAATAAGTCGTGAAAATTTCTCGATCGCTACAACTATAGTCTGACTACATCATTGATACTTGAAGCGTTGACACATATCTAAAATCTAGAGCCATGTATGTGAATTGTCATCTAGCCTGCCATGGAACTGATGCCCATTTTGGAACAACTGAATGACATTGGTCTTTAGTTGAAATTTTTCTTGAACAAAGGGTGGATATACTATGCTTGACTGATTTTGAATATTTAGCAAATTCATGAAGCCACCTTAAAGCATATTCCCTTAGTCAATTGCTAGATCATTTGCCCACATCACGAGATTATTTTGAGTGTTTGCCTTGTCTTGCTATTTTTGATGTTTTTGTTCTTTTGCTTCTTTTAATCAACGATGAAAAGTACATTGGATTTTTGGACTAATTTCTACAAGATCAACGTGTCACTAACTTTCCATACACAAACCTGAGAGAAAACAAACGAAATAGTGAATGAATTGAGAAAGAAAAATAAAAATAAAGAGAATGGTAAAATAAAATCTCGAATTAGTGAAAGTAATCTAAAAATAAATTAAATTACAATCCTTGGCAACGAAGCAAAAAACTTGTTCCATGATTTCCTTACCATACGTGTATGAAATGAACAAGTAGTGAAATGAATTTTTTTAGTCTAAGTATCATTCTCACGAGGGTTGAGATAAATTATTATCATAGATTACGAACCTTAATCAAAATGAAAAAAATTCAAGTTGTGTTGTGAAAAATCAAATAAAACTAAAATTACCAAACTAGCTAGAGAATATCAAATTAAACTAAGCAAGATTCAAAATTGATTTATGTAATAAATGAGAAAATAGTGCAAACACATAGTAAAGCATTAAAGATTCATGAACACTTAAAGATCACATAAAATATAGAGGTATATTTCTATCCCCCTATCGGACTTTATGACAATTAACACAAGTCTAACGAATTCATAATCTTTTGAGTTTAAGAACGTGTCATGTATATCTTACAATCGTTCCACATACTTGTAGATGGATGAAAAATAGAATTAATGGCTTAAACAAAAAAAATGTCTTTAATTAAACAAAACCAAAATTAAAATCATGAAATTTAAAGCTTCATTGTAATCCTAACACAATAAAAGTTTAGACTAGATACATATTAGATGATAAACCACAAGATTTAATTAAATTCATCACCAAGAAATATGATTAAATCTTGTTGGAGAAGAAAACTCAAATCTTGAATCCTTGTGCACGTTGAATCAATGAAGAACACTCAATATTTCACTCTTTTCTCTCCCAAAGAAGCTGTAGAACTATGTGTTAAGAGGTTGTCAATTTTCATGTAGATTCTTCTATAAATATGAAGGTTTAAAGTCTTGTTAATTAAGGAAAGCAATTAGAATCCTTGTAGAGAAATAAATTAGATTTCTTGCCGTCGGACAAGCACGTGATCGCGTGCCTTTGAGAGGAGCGATCATGTGGTAGATACAAATGAGGTTCTACCTTCATTAAAAGAAACCGCATGCCTACACCAAGCGCAATCACGTGGTTAAATCTTTTGATTCATTTAACTAAGTTTCCCTGATTGCATTCTCATTCTTTTGATTTCTTCAATTAAACCCTTAAAATTTAGAGTTCTTCCAATTTGGTTCAACTTTGATTCTCAGTTGTCTTCATCAACTTTGCATATTTTAGTCCACATAGCTCTCGATTTGGTCTTTATTTGCTTCAATTTCTGTACTCTCTAAACATTGGGATAGAAACTGAAATAAAAATAGTTAACAACTAAATCAATAGCTTTTATTAGTAAAAGAAAATATATTTTCATTTTTTAGTATCTAAATAAGGGTATCACTGTAGGTGGGAATGTGCACAACCATTCTATAGATGAATCTCTCAAAGTGTAAAGGAAGAGCTCCAAATTAAAATATTACGAGACATGAGAAAGATACAAAGGGCTACTTTGAGAATGTCCACAAGATGGTTTTGTAGAGATTGCTCAAAGTCAAGTACTTCACATTAGGTTGAATCCAACTAGTGGGGTTTAACATTGACTCTGCTTGTAATGGGTTAGTCAAAAAAGAATTGTGGACTAGGTATACGAAATCATGGAGGAGTTAGAATATACCAGTGCATTATGGCCAACTTAAAGAATAGGTGGAAAGAGATACATGGACACAAGAGGTTGACACAATGATAGCAATTTCAACATAGCTAGTAACAATAAAGCCACGGATTGTGCCAAGTGACATCGGGGTGTTACATTAATGAAGTGGCCTTGGAGGGATTTGCTTGACTATTGCGGCGTAGGGCTTCGAGGGAGGTGCTTGAGAAAATAAGACTTTGTTTTAGGGTTGCGTGGGGAAAATGAAAGAGAATTTTTGATTTTATTTTCATGGATTCTTGTAGGAGTGCCCTTATAGACCTTTAGGGGCACATATTTTAAACAAATATTACATAATTTTTCAATATTTTTGTTTTTACTATTTTAATATTCTTTTTTTTAAATAACGTAATTTCTGAAATATTGATTTTGAGTAAAAAGTAAATATCATTTTAAGGACAAAAATTAAAAGATTGGCATTTTAACACTATTATCTATATGAAATAATTTTATTTACTATTGTATTTTTTTTTTAAAATTATGATACAACGTAATTTTGAAAGTATTGATTTTGAGTGAACGGAAATGTCATTTTAAAGAAAAAAAATTAAAAGGTTGATGTTTTTTGCATTGCTGTTGATACAATGCGATGGACTTGCAGCGTATGACTGTATATTAGCATGAAATCCAACGCCAAAGAAAACATTTTTTTTTGGGAGAAAACGTCTAAATGCAAAGTGGTTGTAAATTTCAAATTGTAAACGATGTGTGCAGTTTTCGGTTTACGAAATTAACTTCAAATGGTTGTGTAAGTTTTATGCAAATGCAGTGCAGTGTATAAACTAGAATTTCTACAATAACCAGTATTTAGAAAACTGGATCGAACCGATCGGTTCAAATGGGAAAATCAACAAAAAATTGGTCTAGTCTGCAATAAAAATCGGGTCTTAAAAATCTAAACCGAAAATCAGGGTTATTCCATGTTCAACCGAAAAAATCAAGAATCAGTCCGAGTTTTAAACTCGAATTTCCCTTTTTTTCTTTTTTTTTTTTTTTTTTGCTAAAATTATTTTCTGTAGTTGTTTTAAGTTACTTTTGTGTATGATTTTATTTTTTAAATGAGCAAATTTTGGTTTATTTGCAAAATAAATTATTTTTTTAGAAAAATCAGCGATTTTTTGAATTATTTTAGTTTTTTAATTGGAACCAGTTCGACCCCGGTCTAATCCAGTCGGAACTTCTGACCTTGACCCGTTGCGTTTTCCGGTTCAAATCGGTTTTCGATTTTCTAAAACTGATTATAACCAATATATATATTAAACACTTAAATTATTTCTAAGAAATAAAAAAAAAACATGTTTAAGTTGATTACCAAAGGTCCAAACAACGCCTTGTTTTGATTTTCTACCTTCGAACTTAATTATGTCAGTATATATATATATATAGGAAAAAACCTCTAAATGCAAAGTGGTTAGAAGATAATCAAACCGGGGCTATAGCCTATAGGGGCAACATATGTCGCCCTCATAGACTTTAAAAATGAGCGAAAATTCCCACTAAAATTTAGGGTCTATAGGGGTAACATTTTTTGCCATATAGGTTCAATTTAGTCATCTCTATATACTAATTAAAAAGTCACAAATAGTTTCCTCCAATATAAAGATTTATAGGAGCGAAAATTTTATCAATAGGGGCAACATATGTTACCCCTAAATAGTCGTCCTGTTTCTCCGTTTTCTTGTAGTGATGATTGGTTTTTAAATGCTTAACCTAGAGTAATGGCTTGATGGAAATTTTGATTGATGATTGGATCTTTTCCACTACTTTTTATTTGTTAATGACAATAAAATTACCCTTAATTGTTGCACACTCTGCCGAAGTATATAAAATTTATTTTGTTGTTGCATTAATACTTCACACTTTCGATTTATTTGCTTTTGTTAGGAATTTGTAATTGGTGATTCTGTGAACAACGGATTAAGTTGAACATTTGCAAAAGTCAAGGATTTACGTGCAATATTGTATAGTTGATAAGGTTGGTTATGGTTGGGTTGAAAAGAGAAGGCTGAAATTCGGAAGCTACGGATCATGCTCGCCTCACGCTCTAGCGTAATTTCCAAAACCCTGCCGCTCGAGTTCCGCTTGTATTACGCTCAAGCGGTTCATGCCTAAAAAAATGTACTCGAATCATGGTTATAAGAATGAGGGATGATGAGACTTCTGATGTCTTTTATACAAGCCTAAATGACATAGTCTACTCTAGTTTCAACCTAGGTGAAAGGATTCCTAGGTCCAAAATTGTGAGAAAAATTCTTAGATCCTTACTTGAGCGTTTTAGAACTAAAGTCACGGTTATTGAAGAGAGTAAGGATATAGACACCATAAAAATTAAAGAACTGGTAGGATCCATTTAGACTTATGAGCTTACCTTAGATAAACCTACTAAATCTAAGTCTATTTCCATGAACACCTCTAGGAATGATAAATCCGACTCGTCTGATGAAAGTGTTAAAGATGAAGATGTTGCCTATATGATCAGAAAATTCTTTAAGTCTAAAAAGGGGCAATTTGGAAAATCTCAGGGTGACTCTAGTAAATTTAGAAAGGGAATGAGAGATAAAAGAGAAGCTGGAGAGTTCAGGAAAGTACCTAAACATGTGGGGTGTCATGAGTGTCGAGGATTTGGGCATATGAGAGCTGAGTGTCCTAGTAATAGGAAGAAGCCTAGCAAGGCTATGAATGCCACGATAACTGATAGTGAATTTGAATCAGGTAACCAGAGTGATGAGTCCACCCATGAGGAAAGTGAAAAGTACATGGCCTTCACTCCTAGGATTAAGAGTGGATCTGAAAGTGCCAGTAAGAAGAGTGGTGACCCATGTAGTAGCGAGTTTTCGGGAGAAGAGTTTGAGATTTTGACCAATTATATGAGGAGTTCCTTAAATTGAAGAAAGTGAGTAAAGCCGCCTTTAAGAAATTGATAAAGTTGAACTAGAAAGGAGGGCTTAATGATCAAACTAGAAGAGTCCAATAGTAAGTTGCAGGGTGTGACTAATGAGAGAGAGACCTTATAATAGAAGGTTATGTGCTTAGAAAGTGAAGTTGAGAAGTCCTCTAGGTTAGCTAGTGAGTTGAGTTTTGAGAAATGTAATTTAGAATTCCAAGTTAGCAACCTTTTTGAGCGAACTTGATCATTCCAAAACTCAGTTCCTTGACTTTTATAGTAGTTCTAATAAGTTAGAAAACATTCTAGGAATGAATAAGCCTGCTGGTAATAGGGAGGATGGTCTAGGTTTTGATAAGAACAATGCTAGCACATCTAAGACCAAATTTGTCCATGCATGTGACCAGTCCAAATATGTGTCTAACCCTCAGCGTATGACTCGTAGATCTAGGAATAGATGTCAATGTTCACAAAACAATGGTTCGAGGTTTGTCCTACTTGTTTTCATTATGGTGAGTTAGGTCACATACATCCCAGATGTCATCATATCCTAAACAAAAAACATAACATGAGATTTAATAGGCATCATAATCAAGATTCTGTTGGTAAAGTTAAATTTCTTGCTGATCAAGAAATTGCATGTTCACCAAATTGGTGACACAAATGTCTGGTAAGTTTTCTGCTACTAGACATGAATGAGTGAAGAAGAGTGATCAAAGAAATCTGAATATTGGTCAGAATGCTCTTAAGGATAAGAGCGTGTCAATACCTAACTGTGTTGATAATAATTTGACTTTCATAAGTAAGGCAATAAGCTTATTAATAGTGATGCTTTTTCATGTTCTTTATCACAAATTTAAGGTGGAGTCCTACTTACAAAGGATTAGTGGAACATTAGACACATGAGTTGCTTATATAATTTACTTCACTCTAACTTGGATTAAGTATGTGGAAAGAGTTTGCATTTATTGATTATACTTATGTGTGCCAACTACATCATTTTTAAGTTGTTCCATAATTATGCTAAAAATTGTGTTGAAAATTGCACCCTTCGTCATTTGTGAGAAAAAGTGGAGAAAAATAATAATGGATTGGAATCAAAAAGTGTTGCATGAAATCCTACTTTGGCATTACATGAATTCTATGTTTTTGGGGGTCATTGGGGAGAGACATATATACATTATATCCTACTACATTAAAAATTCTAAGTGTACCGTGGATGCATTTATTGTGATTGCATTGCATGCATGCATTCCATTCCATTTGTGCATAGCTTTTTGAGTTTTGATGTTTTGTGGTATAAATGTTTGTTTTGGTGTTATATTATCATTTATATCACGTCTAAAACTAGCACGCTTGATTGATATTTTGTGCCTTGATTATTGGTTTTGATTATTTTATAGTTGTTCCTGTATCACGTCCTTTTACCATGGGTATTTTAGTGTCTTTGATTTCAGGAAATAGAGAATGCAAGAAACAAGAATTCACTTGGCTTGGCTTAGTTTTGTTTTTGTTTTTAGTACCTTGACTTATTTAGTTGTTTTGTCACAGAATGCCAAATGGAGAGTTTGTTAGGATTTTGTAATTGGCAATTCTGTAAACAACGGACTAAATTGAACATTTGTAAAAGTCAAGGACTTAGGTGCAAGGTGCGATTTTGTATAGTTGATAAGGTAGGTTAGGGTTGGGTTGAAAAGAGAAGGTTGAACTTCAAAAGCCGTAGATCACGCTCGCCTCACATTATAGCACAATTTCCAAAACATGCCACTCGAGTTCCGCTCCTATTATGCTCGGATGTTCGATGCCTAAAAATAGCGTGCTCAAATAGTGCTCGAGTTGTCCTTAAGGAAAAGTGACCGCCCGAATTTCGCTCTAGCTGTTGACGGCCAAAACGCGCCCTAATTCAGTTTTTAACCTATTTTTCATGGCCCATATCATTCTATTATATATACCGAGTCTGTGCACGAAATTCATTGGAAGGGCTGTTGTCATTATTTCAGAGGCTTAACATCATCATAAACCTCTCTTGATTTCATTTTTTATTCAAGATCCAAGAACATCAAAGTACTTCGAAGGTGAATTCATTCGTGTCATGTGATCCAACAACCAGTATTCGGAATACATCAATTGTTCCTAATCAAACACTTGGCATTATTTAGCATAAGGATTACTTCTTCAATTGTGAAAATTTAGAGCTGTTGGAGGTTTAAGAAGGTTAGACTACAAGCACGGGAAGTTAACAAGAACGTGGAGTTCTTGAGTATTCACTTGGAAGAAGCATCAAAATCTGGAAGTTGTATCTTGGGTTTGCAGGGGCAGATTTACATTGTCTGGGGAAGCTTCATAAATCTAATTGTAACCAAAATTGCTTATAGTGGATGTAACTGGCTGGTCCCGGAGTTTTTCCTACGTTGGGTTTTTCTGTCATCATATAGTTGTGCTGATTGTTTATTGCTTTTCATCATTGCAATTGTGACAGTTCAACTTAGGATAATTGAACTCGTTTGAATAACCATCTAGAAACTATTAAAAGTGACATGTTCGTTTTTAATAGTGAATATTCCTCATGTAAGGTCGAACCTTGAGGTTCCCAGAACTTTCAGCTTTCAATCCTCTCGTTTCAAGATAAAATAAAAAAAAAAAAAAAACATATAACCTATGTAGCGATCAAGAATTTTTAAAGAATATAAATTATTTTTCTTGAAAAATATGTCGCTAAGTTTTAACCCCAAAATTTTAAAATGAAAGCGTGTTCGTCTAACCATTGTAAAACAAATTTATATCCATTCAAAAATCAAGTCCAATCTCAAATACTTTAAAATATCAAATTCTTTATCATTTTTAAAACCAAATTTTAATAATTTTAAGTCTAATTTATTTAAGTCCAATATTTTATTATTTTGGGTCCAAAATTATGTTAATCCAAATCTTGATTATTTTAAGTCCAATTAGTTTAATTCTTGTAGCCCAAATTTTTGGCCCACTTGTCACCTAGGATCTTGTGCCGTAAAATTTACTATTCAAATACCCCTCATCCCTCCATACTCAACAACTCACCAACCGAGCAACCAATTCAGCGAAACATTTTTCTTCCACCTCCATAATCGATTGTTGCTTGCAATCTGAAGTTTCAGATTTCACCCACGCATACACCAACATCACCACTACAAGTCAGCAGCCCCCAACCGGGACCAAGCAGCCTCCACTACCTAAGCCCCACAATCTTAACACCCACACCAACATCACCACTACAAGTCAGCAGCCCCCAACCGGGACCAAGCAGCCTCCACTACCTATGCCCCACAATCTTAACACCCCTGTAGAAACAACATCAGCACTACCAAAACAACCTCCATGGCCGACCGCCCCTTCTCCAGTCAACTCCTATTCATTCAAAAAATCCGCACCAACTCCACCATCAACACCAGCACAATACCACCACACTGTCGTCAAGCCACTACGGTCGCTACCACCCAAAATCTCCCTCAACTCCATCCCAAATCAGTCTCCAACCCAAACAACCAAGAAACCCAAAAATTAAACAAAACCCAAACTCCAAAAACCAATAATCAACACTCAAAAACCCAAGAATCAAACGAAGCCCAACACTTAACTTCGACCGCCACTTCATTAACTGGAGATTTGGCCGGAAAAACTTCAATCCAAAGTTTATCTTCCACCTCAGTTTTTCTCACACAATCGAGCCCCAAATCACCACCCCTTCATAGACCCATAACCAACGCTGGATGGCGGTGACACTACCGGCCAAGCGCCAGCACACATACCACCCGCAGCGCCACTGAGAGGAGCGGTGCTCCTCTTTCGCTCGATCGACATTCCTCTCTCTTGTTTCCAAAATAGAGAGAGATATGGATAGAGATATAAAAGTTTGATTTTTAATGTTGCCCTTTGGTCCTCAACCTTTCAGAATAGTTATTTCAGTCCTATACTTTTAAAGTGTGTTATTTAAGCCACACAACCCTTTTAATTTAGTCCCTGAAATGTTTAGTATGTTTAAGTTCAGCCCTTTAATTTTAAAATATCCCTAGTTAGTCCTTAAGTTCTTGAAAATAATATTTTAGCCCTTAAATTCTCAAATTTCAGTTTCTTCAAAATTACTGTTTGGTCATAAATTTTTATTTTGTCACTTTAATATTTAAATTTTGAATTACTAAATCAAATTAATTTTTCTTAGCTAGACGAAGCATTTGGTGAACTAAGAGGTTGACTTGCTATTCCCGCTCCACCTTTTGTGAACTCGTTAAGTTTGAGGTAGACTCGCCCCCACTAATTAGTTTATATTATAATTGCATGTGTTATGTGAATTTAAGTGATTTATATGCTTAATTGTACGAGACAAAACAGGATTATCTCTTATGATATAAGAAGAGAAATTTATATTATGCATGTCATAACTTAAATGCCTTATTTGCATAAGACAAGAATATGTTTATTTGCACTCACTTTGTGATGCCTATGATTAAAAAAAGAATGTCATTGTATTATTTGCATGATTATGTGCTAAATTAACTTGTAAATTAATTATTGGTGATTAGTCTATTGAGTATTTCTTTTGAAATGCTCACTTCGTTATTTTAACAACATTTGCAGATTTCGGAGACGGTGGCGTATGAAGGGTAGTGATGGTAAACACTAATTTTAAGTTATTTTGAAAGTCACGTTTATTGAACCTTGTTAAATTCAACTTGTCGAGATTTGAAATTTCATGTAATGTTTTCAAATAAATTTATTTAAGTTTGAGTAATCGTTGCTAATTTCCAAATAAATGTGATGTTTAAAATTTAGTTATTTCCTCAATATTTTGATAAATAATTAGTTTTAAAGGACGACGTGACGTCCCGAGTTTTTTTACAGAACTCGAGGCATTACAGCCTATGGCGAG
Organism: Ligustrum vulgare; assembly: GCA_963555705.1. Classification (NCBI taxonomy): domain Eukaryota; kingdom Viridiplantae; phylum Streptophyta; class Magnoliopsida; order Lamiales; family Oleaceae; genus Ligustrum; species Ligustrum vulgare. The sequence continues at coordinate 16,668,407 of OY743186.1, read as the reverse complement.
CATATTTTCCCAATTTTATGCTATTTTCTCAGCTCTCATTCTTTACTTTCTTCTTAATATACAATACGAACACAATAGTATTCATTTTTGCACACCCATTCATACATACATTCACTGAGAAAATGGGGAAGCCCACTTAGAGTTGGGGTTTAGGTGTGGTGGCAGAGTGTCGGGTGGGGAAGTGTTCACTTGAAATATATAATTGCAAGTGCAAGATATTGAAACAAGTAATAAAGTCGAGTAATCGAATTGTGTTTTTTTTATAAGAATTAATTATGAATTAAACTAAACAAACTAATTAAAAGAATCACAGGTTTTTTAATTGAAAATAGTCAAATATATGAGAAAATAGTTAGGACTTTCGATTTCAGTCATTAGTCATATTCATGCTCAATTCATATTTTGGAATTAATATTGTGTTATCGATCAAAATATCCTATTTTGAACCATAGTCATTCTCAAAATTTAGTTTTCCTACCTTTCAATATTAAATTCTAATATATTGACTGACAATTTAATAATAAAGATATAATCACTTGGGACAACCGCATGAATTTAAATTGTAATTTCTCAATCAACAAATAATTCATGAAAGACAATATTGAGCGTTCTACATATGTTTTCTCAATTACCATGTAACTAATATTATGAACTTAACTTTCGTTAACCAATTCATATAAATAAATCAATTTGCTAATCCAACATAAATGATATAGAAAAGAATTCCAAAAATAATAAATCAAAAATAAGTAGGAATTAGAGAGATATCGTTCTTCCTAACAAATTACTTAGACCTACAATTCCTTGAACGTGGCATGCGGCGACCTGAATATTCTTCACATTCTCATCACCAAATATATCATCATCGAATATATATATATATAATCAACATATACGTAATAAAATTAAATCAAAACAATTATATTTACAAAATTGTTAATTTGTTATACAAATATGTAAATGCAAGTTTGAATGAAAAAGATTTACATACATACATCAACGAAGTATTTTGCCCATAAGTTTTGAATTTTAACGATTTCCTCCGTTGAGTAGTATTCTATAAATGCCTACAAACAATTAAACTGAATTATTAGTTATTTTTTAATAAAATATAAAGTCACAATTATAAATTCTCATTCTTCAATAACTTATACCTTTCGTAAAGAAGCAACTTGAAAATATTCTGTGATTATTTCGTACATCTTTCTTATTACGTAGTAGCCACATTCTGAACCTCCAAGTTGGTGAGGACACTGGAATTTTCACATTGAAAACTAACATTAGTAATAAAATAAATAAAATATGAAAATAATTCAAACATTGGTAATAAATTTTAAATCTATGTTTTCCATACCTTTACATTTTGCCACGTTGTATTGTCTTTCGTCCAAAGGCCTCCACATACCCAATACGTTTTGAAAGCCCTAAAGTTTCAATAAATTATATGAACAAGTTACAAAATAATAATAAAAATCAAATTTCCTACATAAATTTTGGTAGAGTCTTCCCTATAAATTCAACTTATCCAATCTGTAGAGAGACACTGCTATTGAAAACTATCACAACTTCTTAACAATCACAACATAAATGCATCAATTTCACCACAACTCCACGTACAATCAATTTCACCACAACTCCACAATTTTTAATGAAAATTATCCTAACTTATCCCTTATAAACAAAAAAACACAACCAAGGAAATAATAACTTACGTGTTCAATATCGGCTTGATATCTACGTCACGCTTAAATGCAGCAGCTGAATCCAAGAAGTACACCGTATTCTTCTGAGGAGAAATCACTAACAACATCCAGTGATTCCCACGTATTATGAACATGTAAATACAACTTTAATCATCATATGATTCAAATTAGGTAAGAGAGAGAGAGAATATCAGTGGTCTTACTTCTAAAAATACGGTGCTAGAATGAATTTCTTAGATTGCATTGCCTTCATGGTGTCGGCCATATAAGTTATAACACCATCTGCATTTGTTCTTATCGAAACCGACGCAATGTGTGTCGGAGACATGAATCCAATAGATTCAATACCGTATTGCTCACACAAACCATGAAGGTACCTAAAAATAAATAAACCAATAAATAGAAATAAAATAATAATTTAAATTGAAGTTATAATTTGTGGTCAGAAGTTTTACATTGAAAATACTTGAAGGATAGATGTATCCAACCATTGCATCGTAAGCAAATCGGTGATGTCTTCGACCGTAACAAAATACCATCGTCGAAGGTATAATTGAACACGAAGGCATCAACGGGCACTTGGTAGAAGTCACTGCCAACAGGAAATCGAAGGACCAGAGTGTGTAACATTTTGCATTTATCACCAAGACGTTGTAACATGTCATCATCAACAATCGCAAGTCGTTGGGTAGACAACAATTCGAAACTCTGAGGCTTTTTCCCTTTGTTAGATTTTTTTACCTATTTTCGTGTCTCTACCTACAAAAGACAATTTTTACCAACATAACACGTATAATAAAATTGAAAAGAAATTAATATTGAAATAAACTTCTATATAACTAAATATTATTACCTCTCCAAGAATCACTAAGTCCTTAGGCCATTGAAAGAAGCTTCCAATAGCTTCTCGCACCGTGGTGTGGTGTTGAGATGACACTGGAAGAAAGAACCATTATACACCATCTATAACATGGTCAATGAACACCTTAACATGATCAGCCTAGAGTGGTTGATGATGCACCACAGTCTCCAATCCGGATGGATAAATCATCCCACTCGCCACTATTTGTTTCTCACCATCAAGACTTACGGTGAAACGACAAGGAATCGACTTCTATTTTTCAACATATATGATTGAACATATATGTCGGCCCTTTCCAGTTGACATTTAATAAGTAATATTAAATAATTAAATAATTTAACGTTAAATACCTGAATCCCATCAAATGGATCTGAATTCACGGAGTGGCAAACAAACGTTTAAATCTTGGTATTACGGGTAGGTATCATAACACCTTTTCCGGAGAGCTTTTCTTATTCTCACAACTATCGTTCATGTTCTTTCGCTTATACTGTGATGCCCTACACATTTCTTATACAATGATGCCCTACACATTGGACACAGACGCAAGTCCTTATACTCATTTCGACACAGTATACAATCATTTGGATATGCACGTATCCTCTAGATCTCCATACCCATCGGACACAACAATTTTCTTGCCTTGTAGATTGAACTAGGAAGCTTGTTATCCTCCTGAAGTATCTCTCGTAAAAGTTCCAGTAATGCCGTGAAACTCTTATCACTCCACCTATTTTTTCCTTTCAAGTTATACAATTTCAACACAGCAGACAATTTTGTGATTTTATTACAACCAGAAAACAAAGGCTATTTAGAATCATTGGACAAGCTATCGAATATATGAGGCTTTTCAATAAATTCCCCTTGTATATCATGCATCATTTCGTCTATCATATCATTCTCGTCATTTTCCACATCATTTTCACCAATATTACTCAAATTATTCTCCTGTTGATCACCATCATCGTGAAAAGTGCTCATCCTAGGAAGCATACTCTCACCATGCTATATTCATTGTGTATAACCTTCCTTAAAGCCACGAAAATCAAATGGCTCTTCATTTGCTCAAAACTAAGAAACTTTCTTAGATTCTTACAATCACAATAATGACAAAAAATCATTGCTTCACCTTTCTTTCCCTTGTATTCTTCCGCACATTTCATAAACTCTTCAACCCATTTTACATATTCATGTGTATTACGTCTGCCATACATCCAACTCCGATCCATATCTAACGACCTATATTTGAAGATATAATTAAAAAAAAATAGTTTTGAGTTAAAATTCTTCATGATAGACCTTTAAACAAACAATATTTTAATAATTTAAATCAAATAAGATAATTTATTAGGCTGGAATCTTCATAATTTTACTAGGATAATTGTATTCTGTCTAGTTATTTATTTAGTAAGGTCAATTCCCTAACAGTGAAAATCACCTTAAATTATAACTTTCAATTTTTATGTATCAAATCCTACAAAATTTTCGGCAGAATCTCCCCTATATATTGGAATTATCCAACCTATAGGAGGAATCAAAATACCACAATAAAACCAAAATGTTCAACCTTGACATATTCAAAATTCAAACACAACTCCAGTCAAACTTCAACATCATCAACTACTCCAAAATTAATCCAAAATCAATTACCAACTCCTAAAAACTAAAACTAAGAATTCATAACTTAACATCCTATAATTTCAATAAAACTCCAATAATTCAAATATTGCAATGTATCTATATATCTAGCTACTCACTAAAAAATCAACAATATAAAATTAACATCCAAATTAACTAAACTAATAAAAATTTGGTTTCAACCAATTAGAATATAAATCATAAATTTAATCATAAACTAACAAATTAAATCAATTAACTAATTAATATATATATATATATATATATATATATATTACACATATATACAAACACATTTATGTGCAAACATAAACATATATATATATATATATATATATATATATATATATATATATATATATATATATATATATATATATATGTCTCTGTGTGTGTATAAAAGAGGGAGGTGGGTTCTTACAAGGTGGGATGGGGCGGGTCTTTCAAGGGGGAGGAGCGGTGGTGGACAGGGAGGCCTGGTGGTGGTGGGGAGGTGCGGTAGGGAGTGAGGGAGATGGAATTCTTGAGTTTTTGTGAGAGGAAGAGATAAAGAGAGAGGAGGAATGTGTTGGTGGAGGAGGAGTGCGTTGCTGGCGGAATGTGGTGATGGCGGCGGCGTCGAACCGCGGCGAGCGTGAGAGAGAGATAGCTAGAGACACGGAAAGATAGTGAAAGAGAGAGCACAACGTGCGGAGGGTATCGATTTTATGTTTTAAAAAAAAACACTTGTTTTAGGCGTCGGTTCTTGTGGAACCTATGCCTAAACAAATGGTTTTACGCGTCGGTTCATAAGGAACCGACACGTATGACTTAAAATTCCATTTTCTGCGTCGGTTCCAAAATATAACCAAAGCGTATTTCTAGAAAATATTTACAAAAATGTTACCGTCCTTTTATACGCATTGATTTTAACTAAAATTGACCTAAATTCCCCTTTTTTGTCAATTCTGCACTAGTGTGTCCTGGTAACAACTTGCAAATGGCCATATGGATCGTGGGATGAGTTATGAGAACTGTTTCTTTGCTTGTAACTTGCTTGATCGCTAAATTGCTCTTATGCTTACATGATCACCCAATTGCCCTGTCATTAGTATTGGGCTTTCATGTTTTGGACTTCCATGTCGGGACATCGAATTGAGTATTTTTATGTGTCAATAGTTATCTCCATATGGCTGGATTAATGTGCAAATCATTAATTTTGCCATGTTTAGAGTATTTGTGCACTTTTGGGATTGTAGAGTCCAAAAAATGTGAAACTTGTTATATGCCTTCTGGTCTTTTTTGGTTTTCGTTACTTTACAAATGCAGGCCTCTTTTTGTGGCGACCAAAAACTTGTTAATGTCAAATATCGCAAGTGCACGATATCGTTAACAAGTAATAAAAGCGAACTTTTGAGTCCGGGTTGTCAATCCCACGATGACTATTTATTTGCTATCGATTTACTTTGATTCAATAGAATTCGTAAAATAAAACGAAAACTAACTAAGAAAATAAAATACCAAACAATCCAAAAACGACAATAAAATTGAGAATAAATGAAATAAACAATGCAATTTAAATGAAAATAGAAAATTAAACTAAAACGACTAACGAAAGAGAAATAAAATGGTGAGAATTCTAGCAATTGAATGAATATCGGAACTGACGATTTCGAAATAATGTTCTAGCTTAATTTCTCATCTCAAGTTATTTTCTAAAATTGTATTTGGTCGAATTCACGCATATATCTAATCTACCTCTCTTGAGTTCAAATTAGGCCTATTTAACTATGTCAACCATGTATCTCTATAGCGGGTCAGAGTTCTCCTTAGCTAAATGCATTCAATTTCCTAGGAATTCATAATTGACCACAAGCAACCACAAATTCATATCTCTATCTTTTTGTTGAAATTGTCGAATTTTATTACGTGATTTAATTGTTAACTCACCTCTCAGATTATGAAAACAACCATTAAATCATGAATTGATGATCAAGCAACTCAAGCATTAAACTCAATAATAAAATCAATACATACATAAAATTAAAGCACCAACTTGATAATTAAAATTAAACTAAAAACATTAAATCTATATCGTCAATCCCGATTTAAAATTTAGCTATTCATATTTTTGGAAGAAAAAGCAATAAATAAAGAAAATAAAACCCGGAGTTTCAAGAATTTAGGTCCACGCATTGCTCTTTCTTCCCAACTTCAAGCCGTCTGCCTCGTGTTCTTATTCAGATTCCTAGCAGCCAACTTGATTCCAGCCAACCACTTTTAATTCCAAGAATTAATTTCCACCGGTTGGATGCCTTGGACTCCTTCTTCAATGTATATATTCTTTTCTTTAATCACAATCAACTCCCAGCCTTTCCTTTTATTCTCTCCAGCCGTGTATGTGTGTGTGTGTGTGTTTGTGTGTTCCCAAGAAAGCACAATTACTCCTTGACTCCAATTATGCAAAAGGATGCTGAGTATATTATCCAATTTGTTTCCAGCCACTAGTCTCTAATTTGAATCAAGAAGTATATAATTTCTTCAATGTTAATCCCACACACACTAACCGTGTATAGATATCAGTTTTCCACAGCTTTAATTCCCAACCTCTCTTTTCACAGCTCTGTCTCCCTTTTTTTTTCCACGGCTGACCTACTTGTCTCCCCTGGCTACTTAACCTTTCTTTAATGCACACAGAAGTATATATATAGAGGAAATTACAGCTCCCACGATTTTTTAAGACTCACAATCAATAATCAGGTTTAATCCTTAATTATACAGAAATCAGGTTGTAATTGTGTATTTTAATATTTATTTTATATATATATGTATGTATGTATGTATCTTTTTACCCACCCACAATCTCCATTTCTGATATACTCCACCTTGAAGATATCAATGATTGGATTTCCATTAATTTCGAACCTTTGTACCTTCTCAACTGAATGCACTTTTGAATTCTCCATATCTGTATCTCTTCCCTGCTAGATATTTTCTCTCATTTTACAGATTTTTATTTGTGGGAAATCTATAGAAGGTGGTGGGGGATGTGATGCCTTTTTGCCTAATTTATTTGTCGTGATTTATGAGCGTGTGCATAATACCGATACAGATAGATCCTTCTGTCTCCAAGTCTCTAATTGGGTTTGACTTCTGAGCCATGGTAGGAGGTTCACGTGTTCAATTTCTTAGGTCACGTGTTTAGTCTCTCAGGTCACGTGTAATAGTTCGTAAGTTACAGCATGTATGTGACCTGAAGCAAATTCCGTATATGTGGCTTGAAGAAAAACAGTATACATTGCCTTTCACAGGAAAACATGCATGTGACTTGAAGCAAATTCCACATCCATTAATGTGTAACTTGAAACAAATTCCCATATCTCTCTTATCTTGATTTAAGTCGGTATATGTGACCTCTTATTTCTGGGTCTTCAAACATATGACATTCACTTCTGTCTTGGGCCTTCTTCAATGCATTTTTAGAAATACTGTGATCGTGTGATATTTATGTGACCTCATCCTCATGTTTCTTCGATTTCAAATTGACGACATTCCGGCTGTTGGGATCGTCTTTGTGCTTTCCGTCTGGTTTCTGGTTTTTTGCGACTCATAAGATTTGCAAATTCTCGTACAAAGGTTAATTGGAAATGTGGAGATAATGGTTCTTATGGAAAGTTTGAAGTAACATTGTAATAAGATGTGTGATTATAGGGTGGAATTTTCATATTCTTGTTTATTTATTAATTTATATATATCACCTGATTCGTGAAAGAATCAGAATTATTTCGTATTTATGAATTGTAAATGTATAACAAACTGAAATGTGTATTTTTCCCATATATATGTGTGTCTCAAATCCAATCGGTCGTAGCCTTCATTTGGGCCCAAGGTAGTCATTTTAATCCAATAAATAAAAGCCCAATTATAAGTAGTGGATTTTATTCTTGAGCCTCAATAATTTCAAATTTGATAAGTTGGTCATTGAGTCTTCAATTGTTCAATTAAGTCCTTGAGTTTCAAAACGTCTTCAATTAGCTCCACTTTTCATCCAATTAATATGTATTTGTTTCAACTTCTCATTTTTCTTGACTTTGAGATAAAAATCTGAAATAATGAAAATAAACACAAACGGAGTAAAACTTATTTACGAAAAATAGTATAATATCCTAATTTTGACAGATAAATAAGTGTATAAAATACACTCATCAACCCAAAATTTTAAAATGCAAAAAATTTATAAATTAAGTTTTGTCGCTACTACTTTCCTAACAAATTTTATAATTTATTTTACATCCGTCGAGTCTTCTAGCGGAGCATTTAATATAAGAAGTTAAGATTGATCTTGAAACTTGAAGTTTCAATTTTTCTATTGGGTCGAATTTATACCATTCATCAAATTCAAATTATTCTTAGCCCGACTAACAACTTAGTTTCTTGTTTCAAGAACTCATTTTGAGATCAATCTATTTAAAATTAGGGGAAAATGCACTTATCAGGTTGTTATAAAATCACAATTCATAATTAGAACACAACTTGCACTCTTTCAATAATCAGGTCTTAATTATTTATATATTTAGTAACACTAATCTCAAAAATACCTCCTTTACTCGTGCTTATATCTCCTTTAATCATGCTTTCTATTCCATCCAAACACAAATTTACAGAGTCTTCATCACTCCCACAATCCAAAACTCAAATGATGCCTCATCCTCATCACATAACATCCGATTCACCACCACCATCTCTGATGCATCAAAACCACCACCACCACCACGAGGTCCACGACGATGTATAACCATCACCACCTATTACCATCACCATCTCCGATGCACCACCACACTATCTCCGATGCTAAAGGTGTCAATCTGGGTGGTTCGGGTCGGCCCGCCAACATAAAAGTCTGGTAACGGGCCACTTGAAAAAAAGCCCGCCCGCTATGGGTTTCGGGCCAGCCCACAAATCTTGAACTACAAACTATACCCATCTGCTGGCCCATGCGGGTCGCGATTCGTTCTGATTTGACCCGTATGAATAAAAACATAGATTTTTTTCATATTTATAGCAATTTTTTGCCAAATTTATAAATACAAAATGATTCAAATGATAGATTCATATTTATACCATAAAATATTTACTTAGAATTTAAATTTAAATTTATATTACATGAATTACTTCTAAAATTGAAAATTTAAATAAAAAAATAAACAAATAACAATTAAATGTTAAATGTATTTCTAATTACTATTATCAAAGAACATTACGTTTCTTAGCTATTAGGGAGAACAAATAATATTTTGCTTTAAAAGTTGTAATAGAGTTTGTAGAAGAAGGGAGATTTTCTATGCTACTATATTTAATAAAAATATTTTTTTTTTGTTTAACGGGCTAGCGGGTTAACTACGGCCCGCGAAGGTTTGACCCGCGAAACCCGGGTTCACAACTTCTTGACCTGTGAACTGCCAGCACAAGTCACGGGTCGGCCCACAGTCCCGGGTTGATCCAAGCCAATTTTTACGGGTCTGATTAGCCCATCCGTCTTGACACCTCTATCCGATGCACCACCACCAAAATACTAACCACTACTTCTCTACCACACACAAACATAGAGATGTGGAGAGAAACAGAACATGTAAAATGTTACTTGGAAAATTGAACATGTAACCTGAGACCCCAACATGTGTCCTAGGACTTTGGACATGTGACCTGAGACAAACGTCAACATGTGACCTAAATTAATACATGTTCCTTGAGGAACTCAAAGTGTGACATGAGGACTATCGTTTCACTTGAGGAATTGAATGAAATGAACGAGGATGACTTGAGGAAATTAACCTGTGACCTCAGGAACTGAACGTGTGACGTGAAAATTAAAAGTGTGACCTGAGAATTAAATGTGAATATGACCTGACCAGTGACCACCATCGTCAACTCCTCCATCTAAACCATCACCAACACCACAAAATCAACACACCAAACATGTTACTCTAAACCGCCACCCCAACTTCAACTCCTTGCACCTACTACTACACAACCTTTGAAATTTCTCCAGTCCCATTTCAACATCCACACCCTGTCCTTGTCCAATGCTCACATCATCATCTTATTTTGATTCTATTTCATAATTTTCTATTTCTTCTCCATCAATGGCGTCACTTTCATCCATTTCATCTTCCAATTTACTGTCACGTTCTTCACTTTCTTCTTCGTAGGTCGTTTGTTGAGTCAAATTTTGTGTCACGATCTTGGAAAAAGCTTAGTCTGAGGTGGCCATTGCTTCTTTCGAATTTAAGATAAGTGGGCTTAATTTCAATCTCCACCGCTTCGATTATTAGCTTTCCTTCTTCACAATGGCGTCGGACTTGCAGGGAATTTGAGCAACCGCTTATTGTTGTCAACGAGGAGGGAAATTGTGACAAGAATTGGTTGCTGCTGCTTTATTTAAATTTCTTGATTTTTATTGTGGTATTTCTAGTGCATTTCTGATGTCTGAATCGAGATAGGATGTGTATGGAATATAGTGATGAATAGAAAATAATTAGGGCTTAGCTCTATGGTGTGAGAATGGGATTTAATTTAATTTCAAAATATTATTATTATTTTAATTAATAATATTATTTGATAAATTTTAATTATAACCTAAAATTTGAAGTCAAACAAGTTTTATCTTATATTTGAATGAGGAAATTACACCCAAACAGAGTTTTCAACTTATCAATTCAAAAATCAGGTTTGCACTCTAACTATTCAAAAATCAGGTCAACTTTTAAATATTAAAAAAATATATTATTAACTAAAACTAATAAATCCCAAATTTTAAACACAACCACAACCATTCCTCTCTCTAGAATCAACCAATCCTCTCCATCTTCATCACCAACACTGCTTCCGCCTCCGTTGCGACCCCCGTCACCGCCACTCTAGACAGTTCGGTGGACGTGTTGTGGTTTTGATCTGCTTGCTGAGGTCACAGTGGCAGTGGTGTGCGGTTGTGGGAGTGGTGCGATTTTCAAGCTGTGAGGTAGTGATGCGGTGGCTACGGGTTTGAGAAATTCTTTGATGGTGGTGGAGATTGGTGGAGTGGTGGTGGAGGTGATGCAGTTTTTTTGTCTGGCATTTTGGAGGTGGATCTGTGGGTGTTGTATTTTGGAGATGGTGGTACGGTGGTGTTGCTATTTGAGGCGATATGTGAGATGGTGCATCTTCGAGGTGGTGGAGATACAATTTTGGTGAAGTTGTGCTCGTCGCTGCGCAGTGGTGCAAAGGAGGTGGTTGCATCGATGGGTTGGAGGTCACTTTGAGGCAATCTGTGAGATGGCGCATCTTTGAGGTGGTGGTGCGGTGGTGGAGATACAATTTTGGTGGAGCTGTGCTCGTTGCTGCGCAAGGGTGCAGAGGAGGTGGCTGCGACGATGAGTTGGAGGTAACTACGAGGTGCAGACGTGGCCGGTAGTGGTGGTGGTTTGGGGGTTGGTGGCAGCAACAGTGAGGTGGGATGGCGGCGGCGGCGGTGGTGTTTTTGGTGGTGGTCGGTATGGGTTTGGCAGCTGTCACTGGCGATGGTGGTGTTGACAACAGTAGAGGTGGTGGCGCAGTGGAGTCCGATTAGGGGTGATGCAATTGTATAATATTGTGACTAATTATTGAGATTGTGACTGATAGTGATCTATCTTGTGACCTAAAAAAATTTGAGAATGCAATTAAATCTATAATTGTGACTTATATTTGTGTTTGAGAAATAGATTGTGACCTGTGAAATTTATGATTTGTGACTAGTAAATAGTATGTAACCTAAAGATTTTGATAATTTGTGACATTTAATTGAATGATTGTGACCTAATAATTTGATAATTGTGACCCAAAAATAAGTTGTGACCAATTAATTAATGTGACCTATTAAACTTGTGATTTGTGACCAACTAAATCGATAATTTGTAACCAAAAAATGAGTCAACCAAATAATTTGATAAATTGTGACCTATAAAATTTACGATCAGTGACCAAGAAAACTAGTGATTTATGAAAATTGTGATCTAAAAAATTCTTGTTTGTATCCGAGAAAAATTGTGACCAATGAAATTTGTGATTTCTGACCAATAAAGAAATTGTGACTCATAATTTTTTAAATTGTGACCAATTGACTAGAGATTTGCGATCGAAAAAATTTGTGACCGAGAAATAAATTGTGACCTAAAAAATTGTGACTGTGATCATAAACTTATAACTTGATTTGTGACTTGTGACCATAATAAGTTGTGACCTAAAAAATTGTGACTTGTGATCATAAACAATAAAATGTATAATTAATTAAGACCTGATTTTTGAAATAAAATATTAAGCCCCTGTTCTCTTTGCTGTTTTGAGGTCGTTTTCTGTTTTTATTTTCGAAAACGTTAAAAACGCGTTCTCTTTACCATTTTCGAAAACGCATTTTGGAAAACAAAAAAAAAAAAATTTGTACACAAAACGCCCAAAACCTCGTTTTGGGCGTTTTGTGTGTATTTCGACAAAAAATGTTCAAAACGCGGAAAACGCGTTTTGGGAATTTGTTTTTTTTTTTTTTTTTTAGAATTATCTTAACTTAGAACTAAGCTTAATATAACGTTTTTATTTTTTTTTATTTATTACTTTTTTAGAATTATCTTAACTTGGAACTAAGTCTAAATATATTTTTTTTATTTTTTAGAATTATCCTAACTTGGAACTAAGCCTAAATAATTTTTTTTTTTTTTTTTTTTTTTTTTTTTTTTTTTTAGAATTATCCTAACTTGGAACTAAGTTTAAATAAAGTTTTATTAAATTCAATATCAACATTAAAAAAAAAAAAAATTAAGTGAGAATTTTTGTTATTATATTTCAAAAAATGCACTGATAAATGGACTCTGATGGTTTTGAAAGAATTTGCATTTTCTGAATTTTAATAGAAGTAGAGCTTTTTCAAATTCCGAACCTGACCAAACTGTGTTAATATAGACTCTTAATGCTAACATTAGTGTGTTGCATGTAACATTGTTTTCAGTGTATTGTGAAAGAAAATTTGAGTTTGAATTAACAGTATTCTGCAAGCAAATTAATTAAAAATAGTTTAAGTAGTATTCTGCAAAATTTCAAACAGAACGTGTTTTTCAGCTTTTCATTTTCAAAAACAGTTTTCAGAAATAACAAACCAAACGTGTTTTCAGCAAATTTGAAAACAAAAATGAAAACAGGAAATACGAAACATTTTCGAAAATGAAAATACAAAATAAAATACAAACAGAACGCCATCTAATTTTCTTAATTTTGAAAATGTGTACTTTAAAAACCTTAGTTATGTATTCTTTCCCTATTTGAATTTGGTTTCTTAAAAACAGGTTTGATTGTAATTTTCTCTCAAAATTATTCTTTGTCCAACAATCATCTTAAGCCTAGTATCAAGTCCAATGCTGGCCCAAATATATCAAAAACGTAGTAAGGCTTTTCTACAATAACAAAACTAAAGTCATTCTCTCCACCTCCAAGCTTTCTCTCCCTTTGCCGATTTCACAAGAATTCTTAACAATATTCAACAATTTTTTTTTAAAAAAATGTGGGAAATACCCACAAATAGTCTCATCAACCATAATATTTTGCAAAATAGACTTTGAAATCATAATATTGTGAAAGTAGACTTTGACTCTTCAAACTTATTAAAATACCCTCATACATATGATTTACAATATGAGCCATTAAAGTATAGAAAAACTCCATTTAAGTCCTTAGATAATTTTGTTTATATAATCTTAATTAATTTTTGTTTATACGATTTTTGTTCACTCACAGTAGCACCACCTAAATTGGTATCAGAGCCATATAGCAGATCTAAAAAATAAATATTATATGACAAAAAATAAAAATAAATACATAATATATACATCAAGATTTATGATTATGCATACATTAATACTACTCGATAATTATAAAATAGAAATCTTAAGAACTTTAAAAGATTTAGACAAAGATATAAGAAAAGGTATTTATGATTTAATAAATTTCGATATAATAAAGGAAGATTTTATCATAAATGAAATATTAGATTTAATCCACAAAGATATACAAGAAGAATTATATAAAGATTATAGAAATGGATTATCATAGAGCAGATCCTCAATTAGTTAGATATCTAGACATAGAAACAAATGAGAAATTAGATTTAATAATAGAACAAAGAATAAATTTAATGGATCAAATAAGAGAAGAAAGAAATATAAAACGACAAGAAAAACTAAGTTTAAAATTGTTAGAGAAAAAGAGAGAATATTATAATAGAATTTTGAAGTAATTACCGAAAATACAAATGATTTTAGAAGACAAAGAGAAAACTAGAAAAGAAATATATGATGAAACAAGAACATTGGAAGACTATCTAAAATATTATAGAATATATCATAGAAAATTAATGCTTGGATCAATAGAAGAATATTGTGAATATCAAATAATGAATTATAAAGAAGCAAAATATGAAACAAAACTTATTCTAGAAATTGAACATATCAAAGGAAGAAATTAATGACAGAATCTCCAGAAATAAAATTTGAAAAACAAATAATAGAAAATATAAGACTTCCAATTGGATCTTATCAAATAAAATGAGCTAATACAACCATGTTCCAACCATTAAGCTCATGGAGAGAATTCGATGGATTTCTTAATTTGCAATTAAACTGGATAAGTACCCTTTTATGGCAAACATATAAAAATATAAACATACAAGATAAATTAGTTATTGAAGAATTACAACAGTTAAATATACAAGATATGAATATTAAAGAAAAATTACAAAATATTCAAAGTAAACTAACAATACAATTTAAAGAATTAAAAGATGTGATAGGAGAAGATAAAAATAAAGATGAAGAAATTTTGAAAGAATTCCAAAGAAAATCAGGAGAATTAATTAATCAGGATAAAATTGAAATAATCATAGAAAAAAAAGATAAGTTAAAATGAGAAAAATAAGGAAAAATGATAACGAAAGAGTAATATCAATAGAAGAAAGAATCAAAAAAATAGAAATGAAAATAGATGATATGCATGACAGATTATTTAAGGTACAAAAAATCCAAACTATTAAACCAATAGTATAAAATGTCAATAAGTGAATATATTGAAGATCTGAAGATATTAATAAAATCATTAATAAGTGATGTTCAAAAAGTAAAAAAAATGAATTAAAAGAAGTAAGAAATGATATAAATATACTAAAACTAGAGATTAGAGAATTCAAAGAAAATAATAAAAACAAAGATAAGAAAATAGACAAAAAACTCATAGAAAAAGAAATACTTTGAATAAGAAAAAAATATAATAGAAGAAAAAAGTATGGATGATGAATTTAGAAAAAAATATATTACCAAAAATACTAGAAGAAGAATTAGAATTACAAAAATTCATAGAAAAAACTTTAGGGAAACTAAAAGCTGAAGAAAAAACTGAAGAAGAATAAGATAAAAATGAATGAATAATTAGATTTGCTTATAGAAAATTTTGACCAATTAAGCCTAGAAAATTTTAATGAATACCAAGTTTTAATACTGGAGGAGCAACTTGTCCAGCTCTAATGGGAACTTCCAAACAAGAATTACCAGATCCAGATGAAAGTTATTCACCTTTTATAGTAAACCACACCGACAATATTATGATAGAATCAGAGATAGACAACCACTTAAAGGGAATAAATATAAAGATAAATTTGAACCAAATAATAATTATGATAAACCTATTAATCATGGAGGAACAAAACTAGATTTGGATTGTAAAATAAATACTAAAAAAGCCCTATTAACTTGGACATATTCAATGATATTGTTCTTTTTATACAATAAAGATGACACACGGAAAAATACTGAAAGAATGATAGACTTTGTAACATCATCTTTTGAAGGAAATGTTAGGAATTTGTGAAAAGGAATAAGTAGTGATACAAAAGCATTAATAAGAAGAAATGTACAAACAGAACTAATAAAATCAAATAGAAAAGGTATAGAAAAGTTAGTAGATTATATTGCGGATGAATTTTTAGGAGAAAATTGGAAAAGTAATGATGAAACAAAATAAATTAGAGAAAAAGATAATGCAAGAATGAGATTAATAAATTTAACAATATGTGATATGTGTAAAATCAAATAATACACTTGTGAATTCAAAGAATACTATTATGTCCAATTCTATAGTAATGAAAATCAAGAAGTATACAGAGATATGTATTACAATAAATTACCAGGTTCATGAGGAATATAATTTAAAATAGAATTTGAAAAATTTATCAGAGATAACCCTGACATACCTAGAACATTAGGATTAATGATAAAATTTCTATTTGAAAGATAAGCATACATATGTCAACAAAGACAATTATTAAAGAAATCAGGAAAATTAACTAGAATATATTGTGAAGATATGGAAAAACCTACCCAATGGGAATGTAACCCTGAAAGAAGAAGAAATAATAAAAGAAAATATAAAAATAGAAAGTTTAAAAAATTTAGAAACTTTAGGAAGAGATATATAAAACCTAAGAGAAGATATTACAGAAGAAGATATAATCCAAATAAAAAACAGAAAAATAAAACTTATAAGAAAGACAAAAGTCAATGTAAATGTTGGAATTGTGGAGAAATGGGGCATATAAGCCTTGATTGTAACAAAAAGAAAGTTAAAATATTATAAAAAAAAATATATCTAGAAATAGAAAGTGAATTAAGTGAAATATCTGACATTGAAGAATACTATGATTAAGAAGTCTATATAAGTGAAACGGATTCAGAAAGTAATGAATTAGAATCAGAATAGAGAAATAGAAGAAATAGAAAAAAATAAGAACATAGATAAACAAGAATATGAAGAAAAAGAAGGTTATGGATTAAAAGTAACTTTTGATAATAATAAGTTCAGGAAAATACAAAAAATATCTTTAGATTTGAAAATAGGAAAATGGGAAATATTAGACAGAATATGGAGAAGAGAAAGAGCGGCAATAAATGAATATCATAAAATTGAAAGAGCAATAGATGTTAGAACTACTCAAGGAATACATAAATTAAATCTTTTAACAAAAAATACGGTTACAAAATTATTAACAAAGATCAATAATAAACAAAGTGAAAAAATTCAATATGTTTATTTAGCAGGTATCCAAATAATGTTTAAATTCTTATTTGGAGAAGGATTATATTCACTTTTAATTGTAAGTTTACATGATATTAGAATAATAAATTTAAAAGACAGTCATTTGGGAACAGTAGAAGGAAATCTAGCATATAAGAAACTAATATTTACATGTTATCCAAAATATTGTATATCATTAAAAGATAGAAACTTTAATGAAGTTTAGAACTACATTTCAAATTACATAAAAATGATATAATGGAATCAAGAGATAAAATTATGACTATAGAATATAGAACATTATACACATTTACTAATTTTAATTATGGAAACATTTATTCTAAAAAATCATATATTGAAATTCATAAAGAATGCAAAGATTTTGGTAAAGCTGTGGAACCAGATAAACAAATAAATTTAGTCACAAGAAACTATGAACTTACCATAACAAAAAATAAACCAGAAATTTAGAGTTGAGAGAAGAAGAATACTCTAATAATCACATAACATTTGAAGATGGCAGATTAATTAGAAAATCAACAAGTTTACCCAATAGAAAATAATTAGGAAAAACTAGTAATACAAGGGAAATAAAACTTCATAGAAATGCTGGGAATATGAAAATAGAAGGTGAATATTTCAATGGAAAAGAACATGTAAAATGATCAAATATATTAATTGATACATGAGTTAGTGAATGTCATATAGCTTGAAATAGGAATAAATGATTAATATCTCATAGAACTAATCCGTATAGATATATAAATTTTGATAACAAATACATATGACTGAACTTGAAGTTAAAGTACCAATCAAAATAGGAGGAATAAATCTCTTAGTGTCATGTATGGTAAATCATCATGTGTTATTAGGAAAGAGTTTCCTAAATAGATTGGAAGGTTATAGTATAAAATGTGAAGGATTATACATAACCCATAATGATCAAACTATACTATGTAGAAAAGCTGAATAAATGAATAACCAAATAAATTTTTCATTAGCTATTTATATACAAATTACCATTGTAGAAACAAATATAACAACCTGTGCATTAATTGACACAGGAAATGATATAACAATATTTAAAAATTTCTTAATAAAATCATAGAATACTGATGGGAAAATAAAAATAACAGGAGTTACAGGAGAAAGTACTCAAATAATTAATAGTGTTGATAAAATTGATATAATACTAGGAAGTAAACAAATAGTTGTGAATAAGATATATAGTTAAAACAAATTAGAATGTGATATATTACTAGGGAATGACTTTATACAACAATTTCAGTATTACAAATAAAATAATTACATGATAATGTTACAAACACCTTACGGACATTTATTAAAAATACCAAGAGAATTTAGACCTTATAGAATTTAGCCAACACAACGTGGTGATAAATGGGAAAAAAATCAATTACAAAAAATGAAATAAAAAATAAAAGAATAATGTATAAAAAAGTTTTGAAAACAAATATAACAATAAGCATGGAAAATCATTGATCAGTTAGAAAAGGTATATGGAGAAAATCCATTATCATTTTGGAAACCATATCATCCTAGAGCTAAAATAGAACTAACAGAAAATGTTATTATAAGAGTTAGACCAAAGATGTATACTATACAAGATACACAAGAATTTAAAATTCGAATAAAAGAATTATTTGATCAAAAATTAATTAGACCTAGTAATGAATCCCATAGTAGTCCAGCTTTCAAGGTAATGAAACATTCTGAACAAAAAAAAAAAGGAAAAGCTAGAATGGTGATAAATTATAAAGAATTAAACAAATATTCCAAATTTGATGGATACTTTTACCGAATAAAGCAGTACTAATAAATCTTGCAAAAGGAAAACAATACTATTCTAAATTCGATTGTAAATCAGGATTTTGGAAAGTAAAAAAGGAAGAAGATAGTATTCAATATACCGCATTTAGTACACCCCAAGGTAAGTATGAATGGATGGTTATGCCATTTGTTTTAAAAAATGCACCACAAATATATCAAAGAAATATGGATAACATATTTAGAAAATTTAATGAATTCTTAATTGTTTATGTTGAGGATATATTAATATGTTCTAATAATAGAGAGGAACATAGAAACTATTTAATAAATTTTATAAGTGAATGAAAAAAAGAAGGAATTGTTCTTTCAAAAAACAAAGCTATAATAGAAAAAGAAGAAATTGATTTTCTTGGATTATCAATAGATAAGAAAGGAATAAAACTACAAATCCATATATATAAAAAGATAGAAATTTTTCCAGATAAATTAGAATGAAAAGAACAAATACAAAAATTCTTAGGATGTTTAAAATATGCAAAAGGATTTATTGAAAATCTTTCAAAAAAGAGACATAAATTCAGATTTTACTTAGAAAAACGAATACCAAAGGATGGAGTAATGAGCACACAGAAATTGTCAAATCACTCAAGGAAGAATGTAAAAATTTGCCAAAATTAAGATTACCAGATGAAAAAGATAATCTAATAGTTAATATTGATGCCTTGGATAAATATTGGGCAGCAATATTAAAAACAGATCTTAATGAAATTTGTAGATACTCCAGTGGAACGTTTAACCAAGTAGAAATAAATTATACTACCAATGACTGAGAAAGAATTCTTAGCAATTATCAGAGGAATAAAAAAGATTTCATCATTTTTATTATAAAAAAAATTCATTGTTGAAACTAATAATTCTCAAGTTGCAGGCTTAGTGAAAAATAAGTTACCACCAGAACCTCAATATAGGAGGCTCCATAAATGGTAAGCCTATTTGGCATTTTATAATTTTGATATAGTTCGTATTAAATGTGTCAATAATTATCTTGCAGATTTTTTAAGCAGGAATATTGAATTTGCAAATGGATAATATCAAAAAATCATTGATAGACGTCAAACAGCGAATAAACTTCCTCGCGGAGGAAGCTGAAGATATAAAGTTTGGAATTGAGCAACTAGCAGAGACTCCCCAAGAAAGTTTCAAGCAATTGATGGAAATCTCAGATTTTCATTACAATTATACTAAAGAATTGAGCGATAACATAATTGAGATTGAATCTCAGTTTGAATTGTTATTTACCAAACAGGCTGATACTAAACAGGATATATCAAAAATACAAACAGGTACATCTTCTGGAAGCAGTGGTGGACCAACGATTAAAAGAGATGAACCAAGTCCCAAGAAAGTTGTCATAAATGAAGCTAGTCCTCGAAAAATAACAATCAATGTCAAAGATGAACATATAAGGGTAGTCAAAATTCGTGCTGAGGAGGAAGACGGTTCCCCTTTTTTACCAAAAGAAGACGAATATAAAACTAATGCCAAAGTTAAATATAAACTCCAAGAATGTGATTGTTATTATATTTCATCTGGAGATCATGTATACCCATGATTAATCGTTACTCAAGGAGGAGATCCCGTTATGACAAAAATGGCAGCAGATTATGGATTTTTGGATCTTATCTACTCAGGGAAAGACTTGAATGAGATTGAAAAATTTGATGATTTAATAAAAGGAGAAATTTCAAAATTCGCACAAGGAAGACCTATATATTTAAAATTTTATTCAATTAGTCCTGAAATTAATGGAAGGATGTATTATCCCGCTGAGCATATTATCACAATTGGATATGTTGCTCAAAATTTCCAGATTGTAGTTGGAAAAAATACCAAACCTGGACCAAATATTACAAGATCTTGGTTTAGATCTCGAAGGGTGTTGGGAATTAAGGTTCTCTACAACATTTCCAAAAACTTGTATGATAAAAAATTCAAATGCATATGCCAGTATAATGGATGGACCCTCCTCACTAATGGAGGAAAATAAAAGTCAACAATCTTGAAAGAATATATCAACAAGTTTGACACTCATCAAATTCATGGAAGCTTTGCTACTTTACAATAGGCGTGTATAGCCAGGAATTGCCTCACATGCCAACATAATTGATGGACATGTGGAAGCTACTTGATAAATCTGCTTTAATGAAACAAGATAGCACAATGTAGGGGCCATGTGAAGACTGAAAATAATAAAGGGATAGGTGTCCCTATAATGTAGCCATGTGAGGAAATGAATAATGGAGGGACATGTATGTCCTTGTAATAAATAATAGATGGACATGTGTGTCCTTGTGACATTATGAAAAGTTTCAAATTATTGTGTCCATTATGTAAGCAATGATGTAAGAGATTGTATAGTAGTACCTCGTGAAGTTGTATAAATAGAAACCTTCTGGCTAGAGAAAGGCAGGGATTATTTGAGCACTCAACTTGTGAGAAAGCCAAAGAAATCCTCTGTCTTTGAAAAAATTATCCTACTAAAGTCTTGTACCAATCTTCTTTGAATCAATAAAATTTCAATCGTTTTATAAAAAAACTATGAGTTTCTAAGTTTGTCTTCTAAATCTTATTTCCTAAAGAAGGTATATTATTAAGAAAAGAGGTAAGTATTCTTAATATATCTGTCTTTATAGAATTAGGAGAGGAAGAACTGTTAAAATAAGTTAACATGACAGAATTCAGAATTTTTAAATTTAATTATCAACAGTCCTTATAAGGATGAATATCATAGCATAATTGAACTTTTATTCATGCATAAACAATTTACTAGACCAAATAATGAAATAAAAAGTTATATCATGTATATATGTCATGTCTGTTAGCTATTTTTCCTAAACTAAAAGAATTATTATGAATATAAATTACAAAATCAATGATTTACTTTTGGCTTGACAATGATAATACTGAAATAAATAATGAATTATATCTAGGATATATGTTTAGTAGCGACAATAATTATGATCCTATAATAGATTATGACAGTAATGGAAGAAATGAATTTTTCTTTACCAGTTTTTGAAAATTTTGATATCATTAATGAAGAAAATTACATCATAAGAAAACTCAGATATAAGAGAGGTCCATATCTATCTATCTACAATATCTTAAAAGTGTGGATGAGTGAGAATCTTTTGATTTCCCATTTTATACTCACATTCTTTTCTTTTTTTCAATAATACCCTTAATTCATTTATTGAAACTTATTTATATTTATATTTATTTTTATTTCAAAAACATTAATTTATCCACGTTGACTAAATCGAAATTGGTTATTCAATTAATATTAATTTAATGTCGTTACTTTTTAATTTACTTTTAGAATATTGTCCCATCAAGTTTAATTTCCGATGATAACTCCACTGAATATTTCAAAGAGTGCGTGTATACGTTTAATAATTTTTTCGTGACTTACCATCAATATTTTATAGAGAAATTATTGATTTGCCTAATATTTTATGATATCATATTACTTCTTAATATATCACACGCTGTTTATTCATTAAGCAGACATTTTAGATAATTGTTTGATATATAATTTGAAGACCTGGACGAAAACTTTCAATAAAATATTAATATATTAAGAATTGAAGTTAATTTACAATTTTCCTCTAACAATATCAATTACGTAAATTATTTTAAAAAATAGTATTAATACTTAAAAAACGTTACTTTAACATTCATCATATACATAAGACGTGCGAAGCACGTACTTACTACTAGTAAAGTTAAAAAGAATATTAAAAATAAAGAGGAGTTGAAAATGGAAATGAAATTGATAAAATAGGATACCAAGAGCAACTTTATGCATCACAAGAGATATTAAAAAGTTTTAAAAAAAAATTGGTAGAAAACTTTGTTAAATGTACTATAAGATCTATAGTCATGCAAAATATTCAAGATATAATCGATAAATTAGAAAAAAGAAAGAAATATTTCAAAATATAATATACCATTTGAACCAAACATAGATATCATGGCTGATATAGATATTATCAATTCTCAAACACTGATAGAATTTGAAAAATTACTTGAAACTTTATAAATTATTTACCTTTGTTTTTATAATGCTTGTATATACTATTGAAGAATCAGAAAATTTGTTAGAAAAAATAATGAAAAAAATAGATAACATTATATCTCAATTAATAGATATGAATGAATCATCTGAACAATATTATATACTTTTAGAAAACCACGATCAATACATTATAGATTATTCTGATATATTACAGCTTAAAATAAAATTTAGAAAATAAAATTTTGAAAAATACAGTCCAGACCTAATGCCAAGATATACAATCGAAGGACTAGATAACCTTTTAGAAAAATTGAAAGATAAAATAGAAGATATTAAACAGCAAATGGAAAATGAAAACATATCTTCTGAAGAATATAATAAACTTTTAGAAAAATATGAACAATATATTACAGATTATTGTATTTTACTAGATCAAAGAATAAACTTATATAAAAAAAAATTGTATAATAATTTATCAACCTGATAATTAATAGATACTTCAGAAGCATCAACTTCTAATAACTGTGATCATAAACTATATTTATAAAACAAAGGAATTTCAATTTTATTAGCTATTGTCGAAAAATCTAAATATATACATTCTGTTGGACAATCTAAACTAAAAGAGATATTCGAAGATTGATGTGATCCGGAAAAGGCGTCAAAAATGAGAAATCAATATACGGGCAATTCAACAATATTCTACATGGGAAAATGAATAAGTTTCGTGTTGGGCTCGAGTCAAGATTCAATTCACGTCAAAGGATCAGAAATCAAGGCAGAAGGGCTTTTACGGCCGTAACCTCCATAATTACGGTCGTAACATTATCAGCGCACAATTTGGCCAGATCAGCGTTTACGGCCGTAACTTGGGTTCTCACGGCCGTAACTAATCCATGGAATTTCACGGCCATAACATCAATCTTCACGGCCGTAACTAATATTGAAACATTTTGATCCGATAAGGACTTACGGCCGTAAGTCCGACTTTTACGGCCGTAAGCGGCGCGAATCAGATTTTCGGGATTTTTAGTATTTCAGCTGATTTGTATTTCCTTTATTGGTTTTTAATTCTTTTTCCAATTTTGGTAATTTTAGTTATTTTAGCTATTTTAGTTTAATTAGAATTATATTCAGAGTCAGTTAGTGACTAGGGTTTATTTTGCCTATTTATATGCTTTTCCATTCAATGTAAAAGCAGAAGACTTTTGATGAATAAAATTATTGAGTGTTTTTACTCTCTAAAGGTGAGGATTTTCCCTTTAAACAATGAACTTATCAAGATTCAAATCTTGTGGCGTTCAAAACAATTGAACTTATCAAGGATCTGGACATTCCTTGTGGCGTTCCCCCTTTGTGGTTCTTATCTCCGCATCATAACGGGTCTCGGGTTTAATATACCCCTGGTTCTTGCGTCGTGAGGTCGGGGTTGCATTGTTATCGTCCGTTCCAACCTGGATTCGGAACTTTCCTAGCGTTATTCCGCGAGCTACGACGAGGACCCCCTTCCGGGTTCTCATCATATGGTATCAGAGCTGGACTCTGGATTCAGGTTTTGTTTTTCTATTCTATCCAGTTTGATTTTGTGTTTTATCATAGAGTCTACACAAAATCATCCATATCTTGTTCTTCGTGTCAGTAAAAAAAAATTTCATTATTTGATCCATAGAAAAATCCATCAAAAATTCAATCTTGTTTATTTTATTCGATTCTTATCCAAATCCTGTCCCGTTTATTTTGTTGCCTTCGTGTCGAATTTTTAAATTTTATAAAAAAAAAATTATATATTTTATTTTTTTATTTTTTTTATTAATTCCGAAAATTCATCATAATTCAAAAAAAAAAAAGTCACTCCGAAATTCAAGAACTATTTTCTTGAATTTCCTTAATTGATATTCCTTACCTTCCAAGTCAAAATTAAAATTCATTATTAGTCCTTGTGTCAAACTATTATTCCATTCCATTCCACACTGTCCAAATTTCACGAAAATTCATTATCTAGGAAAGATGACCATCAATCTTCTCTACTTGTCATGATGGAGAAACGGTTTGAGGAGTTAGCTGTGAAATTGGAAACGAAATTTGATGTGAGATTAGATGCGAAGTTTGGGAATGTTAAGAACTCAGTAGATATGCATAGTGCAGAACTTGCTCAACGGTGTGTAAGGGAATATAGACGTAACCATAAACCTAGGATTGAGATTGGAGTTGATTGGGATGAAGAAATTAGTGCGAGGGCGCTTTTGAAGAGTCGAACAGAAATCTATGAGGAAAGGATGATGTATGAACGGAAGGCTAGAAAAGAAGCAAAGTTAAAAAAGAGGGAGAGTGAAAGGGAGGCTGAAGCTAAGTTACAACAGGGTGAAAGTGAGATTGGAGGGGATTTAAAATTGGAGCATTTGGATATGATTGTTAAGAAGGAGGGAGACTTGAGGAACGAGTTAGAAGATAAAAATTTGTGTAGTGTTGAGGAGGTGCCTAATCATGTCGATAAAATTATTTATGAGGAGGTGTATGAGCAAAAGCATGAGAAATTAGGAGAGGTGATTGAGCTCAGAAATTTAGAAGTGAAGGTTGAGTGTGCGAAAAAAGATTAAAAAATATAAATATAATTAGAAGCCCTGAATTAAATCAACCTAACTAAGTTTGGGGATATATTTTGAAAAATAAACAATCCTTTTTATTAAGGATAATTTAGACATTTCTACAAAAAGATCTATTTTACTAAAGTTATTGTTTACCAAATATATTTAACTAAAAACCCCAAAAAATATTCAACAGGTAAATTCGATTTCATCATCAATATCATCCGTCTCACAGTAACACACTGCACCAGTATCTTCAAGCCCAGAATTCCAACTTCGAGTCTGAATCGTTCTTGACAGTATCAAGAGGTAAATTTTTCCCAACAATTTTTAGTTTTCGTTCAAAACTTTACTCCATTGTGTTCTATAAAACAACACACACACGTATAAAGTTGGGAGAAGAAAAAAAATGAAATTTTGAGTTTTGGTAGTGAGCTCTACCTTGTATTGGCAACGATCTCGCCCCACCCTGAATTTTTTTGATCCGATCCGGATTCGCCCGCGATCAGTCAAATTTCGGGTCGGGGCGGATCGGTCCACCGATCCGCCGAATTATTATTATTATTTTTTAAATTCTTTTTAAATAAATTAAATCTTTTAAAAAAAATGTAGAAAAACTAATTTTTTTATTAAATTTTATTTATTTTATTGAAACGAGAAGTATAGAGGTCGATTCGCCGATTCAACGGATCGAGTTTTTTGCCATTACTTATTGGAATTCTTTCTTCAAATGAAGAACATGAAAAATGTGTTTTCTTTAAAATGCAAAGATTGTAGGTTATTCCCAAAAATTAAAGTTTGCTACAAAATTTACATATTAGATTTTTATACATGATAAAAAAAAATATCGGATCGCGAATCGAGGCGAATCGGATCAACCCCGATCCAAATCCCCTCCGTGAATTTTCGGATCGGGACAGATTACATAAATTTCGATCCGTCGATCCACGGATCGAAATTTTTCGAATCGAATCGGGTCGACGAGGCGAATCGAAATTTTTTTGCCATCTCTAGCTCTATCCCTCAGTTTCACACCCAAAAATCGAGTCCACTTCATTTTTATAAACTCCCTCCATATGAGTATTCCATCACTGAAATCACAAAGAATAAAATAAATAATAATGAGAGAATAGGAGGGAAGAATGTGAAGCCATGAGTAGAGTCGATCCTCCATATTTTGCCTTTCTTTATACTGAAATTCCTAGTACAATAAGGGACACTCGAAAACCCGAGGTCCCCTGTAAAGTCCTGGCCGGAGCAACCACTTGTACCACCGAATTTTTATGTCAAAATTCACTGCCCATCCTTTATTCTCCCTCTATAGTATGGGTCTCTACCACCGGAAGGCCATAAGGCATCCGCCTCCACCACCGACCTCTCTTTTTTACTGTAAATTATTTAAACGTGAAACCTAGATATTGAAAATGAAAACCAGCATTTTCCTCTGATTCTGTCGACCTGAAGTGAATTGGAAAGAGAAGGCTTTGGTATAAAAGTTAATATTTCATCTTTAAATCCTCAAGTTCGGCCAAAAGTTTATGTTAGTCCCCTATTTGATTTTAACTCCTTCACCATCCCTAAAGTTTGAGTATTCTTCATATTAAATATAAAATACTTTCTAACTTTATCATATTCGCCCTAAACATTCTGATTTTAATAATTAGACCCAAAATAATTTAAAGATCTATCAAATTACTCATTTCATTAACTTTCAAAAATTCAATCAAGTCTCTACATGTTTTAAAGTATTAATTAGGACTTAGTATCCAAAATTATATTAATTTTGTTCTTGTTAGACCAGGTCGCAGGAAAAGTTTAAAGCATGGTAACTCGCATCCATTTCAATTTCAAGAAAATTTTCAAGCCTTGAGGTGGAGTTTACATTAAAGCAATTGCGGTTATTTTGTCCATGTTATTCTTAATGTGTGATTTTAATTGTGATATAATGCTTCTACATATGAAAAGTTTGTCAGGGACCGTAAATAGGTTCGAGATCGAAAGTGGGTCCTTGGGGTTGTCCCACAGTGCACAATTTTAATTAGCGCTAGTAAGTAATAACGTGTTGTTAGTGACCGAAAATAGGTCTGGGATCGTATATGGGTCTTTGGGGATATCCCACAGTATATTTTTAAAAGAAAATTTTGTATTGGTATTATATTCATAATTTGATTTCATATTTGGATTTAACTTGAACTGATTGTTATATCTCCATTGAGTATAATTCGTTATGTTCACCCAATATTTTCCCCCCCTTTGAGGTTAAGGAGCTAGGCAAGGCTAGACAATGAGCAGGGCAATCTAGATTAAATGATAGACCATTTAATTTATAAATTTTTGAAACAAGTATTTAATAGTTGGTTTCCATTTTATCAATTTAATCTCAAACTTTAGTATTTTTGCAAATTTTGGCACTTTACTTATTATATTTGGTATTAACACTTGGATGTGAGTAAATTATTCAAAGGACGTTTTCACATTTGGATTCTAAATTTCTATTGTTGTAGAAAAAAAATATTTATGCTTTTTGGCGTTTATTGAAAATATTTATTTACATGATTTTTGGACTTTAGTAGCACCTTGAGTTAATAGAATTTGGGTCGTTACACCATTCCAACCATTTACCTTCATTTGAGTTGAAATGCATTTGTGTGATGAATAATAACTGACTTTCACTAGGCGCAATACATATTGAGCATTGCCCTTAATAATCCTTTAATAAAAAATGGGGTGCTAAAGTTTGTGCTTAAATTATGGGACCAAATACATGATAATTGGCCGAAAGTAGGCCTTTACTTTTACATGTGTAAGATAAAGAGTTAGGAAAAACTTTTGTATAACTAAATAATTGCATTCACATTCACTTAGTTGTTTTACTAAAATATTGTATTTCATTTCTTACGCCCAATTGGTGTCCTCTGGCGACCCTTCCAACTATTGGATTCTAATAAAACTACCCCCAAGTTCGTAGACCACGCTCCGGCTGAATACAACCATCTTGTCCTTTAGTATCTTTTCTTCAAACTCATCTTTATAGCCCATTAATATGGTCTTAAGGGTTGTGATTTCGGCCAAAGTATTTTGTGGTTGCTCTTGCATTACACTTCTTTAATTTTTTTCTTGCCAATTATTGGCTCTTGAAAGACCACTATGTTTGGCCTCGTTTGAGCGAACAATTCCGTAAGAGTCTCCTTTGTGTTGGCTCTTCGATTTGCACTAGTACTTTTGCTTCCTCTTCTTTTTAGACCACTCTAACTGGTCCATAGTTACCTTCATACATGAATTGTTCTACCGAGATGGCTTCTGCTAAGAAAGGTCGTTGATCTGCTCGCACTACTTCAGCATCTCCTTTATCATTCAAGAATACTAGGCATTGGTATGCATTGATTTCCATGTATCTAGTCCCTTCCCAACGGTATTTTATAACTAGTAGGACCGTCTATTATGAAGAAGACAGTGGTTTTTGCAGTACTTCCTACTGTTACTTCTAAGGGTATTGGTCATTTGGCTGAAGCTTCTCGTGTGCTGAAGATAGTTAACACAATTTCTATAGGAATTATTAATGTGTTAGTTTTTGGTGAATTTCCTTAACATCCTACATGGAATTGTGTTGATGGCAGCCCTATTATCATTGAGTACCTTAGAAACCGAAATGCCATCAATTGAAACCTTTATGTACAAAAGCCCTAAGTGCTTAGTTAGACTTAAGGAAGTTTCTTGAACATCACCTTCTTAGTTGACTCAATTTCCAATTTTCCACCTTTTGCTTTCCTTCTCCTAATTTGCCTTTGCTTGTCACAACTACCTGCAATATATCTTTGTTCTCATTTCACCAACTTTACCTACTTACGAAGATCTTTTTGGCGTTTCTCCCCAACCTGTAGGTGAATGGAAGATCTTTGGTGGTGACCAATACTTCTCAGCGCGAGGTACTCTCTTTATCTTTTTGGGTGCTCCATATAGAGCCAAGTGATTGAACGATCGCCCTGATGGTTTGCCCAAAATCCCCCCCCCCCCAAGTGCTAGATTGCCTTCTTGATATAATTTCTTAAGAAGTTTGCCATGCGATACTCCCTTCGCTCTGCACTCTATTTTCAAGTCCAATTCTTCTTCTACGCCAATCATCCCATCACCATCTAAATAATATGTTTCATCAACTTGTGAGATCACTTCAACATGAGTAGTATCTTCGTGCTCTAATTTCCATGCTGCTTTCCCTGTTTCTTCTATAACTGACTTATCGTTTTCCTTACTTTCAAATTCATTGGCCAATACATATTTACTGGTCATGTTCGTAGGCAATGTGTCAAACTGGATGCTAATTGATCTCCTAACATCATCCTTGTCATCAACTTTCTGCATGTACTCAATTTTGACCTCCATACATAGTTGCTTGACGACGCTTCTCCCATTATTTCCTTTGAACCATTACCTTGTTGGCTGCAATGATGTTTTGATTCTTCATATGAATGGGGTTTGTAGATTTGAGTTGCTCCCTACCCTGTTTTTGTCTCATCATTCGCCCATAATTTCTTTGATACCGCCTCTGTTGTGTCCTTATCATCTCATCAAATGGGGTTACCTTTCTTACTTTAGGACTGTACATGTTCCATATATTTGGGTGATATGGTTGTGGCCTGAATGTCTTGAGCTTTTGTGGAGGACTAGGTGATGTTCCAAACTTACTTGCGTATAACCATGGACTATATGACCTCCCAGGACCTGGCCTTACTTGCCCTTTGAACTGATGTAGCTTAGCTTGATGGAGTGGTTGTCCATTTGCCTCACTTAATTCATTGCTTACAACCTCTTTTTGACATCTAGGGCATAGATTCTCTTCCTCTTTGAAAGTAGCTTTCCTTTTTAGTCTTTCAAACACACTGGGACATGGTTCGTTCTCTCCTTCATCTACCATTAGCATGAATTTTGGTAGATCCCGCTTCTCGAACTAGCAAGAGTGATGATGTCAATATCAACTGATCGTGGAAAAGGATTCTCATCTACTGCCATCTTTTTCTTCGAATCAAAGGTTATTTGCCCAGATTCAATGGCATCCTATATCACATTGTGAAAGACAAAACATTTTTTAGTCTTAGCAGACCATGCTTTATTCCATTTATAATATTTTTTGTCCTTAATTTATTTAGGGTTTGAAAATCTATGCTCATTGCTCAGCTTGATCTGTTTATCTTTGTATAGCTGGTCAAATATTATATCGGCCTTTGTTACATCTAATGAAAATGGTCTAATTTTCTGGTTTTCTTCTTTAGTCATTTCATTTTTATTTGTTGTCTCTAATTTGGTCAACACAGGACATTCGTAAGTGTCACCCTTGACCAATTCGGCTGAACAGACTTCAACTTAAGGTCTCTGTAATAAGTTCATTTATTAGAATTTTTTATTTGTTCATCCTCTCTCAACAAATGCTCATATCTAATGACATTCGCACAAAGTTGAAAGACATCAGGGAATTCCCTATCTCCGAACTTCTTTTTTTTAATTTCAAAACTGAAAAAACTTTGGGCCATTTTGACAAATTCTTTTATAGGCAAGGGGTAAAACATTTACTCATAATCATTTCAAATCTTTGAAGAAATTATTCGACCAATTCATTTGACAGGTCACATAAGTTTGCTAAATCTGCCAAAGTAACTTCTGATTCGATTTTGTAAAATTGAACGTGGAACAACTAACTAATTGTTGCCAATTTTGAACAAAATCTACTGGCAAGTTAATGAACTATAAGAATGCAACCCCACTAAGTGAACGTGGGAACAACACCATCTTATGATAATCTGCAACTTCGCCACATTGTAATGTAAAACGTCATATGTGCTCCAAAGTAGACATGACCCCTAAACCAGTGAATAAAGAGAATTCAGGTACTCTAAACCGCTTAGGCCAAGGATATGCTTGATCTATCCAATTAGGATAAGATTTTTTATATGTTGGACAAATTACTAGCCTAGTTTCAAAGAAAATTTGATCCTCCAAGATCTCTGTTATTTGCTCACTCAATATAGCATTGGGATCAAATGGAGCTCCTGCTAGCTGTGGTGCGTAAGATACTGCGGGTGATCTGACAGTATTAACCTAACATTAGTCATAAATGGACCATTATTTACTTCATTAACACCATTGAATGGTTGTCTTGCTCCTTCATCGATGCGTGTAGCATTTGGTCCTAATTTTTGGACATTTTCCCTCATATTAAGGGTACCCCCCATAGTCGATGTTCCAAAACCTCCCACATTGAAGGGTCCAAGACCCCTATGTTGGATGTACCAATATGTGGCACTTGTAGGCCCTGACTTGTATTTAAAAGGTTGGGTAACCAGTTTTTATATTCATATTTTGCGAGTCTTTGCCCAGCAGGCTCCTAATTTGGAAGTTGTTACCCCCCTCCCATATGATTTGTTTGACATACTTAGAGGTGTCAATCCGGGTGGTCCGGGCCGGGTCGACCCGCCAATGTATGAGCCCGGTAACGGCCCGCTGCGGGTTACGGGCCGGTTACGGGTTGACCCACAAATTTTGAACTACAACCCAGGCCCGCCCGCTGGGCCATCCGGGTTGAGCTCATACGGGTCGTGGGTCGCGGTTCATTCCGGTTTGGCCCGTATCCTATGATTGTACGAATAAAATTATAAAATTATAGAATTTTTCATATTTCTAGCAATATATATATATATATATATATATATATATATATATATATATATATATATATATATATATATATATATATATATATTGTAAAATCTAAACTAAGAAATGAACAAAATGATAAATTCATATTTATACCAAGAAATGTTTACATAGAATTCAAATTTAATGTTACATGAATTATTTATAATTTTGCAAAGTTAAATATAACATAAACAAATAACAGCTAAATGCATTTTTAAGTACTATTATTAAATATTTTTACCTTAAGTACATCCCAACTAGGTTGGCACCACTTTTACTATAATTTATAGTTTAAGTACATCCCAACTAGGTTGACACCTACTTAACTATAATTTATCTATTCAAAAATTATATATTTGTTTCCTAATCAATCTTCACTCTTCAGGAACTGCAAGATTTTTGAAGTCTTCAGCAATATCATCAATGATTTTATCTTGCATCCTTCGATCCGCGAATATCCAATCTTTCATGCAAATGAGAGCTTCCAAATATCTTCTTTAAGTCTAGATCTTCTTTCATCCAATACACTGTTTCCTGCACTAAAAGCAGACTTGGATGCCACTGTTGAAACTGGAACTATTAGTGGATCTCGTGCCATTTTAGATAATACAGGGTATGAGCGCTCATTTAAATTCCACCATCGTAAGATATCTAAATTATCCACCTCATTTTCAGGTATTAAACTATAATGATCAAATTGATAATATCTTTCCAATTCAGCAGGTGTGGTATTTGGATTTGCAGTTGAAGTTGTAGATGAAGAACCAAGAACATTACGTTTCTTAACTATTAGGGAGAAAAAAGAAGATTTGCCTTTAGAAGTTGTACTAGAGTTTGTAGATGAAGGAATATTTTCATTGTTACCATATTTAATAAAATAGTTATTATACATTTCATTAATAAAAATTTCCAATTCTCGATTTGTAATATTTATGTTAAAAGCTAATGTTTCAGAAAGTGATTCTAAAGCACATTGAACTCCAAACAACTTAATGCGAGGATCCATTACAACTGCCACTGAAAAGAATAGTGGCATGTTTTCTTAATATTTTTTTAAAATTTTCTTCCATTGAGTAAATAATTTGAAAGAAAAATGGATCGGATCTAAATGATGAAAATCGTCCAGCAATTTCTACTAATTGTAAAAGTACAAGATTACTAGTTGGATAATAAACTCTAGAACTAGCTTTTGTTGCCTTATAGAAAGGTTTCAAAAATTTCATAACATTAAATACTTTTCCCAATCTGAATCAGTTACCTGTAATTGATTTTGTTTTGAATTAACAAATGCATTAATGACATCAGTATAGCCAACGCACGATTTTAACATTAAAAATTTTGAATTCCATCTATTGGGAACATCATCAACAAATTTTCTTCTTTTCAATCCAAGAGTTTTACAAATTTTTGCAAATTCTTGTTGTTTAGAATCTGAACAAGAAATATAATTAATAGATTGTCTAATTATACTTATTTGTGGTGTTATTAATTTTAAACCATCTTGCACAACTAAATTATATATATGACAAACACAACGCATGTGAAATAATTTAGAATCATATAGGGGTGTAATCGTTCTAATTAAAAGCTCAATGCATGAATTATTAGCACTTGCATTATCAAAGGTAACACAAAATAGTTTATTTAACACACCAAACTCATTAAAAACTTTTAATAAATTTTCACACAACTTTACACCATTATGTGGATATTCAAGTAAGTGAAAAGCAATAATTCTTTTATGTAATAACCAATTATTATCAATAAAATGTGCTGTAACACAAGCATAACCATTATGATTTCGTCCAGACCAACAATCAGATGTGAAACAAATAATTCCATCAATTTTTTTAAGTTCATTTTTTAAATTCTCAGCTATTGTATGAAATAATTTCATAGAATCAGAACGAGCGGTATTTCTACTTACGCTCCTATAAGAAGGTTGAATGTACTCTTCAAAATACTGATCTTCTGCAAATGTGAACGGCATCTCACGAGCTGCTAAAAATTTTGACATTCCAACTCCCATTCGTTCCTGCGAATAAACAAAGTTAGTAAAAGTAACTGATCCACTAGCATTAGTAAAACCAGCAATTTGAGCTTGTTTAGGATCCAAATGTCCTGTTTCATTTAGATGTTTTTCTTTGTGTCTTCGTAGTGTGCCAGTGCCTTGACCATATCTCCAGACATAAGCCTATTTGCAGATATTGCATACTGTTGTACCATCCTTTTCATTTACTGTAAAAATTTTCCACACCTCTGATGTTTGTTTTTTTTTCCTTGAATTTTGAGATGATCCAACTTCTACAACATTATCATCTTCTAAATTTATTGGAGAGCAACTATCATTGAAAATATTATTTTGAGAAGAAAAATCGTGAGAAGACATAATTATACAATAGTATTAAACTGTTTAGTGAGAAGAAAGAAATATAATAGTGTAGAGAATAGAGATGATGATGATGATGATGATACTTGTGCTGTTGAAAATATGTAATTACAGACAAGTATAATAAGGGCAGAGGGCTAATAAGATTGTAAGATTTAAGATAGATAGTGGACTGAAAATGAGATAAATTTTACCAATTCACTCCAATTTATAGATGAAATGCTGAATATTACCGTTAAAATATGAAAAATAAAATAAAATAAAATAAAATAAAATATCAGCTATTGGCTCTTTGTCTGAAAAGACAAGAGCCATTGGCTCTCTCTTCAGCATGCAGGCATAGCCTGCAGCAAGCTGGAACGGCTCTCTCCCTCCTTTTTTTTAAAAAAATTTAAATTTAATTTTTTTTCATGGGCCAGTGGGTTAACCGCGGTCCGTGAAGGTGTAAACCGCGAAACTCGCGGGTCACACTTTTTTGGCCCGTGAACCACCCGCTCGGGTTATGGGTCGGCTCGCTGTCCCTGGTATTTCCGGGCTGATTTTCGCGGGTCTGGCCGGCCCGTCCGTCTTGACACCTCTAGACATACTTAACCAACAAGTTTGTTGATCAATTCATTCAAAGTGCCTAACTGTTTAGCCATGTTATCATAGTGCCTATTTCCCTTTTGAGCAAGTTTTTCAACAGTGTGAATACTTTGTAAGTTTACTTGCTTAATGATGTCATGAGTGAGTTCTCCCAACAATCCCCGGATGGTACATAGGCTCAGCTCTTTCTTTGGTTCATAACGACCACGAGATCCTCCTTTGTCCAGGCTTTGTTAGCTCTCTTGTTCTTTAATTACGAAAAGAAGAAATCGATGTGAGATTGGCTCCATGTCAGAATTTTTATCAAGCATGATGAATCAAACTTTCCTGCACCAATTGTCCTACTGGGCATGCCAAATTATTTCGCACGAGTGCAAGCACACAATTTAAATTAGAATAAGTTCTAAGATCTAAGATGAAAAGATTACATATCTGTTTTGAGAGTTTTGATTTGTTGGTCTTTTTAAACATCTAAACTTCTACAATATATACATGGTAACGTAAACCGCTAACTGCTTTGAATTACTGATTTGTTGTTTTAGCTTTGTAACCTGCATGTGGTAAATGTCGTCCACGAAGTTGCATAACCGTCACCCACTTCTTCGCATTACTATTCTCCACTTCTTTGCCCTAAGTAACTTCTCATGATCTTCCTTGACTGTTCATGTCATGGTAACCACTTGCAAATGGCCAAATAGATCGTGGGATGAAGTGTGACCTGTGACTATATGTAATGACCCGGGTCCCACTTAACGGATTGTCCCGACCGTTAGATGACGACGTACTGTCCCCACTGTACCAACATGGATTTTTTAAAGATGTTTTGTTCTCACTCACACGCTCCCCGAGAAAACTTCCCAGGAGGTCACCTATCATAGAATTGCTCCAAATCAAGCACGCTTAACTATGGAGTTTCAAACAATGGACTTTCGGAAAAGAATGTGCACCTTGTTGGTATGAGTAGTACATATCAAATCTTTTTAAGCTTTCCTAGCATAGGTGTTACAACCACCCCCCGTTAGATACGCGATGTCCTTATCGTGCTTAAACCATCTGCGAATCCATCTGAGGATTCATTGCCAGGAATTGAGATTCTAGAGGTGGCTCCTATGGGTTCAAGAGGTGGCTCCCGCCCTATGGCGTAGCACTTTGTCCCACATAGCACTTAGTTCCTGATTTTCAACTGGCTGTCGATTCTGATACCATTTGTAACGACTCGGGTCCCACATAACGGGCTGTCCGGACCGTTAGATGACGACGTATTATCCTCACTGCACCAACATGGATCTTTTCAGCATGCATTGTCCTCACTCACATGCTCCCCGAGAAAATTTCCTAGGAGGTCGCCCATCATAGAATTGCTTCGATCCAAACACGCTTAACTATAGAGTTTCTAACAATGGACTTTCGAAAAAGAAGGTACAATTTGTTGGTATGAATAGTACCTATCAAATCTTTTTAAGCTTTCCTGGCAGGTGTTACACTATATAAATGACTTGGTGATATATAAAGTGGGACATGTGACCCAAAATATTGAGTTTTACCTATGACATAATGTGATTGGATGAATTGTGACCTATGACTTATGTAATGTGACCAATGATCTATGTGATGTATGACCAATAAATATATAAAGTGTGACTTGTGACTATATAAATGACCCATGACATGTGGAGTGTGTATGACCTAAAATATGAAGTGTTATCTATGAAATGCTGTGACTAGATGAATTGTGACATGTGACCTATTGTCATGAATGAATATTGCAAGTATACGATCTCGTCAATAAGTGATAAAATGAATTTTTGAGTCCGAGTTGTCGATCCCACAATGACTAGTTATTTGTTATCAATTTACTTTGATCTAAAGAATTCCTAATCTAGGCCAACAAACTAACTATGAAAATAAAATTGCAAAAGAAATTCAAAAACAACAATAAATTGAGAAATTAACGAAATAAACAATTCAATTAAAATATGAAATAGAAAATTAAACTAATTGCAAGGAATGATAAAATTAAAGAATGGTTGTTTTTCTAACAAATAAAAGAATATAAAGACTAATGATTTTGAAGTAATTATCTAGCTTAATTTCCCATCTTAAGTTATTTTCTAAAATTGTATTTAATCGAATTCATGCATGTATTTAAATTACCTCTCTCAAGTTCAAATTAAGTTTATTTAACTAAGTCAACCGTGTATCTCTACAAAGGGTCAGAATTATTCCTTAGCTAAATGCATTAAATCATCTAGGAATTCATATTTGATCACATGCAACCACAAATTCAAATCTCTATCTTTTTGTTGAAATTGCAGAATTTTACTATGTGATCTAATTGTTAACTCATATCTCAGATTATGAAAACAATCATTAAATCATGAACCAGTGGTCAATTTATCCAAGTATTAAAATCAACAGTAAAATCAATACATGAAAACAAAATTCCCAACTTAAGAATTGAAATTAAACTAGAAAAATTAAATCTACATAATTAATTCTGAATAAAAACTTAGCTATTCATGTTCTTAGAAATAAAAACAAAATAAAACGAAGTAGATCAAACATGGAATTTGGAGAATTGAAGGATAAACATCTTCTTGCACCAAGAATTTTCCCAAACTCTATGTGTTCTTCTAAATTCCTAGTCTTTCCCCCTTTTAAATTTGATGATTTCATGTGGAATTTTTGTGGAATAGAGAGAGTTTTAGATGTGATTTCTTTGCCTCCTTGCTTTTTCTCCGAATTATGGTCGAAATAAGGTTAAATAAAGTGAAGGATTGGCGAAAAATAAGATTTTTGGGCCCAGTCCGGCCCAGTCGAACAAAAAGGGGCGGTCGCGCAAGTAAAATTTATGCGGCCACGAGATTTTGCTTTTTTAGGCCGACGTTTTCTTAGTATTTTGGCCATAAATTTCTCTCCTGATTTTCGATTGCATTGATTAAAAATGCATTAGAAGCAAGATTCAAAGGGATACAATTCTTGCTGAAATAGTAATTTCCAAATTTGAACTCTTTCTATGTGAAAATGGAGTCTCGATCTATGACTTAAATGAATCACTATCCTTAAAGGTTTTTGATTTCCAATTGCATTCCAGGTATTATTTAACCATAATTTTTGCCTCCAACATTCTTCCCACATGTCATACTTGATTTGGAGCCTTTCGACTATGCTCTGAAAGTTTTGTTTGACTTGAGTTGTAGATCTTTCTGTCAAACTTGTCATGATTCTCATCAATCTTCATGTGCATGATTCTGCTCCAATTATCATCCAATTGTTCTGTAATTGCTTCAATTCCTCATTTACTTGATTTTGGGATAAAACCTAAAATGATGACAAATAATAAAAAAAAAATAAGTAGAGTTTATCCACGAAAACAAAATAATCCTAATTTTGACAAATAAATAAGTGTATAAAATACACTTATCAAACCCCCCGAACTGGAATATTTATTCATCCTCGAACAAACTAAAACTAAAATAAATTTGTCAAAATACTGAATGCCAAATATTTTTTAAAACTGTTAATTAATTTACCATATTGCCTCAGGTTCGAATAAAAAATGTACTTCAGAAAAAGAACTGAACAACATAGAAATTATTTCTACTTATCCTACGCTCGACTTTCTTGTGTGTTTGAATAGTAAAAATCTAAGGCCTAATTGCATAAAAATAGACCTAACATAGTTTGACTTATCATGCACAAGCAAATACAAATCTCACGTGGTCAAACAATGATTTGTTTTGATTTCCTCATAACTTTCATGGATGATCACAACCTTACATTTTTCTCTTATATCCCGATGTTCTTTCTATTCACATGGTTTCGAAATATTTGTTCATTGTATTTTTCCAGAAAAAGACATTCAGAACTATATACAAGCATAGTGATGGCAACGGGGCGGGTTCTGGTCAGGTCTCCCCGACCTGCCACCCGCCTCGCGAAATTTTTTGAAACCCGCAACCCGCAACCCGCCCAGCGAATTTAGGGGCAGGTTGGGGTGGGTCAACCCCGCCGTCCTGTTTATTTTTTTTTTTAATTTTTTTGGTATTTTTATTTTTTTCCTTATTATTTTTTATTAATTTATTTATTTGGGGCGGGTTCGGGTCGGAACGACCAAACCCGCACCCGTCCTACGATCCACCCGGGTCGGGGGAAACCGTCCCATACCCGCCCCGCTGGTCGGCGGGGCTGGTTTTTTTGCCATCTCTATACAAGCATGCTCACAGACTGATGGTAATCGACTCCCAATTTCACACCTCCAGTTTTCAAGATTCCAATCAATTAAGCTTATATCATGCATTTAATTATAATTGGGTGACTTTTTATTTTTATGTCCATGTCTTTTACCCATATTTGTGTAATACTTTCCTTATTTACTTTCTATATGGTTCCTGTAGTGAGTTTTGGGTCGGTGACTCACAAGCTAGACGAATTTAGGACACCAGATTTAGAGAACTCTTAAAGACTTATATACTCGAGTCACAAATGCTATAAAGAAAAGTTAAAAATGTTTTAGCATCTTATGTGTAAATCATCTCTCTCTTGAACTTTCTATGTGACCCATGTAACGAGTTTTAGGCACTCCCAATTCAAATAAATTTAGGATTTCAGGTTTTAAAAACCCTTAAAAACTTACTTGCTCGAATCACAAAAGCTATAAAGAGAAGAATAAGATATTTTTTTAGTGCTAACTTATAATTATTGACCTAAACCCTTTCAACCAAAGGTACAGAACTAAGAAATTCATACCCTCAACCCATCAATGCATACTTATACTAGTCTTTCCATCCACTAAATTGTTGATTCTAATTTTAAGGTCGGGATCTAATAACTTAAGGTTGTGGATTATGTCATTCCTAATTCAAATTGTATGATATTGCCCCACATGTGTCAAACATATTCCCACACAAGTATTAATTCATTTTGGCTATGTGCTCAATTTAGTCAAGTTTAACATGGATAAGTAAACTCAATTTAAAATGCTATCCAACAATCTAATTCAAAGCACCAAATTCGAACAAAAACATAGGCTATAAACAAACCCATAGAATTTTTCACGTTTTTCAAATTTTCCCCAAAAACAAGGTATTGAACGAACAAATTGAATAAATGAGATACCACCCTTCCAAACTAGAAATTTATACTATCCTGAATGTACGAAAAATAGATATATAAATTAATAACAGTAAATAAGAAAGGAGTTCGGCACTTCCGGGTTTAGAGGAGTGATGTAATCACTTAGAGCTTTATTTTGACACAACTTGAATTATTTCGACTTGTTTCTTGCATTTTCAAGCTTGATTTGAGGTGTTACAAGTAGTGTGTTCCTCGCAAATACGAGATAAAACAATATTAGGAGTATTAACACCATTAATAAACTTAAATAGATTAACACCAATATCCCCAACTAAAACATATTAAAAACTATAATATTCTCACCAACATCACGTCACCATCGCTATACCACCTCCATTTTCCTTGACGGGCTGAGTGTGTTGTTGGAAGACGTCAACATTTAGTTTTCACCAATTCTACAACATGTTTGATGAAATATTCGATCGAGTATAAAAAATTGAAGTATAATAAGTATCATGTTGTGATACTAAAATTTTTAAAGTATAATAAATATCATGTTTTGATACTTTAAAATTTTCATAATTATCATAATATGATACTTTTACTGAACAACGTATTTTTTAGTAAAAAAATTTGAAGTATTTTTCAGTGATTTTTTATAAAACATATATTTTAATTATGATACCAAAAGTTGAGTATTTGTGTAAATGCCTCACGAAAATACCTAAATTTGACAAGTTGAAACACTGTAAAAAACAGTTCAAACTTCTCCACTTGTGTTTCTCCTCATTTATATTGAAAGTATGTGATGAATTCCATCAAATTCATCCACGATAAGTTCTCGTCTAATTCTAACATGCATGTAGTAAAGTCCCATTTTAGTAACAGTAAAGTAATCAACAGTCACTTGAACTGAGAAAGTTATGAAGTTTTGCTAGTTGATTGAGATGTTTTAAAGTTGAACGACATAATTGAGACTTTGCTCAAAATTCAATGACGTCCAATAAAATTTACCCGCAACTAAATCCCCTCCGAATCAATATCTCCATACCCCAAATTCTAAGAAAAATAATTTGAGCACTGTTTGGCTGTTTGGCGGTTAGTTTTTATTTATACATTATTATACACTTTTTAGTAATACTGTTTGATTTATAAATTGATTTATTATGACTTTGAGGCAAAAAGTAATGATTGAAAATTGAAGAAAAAACGTATATGATTAAAAAATAACTTGAGAAATTGTACAATTTATAAACTAATTTATAAATCAGCTTATTTTGTTTACCAAATGGATGCTTAGAGATTTGTAGGGTAAAACATTTAAAAATTATATGTCTATTTTCTTATTGAAAATTTAAATATTTTTAAGTTTTTTAATTTGTCTTTATTTAATGTCTATTTTTATCAATAAATATAGACTAATCATATATTTATTCCATTATTTAATATAGAGATATTTATTAGGCCCTTGTTTGATATTCATTGAAGTTTTCTCATTTTTCTACATTATTCAATTTTAACAATCTATTAAAATTCAA
This sequence comes from Ligustrum vulgare, assembly GCA_963555705.1. Lineage (NCBI taxonomy): Eukaryota > Viridiplantae > Streptophyta > Magnoliopsida > Lamiales > Oleaceae > Ligustrum > Ligustrum vulgare. The sequence continues at coordinate 16,626,374 of OY743186.1, read as the reverse complement.
GCCTACAATATTTGTCTTTTCAACCATACATTCTTCTAAAAACCACTATCCATTTTAAAAAAACTCATTTTAAACAATATCAAACACACCCTAGGTAAACTGCATTGCAATCAAAGTTATATTTTCGACTACATTAATTATATATATTTTTTAATTTATGTGGAAAAAGATATAAGCGACGGATGTGAAGTGTTTCAATTTCAAGCTTCGTTTGGCAGCTTGGATTTAATTAGGGAAAAGACAAAATCAATCAAAAATTTAATTTACACAATTTTTCATATGACTTTTTAACCATCTATATTTTTTCTTTCCAATTTTTAATCTCATATCTTACCTAGAAAACACAAATAATCAATAAAATAATTTAAATTCATTCTCACTCCTAGAGCTTGTTTGGTAATGTAAAAGTTTTCATTTTTGTGATTTTTTCCCCTTTTTTAATGGATGTTTAGTTTAAAAATGTTTGAAAAGTCAAAAATTATGGACTTGACTAAGAATGAATGGTTGAGATTGAGTTTGAAAAGTTGTAGGGAAAAATTTTCCATTAGCAAACAAGGCCCTAATTAAATGTAGCTGAACAGGCTTAAGGAAACGTTGACACATCTCCTATGTTGTCTCTTTCGTAATAATAATATTATAATAATACAAAAATTACTAATTTTTTTTCCCGATTTTTAAAGCCTTCAGAAGTTGCGTACTTTTGATCTTTTCCTTCGGTAGTTTCTAAATATACAAAATCGTAAAATCTACCAATCTTTGAATCAATTCTTCATAATTTGTATATGGGTTTTTGGTATAATGTTTACGATTCCTTTCGGAGGGTGTAGGCAATCATTAGTCTCTGTGGTACATTCGAATAATCTAAAAGGGAATATGCTTTCTACAACTGTTTTCAACGCTCGTTCTTTGGCGGTTATATTTGTATGAGTACTCTCTCATGTGGGTTGTCTTTAGATTTTTGAATTCTTGAATATTCTGCTTTCATGAGCTGGATTTCATATATAGTACAGATCTGTTTCTCTCTTTTGGTTGTCTTAGTGTCGGGGAATTATCAATTATGTATGAGTCCTTGTATATAATCGTGTCTTGATTAATCGCTTCTTTACTTCAGGCAAGAGAAAATTCTATTTTTCCCTCCTGATTATGTTTCCAATTTTACTGGTCTTGAATTTTTATCTGTGCTGCTTATCTTTTGATCTGGGGTGTCCTTGATATTGAAGTTATTGGAGAAAAAGCAAAAGAGGAGGAAGAAAGGATCGAGAATTTGGATTTATGGTAGTGTAGATGTATTGGAGGGTCGATATTATGGTATTATAAGAGGTAGCGTATCAGCTAAGTTCTATCTTTATGGGTTTTGGTAATGTTTTGTTTTTGTCTGTTTTAGTGTAATTTCTGGTTTCTGTTAGTTGGAAGGTAGCTAAGGTTTATAATTCTTTCGAGATGCAAGCTGTAGGGAAGCTAGGTAGTTACATCAGTAAAAGCGTAGTTACTGTCTCCGGGCCCTTCCACCCATTTGGCGGTGCTGTAGATATTGTTGTGGTGGAACAACCGGATGGGAGCTATAAATCATCACCATGGTATGTTCGGTTTGGGAAGTTTCAGGGGGTGTTGAAGGCAAAAGAGAAGGTGGTTAACATTAGTGTGAATGGTGTTGAAGCAGATTTCCATATGTACTTGGATCATAAAGGGGAGGCTTACTTTCTGAGGGAGGTGGATGTAGAGGAAGGGACATCATCATTTTCTCCTCCATCCTCTTCGGGTGTGGATACAGATAGGCAATGGGTGAATAAGAGGCCAATGAAATCAAAAAGTTGCAATTATGATGCTGATTCTTCTGGTTCAATTTTGAATGGCAGAAATAGGAATGCCATGGGTAGGACTAATTCTCGCCGGTCTCAGATTCTGGGCCTTGTTTTTGGGAGAAAATCAGTGAAAGATTGTGGAATTCAGGAGGAAATAGATGGTTCTGGTGTTGTTCGGATAAATTCTATGGAGCGTGCTGAGATTGCGGCTGATCTTATGGAGTTGAAGTGGTCTACTAATATTGCCTCTGCCAGGCGCAGTAAAGACAATGCTTCTCGGTTTTCTGTTCAAGATAAATCAAAAGATGAAGTCAATAAGAATTTCCTAGATGACGATTCTCTGTATAATGAAATAGGCATTATTTCTCATTCCAGCTATCAAAAACTGGAAAACGCTGTCAAGGAAAATGATGGAGAAAACTCATGCTTAACTTCAGTGTACATTAGTGAAACATCCACATCAATTGAAAATGTTAAAGAAGATTCTCACGAGTCAAATTCAGAAACATCGACAATGACTGAGATATTGAATTTAGCTAAAGCAGATTATCAAGGAAATTCTGCTACTATCAAGTCCGAGATCACAAGTCCTGATTCTCAAATTTCAAACTCTGTTGAGAGGCACAATGGTTTGTCAGACATCATTTTTGCCGAGGAAAATGGAACAGATAAAATCCAATCTTTTTGTTGTAATGAAACTTGTGAGGACTCAGAAGTAGGGTTGGATGGTGCAGCGCAAGAATCAAATGGCATTTTTTCTTGTGAAGGATGTGAGGGAGTCTGTCTCAATGCTAAAACTATTCATGCTACAACAGAGTTAACATCCATGGTAAAGTCTGGACAAGAAACTAATGTGTTATTTGGCAAAGAACCTTTAAACCTTCAAGAGTGTTTAGGTAATGAGGAACATTTCAGTTTCTTTCTTGATGAAAAGAATTCTGAGGCTGAAGGAACTTCTTTGAACTCCAGTTCAGAAGGCATTGCAACTAAATCCCACAATCAAGTAGTTTCTCTAAACCCATCAAATGATTTCATTGATGAAGTTGAGCCACTTAGTGGTTTAATCATCTCTAGATTTAGCAACTCAGCTTGTCCACAAAAAGAAAAGAGAACTGGCTGGAGAGAAGATGAAACAAACAAGTATGGATCATGTTCGAGACTTCAGGGCTATCCTCAAATATCAACTAGTGATGGGGCCAAAATCACGATGTCAGATATTTCAGTGGAAGAACAACTCCTTTTTGGCGATCTGGATGATTCTAGTTTCAGCAAGGCCAAAGATATGGATACAATTTATCCAAATCATGAAAAGGAAATTTATCCTCTTTCACCAATGGTGTCCAATGGAGTGAATGAGTCTTTTACGTCAGAATGCAATGCCACTTTGTATCCAGACGAATCTGTTACGGATGATACTGCTAAAGAATCAAGAAGTAAGTTGAGAACCATATCTAGCAATGTTAGCATTACCTCAAATACCACAGTTCATTCCAAGGAACATGAAAGAATTGTGAGATCGCTGCCTAATATGTTGCCTTTCAGTAATGATTTAGATGCATGTGATCTTGACCATTCTCTTCACCAGTCATCATCATGTTCAGACATAAAGTCGGGTAAAAATAATAATCTTAGATTACCTCGGGCACAATCAATAGTTAAAGATATCAAAGTTCTGGAGGAGCTAAAAGAGGGACCTGCAAATCCACCCATGGGTAAGAAAATGATTTTATTTACAAAATTTTGATACTGTTTGAAACCTACAAAGTTTTTGGGGTTGTGAAGCTGGTGAAGTCTGTACTTGTTACCTGTGTGGCATCTAATACTTTCTCATTCAGCTTTTTAAAAGATGTGGCTAGTGGTGTTATTGCTTTTCATGATTTTATTTTCTGCTTCCCACTTCTGTGGCTATTCAACATTCCTAGATTGGCACTGGAAGCCTTAATAGTCTATATGCTCATTGTCGGTAGGTGTTAAATGCACTGTGTTCTGCACTGAGATACACCTGACAAACTTTATTCCGTTCAGGATAGATAATTCAGGTGTTTTGCATATTAGGTATCTCTTGTGCTAAACGGTCAATTTAGAAAAACCATGATGTTGTTGATTTCTGCTCGTATGTATGAATTCTTCTCAGAACGTAGTTGTCTTTTATATTTGATTAAAAGTTTATTTCTAATACCTTGTTGAACCACTAGGTCTAAAAACTTAAGTTGTTAGAGAGGGCTACGTATGTATCATTTAAATTTGTCTGACATTTACAGTATTTTTACAATTTGAATTTCTTATAAAAGGCATAAATTAATTATTAGAATAAAAGCAAGGCTTAATTGGTTAGTTCATTTTCATTGTTCACCTATCTCATCGTTCAACATTTTAACTTTGATTTTATAGCATGATACAAATTCTTCGTTATGATATTTGAGCAGCAAGAAGATTCACAACTAATTATGGATATATATTTTTTATATCAATGAATTATTTGATTTATTGTAGCCCCTTTCATTCTTGAAATAGGACATGCTTTGTCACTCTATTTGTAATTTTGTATTAAATAATCTGAATCTCCTGAGTCTCCTCAGTTTCCCTAGCAACATGAATTAGCTTATGGATGTTGTTTGAACAATTTGATTTTCAAATTGGAAAAAAGAAATTGAATATTGTATGACTGTATATGGGTAAATATATTGACAACATAATTTATGTTAACTACACCACATTTTAATTGCACTGAATATCCTTAAGTTTTCTTATTTTTACATTTATGTTGTAATTTTTTTTTCTTTATCATTAATAAAATCATTTTTATCTCGCGTATCTTTAAATATCGATATAAATGACTAATACAAAAGTTGAACAAAGTATTTGTGCATCTTTTCAATGCACGTTAGTAGAATATTTGAATAGAAATTGTGATTAGAGACAATATATGTTAATTAATTGATATTTAGGAATAATAATAAGAATAAAAAAAAGCTGAGGACATAAGAGCAAAAATAAGCAAATATGGAAGACCTTTCTTGCAATTAAAATGTAGTGCAGATATAAAAAAAAATGTTGTGTGAATATAAAAGTACATGATCAAACACTTTGGACTGAGAGCCTAGTTCAGTTGACATTTGTTCCAAAATATAGCAAGGATCCAATCTCAGCGTTTTTTCTTAGTAATCTAAGTTCTATCATAGCCTTACTCTTTGGAACTGAATTGGCATTTACTTTTTAAATGTATCATTCGATAAATGTATTGCACTCCATGTTCAGGGGAGAAAAATAGGGTCTTGCATTTGTTTTTGCATCTGTTTCATAATTATAATTTAGTAAACCTATTACTGAACGGAAAGTAACTTCTAATCCTACTGTTATAGTCGTAGTTGACATTTTCCCTTTGATTCATTAGTTGTTGTACAATAAAAAATTGCATTGATTGACTTTTATCATATTCCTCTAGGCTTTATCTCTACATGGTAAGTATTAGCAAGTCAGTTTGTCATATGGTCTTGTCAAAAGTAGAAGAGAAGAAAAAGACTCAGATTTTATGCCCAGTAGAAAATTGTAATAGAAATTGACATTGTCTTAATGATTAGGTCATATATTCAAAAAGTTATAGTTAAACAATTCTAAATGATGCAAGTTTATATATTCTAAATCTGTCACTGAGCACAATGATTATAAAGAAATAAAGGACTTATGTATGTAGATGTATATGGCTATGAGAATAAAGAAAACAATGAAGATAAAAAAATGACCTGTCCTAGATGTTCATTAGCCTTTTTAAACTTTGAATGCTAATATTTTTGCATGGGTAACTACTGATATAAAATGTAAGTTCATAAAGTAATCGCATACTAAATTCTGTTAGCAATCATGATATGGGAAGATGAATGGTAATTCTTGGCATTTGATGCTGAAATTTCGAAAAAGAAAGAAAAGATATGCTTGTCCAGTTTCCTGTTGCAGTAAAGAATGATTAGTTCTTGGTTGAAATGGAAGTCAGTTATTCCACTACTTTGTCATGAAACAAGGCTGTATTTGTTTGGTTGTAGGTAAAATTTTAGCCATAATTTGTTTACTAGTAGAACTCTTGCAGGAAATGCTTCTAGATCCACTGCTTCCTTGAGCAGAAGCAGGGGAAGATGGTCCTTTTCTTTTAAGAGATCAAGAAGTGTGCCAGTTTACCAGCCAACGATGAATGGCATTGAAAGTTATAATAATGTTAAAAATATTCCAACCACAGATGATATGGTGGGAGAAAAGGATGTACCGAATCAGAAGGTAAATAAGAAGAAAATAAAGATGCTGACTCCAACATCTGATCAACTGGCGTCCTTAAATCTAAAAGAAGGGAGGAACTTTGTGGTATTTACCTTCTCAACTGCAATGCTGGGGAAGCAACAGGTCACTTCCATTTCACTGTCATAAAGGAAATCTCACTTTGAAGCTTGAGCATTTTTTTCACTTATGACGTTCCTTTCTATTTATTCATCTTATGTTTCTTGGACTCAGGTACGGGTGTTGGATCTCAATTTAAAAATTAGATCTTTCTCATTTTAAAAATTAAGATATGAGAATATGGTTAAAAATGATCCAAATTTTGGGATTCTAGTACGGGGATACATCTTACAATATATATATATTTTTTTAAATGATAAACAATACGAAAATAACAAAGCAAAAAATGGTTCGGTTAAAGCAAATAATCATAATATTAAAGCAAAATAGCAATTATGAAATTCAAAATCCAACAAAACACCATTCATAATAAAGTTAAAATCAAAATGTCATAATAATATGAAAAGTAAGAGTTTTCCACTTGAAATCAATTTAAATTTAAAGTGAAAATATGTTTTTATTTTTTTATCAAATCAAAAAATAAAAAAAAAATCAATTTCAATGCCTTATATTATTTAAAAACAGTTAACAAAATAAATTTGAATTTAATACCAAAAGAAAGATATATTACTAAATTATTTTAAATACAAAAGCAAACTCAAGATTTTGAGTACAAAACCAAGGATCCGATCCACTCAGGCATGTCATGTTGAGCATCATAGTATTCATCTAACATTTGTATGTTTTAAATCTGATTATCTATATGAGCTTGTCTTCATACGTATTAATTCCCTTCAGCACTTATTTAAAGTTTGCACGTCCAGGTTGATGCTCGAGTTTATTTGTGGAGATGGGATACTAAAATTGTGATATCTGACGTTGATGGAACAATTACCAGGTATAGATTCTTTCATTCTACCATCCTTTCTTCCCTGAGATCATTAATTTCATTGTAGTGCTGTATAATCAAATTATAGTAATCATATATAGTGTTTGTCTTGATAAAATTGATAAGGTTATTTGCCATTTGGATGACCCTATTCAATGTAATTTTTTCAAACATTATACTGGGGAGATGATTTTGAAGGGATTCTCGATTCTTGTTGATATACTAGTTCATTGCAAAAAAATCTCAATGATACCTTCCATTTTATAGTGATCGTTACTTAAAACAATTTTTCTTTTCATCTCATCATGCAAGTTTCGAATATGATCAGCAAAAGCTTGCTCGAAGGTAGCGGGACAATAATTAGGACAATAATTGGGAGGTAAAATAACTAGATCAAGAGGTTGACGTGGGGATTCCGAACAACTTCAAATGGGTTATGACCAGTAGATCTGTTGACAAAATTATTGTAAGCGAACTCAGCAGTAGGTAATGCTAAATCCCAATTACTTGGTTTTCCCCCAACTAAATAGCAAAGCAGCAGATTACCTAGACTACGATTGACTACTTCAGTTTGACCATCTGTTTGAGAGTGAAAAGCTGACGAGAACTTAAGGCTAGTTCCAAACAATTTCCGTAGTGTTTTTCAAAAGTAACTAACAAACTTAGCATTAAGAGCAGACATAATAGTTACTGGGAGCAGTGTAAAAGAACAATCTTTTTGAAAAATAACTTAGTGATGTAGGATGCATTAGTAGATTGGGAACAAGAAATGAAAAGGGCCATCTTAGGGAACCTATCCATGACTGAAAATGGAATCATGACCCCTAGCGGTTTTAGGCAGTCCTAGGACAAAATCCATGCTTAGATCACGCCAGGGGGAGTGAGGAACAGGGAGGGGAGTATACATCCCAGTGTTTTGACGTTTCGCCTTGCCTAATTGACAAGCACATGATTGACACATATTGCTGGTCACATCTTTTTTTAGAGAAGGACAATAAAATCTATCCTCAACTAAGGAAACAATTTTGTCTCTACCGAAGTGATCGGCTAGACCTTAGGCATATAGTTCACAAACAAAGAAATCACGAAGTGGGATATGAGGGATACACAACATTGTACCTTTAAAAAGATAACCATCCTTAATTAAGAAAGCAACATTGTCATGGGAAGAGTTAGATAAAGGTTCTTGAAAGATGATAACCAAATTTGGACAACTAGAATAATTGTCCTTCTAACGGTCAAATTCGACCATTGTTGTGCTCAAAGCCTGAAGTACTATAGTAATATAGTTAAGAGCATCAGAGCATCAACAACTTTGTTGTTAACCCTAACTCGATGGTGGAGGACAAATGCATACTCTTGAAGAAACTCTACCCGCTTAATGTGTGTATCACTCAAATTACAATGGGCATTGAGATAATGAAGGGTTTGATGGTCGGAATAAAGAACAAATTCTTGAGGTAAGAAATAATATCACCGATGACGAAGATATTGGACAACATAGAATTCCTTGTCATAAGTCGAATACTTCTGTCTGACCTGACTGAATTTCTTGCTAAAATAAGCAATAGCATGACCTTTTTGACCTAACCACCTATACCAACACCATAAGCATCGCATGCTACCTTGAAAGGTTTAGAAAGATTAGGGTAGCATAGAACGGGATCATCTATCAACTTTTTCTTAATGGCTAAGAAGAATTTTATCCAGATGGGGTCTAAAGAAATTCGCCCTTTTTCATACATTCAGTGATGGGGGCGGTAATAGAGCTAAAGCCATAAATGAATCTCCTATAGAAAGAGGCTAATCCATGAAAGTTATAGGTCTCAGTTAGTGATGTAAGGATGGGCTTAGCTGAGTCAGCCGAAATCCCATGAGTGAAAACGATGAACCTTACTACAGCAAAGCACTGGGAACTAAGCACGGAGGTTAGAGATCTCTCTTGATTTTCTTTTGGATGGCTTAGTTGGGGTGGTTGGTGTCTATGGTTAGAGTGGGACTTCTTGAAAGCAGATAGGCCGGTCAAAGAAAAAAAGGCGCAATGGGCTCTCCGCTCCTAGTCACTAAGTAGTGCTATTCGGGGGTCTGGACTCCACAAAGAGGTTCTTTCTCTCACGTAATTTTGCCCACCCCTTTCATTTCCGTGCCGGAGGAAATGGGATTCAAACACATGATGCAATCTTTTTGTATGTCGATTTAGCAAAACAATGCCTTAAGCCACTCAACCATACCTCCAAGTTGTTGAACCGGGGACCAGATCGATAGCATGTTGAATATCACTTATGGGAGGGACCTCATCAGGTAGATCACTCGTTTTGCGGGGTTCATCGTATAGTGGGGCTGATTTGGTAGCTGCAAACCTGGGACCAGATCGATCGCATGTTGAATATCACGTATGGGAGGGATCTCATCAAGTAGATCAGCAGGGATTATGTCATTAAACTCCTCTATTAACAGAGTAACCTCAGGGGGAGATCAATGAGAGTGCCAGAAGTGGGTTGGGAACAAGCTTTGGTAATCGAGGAAAGCATCAACCGGTGTTATGAAATTTTAAATTCTAATAATTGCTAAGTAAAGCCTACTTTGTGGACAATTACTCTGTATTGATGATTAAATTAGTTGTAACATGATTGGTGTACTTCTTCTCCATCTAATAAAATATCAATTGTGTCACAAGCGTGCGCGCACACACTCGATATCAAAATTTATTCATGCCCTTATCTTATATCTTATGATTGCTCATCTACTACAGGTCAGATCTTCTTGGACAGGTCATGCCGTGGGTTGGTATGGATTGGTCACAGATAGGAGTTGCACATCTCTTCTCAGCAATCAAGGTCCATTTATGTCCATGTATACTGATAGTCGACAAAAATTAATAACTCAAAATATTATATTCTTATTAGAAAGAGAGATTTTTATGACTAATACTTGAAGAATGGGTTTATATGATTGTGTATAATTGTTCTTTTATGTTTGCATGGTGCAGGAGAATGGATATCAGCTACTTTTTCTAAGCGCACGTTCAATTTCTCAGGCCTATCATACCAGACAATTCCTATTTAATCTCAAGCAGGTATTTTTTTGGTGATCATGATTATTCAGATATAAATTAATGGAGAAAACATAAATTAAAGTTGCTAGTTTTAGACCAAATATTAAGTTTATATCTGTTTCTTTCAGAATGGAAAGGCCTTACCAGATGGACCTGTTGTAATCTCTCCGGATGGACTCTTTCCTTCTTTGTATCGTGAAGGTCACATATATTTTGCACTTTGGTTTCACATTTCATTCTAGTATCTTACTTTTCCTTTTAATGCAGTTATCATGGTAGGCACATCATCGAACTACTATGACAGGCATCAAAAGCCAAGACACGGTTATAACATTCCATATGAGAACAAAGAAGGGCTTGTTCCCAATAAAATTCAAGCCAGCTATATAAATCTTTTTCCACTGTCCATTCAGTTCATCCTTGAACCTACTGTAAGATTGAAACCAATTAATATCCTTAGAAACGGCATGACAAATTAATTCTACCTGTCCTACACTCTTCTTTTATGTTCTACTTTATCTTGTCACGTAATTTAATAGAGGTAGGTTAGGGCACCAAAGCTTGTCCTGTCTCGATTTTCAATGCATCTGCCTCAAAAACTTATTTATTTCACGTGTTTTTTTGAGGCTCCCTCAAACTGATGCTTCCCTAATGCTTCGTCAACAAAGAACTAAGCCTTTTTATTGATATATATTTGGATCAGCTACATTAATTGTACCTTCATTTTCTCCATTAACAGTCTAGCACCTTGTATAATAGAGCATAGTAGGTCGAACAGGTTGTCCAATAGAACCGAGAGCTTCTTATAGAATTCGTGTAACACCTTCAATTTCATCCAATCTTCTATAGTCCTATGCATTTGATCTTCTTTACTTCCTCCATCATTGTAATAATAGAACAAAATTACCTAAAATGATCACTTTTTGGAAGTGGGGGACCACACGATTTAATTATAGTAATTATATTATCATTGTTTTTATTTTGCCCTATCAATATTTCACCGAAACCTCTATCATAGAAATTGAGCTTCGAAGGTCTATCCAACATATCAAATTGAACTACATGCTTCACCGCTTGTGCAAGCCCCCGTCAATTCCTTCAGCATTTAAATGGATTCCGTAGAAGATCTCCTTGTTAACTAATTTTTGGAGACCTTTGCTCAATTACCCTCTCAGACAATTTATTGTATGAATCATGAGCTTAATACCCCTGTAATTTGTACAATCTTCTCTCTTTCATTCTATTTTCTTATAAATAGACGGCATATAGCTCTTTCTCCATTCATCTGGCATCTTTTTACGTTTTCCCAATGCGTCCATTTTTATTATTTTAGTCTTTAAAATAGTAAACGTAGTTTCCCTCTCCGGAATTTGAGATCTTTTAAGAGGCATAACTTTTTATTGGTAACATTTTGGGAGTGAATGACTATATTCTTGCATATTTAGAAGAGGTTTTGAGTAGCCACCTCGAACTACTGAAGATTTGTTTTAATTTTTTTTTTGTGTCGCTGTCGAAATTCTAGAAAACTTCTGGTCCATATCTTTGTAGTTTTAACCAACATTTGAGCGAGCTGAGCTCAACTCGTGAACATGTGAGCCAAAGGAGCTGAGTACCAATTCACATTATCTATTCCACAAACTCACATTTTGCCACGCTGGAGCTGACTCCAGATTTAGGGAGCTTGAGCATATCTACCTAAAAGGTAATGTTTGGCTGAGCTCAAGGGGATATTAGGTGCCTCTTTACCCACATTTTAAGTAGAAAGTGCAACAGAGTCTTTAGGTTCTCATCTAACAATATTATACGGTTTTTAGTTTTTGGGCAACTAATGTAATTAGCAAATCATTCTATTCTTAGCTATTTTGATATGCTTGCTTTACATATATTTGTATAGAAAAAGTAATTTCCCTTTAAACACAATTATTAAAACTTTAACGATGTAAACCATGTACCTTGGCTTTTATGGTTTGAGAAATTCTTTGCTTTGCTTTTGCAGTTGTTAGAAGAGCTCCTCATGAATTCAAAATTGCTTGCTTGGAGGTCAGTGACTAGATTTTCGCTTACTGTAACTGAACGTTGATGCATCCTTTTCTATTTCCTCTGCTCCATTCTTTCCGGCATTCTTTTATTGTTTTTTTCTCCTGGAGGCGGGGTAGAAAAGGTTAAAGGAGAAAATTCAGGAATTCCTCCTGCCTGTTTTAGATTCTTTATTCCTAGAGATAAAATAATTTCAGCCACTGAGTATGTAAAAAATACTATCCGAATGCCACCTTTGTGTATCATTTTAGATCTCTTACAAGTATGTTTTGCTGTTAAGTATGAGTTAGATCTCTATCACCTGGTCAGCAGTACCTCACCAATGACAACAAAATTCACGTATTTTTGCTGATTCTTCTGATTTTTATCATGCATGATTCTATTATTATTTGTGAAAACTGGTCTTTTAAAGATTTTCTGTTTTGATTTGCTCACTTACTGTGTTCAGTTACTTTAGTATTCTTCAACTAGTTAGATTGGTTGCTTCTGGGAAATCTTTACGTTCCTGTACATCGGAACGGAGACCACCCTCCTCTCTCTACATGAGACAAACGACTGATGCCAACTTATTTATGCTTTCTTTCACGACTCTTCATTGAGAAATTGTTGAGTCTTAGTCGACTTTAGAGAGCACCCGCACCCCAGGCCTCCCATGGTGAGACCCCCTCTGAGGTAGTTGAAGCCTTATAAATCGATCAATATCTATCAAAATGGGTGGGGGGACCACACGCAGTATTTTTAAATATTTCTATAATTTTTTTATATATACATAAAACATATATTAACATTAAAACGTTAGTTTATTGAATGTGTCGATTAAGAGATGCTCTTGCTTCAGTTTTCGAATAACTCATTCGTTTGTGGGGATTCACTGTATGTCTTAAGTTGTTATTTGTGTTTTTTCCTAAATAGAGAAAAGGAGGAAATAGAAAGAAAATTATTACTTTATGTTGGGGGGAAGCCTATCCTAAAGGAAAAGAAACTATTTTCCCATGAATTTCCCAAAGAGGTACAATCTCAGCCATATACATCAATCATGAGATATTCTATTGATCAGAGTGAGACTTCGCGAGTGGAATTTGTTACAAGGAACCTTGTAAATTTGCCATATGAGTGTTGTGTATTTTAATTTTAATACGGTGGTTGTGGCTTAGATTCGGATACCTTTATTTTAGTCATTATGAAGCTGTGATTGTGGTTGTGGTGGTGATTAGTTAGATATCTGAAAGGGGTTTCTACTTTATAATTAAATAATAAGACAAGCATAGGTTCAACCTGGTTCCTAAGACTGTAGCTTACTAAGCACAGGGAATTGCAGTAGAACGAGAAGGGAAAAAAGTGGAGTTGAGGAATGTATGGTCAAATATAGAACAAAAAATGAAGGATGAAATATACTAGAAATGTTTTTTAGCTGGTAAAAAGTTCAAGGGTGAAGTTTTGAACTTGAGCGGCTTGTTTTAGGTTACTTGAGCTTTAGCAGTTCTTCATTTTTTATTCCGTCCTAAAATAACTTATAGCTTTAACTGTGTTACTTTTTTTGATTAAATACCTTATGCACCTCCCCCATTTCCCACCCCTCCTGTCCCCCATTCCCACCCTCATTGTATTAAAGAATATTGGTTGTAATAAATATTGAAATAATGAATAAAACATAGAATATTGAAATAATGGAGAAAACACCTAGGAAATAGACAAAAATGATGTGAATGGAGATTAATAAATTCTTTATTAATTAATCTAAGATGTTTTAGGTCTTCCGCCTTTTCAGCAAATATTTACTATTTTGACCATTATTCTTCGTGTCAGTTGTGTATTCTAAAACTCAATTAACTTTATTACGGTTATGAGAAAGAAATGACGTTATTTTTAAGACTTGAAGTCTGTATTAAAAGTTCAACCTTATTCGAGGAATAGCCCAAGTCCTTACATGCTGGTTGTTTATTTTAATTATTACGGCTATGAACTATGCTTACACATGAGGATGTGTATAGTAGATAAAGATTTAACACTGTTCGGAGGCTTTGGGGCACGGGTTTTTTTGTGGTTTGTGTTTTTTTAGGTAAAATGTATGGTTGAAAATTGAAAAGAGAAAATGTGTGTGTATAAAAAGAAGTTTGAAAAATTATGTAAAAAAAAATTGGTTATAATATTGGGTTATAACCCCATACGGAACGCACTTTAAATTATATAAATATGGTCCTCTCCAAGAGCTAAAGCTTTTAGAACAAGTGGCTTAACAGGAGGCGGCTAGGAAATCTTTTTCATGTTTAATGCTAGGATAGACGTGAACTTATGTTTCTTCCAATTTTGCAGGTTATCAGGGCATTGTTTCCTTCTGATAGAAATCCCTTCTATGCTGGTTTTGGAAACAGAGACACTGATGAAGTTAGCTACCTTAAGGTTGGAATCCCGAGAGGAAAAATATTTATCATAAATCCAAAGGTAATGATAGTGAAAGTTGTACAAGTTCTTTCTGTGGATAGAAATGTCGTCTAAAAATCTGTGGAAATATTTACAGGGCGAGATTGTTGTTAACCGGCGCACTCATACCAAATCATATACGTCTCTTTTCGACCTTGTGCATGACATGTTTCCTTCCATGTCTTCATCTGAGCAGGTTTGACTCTTACTTTCTGGGTGCTATTTTTAAAGTATTACATCCAAGTCACATTCAAGGGCGTTAATTTCCCTCGTCCTCAAGAATATATATTTTCTCAATTTTTTATTGGCTCATTACTAATATATATTCAGTAAGTTTATTTTTACTTACTTGACAGCTGAACTCATTAACAATGTCACCCTTTGTTTTACAGTTTTCTGCAAAGCATATTGTTCATATTCTTTCTTTATGCACCTTGGAAGTTGAACATGATTCATGGTTTCAGTTCTTGTTTTAGTATTTAACTCTTTATCAATGTATGTCATTAACCAGTTACAATATATTCAGGGAGCAAAAATATAAAAACGGTCACGCGTTCTTTACTTGATCAACTTCATTTTTCCAGGAGGACTTTAATCAATGGAATTACTGGAAACTTCCACTTCCTCTCATTGATATTTGAAGATTGAGACGTGTTGGCAGTGTGCGTCGTGGTAATTATTGATTTAGCTAATTGACGAGAGAAGATATAACAAAGAATGATTGATGGACATGAAGACCCTCGAAGATGAAACGTTACAAATAGTGATGTATAAAGAAGTGCGATGTTGAGGGGCAGCTTCATTTTTGTTGTGCTGGCCCCCAAAATTCAGCCTTATTTCACTCTCAGATGGCTGGTATACCGAATTGTGGGCGTGCATTTTGATATGTACCAAAGGAAGACAGATTAGCAGCTAGCTATAACAGATACTTGTTCCAATCCTGTTTCAATTCTGATGTTTTGTAGATTGCAAACTGGATCACATGAATGAAAACATAAATAGTGCAACAGTATTGTTATAGATAGATATGGAAACATTATCATATTGTTTTCCGCTATATTTTTCCCAATTCTTGATATTATTTCCTCTACAGTTTCGTAGTTAAGTAATGTACAAATTTCCCTATTTATAATCTACAAGTTGTAACCTTGTAACTATTGTTTCTTCTTTGTGACATCCACAAAACAATTATACAAATGTAACGTCCTGAATTCTTGTATCTCGACGCGTTATCAAACGGGATATCTTCAACTTTAGTCGTCAAAATAATTAAATAAGAATAACGGAAGATCTGAAAATTTTCCAGACTTGGAAAATATTGAACGAAATAGGTTTGGAACTAGTTTTACAAATATGCAGCGATCTGGTGCAGTGGGTTTGTAAAAATCATTTAACCTGGTGAACAATGTTCTAAAATTATGAAATTTTAATAGAGTGCATATAACTGGTAAGAACAACATATAATTTGGGACCTTGACGACCACGTTTGAAACATGAAATTATTTTTTTAGACAGGATAGATTTTGTTCCCGAATTTGAACCTTCGCACTTTAAAAAAAATATTATATTAAATCCAATAAGAGTCCGTTTGACATGTTTTCAATTCCATATGATAGATAACTCATAAAGAGTCGTTTCCAAATAATCTTAACCTTAATCTTATCTTAATTAATATATATATATATATAAAAGTAGAATAACCATTACCAAAATACACACATAGTTTTTTGCCAAAAAAAAAACTTTCTAAATTTGAAATTTTTTTGCTAAAAAATAGTATATTAAATATTTTAGCAATTATTATTTTACATGTGTCATTAATTGCATTGACATCCGTGCTACACTATTAATAACATCAAAATGTTATTTTTTCTATTTTATTATTATTATTTTAATAATTATTGTATTATTTTGAAATCGAAAAAATATGTAATATGAGTGTCAAATTAAAGATCACAGTGAGAAGTTTAATGCAAGCTAACAAGTGAGCAAATTGTAAATATATTGTCTGTAAAATCATATAAAAAATTAAAGGTAAAGTTTTATTTTTTATTTTTCCTCAATATCTAATTCATTTTAAATTATATCATTTAAGTTCTATAATATTATCTATAATTAGTTAACTAAATTCATTTTAGTCATAGATGATATATTTTGTTCTGATTTTTTCTCATCAAATTAAAATAAATAATAACTATACGAATTTTTAAGGCAAGTTCAATTAAGTTGGGTTAATTTTACAAATGTAAGATTTCTTTAATTCATTCATCATTTTCATATTATTTTGATTTATTTATTGATTTTGTTCATTTTCCTATTTTTCATTATAAATTTAAATAACTAAAATATGCAAAAATATATTACAGATTTTAACAATTAGTTCATATAATTTCAATTAAACAATTGATCGATCATTAATCTTTATTAAAATAATAATGTAACAATATGAATAAAGAAGAATCAATTAATGTAACAATATTTATTAAAATTAATGATTATTTTTTTAGAAAAACACTTGAAATTAATAATTCATACTTAAAAAATCAAATTTTACCAAAAAGTCTATGCCTACTCCTCTTTTTGGGAAGAATATGATAAATAACAATATATGAAAAGAAAAACATTAATCTTGAGGAGAATATGTAAGTTGAGTTTTGCACATGTATTGTATGAGCCTAATTTTGTAGTTCAAAAGTTTTTTTAAGAAAGAAAATTTTATTTATTGAACGTTAATTCCAGAAATAGAGTTGATATGTTCCTGATACAATCTTTAAAACATTTAATTCATTGTCGATTTTCCCATAAAAGATGATAAAATAATTCAACGGTTTACACTTTTATTAAAATATTAAAAAAATAATTATATGTCGTAAAAAATGGTGAAACTTTATTTCTTAATTTTATTAACATATATAGACAAAAAGACTCACTATATATATTTTCATTAATAATTCTTTTATTGACATATAATTAAATATGCATTTAACTATGTTCAATTAAATGCATTTCATTTAAAATTAAAAATTATTAATCATGCGAAGGATCTCTTGAGTTGAATTCCACGTTCATGCACCACAAATTTTGAGGTTGATTTTCACTTTTGTGCATCGTTACTATTGCTTAATTTGTTACATTTATTTATATATATGATCGCATATATTTAATTTTTTACAATTACTTTATTTTATGTAAATTATAATATTTTGAGGGTTATTATTTCTATTTACTTTAATAAAAAATATTTGGACAAATTTTTTTATTTATTCTATAAAACATATATTTGAAAAATTGCATTATTTAATTTAAATATGAGCAATTGTTTAAATATATTTTGTCTATAACAACTTTCGTGTATCACACGGGTGTGAGCAACTAACTACAAACTGTACAAAAAATATATTATTTAAAGCGATTTTCTAAAATTGATGAGAATTGTAATTAATTATTTCTATTTCGAGTATTCGTTGACAATCTGTATCATTAATCAAAGCAAATTATGTGTTCAATTTTTTTCCCTATTTTATAATGATATTTACAGTAAAATTATTTCATATTGTTCTTCCGTGCAACGCACGGGTGTGATAATAATAATAATAATAATTAGTGAAACTCAAAATTTACAAACTGCAGTGGATTTTCGATGTGCAGGCAAAACGCTGAAATAAAAGAACACTAGCTTTATATACTACAAAAAACTAGATAAATCAAAATAATGTATCCTATTCACTTTGAAAATGTTTTCATCTATCATATCAATCTTTTAAACATCCAAAATTACTTAATAAGGAATATCCAACATATTAAATATTTATTCAACATAACATGAATTAAATGAAATTTCAATTCAAGACTTAAATGAAGTTTCACATCAAGTCACTACTACTTTGTTTGAGGAATTTTCAATATGAATTCGGATGAGCATTTATTGAATGAAATGATTGAAAAGGAAATGAAATGGAAAAATCAATTCCTTGCGATCTCATAGGCTTGACATGCTGTGATTGCAAGTACTACACAAAATGAGAAAGATTGTAAATGGATATGGCCTTACGATCGTAAGGGTTTCGCGAAGGAGTTGGACCTTATGATCGCAAAGGGGTCCGTCTAGGGATCGACCATAGGTCCTTTTTGACAGTTAGGAAGTTATTTATTCGACTTTTTTTTGTACCTTTTGATGTTTCTACATGACTTTTCATGGAGAAACTTGTACTATGAAGTGTTTTGACAATTGTAAATAAGGGTGGACAAAATAACCAAAACAAATCAAATCAAACCAAACCAAAACCAAACAAAATTAAGCGGTTTGGTTCGATTCTACATAAAAAAATAATGGTTTGATTTTTAGAATCAAGAACCATTTTATTTCGGTTCTGGTTCTCATTCAAGAACCATAACCAGAACCAAGAACCAAACTCAATTTCTTATATATATTTACAAATCAGTGGGTATTCGTCTCATCAAAAAATTCAAATCTGAAATTATAAATGTGAAATGGACAAAAATATTATTTACCATACATTTTACCTCATTTCCTATTAGACATATATTTTGAATCATAAATCTAAATTCTAATTCTAATTTTAATTCATTTATCTTCTTTTCAATTGTAGGCACGCATTCACACTGCTTTACTTGTACTCCTACAACACAACCATCGTTGCGCTCTTTGGTCACCATTGACGGGTTGATGTTTATTTTTTAAAATCTAAATATATATTACTAACTTATGAATGTGATGATAGATTTTAATTGTATTTGTAATTCAAAAAGAAATTAGGCAATGGAACTAGGACCAAACCAAACCAAATTTATTAAAAGACCAATTGTTTCATTATTAAAAAAAATCATTGGTTCATGGTTCGGTTCTTTATCTTTGAAAACCAAATGGTTTCATTATTAAAAAAATCATTGGTTTATGGTTTGGTTCAGTTCTCTTAGAACCAGAACCAAATGGAATCATGACCACCCCTAATTGTAAAAAGTTTTATCTATTCACAATACATCATTTCAAGTTCTATAGAAAGGATACATATGTTCTTGGATTATTACTTTGAATTCTCCTCTCCTCTCTTCTCCTACCTAATCGTTTATCTTCTTGCATAAAACAACATTAGTTTCTTTTATTCAAATAAATTGTCTTATATTCATTTACTGCAGTCTTGAATAAAACAGTCTCATGTGTTTGTTATTACTAGCTTTTGTGTTCCGGTTTGTTGTCGGAATGTGCACATATGTCATCAAAAACATTTGAGATTCCATTGTATTTTGGAGGCTTATTTGGATCCCGTGTGCATCTGTTTGGTGGGACAGATAAAGTATTAAGAAAAGCGAGTTTTCATGCCCTGAAATTTTCAAGTTTTTGCAAGTTTTGTCATCACATCATAACAATTTTTTAAACAATCTTAAGACTTTATTTTGTGTTTATTGTGATGGCTCCAATGGCTTCCTTGCTTCATGATCGTTGCTGTAGAATTTGTGAAATTGGAAAGTTTTGGAGGGTCAAACTCCAGGCATTGGTAAAATAAGTTACATTTCCTCCTCACTACATGAATGTGGTTTACATGCTTACTACTCCAAAATCAGAAGAATCCGAGAATGAAAATTTGTCTAATGCAAGGGAAAGTTTTGGAGGGTCAAACTCCAGGCATTGGTAAAATAAGTTACATTTCCTCCTCACTACATGAATGTGGTTTACATGCTTACTACTCCAAAATCAGAAGAATCCGAGAATGAAAATTTGTCTAATGCAAGGGAAAGAGAAGTGGGATCAAGACTATTATTTATGCAAAGGCCATATATGCAATGCTATGTTGGATGCTTTATTTGATCAATATCATGGAAAAAGGAGTGCAAAGGAAATTTGAGATGCATTAGAAGCAAGATACATGTCCAAGGATTCTACAAGTAAGAAATTCATTGCCTCTAAATTTCATCTATACCAAATGGTAGATAATAGGAAAGTTATTGAACAATTTCATGTAATAGTTCCTCTCAAATCCTCATTATGTATGTGATTTGCATAGCACACCTAGAAGAGAAGGAAAACTTTACTTTGTAACTTTTATTGATGATTTCTCCTAGTATTGCCATGTATATTTAATGCGTTCTAAGGATAAAGTTTTGAATAAATTTAAAATTTATAAAACTAAAGTTGAAAAATTGTGCAATACTAAGATTAAATGCCTTGGAAGTGGTAGAGGAGGTGAATATCAATTTCCTTCATATTGTGAATATGTTGGAATTGTACATGAAACATCTATTGCATATATGTAACGCCCCGGATTCCGCAGAGCCCGGGACGCCACGTCGTCCTTTAAAATCGACTTTATTGCGGAAAATAAATTTAATTCAAAACGTCACTTTCATTATTTGAAACCTTCATCGGAAACTCGATTAATTTAAATATAGAACAATTCATAAAGCTTAGGTCTCAATTGTTTAAATAAAATTAACGATAAATAATCCAATCAGTAATATTCGTAAAATTGGCTAAAACTTTTCATCATTTATTAAATTTGCCACCGCTGCCATTTCATTCGCCGCCTTCTCCTAGATCTGCGAAAACTGTTAAAATAATGGAATGAGTATTTCGAAAAATACTTAGTAGACTCATCGCCAATAATTAATTTACAGAATAATTGAACACGTAATTATGCAATCATATAGTGACATCATCATCATATTCTTGGGCTCTTGTATTTTCAAAATCAAGGCTGTTAAAATCATAGGGTGTGGGTAGTCTCGTCTCGTGCACTTAAGGCACATAAGTTATGCATAACATCATCATTTCTCATCTTATCTCATAAGAGGTATTCTTTTCTCGTCTCATACATCAAAGCATGTAAATCACGTAATTTCACACAAGACATGCAATTATAATTTAAACTAATTAGTGGGGGCGAGTCTACCTCAAATCACGAGTCTGAAAGTTGAGTAAGAAAGTTCAAGTTGTTCTTCTAAATATCCAAGCGCCTCGTCTAGCCAAATAAGTCTCAAATCAATATTTGGAAATTTTTAAAAGGTTTAAAATAAAAGTTTAGGGTTTAAATTGAAAATCAAACATAGTTGGAATTTAAAATTAGTTGGGACTAAAATAAATTATTTTGAAAGTTATTGGGCTGAATCATGATTTTAAATATCTTGGGGACTAACTAATAACTTTTGAAAACTTGGGACTAAAATGCAAAATCTCAAAATCAAAATATAACATCAACCCTCCATCTCTCTCTCTTCATTTTCGTGTTAACAGAGAAGAGACAAGAGAGGGAGAGATGCGACCTGAGAGGCTCCTCCGGTTTCAGCCACTGCCGGCGCTTTGGCCGGCAATGCGCTGCCGACAAGGGGTGGTGGTGAGGGTGGCATGGAGTATGAGAAAAGGGGAAGATTTTGGTGCGAAAAAAAAGAAGATGAACGGGGGCTGGGGTTGCGGGTTTTTGGTGCGAAATCGGATCCAAAAAAAGAGGCTTGAATCGCGATTTCCGGCGATAGCTCCGGCGGTAGAGGTAAGTTTGAATTTCTAAGGCTATGGGTTCTTCCCTTCTTGGTTTATTCTTGATTCTGGGACTGATTTGGGGAAATTTGGTGTTGAGCAGTAGGCGGTTCCTGTGGTGGTTGTTTTGGCAGTGATATGATATACGGTTGCTGTGTGTTCATGATTCAATTGGCGTTTTTGCAGTTTCATTCGATTGGGTGAAGGTGAAATGGTAGTGGCGGTTTGAGTGGTGGATTGGATGAGGCTCGACGGATTTTACTATAGCTTGGTGTTTGTGATATGTGTGGTTGTGGAATTTCAGCTAGGTGATGAAAGGGGCGGTTTTGGTGGTGAAGGTGACTACTTGGTGGTATTGTTGATCGGTTTTAAAAAGCTGCAGTGGTGTCAATGGTGGTGAAAGTGGTGTAGTTGTGTATTGGTTTGGTTGTGGTTTTGCAGACAGTGGGTTGGCTGATGATGTGGTGTTGAATTGGGTTGTGCAGATTGTGGATGGTGTAGCATGATAATGAAGATGGGAAAGGACTACATTGTGCTGAGAGTCTGTGGCTTGATGGTGGTTGCTGGTCTGGTTGGAGGTGATATAATGGAGTTATAATATGTATAGGTTGTCTGTAGGAAAATGGTAATAGATGGTAATTGGGGAAGGATTTTTGGGTTGATTGGGGGAAATTGCTGAGAATGTGGGGTGATGATGATGGGAAAGGAAAAATTGTGTGAATGTAATTATGGGATTGAAGTTGATTAAGATGGATTGAAGTGTGATCATGGGAAAGGGAAAAGAAATGTGCTAAATATGAAAATGGAAGTTGGGGAGGAAATTTTGGGATTAAAATGAATGTGAATTGGGGATTTTTTAAAAATAAATAAAAATTTGAGAATGAATTTAAACTGAAGATAAAATATTTTGGACTTAAAATAATTTGAATTCCATAAATTGAAAATTGAATTTTAAAATAAATAATGGACTTGGACATAAAATCAAATAATTTGGATAATCTATTAAAAGTTGAAATCTGGACTTAAGAATAAATACTGAAAATGATTCACTTTAATTGAACTGAAATTTGACTAAGATAAATTTAAAATAAAATTTTACTTCGTTGGCTAGACTATCACGTTTTAAAAATAAATGGACAAAGTCGTAGCGACACATTTTTAAAATAATTATTTATTTAAATAAGTCATGGAAAATTCTCGGTCGCTACAACCCTACCACCTTAAATTAATTTCGTCCTCGAAATTTAAAATTTTCTTGATTTAAAATAATTGGATACTTCAACATTTCTTCTTTCTTAAACCAGGTAGTTTCATCACCACCATGTCTACCTCATTGAACTTTAAAATAAAGAATGAAATTGGGACAAGTTTAAGTCGAAATTTTGACTTAAAGATTTAAACGAATTTAAATTCCTTTTCTTAAAATCTTAAAATAACTAATATGACTAGACGAGAGCGTTGGTTTTGAATAATAATCGTTAAGGTTGGAGAGTAGCAGCGACAAGTTTGGTAAAACAAGTCTTTTAAGTTTGAAAATTTCTCGATCGCTACAATATACCACTCAACAAAACGGTGTAGCTAAAAAGAAAAATAGGACATCAACCGAAATGGTTATTGCTATATTGAATAACTCGGGTTTAAGTAAAGGATATTGGGTGGAAGTTTTGCTCATCGCATTTTATATCCTAAATCGAGTTTCGAGTAAAGGAAACAAAGTTACACCGTGTGAACTTTGGAAAGAATGTAAACCTAACTTGTCTTATCTACGAGCTTGGGGAAGTAGAGCTATAGTTAGATTGTCTGAGTGCATATTTTTGGGATATGCTAAACATAGTAAAGGTTATAGGTTTCTAATGATAGAACCTAATATATCGGTTAAAGTTAACACCGTAATAGAATCTAGAGATCTTATATTCAATGAAAACAACTTTACTACTATTCCTAGACCAACTAATCCAGATATTATTAAATCGGAAGTAAGCCATAAAAACAAAAGAATTGAAAATGAAGAACTTCCAAAATTACAAGGAGTAGAAGGGTTAGAAAAGTGATTACGTTTGGGTCCGACTTTATTATGCATCTAGTGGAAGGGACTAGGGTTTCTCAAATAGAACAAACTGTAGTAACGTAGTCTATTGAGTTGGATCCTCTCACATATGAAGAGGCAATGAAATCTAATGACTCAACTCTTTTCAAATAAGCTATAGATGATGAATTGTCATCTAACATGAACAACAAAACTTGGAAACTAGTAGATCTTCCTCTGGGTTGTAGACCTATTGGTTGCAAGTGGATATTCAAGAAAATGATGAAAGTAGATGGAACTATAGACAAGTTCAAAGCAAGATTAGTGGAAAAAGACTTTACACCAAAAGAAGGTCTTGATTATTTTGATACATATGCACTGGTTGCCAGGATTGCTACTATTAGAAACTTTATTGCTTTGCCATCTATCTATAAGTTTGAAATTCATCGAATGAATTTTAAAATGGCTTTTCTAAATGGAGAGTTGGATGAAGAAATATATATGGAGCAACTGAAAGGTTTTATCCTACCGAGACAAGAAAGAAAGGTGTACAAATTTGAAAGTTTTGGGACACCCCAAAGTTCGACCTTATGTGCAGAATAGTCATTATTAAAATGAAAGTCTCAATTTTAATAGTTTCTAGATGATTAAACAAACAAGTCCAATTTTCCTATATTTGAATGCCACAAAAATATCATAAAGCAGTAAATAAAACACAATATGATGACAGAGAAACCCAACAAGGGAAAAACTTTGGAATCAAGCCAGTTACCTCCACTATAAGCAATTTCGGTTACAGTTAGATTTATCCAGCTTTCCTTACTAGACAACGCAAATCTACTTCTGCTAATCCAAGACACAATTACCTTCAGTAGCTTCCAGATCTTGATTCTTCTTCCAAGTGGATGCCCTAAGAACTCCCTATCCTTGTTAACTTCCCTACGCTTGTAATCCAACCTTCTTCAACCTCCAGTGGCTCTAAAGTTTTACAATTGAAGAAGTAATCCTTATATCAAAGGATGCCAAGTGTTTGATTAGGAACAATGGATGTTTTCCTAATTCGGGTTGTCGAATCACAAGAAGAATATGGATTTAATCAAAGGCGAATTTGGTTCTTGGATCGTTAAATCATAAGATCAAGAATATGATATCTGTATATGTTATGACTTTGAAATAGACAAGAAAATCTATTGAATTTCGTGCATAGGCTTGGTATATATTGTAGAATGATACGGGTCACGAAAAATAGGTTAAAAAGAGACTTAGGGCACGTTTTGGCTGTCGATCGCTCGAGATGAATTCGAGCGGGATTTAAGTGGTCACTTTTTCCTTAAGGACCACTCGAGCACTAATCGAGCGTATTGTTTTTGGGCATGGACCGCTAGAGCACAACTCGAGAGGGACTCGAGCGACAGGGTTCTAGAAATCATGCTCGAGTGTGATCTGTTGCTTTGAAATTTCAGCCTTCTCTTTTCAACCAAACCTACCTTATCAACTATACAAAATTGCACCTAAGTCCTTGACTTTTACAAATGTTCAATTCAGTTTGTTTTTCACAGAATTTCCATTTACAAAATCCTAACAAACCCCCTCTTGGCATTCTATGACAAAACAACTCAATAAGTCAAGGTACTTAAAAAAAAAAAAAAAAAAACTAGTTAAGCAAGCAAGCCAAGTCTTTTTTCTTGCATTCCTAGTTTTCCGAAATCAAAGACACTAAAATACTCAGTGTAAAAGCACGTGATACATGAACCATAATATAATTTAGGCACGAACTATCAATCAAGCGTGCTGTTTTGAGACGTGATATAAATGCTAATCTAACACCAAAACAAACATTTATATCACAAAATA
Source organism: Ligustrum vulgare (assembly GCA_963555705.1). Classification (NCBI taxonomy): domain Eukaryota; kingdom Viridiplantae; phylum Streptophyta; class Magnoliopsida; order Lamiales; family Oleaceae; genus Ligustrum; species Ligustrum vulgare. The sequence goes on along the minus strand of OY743186.1, from coordinate 16,600,475 downwards.
TCAAAACTCAAACAATTATGCAAAAATGGAATGCATGCAGTGCAAATACAATAAATGCTCCCCCCACTGCAACACTTAGAATTTTTAATGCAATAATATTTAATGTATCTATGTTTCTCCCTAATAACCCAAAAACATAGAATTCATGCAATGCCAACACTTTTTTATGCATACATTTTTCTCCCCCTTTTTCTCACAAATGACGAAGGATGCAATTTTCAGATAAACTTTTAGCATAAATATGAAACACCTTAATAATGATGTAGTTAGCATGCATAAGTATAATAAATGAATTCAAACTCTTCCCACATTCTTAACCCAAGTTAAAATGGAGTAAATTGTATAAGCGACTCATGTGTGTAATGTGTCACTAATCACTTGTAAGTTGGACTCCATCTTAAATTTGAGAGAAAGAATATGCAAAACATCACTGCCAATAAGCTTATTCCCCTACTTATGAAAGTCAAACCATTATAATACAAAGTAGGACCTTAAAATTGAAGGTCATTTGCAAATTTATATCAAACTCCCCATTACTTCAAGCATATTTTTCCAATAAATTTTCAAATTTTATCAAGCTCATTATTTTTCATCTAAGTGCAACTAAGATGACCTCTGCAGCAAGCTTTCGATTGGTTAACCCAAGTCAATTGACCATAGGCACCAAGTGATGAAGCACCTTTCAGGCTTAATAACCCGAGTCAAATTGGCCCCAATGAAGAACATTAAGATATGAGCATTTTTTATTACACGTGGATTTATAAAAGCTTAGGTATACTAAAATTGGTCAGTCCATGTACAAAGTCATCTTACCAACAAGTGACTGCCATCCCAATTCTCACACATGCGGTTAAGTTTCACTTACAAGATCAAAGTGTGTGCAGTGCAGATGGTACATGTAGACACCTATACAAAGTATTTCACAGTAACCTAAGTAAGCAATGAAAATTATGCTATAGCTCATTAAATAAACTTAAACATGGTCACAACACACAAGTTTAAGTAAGTTTCACGCCATGATATAAAAATACCAAATGCAAATAAAATATTTTTGTTGTTTTGCAAATTTTCAATACTTTTGTGTTTTTCAAATTTTCAATTTTTTTTTTAAATAGAAAGCGTGAGAATGTATCACACAAAATAAAAAAAATATCAAGCACACATTAAAAACAAAAAAATGCACTTTCCGAAGCAATCATAAAAATCCACAAATATGATGTATGGAATAAATAAAAAAAAATCATACATGATATAAACACATCCATGCACCGAAAATACCTAATCAGTTAGGTATTAACATACTGTGATCCTTGATCATTGTGACCAATATTTAGATTTCTTTGATCACTCATTTTCACCCATTCCTGTCTAGTAGCAGAAAACTTACCAGACATTTGTGTCACCAATTTGGTCAACCTGTTAACTTGAACAGCAAGAAATTTAACTTGACCAACAGACTCCTGATTATGATTCCTATTAACTCTTATGTTATACTTTCTGTTTAGTATGTGATGACATCCGGGATGCATGTGACCTAACTCACCACAATGAAAACAAGTAGGGAAAAACCTTGGACCATTATTGGGAGAATGCTGACGTCTATTCCTAGGTCGACGAGTCCTATGATGAGGGTTAGGCATATATTTGGGCAAGTAACATGTAGGGAAAAATGTGGTCTTAGATGTACTAGCAGTGTTCTTATCAAAACCTAGACCATCCCTGTTACCACCATGCTTGCTCATTCCTAAAATGTTTTCTAACTTTTCAAAACTACTAGAAAAGGCAAGGAATTGAACTTTAGAATGTTCAAGTTCGCTCAATTGGTTGCTAACTTGGATTTCAAAATTTCCTTTCTCAACACTCAGCTCACTAGCTAACCTGGAGGTCTTCTCAAGTTCACTTTCAAAGCACATAACCTTCTTTTCTAAGTTCTCTATCTCATTAGTCACAACCTGCAACTTGCTATTGGACTCTTCTAGTTTGACCATTAAGCCTTCCTTTTCTAGCTCAATATTATGAAATTTCCTAAAGGCGACTCCATTCACTTTCTTCAACTTAAGACATTCTAAATATAGCTGGTCAAAAGCCTCACGTATATCCTTCTTATCTTCAACCTCCTCTTCAGATGATTCACCACTCTCTGGACAATCACTATTCTTACTAGCATTTCCAGATTCACTCTTAATCCCAGAAGTGAAATCCATGTAATTTCTACTTTCCTCATGGGTGGACTCATTACTTTGGTTACCTGATTTAGACTCCCTATCAGTTAGAGTGACATTCATAGCCTTTCTAGACTTCTTCCTATGGCTCTCATGTGTCCAAATCCTTGACACTCATGACACCTCACATACTTAGGTACTTTCCTGGACTCTCCAACTTCTCTTTTATCTCTCTCACTCTTTCTAAATTTACTCGAGTCACCATGGGATTTACCAAATTTCCCTTTCTTAGACTTGAAGAATTTTTTGAACTTCTTAATCATATAGGCAACATCTTCATCTTTAACACTTTCATTAGAGGAGTCAAATTCATCATTCTTAGAGGTGTTCATGGCAATAGATTTAGATTTAGTAGGTTTATCTAAGGTAAGCTCATAAGTCTGAAGGGACCCTACCAGTTCTTCAATTTTTATAGTGTCTGTATCCTTACTCTCTTCAATAGCCGCGACTATAGGTCTGAAACGCTCAGGTAAGGATCTAATAATTTTTCTCACAATTTTGGACTCAGAAATCCTTTCTCCTAGGTTGAAATTAGAATTGAGTATGTCATTTAGGCTCGCATAGAAGACGTGAAAAGTCTCATCATCCCTCATTCTAATTTCTTCAAACCTAGTGGTCAACATTTGCAATTTAGAGTTTTTAACAACCCGAGTTCCCTCATGTGTGGTCTGCAAAATATCCCAAACATCTTTAGCTACCTCACACATGGATATTCTCCTAATGTCTTCCTAGAAGACAGCCATAAAAAGGGCATGTAAGGCTTTTCTGTTCCAATTACACTCATCTCTCTCATTCTTAGTTCGATTTTCTATAGGTGTGGGGATGACTACACCAGCTACAGTCGTGGATGGTTCTGACCATCCATTTAAACACTCCTCCAAACCTGCTCATCTATGGACTTTAAGAAAGCACTCATCCTAACTTTCCAATAAGCATAATTTGAGCTATCAAATAATAGCAGGACAGATAATGAACTACTCATCTAGACAAAAATTAAGGCCAGGACTCGAAATTAGGCTCTGATACCAATTGAAAGTTCTAGGACACCCGGAAGTTCGACCTTATGTGCAAAATAGTCACTATTAAAATGAAAGCGTCACTTTTAATAGTTTCTAGATGATTAAACAAACAAATCCAATTTTCCTATGTTTGAATGCCACAGACAAATATCATAAAGCAATAAATAAAACACAATATGATGACGGAGAAACCTAACGTGGGAAAAACTCTGGGACCAAGCCATTACCTCCATTATAAGAAATTTCAGTTACAGTTAGATTTATCTAACTTCCCTTGCTAGACAACGTAAATCTACTAATGCTAACCCATGACATAGTTACCTCCAGTAGCTTTCAGATCTTGATGCTTCTTCCAAGTGGATACCCCAAGAACTCCCCGTCCTTGTTAACTTCCTGCGCTTGTAGTCCAACCTTCTTCCACCTCAAGGGCTCTGAAGTTTCACAATTGAAGAATTAATCGTTATATCAAAGGATGCCAATTGTTTGATAAGGAACAATGGATGTTTTCCTAATTCGGGTTGTCAGATCACAAGAAGAATATAGATTCAATCAAAGATTTGGTTTTTGGATCATTAATTCATAAGATCAAGTATATGATACGTGTATATGTTATGGCTCTGAAAATAGACAACAACCTCTATTGAATTTTTTGAATAGGCTTAGTATATATAGTAAAATGATATGGGCCACAAAAATAGGTTAAAAACAGACTTAGGGCATGTTTTGGCTGTCGACCTCTCGACATGAATTCTAGCTGTCACTTTTTCCTTAAGGACCGCTCGAGTGCAATTCGAGCGAGACTCGAGTGGCATGGTTTTGGAAATCACACTCGAGCGTGAGGCGAGCATGAGGTGTAGCTTCTGAATTTTTGTTTTCTCTTTTCAACGCAACCCTAACCTACCTTATCAACTATACAAAATTGCACCTAAGTCCTTGACTTTTAAAAATGTTCAATTCAGTCCTTTGTTCACAGAATTGAAAATTACAAAATCCTAACATAATTAATTAAGTCATTGTATGGAATTAAACAAGCACCTAAGCAATGGCACGAGAAATTTGATAAAATTTATTGTTACCAATGTATTTAGAATCCATGAATCAAACACAATGCATATATAGTAAGTTTAATGGACACAAGGGTGTTATCATTTGTCTATATGTGGATGATATGTTAATTTTTGGAACAAACTTAGAAGTAATCAATTCTACTAAGTCATTGTTAATATCCAAATTTTATATGAAAGACATGGGACTTGCGGATGTGATTTTAGGAATTAAAATCATAAGGAAAGATACTAGGACCAAGTTTAGTTGGTCACATTATATTGAAAAGGTGTTGAAAAAGCTTGATCATCTCGATTCCAAGTTGTTATCTGCTCCGTTTGATTCAAATGTTAGGATGTATTCCAATACCGGGAGAGCAGTTTCTCAATTAGAATATACTCGGGTTAATGGATGTCTTATGTATGCAATGACTTCTACAAGACCAGATATCTCGTTTATCATTGGTAAAATGAGTCGATACACAAGAAATCCTTGTTAATTGCATTGGCAAGGAGTTAATAGAATTTTAAAGTATATTAATGGTATTACGGACTATGGTGTAGTGACCAAGAAAATTTTCAATTATTAAATAATTATTTAAATTGTTAAAAACATGTCGCTGCGATCTCACCCATTTTAAATTAAAGTTGAAACGTGTTCGTCTAGCTATGTCGAGTATTTCGAGCCAAAGATATAAAATCCAGTCCAATTTGATTTTTAATCCAATTTCGAGTTTTTAAATTATTTATATCAAAAAATTATTTTGTAATTCCAAAAAATTTATTTATTTTAATTCCAAAATTATTTTAAATCAAATTTCAATTTTCTTATGATTAATATTCAAAATTACCTCGTAATACAATTCTTATCTCGTTAGAAGTCATCATAGTTATTTGGTAACCTTGTCGTGTCTAACTTTTCACAACTCTTCTTCAACTACAATACTTCCTTTAACCTATTCTCATGTGATCAAAATCTCTCTCTCTCTCTCTCTCTCTCTCTCTCTATATATATATATATATATATATATATATATATATATATATATATATATATATATATATTCTTTCATCAGTACAATTCACGTACATAATCACACACAGAACAAAAATTCAGCAAATTCTCGATAAGTCTTCAACCTATCAACCGACATCTTGTTCACCCCTTAGCTAAATTCTCCTCTTCCCATCACCACTCTACCACCGTTCAGCGTCGCCTCTTTGTGGTGTCAACATCATCACTGATGATGACGCTGGCAATGGCCCTGAACCGCGAGTCATCGCCACCTCCCTCTCTTAGCTCTGTTATCAATAGCAGAGAGAGAGAGAGAGAGAGAGAGAGAGAGAGAGAGAGAGAGAGAGAGAGAGAGAGAGAGAGAGAGAGAGAGAGAGAGAGAGAGAGAGAGAGAGAGAGAGATGATTTTGATTTTGTTAAATTGCTCTTTTGCCCCTAATTTCTCAAAGTTGATTATTTCAGCCCATTTAGTTTGTAAAATGTTTTATTCAGTCCCTACGCATATTTTAAATGTTTAAATCTTTGACACTCGATTTCAAAATTAATTATTTTAGCCCCTGCAATTTTTATAAAATACACGAGACAACCTCTTTAATTTCTGATAATTCTGTTTTAATCCCAAACTTTCCAAATCGATTATTTTAGATTTTCAATTTAATCCCTAAGCTTTTAAATTTGTTTTAAAACTTTAACTACCAAAACATTAATTTAAGATTTATTTTCTTTTGGCTAGGCAAAGCATTCAGAGATTTAGAATAATAAAGTGATTTTTTCCGCTCAACTTCCAAACTCGTAAATCAAGGTAGACTCGCATCTATTAACTGCTTTAAATTATGATTGCATGTAAATGTGTATTTTATGTGGCTTATGTGCATTTAGTGCATGAGACGAGACTAGAACATATTTCTTATGAAATATTTATGATGTTATGAAGCATGCCCTAACATATATGCATTTTATTGCATGAGACGAGACGAGACGAGACTATTTTCATTTGTGTTCACTTTGTGACATTTATTATTTATATGATGTTGTCATAATATAATTTGCATGTTTATGTGTTCAATCATAATGTAGGTTAATTAATTGGCGATGAGTCTACTGAGTATTTCTATGAAATGCTCATTCATTTTTAACAAATATTTGCAGATGTAAGAGATGGTGACGAGTGATGGACGTGGTGGCAATAATAATTAATAATAGAAATTTTATTTTATTCATGTTGTTCATGTTTAATTTTTGGAACTTTTAGAACGCTAGAAATTTTATATCTTTGTTAAATTAGTTCTTTATTTAGAAAATAATGAATGATTTAAATTGTTATTTTAAGTAGTTTTCAAAAATTTGAATGTTATCGATTGTTTATTATTTTATTATATGTTTCCAAATTAGAAATGTACTTATTCTTCCACCAAAATATTATTTTTAAAAGTTAGACGAGACGATGACGTGGTGAATTGGGTATTTAGAACTCGGGGTGTTACATCATGGTATCAGAGCCAGTTTACGTTTCTGTAGACTGACAAATTTTCAAAAATAGATTTTTAAGAGACATTTTACATTATTTAATTATTATTATTGATGAAAATTTGCCACTGTCATCATTTGATCTGCCAACTCCGATGGTAAAGATGTTTATGAAGTTTAATATTATTTTAGTTTTCGGATACCTATTTAAATGATTTATGAGACTTAGACAGAGGAGAAAGAAATTGTATCCGAATTAAAGAGAAAGAAAGATGAGTTTGAGGCAACTAAGGCAAGCCCCAACTGGTTCCTCGGTTCCGATTATTGAACAATTTCGGAGGTACCGTCCACCTACCTTTGAGGTGGTAATGATCCATTAGCTGTTAAAGAATGGCTTTAGACTATCGAGAAGATTTTTAGGCACATTTCTTGCTTTGAGGACATGAGAGTTATCTATGCTGAATTCATGTTAATCGGTAGAGCCGACTTCTGGTGGGGGAGAGGGGAAGGGGCATCTTCAGTCCTATAGTATCCAAAATCAACATTCAACATTTAATATACATGGATAAAGCCTTCCTTTAAGAGTCAAGAGAATTACACTTATTAGTGCATTTTATTACGAAGTATAAAGAATTTAGTATGAAATTGAAATTGAAATTGATAGTAATGGGTGGATGCTATTATGATGAATTACATTAAATTATCTCTATCGCTAAATCTAAGAATTGGATGCTACACTTAAAAACTTTGGAATCCATAATGATATGATTTTAGAGACTTTATTACCACAATACAAGGTAGCTAGGTCCGAGCAAAGTTCACTTGTCAATCTAAAAAAATTGTTTTTTGGGTCAAGCATATATTAAGAGGTATCACTAAAGCTTGAAGAGGAAGTATTATTAATCTATGAAGGAAAAGTCCATCACAAAAAAAAAAAAAAAAAAAAAAAACAAAGAACAAGTACAAAATTGAAGAGCCAGTTTCCATGGACTAACAACCCTAAGTATCGTGCGGCCTTAGAGCCACCTAAATTATCTACCCTTGCGATTACACTAAGACTAAGTAAAATTTCCTTCCAACGCAATAGACTAAGGGATGGTACAATAAAAAAATGAACAAGGAAAGAGAAATGAAAGGAAAAAGAGAGCTTTGGAAGTATATTACACTTCAAATCTTTGAAGCTTAATGCCTTTACAAATGAGGCCACCACCTATTTATAGTGGTTGGCATGTACAATGGATGGCTATGATTAACTCAATCTAACGATTTACAATCTTCATATAGAACTTTCTACATTTATCTACCAAAATATATATAAAAATATCTTTTATATTTTTCACACAATATTCTAGGATTCTCTAGAATAAAAATAACTTACCATTACTAGAAAACTCTATGAAATGGCCATGTTTACTAAGTTATGGAATCGTGTCTCCATCAAACATGCACCCAAAGCTATGTAGCGAACTTGAGGGAAGGACATCCTCCCCCGCCTAATCGGGAGACGCTCTCGTCGCCTTGCAGTATTTAAGTTTATCTTAAAATTGCCATAAGTCTTCTTGTGTTTCCCAGGTTGCATCTAACTCAGGAAATCCTTTCCAGTTGATTAAGTATTGAATTCTTGGCGGTACTCCTCTTCTTCGAATGATCCTATTTTCCAAAACTTCATCTACTTCTTTGTGAAAAGACTTTTCCACAATCGGGGGTTCCCATTGTGACTCATTTCAACTCGCGTCTTCCATGTCTTGGTGATAAGGCTTCAACATGCTTACATGGAAGAAAAGATGAATTTTTAGTGTGCTAGGAAGGTCAAGATAATAGGAAACTATACCTACCTTAACCACAAGTGGGAACGTTCCCCGCGTACTTGCATACTAAACCCTTGTGTAAGTTACGGTATGCCTTGAATTTTTGTGGTACCACCTTGATAAGGACTTGGTCTCCAACTTTGAAATCCATAGGCCGTCTCTTCTCTACGCCCACTTCTTCATGGGCCACCGTCTCTTCTCTAAGCATGAAAGTGCTAAGTCCGCCTGCTCTTCCCATGACTTAGCTATTTTAAATGCATTGAGGCTCTTTCCTTCATTGAATGAAGTGGAAAAAGTGTGGGGTGTAAGTGGTTGTTGCCCAGTTGCTAACTCAAACGGGCTTCGTCCAGTGGACTCGCTCTGTTGATTGGCACTTACGAAGTGCCTAAGATATCCTTTCAACAAGGAGTTCACCCTTTCTGTTTGTGGGTGAAAGCTTGTAGAAATGTCTAAATTTGAGCCTAGGAGTTTAAATAACTCCATCCATAGCTTTTCAGTGAGGCAGGGATCACGATCACTAATGATGCTCTGCGGTGGTCCCCAATACTTATATTCTTAAAGAATAGCCTTGCAGCCTCTTCTTCTATGAAATCTCTCGAAGTTCGTATAAAAATTTTGTATTTGGAAAATCTATCAACTATTACAAGAATAGATCTGAACATTCTGATTTGAGTAAGGCACTAATAAAGTCTATGGTGGTTGAGTCCCAAGGATGCTCAGGAATAGGTAGAGACTTTAATAACCCTATTGATGACTTTACCTCCACTCTATCTTGTTGACACACAAGAAAAGTCTTCACATAAAACTCTTCCCGATCTTGCATTTGTGGCCAGAAGTATGCTCTCTCTAAGAATGCCATGGTACATTTTGCCCGGGATGTCTGGCTTACTTAGTGTCATGGAATTCCTTAATAATGTATTATCACAAGTTGTTCTATTTAGGAACATAGATCTTCCTCCTCGTGGTTTAGAGTAAGTCATCCTCTACCCAAAATCTTCGTGTCTTATCTTCTCGGGCGACCTTCATTAATTCTCTAGCCAATGGATCATGGTTTATACCTTCCTTGATAAGATCAAGTAATGTCCCCTTAGCTTAGCTTATAGATGCAGGATCTATTTTTGGACTTAGGGCATCGGCCACCATATTTGCTTTATCGATCTTGTATTCCAGAATATATTCGAACTGCGCTAAGAAGTCTTTCCATCGAGCTTTCTTAAAAGTTAACTTCTTTTGTTGTTGGAAGTAGCTTGTTGCAACATTATTTATCTCGATAACGAACTTGGATCCTAACAAGTTATGTTGATATACTTATAGAAAGTGGATAATGGCCATCATCTCTTTTCCTTGCATGGTGTAGTCTCTTCTTGTCATTGAGCTTGCGAATTTCATAGGAATTTGGATGCCCATCTTGATGTGATCCCAGACACGGGAATCACAATAAAGATGCGGAATAAATGACACAACAAACGGAATGGTCTAAATTCAGTCAAACACGCTAAAACAAGACTCAAAAAAAAAAAAAAAAAACGATAAATAAATGACATAATTGACGATAGGACCTTGACCCAAGATTCACGACGCAAGATTGACGATGAGTAATCGAGATCAAAGATTTTCGAAACATCATAAGGACTTGTCAATTTCCTTGATAAGATTCTAATTGGAAACGTCACAAATAATCTCGCGAATATTTGATAAGTTCAACGCCACAAATATTTCACAATATTTGATAAGTTGGATTTGTTCTCGAAGAACACAAAAGGGACCCCTCAACCTTTCAATTGGAGAAAACTCTCTCAACTCAAATTTAATAATCTCAAAACTGTCTTTTACAATGAATGATAATGACAATATAAAGAATATTTGACCTAAAACTAGGTTTAGCCGCTAATGGGCCCAAAACGTGAAAATAAATAATTAAAACGGAAATTAAATAAAAAATCGCGAAATCTGGTCCGCTAGATGGTTACGGCCGTGATGTTTACACTTACGGCCGTAAGTGACCTTCTGTCAAGGAGTTACGGCCGTGACCATATGACTTACGTCCGTAAGTTTGGAAATATTGAAATTCTTCGTTCTGACCCGAGACGGAGTTACGGCCGTGACCAACTGAAGTTACGGCTGTGAATTTGCTTCTGGTTACCAAACTTTGACGTTTTTCTTCGGTTCGATCCTTTTGTCCTCCCGCTCATCCCCAACACGAAACTTTCTCCGTTTCTCTTGTAGATCACTGTCGTATTTCCGATGACTTGACTTCTCCCTTTGAAGGGAGAAGTCAAGCTACCGGCGATACGACAGTGATCTACATGAGAAACGGAGCAAGTTTCATGTTAGAGTTGAGCCGAAAAGGCGAATGCATCAAGCTAAGTCAGAGGGGGAAAATTCGAGGGGCAGAACTAAAGTCACGACCGTAAGTCTTGCTTTTCACGGCCGTAAATCACTCCCGGGTCAGAACGAAGAATTTCAATATTTCCAAACTTACGGCCATAAGTCATATGGTCACGGCCGTAACTCCTTGACAGAAGGCCATTTACGGCCGTAAGTGTAAACATCACGGCCGTAACCCGTCTGGCGGACCAGATTTCACGATTTTTGATTTAATTTCTGTTTTAGTTTATTATTACCGTAAATTAAGCCCCATTAGCGACTAAACATAGTTTTAGGTTAGTTTTACTTTATATTAACAATTTTCACCATTGTAAACATTAGTTTTGAGAATGTTGAATTTGATTTGAGAGAGTTTTCTCCAATTGAAAGGTTGAGGAGTCCCTTTTGTGTTCTTTGAGAACAAATCCAACTTATCAAATATTGTGAAATATTTGTGGCGTTGAACTTATCAAATATTAGCGAGAATATTTGTGGTGTTTCCAATTAGAATCTTATCAAGGAAATTGACAAGTCCTTGTGGTGTTTCGAAAACCTTGGATCTCGATTACGCATCGTCAATCTTGCATCATCAATCTTGGGTCAAGGTCCTATCGTCAATTTTGTCATTTATTTATCGTTTTTATTATTTCTTTGAGTCTTGTTTTTTCGTGTTTGACAGAATTTAGACCTTTCCGTTTGTTGTTTCATTTATTCCGTGTCTTTATCGTGATTCCCATGTCCGGGATCACATCAGGTGGTATCAGAGCTTGGCTCTAAATTCAGTTATGGTGTTTTCTTGATTTTTTTTTTCATGTTCTTCGTGTCAGTCATAATTTTCTTCAGTTTGATCCATAAGAGTCAGTCCCAAAAATTCAAAAGTGTTTTTCTTGTTCCTTTTTCATCCAAATCCAATTCCCTTTTTTCTTCCATACTCGTTGTCCAGTTCTCTGGCAGATTAAAAAAAAAATCCGAAAATTCCCAAATATTTTCCAAATATTCCGAATTTTCTCAATTTCCAAATTTCCTTGTTCTTGTTCGTGTCTTACCCTTTTCCAACTCTTGATTGAGTTCTTGAATTGTTTCTTGAAGTTCTTGGAAGGGGATTGAGTATGATACACGAGTGAGGATAAACACGTGAGGAATATTTGATTCTTTTGAGAACTAAAAATGTCTCGCAGGGAGAAATCTTCATCATCTTCCTCATCAGGTGACAAAAGGAATCTAAAGTTGTTGGAGGTCATGCAGGAACAAGTTGAGAAGTTAATGGCTAAGATGGATAGGAGGGAAGCAATTATTGCCCAACTACAAAAGGAGCAACCTAGGATGGATTCTAAAGCTATGAGGGATAGAAGGCGTGAATGTCATGCTACGTTTGTAGATGGGGTGGATGACAGGTCATTGAGGGGAAAGGAAGAAGTAAAGTCATATCGATCAAATTGGGAGAGTAGTGATCATGTTTCAAAAAGGAGGGAGGAACCAGCACCGAAAGGTAAATATCATTCTGTGTCCAAACCTCTTAAGGATAAAAATGTTAAGTGCTTTAAATGTTTGGAATGGAGTCACATTGCACTCGATTGTCCACGTAAAAAGGTTAGGTGTGATAGTGAAGGGGAGAAAAGTGTTGTGGTGGATGAGTCAATTATTGATAGGCATGCTCTTAGCGTTAGGTGTAAGGTGAATGTTTTGAATAATGTGGAAGGGCAAAAGGATAATATTTTTCGTACTAGATGTATAGTGAATGATAAAGTGTGTAGCATGGTGATTGACGGGAGAAGTTGTACTAATGTAGTTAGTACAATGTTGGTGGAAAAATTAGGTTTACCTTTAATGAAACATCCAACACCTTATAAATTACAATGGTTGACTGAGTCAGGGGAAGTTAAGGTGAAGACACAAGCCTTGGTGTCATTTTCTTTTGGTGGATATTTGGATGAGGTAATTTGTGATGTGGTCCCTATGCAAATTAGTCACATATTGTTGGGTAGGCCTTGGCAACATGAAATGGCTGTGCTACATGATGGATATATGAATAGATAAAGTGTGTAGCATGGTGATTGACGGGGGAAGTTGTACTAATGTAGTTAGTACAATGTTGGTGGAAAAATTAGGCTTACCTTTAATGAAACATCCAACACCTTATAAATTACAATGGTTGACTAAGTCAGGGGAAGTTAAGGTGAAGACACAAGCCTTGGTGTCATTTTCTTTTGGTGGATATTTCGATGAGGTAATTTGTGACGTGGTCCCTATGCAAATTAGTCACATATTGTTGGGTAGGCCTTGGCAACATGAAAGGGTTGTGCTGCATGATGGGTATACGAATAGATACAGCCTGGTAAAAGGGGGGAAAAAGTTTACTCTAATGTCACTGTCTTCAACTGAAGCCCTGAAAGATCAATTGAAAGTAAAAAGTGAGTTTGAGGGGGAAAACAAGAGAGTTGAGGCCACGACCTCAGAAAAATGAGAGGAAGAGAAAATTGAAATAAAGAGAGTTGAGGCCACGACCTCAGAAAAAAGGAGAGAGAGTGGAAATTAAAGAAAAGAGAGTTGAGGTCCAAACCTCAGAAAAAGGAGAGATTGAGTGCAGAAAGCATAAGAAAAGAGAGACTACCACAAAATTGAGTTTATTTGCACTCACTCACGCTAACAAACCCCTCCCCAGTTCTACTAAATCTGTTTTGCAGGTACCTAAGTCCAACTATGATCTTAAAACGAGGATGAAATCCATTGACACAAAAGAGCAGCCCAAAAGGTCGAGAAAGTTGAAAGAGAGAAAGAGCAGCCCAAAAGGTTGAAAGAAAACATGAGGCATAAGCGTGATCATCAAGCCCACAAAAGATGGAGGTGTTTGAAAAGCTGACCAGAAGCTGATTCGAGGTCAAATCCTTTTCAAGAAAGGGGAGATGATATGATCCAAAATAGGCGTCGAAGGGAGAAGTCAAGCTACCGGCGATACGACAGTAATCTATGTGAGAAACGGAGCAAGTTTCATGTTAGAGTCAAGCCGAGAAGGCGAATGGATCAAGCTAAGTCAGAGGGGGAGAGTTCGAGGGGCAGAACTAAAGTCTTGGTCGTAAGTCTTGCTTTTCATGACAGTAAATCACTCCCGGGTCAGAACAAAGAATTTCAATATTTCCAAACTTACGACCGAAAGTCATATGGTAACGGCTGTAACCGTCTGGCGGACCAGATTTCGCGATTTTTGATTTAATTTCTGTTTTAGTTTATTATTACCGCAAATTAAGGCCCATTAGCGGTTAAACCTAGTTTTAGGTTAGTTTTACTTTATATTAACAATTTTCACCATTGTAAACATTAGTTTTGAGAATAATGAATTTGATTTGAGAGAGTTTTCTCCAATTGAGAGGTTGAGGAGTCCCTTTTGTGTTTTTCGAGAAAAAATCCAATTTATCAAATATTGTGAAATATTTGTGCCGTTGAATTTATCGAATATTCGCGAGAATATTTGTGGTGTTTCCAATTAGAATCTTATGAAGGAAATTGACAAGTCCTTGTGGTGTTTCGAAAACCTTGGATCTCGATTACGCATCGTCAATCTTGCGTCGTGAATCTTGTGTCAAGGTCCTATCGTCAATTCTGTCATTTATTTATCATTTTTATTATTTTTTTGACTCCTATTTTTGCGTGTTTGAGTGAATTTAGACCTTTCCGTTTGTTGTTTCGTTTATTCCGCGTCTTTATCGTGATTCCCGTGTCCGGGATCACATCAATCCTTGAATGAACCGCCTATAATAGTTAACTAAACCAAGGAAATATTGACGTTCGGTTACCTTGGTTAGATGATCTCATTCTTTGATTACTTTCAGTTTTTCTTCATTAATTTTTAGTTGGCCATGTTTGATGAGATGTCCGAGGAAACTTACCTCTTTCTTAGCAAATGAACATTTTTCCTTCTTGATATAAAGCTTGTTTTTTAACAATACTTTGAACATTTTCGGAAAATGATTGGCATGTTCCTCTAATTTATTGTTGTAGATGACTATGTCATCAAGATATGCTCCAACGAACTTGTCCAAGTATGGCGGGAAAATCTTGTTCATGAGAGTGAAAAATGTGGGCATTTGTTAAACTGAAAAGCATAACCATCCATTCGTATGAGCCATAACGAGTAATGCAAGTTATCTTAGGCTCATCTCCTTCAGTAATTCGAACTTGATAGTCACCTTTTGTAAATCAACCTTTGTGTAATACTTGGCACTACCAAGTCTGTCAAATAGATCTACAATCAAAGGAATAGGATACATATTCTTGATTGTTACCTTATTGAGCGCCCGATAGTCCACACACATTTACAATGATCCATCTTGATTCTTTTGGAATAAGATTGGTGCATAATAAAGTGCTTTGGAAGGCCTAATTCTGATTGTATCAAGAAGCTCCATTAGTTGCCTTCGAAGCCCCTCTAGTACAAGTGGTGCCATATTCTTGTTGCCAAAAAATGTAGCTACTGTTTTTTTTAATGCATTCATGTGATTGTGCGGTAATACCCCCACGTGATCGCGTGGTTTAGTTGCAGAATCCAAAAAAAATGTTGTTTCTTTCAAAAATCATTTTCAACCCATTTGTGCATCGTGACGAGTTCCACTTATCACCTACTAGTATTCTCATGTTCGAGGTTTTAAAGTTTATGCTAGTTGTCATGATGAACTAATTAATGAACTTAAAAGTAATAAAACATATAAAAGATGTAAAGATGCAAAGTAATATGTATGTAATCTACAACTAAGATCTCAAGCAAATATCAAAGCGCTAAATCAAACATAATAAATAAAGGTTTTGAGAATTGGGTTGCCTCTCAGTAAGTGCTTAATTTATAGTCTACAGCTGGACTTTTTGGCAGAAATCCTCAAGGTAGCATGAAATAAGATGTTGAGGCATTGTCAATTACTTTGAACCTGTGCTCAAAGCTTTCCCTTGGCCATGCTGTGTGTCTGTAACAACCTGAAAATTTCGCACCTTAGTTGATTTATTTATAAAGTTGGATTCAAGTATTTGCTTAGAAAATAGCCAATTTCACGTTTTATATGATGAGATAGTATATAATTATAAGAAAACGGAAGAAATTGACATTATTTGTAATTTTAACGACTAAATTGGCATAAAAGAAAGTTATATATGATGTTTAAATTCAATCGGATTGAATTCCATAGTTGAGGACTAAGCTTGAAACTTTAGAAACTCCTATTAATTACAGTTTTACCATTATGATGAACATGAATTTGGGATCATTTTGTGTAATATGTAGCGATCTTTAGCCATTGCATGTTATACAATTTTAAGTTCATGGCGAGATCTTAGTATTGATATCAAGTTTGATCATAATCGACGTCGAGAAGTGCTTCAAAAATCGAACTAAAGTTGCATGTGAGAAATAGTTGGAATGCTGAAATTCATCAAAAAAATTTGAAGTATAAATTGGTGGTTGAGCAGCCATATTTGAGATGATCGTATGGAAAATATGTTAATTCGATGTCTTTGTATATTATACTATCTTATAGTTCATATTGAGATCTAAGTGTTGTTATCAAATTTGAGCAAAACTGAGGTCAGGAAGTGCTTCAAATATTGAGTTGAAGTTGCATACTTGAAATGGTAAAAGTGCTAAAAAGCTTCCCAAGTAAAGTCAAGTCGAGCAGCCGTTTTTGAACAAATGGTACGAGTTGTAGAGTGATCCGTTTTCATTGCACGTGTAGTCTTTGCGAAGCTTGAAGTATTTCCAACGTTATAAAGATTGACCAAAATGGACCTCGTCTTGGCCTTCAAATATTGACCTGAAAGTGGCAACTTGAAATAGAAAATCTGAAATTTTTTAGTATTAAAATAATATAGATAGGACACTTGTGATTCCCCTATTCTTTCCTTAAGGGCATGTTTGGAAAATCAACTTATTTTTGTTAGAAGCAATTATTTATCAAAAGTTATGGGACTTAAATGATAGTAGTAGATATCTAAGGACTTAGTTTCAATTATTTTAAGGACTAAAACTTATATTTCATGAAGGTATAAGGACATGTTTGCAGTTAATATATATATATATATATATATATATATATATATATATATATATAGAGAGAGAGAGAGAGAGAGAGAGAGAGAGAGAGAGAGAGAGAGAGAGAGAGAGAGAGAGAGAGAGAGGCTACTAGAAGCCTGAACAGAGGCAAAACAGAGGCATTTCACAGTTCTAGGAAAATTCTTCCAAATAACTAAATTCTCAATTCTTGGCAGATTTTCTAGGTAATTCTTAGATTAAGAAGTAAGATAATATTTTGAAGTTACTATAACATATGGGTAAATAATTGTAGGTGTAAAAGCTCAAAATCATCATTTATAAGTTAGAAGGTGAGTACGTGAGATTTGATTATGTATTTTGATATTAATTTCTCATATGGCGGAGAACTCTTTTATGTGGTTTATGCTACTGTAGTTGGTTTTTGTTGATGGGTATTGACTGGATGAATATTATGCCAAGATTAAGGTTAGAATTGCAAGTTCTTTCTAGGTGTTTGATTAAATGTGTGAGTGAAGTATGTCTTTACAAGTACTTATGGAATTCTTACATATAAGTTGTAAGTTTTGCTTGAGGAGTATGAATATGTAAAGATGGGAAATTGTAGGAAGTTTTATGTTGATGATTGAGATTTAAAGAGACTCAAAATGGTTGTTTCATCTTGGAATTGTTATTCATTTATATCTAAATTATTGTGAAAAATATTGATTTAGTTGAAATTTGGATACTAGATTCTGTTCTATTTCATAATTGAATCATGTTTATGGTATACTGATATCAAAATCTTAGGTAGCGTTCTGTTTGTATTTCATTTTCTGTTTTTATTTTTGAAAACATTTTCTATTTTTTGTTTTCATTTCCTGTTTTTAAATTAATTGAAAACATGTTCTGTTTGTCATTTTTGAAAAGTTGTTTCTAAAAATGAAAAATTGGAAAACACGTTATGTTTGAAATTTTGCAAAATACTAATTTGACTATTTGTAATTAATTTGCTTGTGGGTTAAATTATAAAAAAATAGTCTTTTAAAGATTATTTTCTATTATAAGAAATTAGCTTATCTAATTTTTAAAGGATTGATTTAATAATGACTATAAATCTATTATAAATAAAAATAAAGTCATTAATGATCAAGTCCCAAAAATATTATAAGAAAATAGTTTATCTAATTATTGTTGTCACATTCATGTTTAAGTTACAATTAAACATGAGTCTATGTAACCAAAATAATGATACAAAGACTTTGGCTAAACAAAATGGATGCAAGTTGTCCTAAGCCAAAATAATCACAAATAGGTTAAAATCTATACTTGTGGCATCTAACAACAAGAATTCCCACTAAACATTTTCTGTAATGTTGATATTGAATTCAATAAAACTTTATTCTAGGCTTAGTTCCAAGCTAAGATAATTCTAAAAAAAAAAAAAAAAAACCCAAAACGCGTTTTCCACGTTTTAAACTTTTTAGTTGAAATACACTAAAAACGCACAAAACGAGGTTTTGGTCGTTTGCATTTTGTGTAGAAATACTTTTTTTTTTTGGTTTTCGAAAATACGTTTTCGAAAATGATAAAGATAACGTGTTTTTCGTATTTCGAAAATAAAAACAGAAAACGGTCTCGAAACAGCAAAGAGAACAGGGCCTTCAGTTTTGGAGTTGGACATAAATTTAGAGTTTCCTAGTAGCAAGAAAAAGGATTCGAATTTGAGTTTGGAAACTTAATGATGGATAGAATCTTGAAAGAAGCTAGAAAAGAAAATCTTGCAGCATGCTATTAGAAGCCGCCTGCAGCATGCATACTAGTGCAATACCAAGTTTCTAATAGCCTCCTGCAACCTGTTGGTTTGGTTTAGAATAAATGTATAATTAGATAGTGTATGGATATAATCTTGAAGTTTTCTCATATTTTTAAATTTGAAGCCTTAATCGTTATGTAAAAGAATGTCATGAATTGTTGTTCCAGATTTAAATATTTTATGTCATTTATGAGACTTCTTATGTCTATGGTACGATTAAAAATGGCTAAATGATAAAAGAGATTACATCTTTGTGTCCCATGATCATGCATGATGATCTTAGACACGTATAAATGCTCCTATATATAAATGATGATTTTTAGGAATCTCAATTAGGTGAGGATTTATTGAGCATTTTGACGATCCAAATATTATTTGTGCTCCATCAAAAGAATGATATATAAGAAAAATGATCACATTTGAATTTCAGTAACAGGCTTCTAGAAGCCTCTTGCAACCCATTTTTCAATTTAATCTAGTAGCTTCTTGTATCGACCAAGAATTTTCTAATTAAATATTAAATAAATATTATATTTTATTAAAAATGTGTCGCTATGGTTTTACCCATTTTAAATAAAGCACATAGTCTAACCATGTTATTTATTTTGAGCCAATAAACATAATTTTTAGTCCAATTCGATTTTAAGTTCAAAAATTCATTTTTTTTTGAAACCCAAAAATTAACCCCAAAGAATCCCAAAAATAAACCAAGGAACTCATTCACTTACCTTGACCGAGTTTTTGGCTGGAAATCAGAACTCCAGGAGACGAACCCAGCCTCAGTGACCCTCAATTTTAGCACCAAAACCACCCTTTTGCACGCCCGTCCCCTTCCGTTGCCTCATGCCCGCGGTGTCATCGCCGGCAACGCTTCAGGTGATTGATCTCGGACGAGGGGCTCCTCTGTAATGCCCCTAGTTCCGTAAAATCTGGGATGCCACGTTTTCCTTTAAAGCTAACTTTATTTCGAAAATAAACTGAATTCTAAATATCATGTTATTTGAAAATCAACAACGAAAACTTAAATAAAAACCATTTATTTAAAACAATTCATAAAATTTTAAATCTCAATTTTCAAATAAAAGTAATGACAAAGAAATAAATTGAAAATACTCATAAACGAGACTTTCAAAAATTAGCTTCATCTATTAATTTGCCACCGCTGCCTTTCATTCGCCACCATCTCCAAAATTTGCAAAAACTGTTAAAATAACGGGGTGAGCATTTCAAAGAAATACTCAGTAGACTCATCCCAAGTAAATTAAATTACAAAATAATTGAGCACGTAGTTATGCAAATAATACAGTGACATTCTCTTCATAATCATAAGAATCACATAATGAGTGCAAATGGACATATTCTTGTCTTATCTTGTGCAATAAAGCATATAAGTTATGACAATGCATAATATCAATTTCTCATTTTATCTCATAAAAGATATTCTTGTTTTGTCTTATGCAATTAAGCATATAAATCACGTAAATTCACATAATACATGCAATTATAATTTAAACTAATTAGTGGGGGCGAGTTTACCTCAAACTTTATGAGTTTCAAAAGAGTGGAGCGGGAATAACACGTCAATATCTTAGTTCACCAAATGCTTCTTCTAGCCAAAAGAAAAATTAAAATGATTTAATATTTTGAAATTTAAAGATTATAGTGACAAAATAAAATTTGATGACTAAATTGTAATTTTAAAGAAACTGTAATTTAAGAGTTTAAGGGATGAATAGACTTTTTCAAAAGTAGTGGGCTGGCTGTAGGGGTTAAGGACTCCAGGGATTGATCTGTTAAGTACTGGAACCTTTGAAACTGAATTAAAATGTTTTAAACTAAAAGGATTGAAATTAAATGTTTTTCAAATATTGGGGTTAGAAGGTAAATTTTAAACATCAACTTTATATAAAAATAACAAATATCTTTCTCCCTACTTTCAGTTAACAGAGGAGAGATAGAGAGATGGCGAATGGCCCATCTCTCCCGGGGGCTGCCGGTTGTTATTCGACGGCGGTGGCGCCGCTGTGTCGTGGGTGCGGGTTGTGTGATAGGGGGGGGGGAGATATTTTGGGTGGTTGTGCGAAAATAGAGGCAAACCTAGGCTCGATTTTGGTGATTGCCTGACGATACTCTGGTCAAAATAGGTAGGTGATTGAGGTAGGTATCTGAATTGACATTATTTATTTTATTTATTTATTTGATCTTGGTTGTTTTGAGTGTCGATTGATGTGAATTTTGGAGTTGGGTAGTGGCGGGTTTCGTGTGGTGGCGGCGGTGGCCTTATGTGGTAATTTGAGGTGGTTGTTGTATGGAGTTCAATTATTGCAGTTTCGTTGAACAAAGTGGTATTTGGCTGGTGGTTGCTCACGGTATGAATGGGCAGTAGGTGTGGGTTGACGATTTGCAGTCGGAAATTGGATTCAGAATTGGCTTTGGTTGGGATGCAGTGTGTGTGTTGAGAGCTTACCCAGAAAATATGCATTGGTTCAGTGTGGGTTGTAACGACTGTGGGAGTGGGGGAAATATACATTTATTTATGCTTTATCTTTGGTAGGTTAGGTTGAAATTATTGGTTTATGGAAATAGTAAGAATCATGGTAATGTGAGTCAATTGTGAAAGAGAAGTGTGAGAGGATTTTTGAATTTAGGATGTAATGAAGGGAGTAACGTGAATGAGGGAAAATTGTATAATGAATGAACGTGGGGAACAAAAGGGAAAAATACATTACTGTTGTGAAACTATTATAAAAACAATAGAGAATATAGAGAGATATGAGAGAATTCTTCTCTTATTGAATTCATATGAACGAATGAAATAAGGCTCCTATTTATAGGAGTGAACAATTGCACAATCGTAATATGTAAAGTTTACAGGGGTATAATGGTAATTGGTCATTCACATATTTTATATTATTTATAACACTCCCCCTTGAATGACCTATTCTGCAATTGCATGCCCGTTAAAACCTTGCTAAGAAAACCCAGTGGGATAAAACTTGAGCGAAGGAAAAATAGTACAGAAGCTCCTCCTGATGTTGGCCATGGTGAATCATTGAGTCTAACGTTCGAGTAGAACAAATCATGTACTGAATCTTGAAATTCTGAAGTGCTGCCTCATTAAAACCTTGTCAGTAAAACCCAGTGGGATAAAATCTGAACCAAGGAAAAAGAGTACAGTCGCTGCCTCGTTAAAACCTTGTCAGGAAAACCTAGTAGGACAAAACCTGGACGAAGGAAAAAGAGTACAGGATGTTTCTCCCCCTGAAGTGTGCAATTGAGGATTCATGAACTTCTCGAACATTGATATCATCTTTCATCTGGAATATAAAAATCTCTTTGTATAGCATTCTTCATAAGATGTCTATGATTTTCTTCATTTGTTGATATCATTCCAGTATAACAATGTGTTGCTGAATTATAGCTTGTCGATAGCTATGATAATGTCTCAAAAACCTTGCTAGGAAAATCCTGTGGGACAAAACCTCAGCGAAGGGAAAAAGAGTACATTATTCTCATTAATTTTCATCAATACGCTTCAACTGTTGCCTCATTAAAAACCTTGTTAGGAAAACCCTGTGAGACAAAACCTAAGCTAAGGGAAAAAGAGTGCAATGCGTATTTACTCCTTTCATGGAATATCACAAGTATATTGGTGCAATCACGAATCTTTTCATCATATAATTTATGATGAGCTTTATAGAAATCGTTCATAGCTCATGATGTCATAACATGCTATAAGCAATGTTGTACTAATTTATCGATTGCATCTTTCATTTCTGGTGAATAATCAAATTTAGAATTCACTTCTGGTGAATAATTAAACATATTCATTTTCATATTCACTTCTAGTGAATAATCAATTTCCCAGATGTCATAAATAGTACACTCCAATTTCACTTTCAACATATTATATCATGGAGTCATTTGTATCATCATATAGTGATACTAATCTGAGTATATTGAATCTTTCATTGATTATACATGTATGTTCTTGCATCTCACAAACCACAATTTCTGATTTGTATAATCAATCATTGAAATATATATCAATTTCGACATATAATCTACAATCATTTTATTTGAAATCCCAACGTACCGCGATCAACTAGTACATCAAAGAATACTCTCAAAGTACCGAGATGAGAATCATACATTTTGATCTCACTCATTGGTATATCAAAGAGCTCAAGCTAGTGATTTAGACTATAGTCTATCCACCATATGTCATGCCAGTTCTATGAAAAATCTTGCGTGCAACAAGTCGTCTTTTACGACTTTGTAATATTTTTCATTTGTACATATAATTACTGGCTTTACACATTTAAGCATTTGGACTTCAGGTCCTTGAACAATAATCCATACATTGGGGTTATATACTTGGCCAAAGTATTATAATTTCATCAACCTCATTTTCATAAGAGGGTTGTTTATATATGCAGTCGACTTATTTATCGATTCCATTTCATCTCAATATAACATAGAGAGATCTCTTTATATGTTCTATCATCAGGTACCTAAGTATCTTACATTTAATTATGTCCCTTTTACTCACCATGAGTATTTAGCCTCAAAGGGATCATCTCAATCATTCAAGAGATATTTATTTTTGGAATCGATAGTCATTATGCTTCAGGAATAATTAAGCTTTAGGCGTGTTTTCCCCATAATGTTCACAAATATTATATTATATCAATCTGCTAAAATGCCATAACACATGTCATCCTTTTAGGGATATAGTCTCAATCATATATCTAAGTGCGCTTTGGTGGATTGTATACATATCGTACTTTTACAAATCATAAAGCTTCACAAGTAAATCTTTATTTCATAGTATTGACATGTTTGTATGTAAAATATTGCTGCATGAGAAATATTTATATTCAAATTGTTCTCATAGCAAATAACTTGAGGCTTTTAATCTGCTAAATCATTAGCAATATAATATTCTATTATCTCAACTAATTCGTAAAATCATTAATGACTTTAATATATATTCATGCTAGCATTTATCACTTTGCTCGTAATATCATTACTTGAGCAAATAATCAGTCATTCATTTTCTTAGTGAGATAATTAATTTGCTTTTGAGAACAAGCAGCAATGATAACTTGTTAACCTGAACAATCTTCTGGTTCTTTAATGAATGCCATTTTGCATTCTCAATAAATCTAATTTTTGAATTGGAATCTAACCAATCAGTATAGAACTTCTGGATCAGCAAGATATTTCACTTGTACATATGTATGAACTTCTGGTTTAATACAGTATTCATTTCATCAGTACGTATTTCTGTATAGTTCAAATCAGTATACCTTTATTACTTTTAGTATACCGAAAAAATCAGGTACAATATCCAAGAAAATATCTTATGTTCTCAATCTTGTCGCCAAATCTTCCCTTATATCGAAAAAGGTAATGACGCATTATCTCATTGTTCCCACATTTTCAATAATTTATTCCATTATTTCTTGATGGAATCAATATCACGCGGAGCGCTCCTTTACGCTTTTAAATAATGCATTTAAATAGATCACTTTGGGAGAAGATCAGATCCATCAAAATGGATGTTATATTATCAAATATCCGTAAATACTATTCTAATCTTCTGATAAATGTTTTGAAAAAGATTTACCGAGTTCGACTCGAAAGATTGAGGCTGCTTATGCATCAAGGTATCCCAGAAGATGTTCGTTGGTTGATCGAAGCAAAAGTTCGACTAACTAGTGAATTACCATATTCATTTTCTAAGCACAAGCCTGGCTTAGGTGATGTGATCCGATATGGGGATCACCAAGAACACGCGGAATTAAATGTCGAAAAGCTCTAAAATCCAAGATAGTAGACGATAACAATGTAACCCCGACCTCACGACGCAAGAACTATGGGTATATTAAACCCAAAACCCGTTACGATGCGGAGATAAGAACCACAAAGGGGGAACGCCACAAAGGTTGTCAAATCCTTTGATAAGTTCAATTTGTTCGACGAGAAAAAGAAGAAATATAAGGGAATAATTCACCTTCAATATCATAAATCTCAAGAATAAAAGTTGTTTTTACAATGCTGAATGAAGCCCTATAAATAGGCTAACAAAATAAAGTAACCAAAAATAACTAGAATTAAAACTAACCTAAAACGCTTAAACTAGATTTAATTTGCGACGCTCGGTTACGGCTGTAAGTGACTTACGGTCTAAAAATCAAAACATAGGTTACGGCTGTGACTTAATCTTTTACGGCCGTAAGCGACCTTCTGAACAAAAAAATAAAAACTACCGAACTTTATTTACGGCCGTGAGGATGTGGATTATGGCCGTAAGTACTCTTCTGCATAATTTTGTGTTGATGATGTTACGGCCGTGAGATCATGGTTTACGGACGTAATTGTCTTTCTGCACAATTTTTGCCAAGATGATTTTACGGCCGTAAAAAAGGGTGTTACGGCCGTGAGAATGCTTCTGCCTTAATTTCTTGTTGTTCTTTGATCCAAATGCATAGTAACAACTTTGGTTCATCTTCCACTTTGTTATGCAACGTAAATGAGGTCTTTGCACTCGAGCACTCGTCCATCCACGCTTGCATGAATCCTTGCATCGCCTGCTTGATTCTTTTGGCTCTTTGCCTCGTTATTGGTCCTACGGGCACGTGCAACTGGTCAACGTTCGTCGAGTCACTCCGGAACTCATCATCCCCTCCATGTTGAAAAGGATTCGTCCTCGAATCATCACCTGCATCAAACAGAGAAAGATCAGCAAGATTAAAAGAAGCAGACACGTTATACTCACCTGGAAGATCGAGCTTATATGCATTCTCATTTATCTTTTCAATGACTTGAAAAGGTCCATCGCCTCTTGGCTGCAACTTCGACTTTCTTTCGGTTGGAAATCGCTCCTTTCGCAAGTGCACCCACACCCACACCCAATCACCCGGCTCGAACATCACTTGCCTCCTACCTTTGTTGGCATGAGTCGCATAACGCTCATTTTTCTTTTCAATTTGCTCTTTCACCTTCTCATGAAGTTCTTTCACAAGCTTAGCCTTTTTCGCCCCGTCCAAACTGCTCCTTTCATCTACAGGTAAAGGAATTAAATCAAGAGGAGTTAGCGGGTTGAAACCATAAACAACTTCAAAAGGTGAACATGAAGTAGTAGTATGCACAGATCGATTATAAGCAAATTCCACAAATGGCAAACATTCCTCCCAACTTTTTAAATTCTTATTTATTATAGTGCGCAAAAGTTGGATTAATGTCCTATTAACTACCTCCGTTTGACCATCGGTTTGCGGGTGACATGTAGTAGAAAATAGCAATTTAGTACCCATCTTCCCCCACAAGACTTTCCAAAAGTAGCTTAGGAACTTAACATCCCTATCAGACACAATACTCTTAGGTACCCCATAGAGTCTTACAACTTCCCTAAAGAATAGGTCAGCTATGTTTGTTGCGTCATCAGTTTTATTACAAGGAATAAAATGCGCCATTTTGCTAAATCTGTCTACCACCACAAATATCGAGTCTCTACCCTTTTTTGTCCTAGGCAGACCTAACACAAAATCCATGGATATATCTACCCAAGGTTCATTAGGTACGGGCAAAGGTGTATATAAACCCTGTGGTAAGACTCTAGACTTAGATTGTTTACAAGTTATGCACCTTTCACAAATATGGTGAACATCCATTTTCATTTTAGGCCAATAAAAGTGCTCTTGTAAAGTTTCTAACCTCTTAATGACACCAAAGTGTCCAATTAACCCCCCACTATGAGCCTCACGCACTAGCAATTCACGCATAGAAAAATTAGGCACACAAAGTTTACTTTCCCTAAACAAATAGCCATCATGCCTATAAAATTTATCAATTGCACCCTTTTCACATGAAGTATAAATGGTAGAAAAATTAGGGTCATCAACATACATACCTTTAATATACTCAAACCCAAGCAACTTCGCATTTAAAGAAGTTAAGAGAACATACCTACGAGAAAGGGCATTTGCTACCACATTCTCCTTGCCTTGCTTATAGCGAATGACGTCTGGAAAAGTCTCAATGAATTCCATCCAACGGGCGTGTCTTTTGTTTAGCTTACCTTGTCCCTTGAGGTGTTTCAGTGACTCATGGTCAGTGTGTATGATGAATTCCTTTGGCCACAGATAGTGCTGCCATGTCTCCAAGGCACGAACAAGAGCATAAAGCTCCTTGTCGTAGGTAGGATAATTCAAAACTGCCCATCTCAGCTTTTTACTGAAAAATGCAATCGGTCTTTTTTCCTGCATAAGAACAGCTCCAATACCTATTCCTGATGCATCACATTCAATCTCAAAGGTTTGGTTAAAGTTAGGTAAAGCTAAAACCGGTGCAGAACATAATCTATCCTTAAGCATTTTAAAAGCATTTTCTTGTGCTTCCCCCCAATGGAATCCTACACTTTTCTTGACTATTTCTGTGAGTGGTGCTGCAAGTGTGCTAAATCTTTAACAAATCTCCTATAAAACCCAGACAACCCGTGGAAGCTCCTAACCTTCGTAATACTTTTGGGAGTTGGCCATTCTTTAATAGCACGAATTTTCTCCTCATCTACCTCTAACCATTAGCACTAACAACAAACCCAAGAAAAATTACCTTTTCCATGCAAAAAGTACACTTTTTAAAATTAGCATATAGTTTTTCAGTTTTCAAAACTTTCAAAACAGATCTTAAATGTTTAATGTGATCACCTAAGTTCTTACTATATACCAAAATGTCATCAAATTATACTACAACGAATTTACCAATGTAAGCACGTAAAACATGGTTCATTAGCCTCATAAAAGTACTAGGTGCATTTGAGAGGCCGAACGGCATAACAATCCATTCATATAAACCATATTTGGTTTTGAAGGTGGTTTTCCATTCATCACCTTCTTTCATACGAATTTGGTGATAACCACTCTTAAGGTCTATTTTACTAAACATACTAGCACCATAAAGTTCATCAAGTATGTCATCAAGTCTAGGTATGGGATGACGATACTTTACCGTAATATTGTTGACTGCTCTAAAATCCACGCACATCCTCCAAGTCCCATCCTTTTTGGGTACCAACAGAACTGGTACTGCACATGGGCTCATGCTTTCCTGAACATAGCCCTTTTTCAGCAGGTCTTCAACCTGCTTTTGTAGCTCCTTGGTCTCTTCTGAATTGCTCCTATAAGCTGGCCTATTTGGAATGACGGCTCCCGGCATGAAGTCAATTTGGTGTTCAATCCCTCGAATTGGTGGCAGCCCACTAGGAATTTCCTCGGGAAATAAATCTGCAAATTCCTGCAAAAGAGACACAGCTAAACTGGGGAGGGAGTGGTTAGCTTCATCAAGTACAAGTAGAGATTCCTTATACATTAGTAAAATCACGGGTTTATTTGTAGAAATAGCTTTGGTGATATCACTCTGTTTTGCGTAGAAGCTCACTTTTGTTTTCTCTCTTTTATTTTTACTGGTACTCTTCACACCCTCTCCTTTTTTTGGGATCGTGGTCCCGACCCTCTTCTGTTCACTCAACTCTCCTTTTTCCGGGATCGTGGTCCCGACCCTCTTTCTCTCTTTCTCACTTTTTAATTTCAATTAGTCTTCATAGACCTGTTAAGGTGACAAAGGCATTAGTTTGATATTTTTCCCATCCTAAGTGAAGGTATACCTATTTTTAAAGCCATCACGAATAACCTTCCTATCGAATTGCCATGACCTGCCCAACAAAATGTGCCCCGCATGCATGGGTACCACATCACAAACCACCCTATCTTCGTATTTCCCAATTTCCAAATCAACCACTACTTGTTTATTTACCTTAATCTCGCCCGATTCATTTAACCACTGTAGCTTATATGGCCTAGGGTGTTTTAGTATAGGTAGGCACAATTTCTCCACTAGAGTAGTGCTAGCAACGTTCGCACAACTACCACCATCTATTATCAAACTACACACCTTGTTATTCACAAAGCATCTATTATGAAATATATTTTCTCGCTGCTCACCCGACTCTTCCACCTTAACTTGAGTACTAAGGGCTCTCCTAGTGACAAGTGATTTAGCTACTGCATAATCCCCATCATCATTTTCTCTAA
Organism: Ligustrum vulgare; assembly: GCA_963555705.1. Taxonomy (NCBI): domain Eukaryota; kingdom Viridiplantae; phylum Streptophyta; class Magnoliopsida; order Lamiales; family Oleaceae; genus Ligustrum; species Ligustrum vulgare. The sequence goes on along the minus strand of OY743186.1, from coordinate 16,571,614 downwards.
CATCCTCTAGAGTTGGCATATCCATATACTCATCCTCCACTTCTTCCTCTTTCCCATCCTCCGAACTTAATACCCCATTACGCACAACCAATATTCGTTTATTTGGACATCGTGACGAAATATGTCCTAATCCCGAACATTTAAAACAACGAATATCTCTAGTCCTAGAAGTTTGAGAGTCATAAGCAATTTTACCTTTGTTGGGTGGCTCTACTTTTCCTTTCGGTGCCTCAAATTTATTTTTCTGCACAACACCATCATTTTTAGAAGTTCCACTCCATGTAGACTTTCCAAAAGAATTGAAACTTGTAGAGAATTTTGAAGTTCCCTTCCTTTTTAATTGTCGTTCTACTTTCATGGCCATGTGAAGCATCTCCTCCAAATCGATATAATGCTGCAATTCAATAATATTAGAAATATCTCGATTTAAACCATTTAAAAACCTAGCCATGGTTGCCTCCGGGTCTTCCTCTATATTTGCCCTAATCATGGCAACCTCCATCTCCCTGTGGTAATCCTCCACACTCTTACTACCTTGGGAAAGGCTTTGTAGTTTTTGGTAGAGATTCCTATAGTAATGTCGAGGCACGAATCGTTTTCTCATAAGGGCCTTCAACTCATCATAAGTTTCAATAGGCCTCTCCCCATTTCTCCTTTTACTAGTTACCAATTGATCCCACCATACTATAGCATAATCAGTAAATTCGACGACTACCAATTTAACCTTTTTAGATTCGGAATAATCATGACAATCAAAAATCAATTCTACCCTCTTTTCCCATTCAAAATAAACCTCCGGATTACTTTTACCTTGAAATGAGGGAATGGACATTTTCATATTACCAACATGCCCATCTACATCATCCCTACGATCACGCTTATATCCCCTATCACGTCTTTCTCCCCGATCTCGTCCCCTACCAACACTAGTAACAGACAATTCACCACTATCTTCATCACTATCAACAACCTCAACACGTTCATTCCTAGCTCTGAATTGTGGGTTGAAGTCAAACCTTAGTGGTCTCCGTAAATTAGGGAAATTGCGCGGTTGATCCTGACGTGGTTGAGCAATTCCTGCACCACGTGTCTCCCCCATATTATTCGCTCTTTCTACATTCACGCCGGATTGTGGACCAAATTTTGTGTCCAACTTTGCATCCAACCTCGCCTCCAATTTTGCAAACTGTTCCTCCATCATTGCAAGCATTTTAAAATCTTGAAGATCCTTTTCCGTTGACGAAGCTTCCTTCTGTGACATGGTTAGTATTATAGAAAAGAGAAAAAAATTAAATAAAGATCCTCACGTGTTTTATCACTCGTGTATCACTCGATTTAGGCTTTTTCCCTCTATTAATCTCACCACTCTGCCTTTTTCCTCTCTATTCCCTTTTTCCCACGTTCTCAAAGAACCCACCAAACTAGTCACGGATTTGGTCCTTGTGGAATAAACCCCAAAGTACAAATAAGGAAAGTTGATGGAAAAATTGGAATTAGGAAGTTTAAGAAGAAAATTATGGAAATAAGAATTCTATTTCAAGAAGAAGTTTTATGGAATCAAAAATAAGGAATTTAATGGAAACAAGGATTGTTGGAAGATTTTCTAATGATTATTTTCCAAGAAAAGATTTCTTGAATTATCTTGGAAAATTTTTCTTGATTCTTGTATCAAATCAACTGCACTTTTTTTTTCCACTACTCAACAAGAACAATCAAGAACAAGAAACAGAAATTGGCAAATCTTGAATTTCTGACGAATTTCAAGAAACAAGAATTGGAATGAATTTTTTTTGAATGAATAAAAATTGGGAAATAAAAGAAAAAGAACTGGAATACTAAATACTTGGATTTAGAGACGGGCTCTGATACCAGATGATGTGATCCGATATGGGGATCACTAAGAACACGCGGAATTAAACGTCGGAAAGCTCTAAAATCCAAGATAGTAGACGATAACAATGCAACCCCGACCTCACGACGCAAGAACTATGGGTATATTAAACCCAAAACCTGTTACGATGCGGAGATAAGAACCACAAAGGGGGAACGCCACAAAGGTTTTCAAATCCTTTGATAAGTTCGATTTGTTCGACGAAAACAAGAAGAAATATAAGGGAATAATTCACCTTTAATATCATAAATCTCAAGAATAAAAGTTGTTTTTACAATGCTGAATGAAGCCCTATAAATAGGCTAACAAAATAAAGTAACCAAAAATAACTAGAATTAAAACTAACCTAAAATGACTAAACTAGGTTTAATTTGCGACGCTCGGTTACGGCCGTAACTTTTAAGTTTACGGCCGTAAGTGACTTACGGTTTAAAAATCAAAACATAGGTTACAGCCATGACTTAATCTTTTACGGCCGTAAGCGACCTTCTGAACAAAAAAAATAAAAACTACTAAACTTTATTTATGGCCGTATGTCCTCTTCTGCATAATTTTGTGTTGATGATGTTACGGCCGTGAGATCATGGTTTACGGCCGTAATTGTCTTTCTGCACAAATTTTGCCAAGATGATTTTACGGCCGTAAAAAAGGGTGTTACGGCCGTGAGAATGCTTCTGCCTTAATTTCTTATTGTTCTTTGATCCAAATGCATAGTAACAACTTTGGTTCCTCTTCCACTTTGTTATACAACGTAAATGAGGTCTTTGCACTCGAGCACTCGTCCATCCACGCTTGCATGAATCCTTGCATCGCCTGCTTGATTCTTTTGGCTCTTTGCCTTGTTATTGGTCCTACGGGCACGTGCAACGGGTCAACGTTCGTCGAGCCACTCCGGAACTCATCATTAGGTAAGAGTACTTTTGTAAAGAAGCGAAGAGCAAAAAGATTAAATAGTTGCTACAAATGTGCTCGATGGACATGTGATACCCGTTGTAAGTTAGTAGGATATTCATCCATAAATCGAGATGATAAGATAGACTTCATTAAGGGTGGACTGAGTAAGGAGTCATTGGATGATATCCGATTGACTCTTGAGACGCACCCTAGTGGGTATGTGCAGCGTGAGCTACTATCTTTATGGGCTAAATTCATCAGCGATAAAGAGCGTTATAGTCTCAAAAATATAATAGCAAAAGATCCTGTTTGCTAGGCTGTTATAAACAATGATGTTTTGGCTATTCAGCATTGATACAAGGTAAATCAGTATATTGTGTGTATATATTTGCACATATATTTATAAAATATTTTCATGCTTCATTTCTCGAGCATTGATAAAGTGTATTGAAAAATCACCGAAAGGTAAGCTTTATCAAAAGTAGTGTAATTTAGTCAGAAGTAGGTTTTCACTTTTTCAAAAGACGAGCAGTAAATAGTGAAGTTTTTCAAGTTTAAAAAGCCAATGATTTTCACAGTTTCATGCATCCCAAAACATCATTTTCTCATAAGTTTTTCCTTCCTTATACTCTCAAAGATGGAAGGACCAAAACTTCGACAGATCAAAACTATCTGTGTATTTTGTGGATCAAAAGTAGGGAAAGGTTTTGGGTATCTAGAAGCAGCAGTGGATCTTGAAAAGAAATTGGGAGAGAAAGGTATCACTATCGTGTATGGGGGTGGTAGCAGTGGTTTGATGGGTTGTGTTTCCCAATCATCTCTCACAGAGCGAGTAAAAGTGATCGGTGTTATACCTGTTCCTTTAGTAGATATTGCAGGAAAAACACGAGGGCATGAAGTACAAACCTTATCTATCCATGAACGCATAACTTGCATGCTATATGGTTCTGATGCCTTTATAGCCCTGCCCGGAGGTTTTGGTACTTTAGAAGAAATCTTTAATATTACCTCATGGACTCAACTAGATCTTCATACTAAGCCTATTGGGCTTTTAAATATTAACAATTTCTTTGATGGTTTTTTTAACATTTCTTGATTATGCTGTGGAACAGGGATTCATATCTCCATTTGCTAGAAGGATCCTTATTTCTGCTTCTACTATCGATGAACTACTAGATAAGCTGCAGTCATATATCCCCATACAAGATCCAGCAGAAGTTAAGATAGATTGGTCGCAAGGAAGGGGAATCAAGCGAAAATGGAGTCCGGTTAATGTAAACTTAACTTTGTGAACCCTAGAATAGGTGGTGGTAGAGTACGGAGTATTCTCACTCTTGAGACACACCTTAAATTTCTAGGATTTTATCAATGTTTAATCTTGTGTACCTCAAATATTTAAGGTGGTAGAGTATGGAGTATTCTTACTCTTGAAACACACCTCTTTGAATGTTTCTTTATTTCCTCAAAAGATCAGAGGTGGTAGGATACGGCTACTCCCGAAACACATCTCTAATTTTGAGGATCATAAATGTTTCCCCCTTTTGTATTTTGTATGTATGACTCGTTTATGCTTCTTCAGGAGCAATAATAATAATATCATTTCAGTATGATAATCTTTACTTCTTCTGAAGTAAATATATACTTCTTCTGGAGTATATAAGTGCTTGTGCAAGAACTTTGATCAAAACTGCTTATCATAATCATATAACATTTATCTCATAATACTGATGAGATTATTTTCACATTAGTCATATATGTGCTATCATGTGATATTATCTTATCATACATCAACATTTCTTTGTTGAATAATTTATTTTCATCCACCCTTTCAACTACAGATATTGGTAACTTCTGGTACCAAATGATAAAATATTTTCATTAAGATCCAACAATCTTTTGGTAATAGTAACTTCTGGTATCATTTGTTGAAATATCAAATAATAACAATATTATCAAATTTATATGAGTAGAGATATTTAAAATCAGTAGAACCAACCATATAGGTGGTAACAAAGAAATAATTATATTTCATAAATGAGCAAGTCATATCTCTAAATCCAGTCAATGTATTCATAATAGTCCAGATCGTTACGATAATGAGTTATACTCAACACATCACGACATGGCAACTATTATGTTACTTTTAAATATTTTAATTTATCATATTGATCACATAGTATTGTTAAATAATTTAGAATATATATTCTATTAACACTTATCATCAGATCATTAATAATGATTAATCAAATTCGTTAAATCACGATTAATATATTTTAACATATCAGCAAGGGTAAAATCGTCCATATTTTAATATATTGGTCATATGAGTAAATCGAAACCGTCAATAGGTATGAAATTTAATTTAAAACAAACTTACTTTTGGTCCGAAGTTCATCTCGCCGGAATCTGCTCACGCGCCACCCCACGCGTTGTCGCCGGCCGCCACGCGCCGGTGGCCGAAAAAATCAACACATCACCAGAATGTACGCCTCAACTTCTTGAACATGCCCGTGGTCTCCGTTTCTCCAAAAGACCAACCATTTGGCAGGAATCAGCATTTTTCAATCCGCCAGCCTCTTCTTCTCCGGCCAATAACTTCCGTTTTAACCGTTGGATCGACGTCAAATTTCAGTCGAGTCTTCTCCTAGAAAAGCCCGTTGATATGCCGCAGGCCGATCGTTGATCTTAGTTTAAAATCGTCCGAGATAAGCGTTTCAATTTCCAGTCAGATTTTGATTTTTGCACAGTTTTTCAGCTTTTCTTCTCCGGTCGATATCTTCTGTTTTACCCGTCGGATCATCCCCAAATTTCAGGAGAGTCTTCTCCTTGACAAGCCCTTTCTGATGGCATGGCTGATCGTCGATCGGATAACTAGATCAGCCGAAATCTTTCTTTTTCAGTTCGACCATAAATTTTAAAATTGGATAAATCTTCAGATCTACAATATATAAGTTATTTTCTAAAGCCAAAAGTGTTTTGGTTTGAGAAAAGGAAAAATTGATTAGTAATAATCAGGTTTCTGATACAGAGGTTCATCATTTAGATGCAACTGTAGAGCATACTCCCGTTATATTACTCAATTGGCTAGAGACTCGTGCTGATAACGTGTTATGAAACTATTATAAAAACAATAGAGAATATAGAGAGATATGAGAGAATTCTTCTCTTATTGAATTCATATGAATGAATGAAATAAGGCTCCTATTTATAGGAGTGAACAATGGTACAATCGTAATATGTAAAGTTTATAGGGGTATAATGGTAATTGGTCATTCACATATTTTATATTATTTATAACAATTGATATGATTTATTATTGGTAAGCAGACATGGGTCTTTGAGAGTGAGTAATTAAGGGGAAAGTTTTGGAAAATAATCACCGTGGAAAGGGAAAACGTGTGATCGAAATGTTGCTAATTGAGACGAGTTTTCCAAAATATGTGTAAGGAAGGATTTGATCTGATTAAAATTAATTTGGATAATGATAAGGATTAAAATTAGAAGTTTGGTATTAAAAATAATTTTGATAAAAAAATAAATAATGTTTTTGGACTTAAAACAAACAATGAACTTGAACAATTTTCAAAATTGAAATTGGACTTCATTTTAAATAAATATAATTTTACTTAACAATGGCTAGACAATCACATTTTTAAAGTAAATGGGAGAATTCGTAGCGACATGTCTTTAAGAATTTTAAAAATATTTTATTTAAATAGTGAAGGAGAATTCCCGGTCGCTACAACCCTACCCCCTTAAAATAATTTCGTTGTCAAAATTTAAACTTACTTGGTCTAAAATATTTGGATACTTGTCCAGAATTTCTTCTTCATTTTCTCTGGTAGCTTCATCACTACCATGTCTTCCCCACTGGACTTTCACTAGTGAAATCTCTTTATTTTTAAGACATAGACTTTTCTCTCTATAATGCAAAATAAGTGCCTTCTCATAAGATAGATTCTTCTGAATTGTAATGGACTGAAAATCCACGACATTACAGGGATTGTGAACATACTTTCTCAATAAAGAAACGCGAAAGACATTATGCACAGCCAAGAGTTTAGGTGCCAGAGCCAAACGATAAGCCTCGTTACCCACTTTCTTTAATATCTCAAATGATCCGATAAAACGAGGCCTTAATTTTCCTATCTTGCCCAAACGAAAAGTACCCTTCATAGATGCTACTTTCAAAATACGTTCTCTTCAATATGGAATTTCAAGTACTTCCTCCTTTGATCGGCATAGCTCTTTTTTCTATCCTGGGTGGCCTAAATCCGCAGTCTAATTTTCTCGATTGCCTCTATAGTCTTCTTGATTAATTCGGGACCAAATAATTTCTTCTCACTAACCTCATCCCAATAGACAGGTGATCGACATCTTCATCCATAATGTGCCTCGTATGGTGCCATATCAATGGTAGTCTAAAAAACTGTTATTATAAGCAAACTCCACCAATGGTAGGTGAGTTTGATGTAAATTAATTAATTGACGATGAGTCTACTGAGTATCTGTATGAAATGCTCATTCCGTTTTAACAAATATTGCAGATATCAGAGATGGTGGAGATTGATGGACGACATGTGACATTAATAATAATTAAATAATTAGATTTTATTATTATTCCAGTTTGAATATTTATGTCTGAGAATTTATGAGATTTCCAAAAGTTTTCTTTATTAGAGATTGTTTAACAGTTTGATTTAAACAGTTTGGAGAAATTTTAATTTTATCAACTTTTGGATTATTTAATTAAATGCTGCTAAATTAGAAATGTTATTATTCTTCTGCTAAAATATTATTTCAAAATTAGAAGAGACGATGACATGATGAACTGGGTATTTAGAACTCAGGGTGTTACAGCATGATATCAGAGCCAGTTTGCGTTTCTGTAGACTGACAAATTTTCAAAAGAGAAAATTTACATTATTTAATTATTATCAATTGCCACTGCCAACTTCGAAGGTAAAGAAGTTTATGTAGTTTAATGTTATTTTATTTTTCGAATACATGTTTTAATGATTTATGAGACTTAGAAGATATAGAAAGAAATTGTATCCGAGATAGAAAGAAAGAAAGAGAAAAGCAAGTTTTGGGCATAATGGGAATAATTAGTAGTATGATTAAAGAATGATTTTATAATAATTTTTGCCCCTAAACTTATAGAATGAGAACCTTGACTGGACTTTACATAATTGTTTTAGACTGGCACCTTTTACAAGGAGACAACAAAGAATATTAAATCGAAGGTCCTCAAACTACTTATCGTTCAAAAGGGGGCACTACAAAGAAATATCTGAAAATGTACTTTACTATTGCGCCGCACGTGATGAAACAATAAAGAGTGGCTTTAGGACGACTGACGCTCAGTCAATTGGACACTTTCTATCAACTTTCCCAGATGACGATCGAAACTTAGCGAACGAATTTTATGCTGATATAAAGAGACACCGGGGAGAAAATGTAAGCTTCAAAATGTGACGAATTTAAGATGCTCTGGGATAGCTTTCGAATCCCAGCACCAGCACCAGTACTAGAAATGATAGTTAGGTCCGATAATAAAAAATAGCCAAATGAGATACCTGACGCTGAGTCAGACACCTATGACTACACACCTGGTTCACAAGGTTATGCTCCAGATTCACTAGGTTACTTCCCAGATACACCAAGTGTTACCCCCGATGCCCCAAACTATACACCTGGCACTCTCGGAACTACCTCTGTCAATGGTCACAAATAGTGGGATAGGAATAGAGATAGATGTTTTGGCAGTTCTTTCCCTTTTTCAGTATTTTTCCCTTTTAGCAAATTTTCCCCATTTTAGTATTAACGTTGTATCCTCATTGAAGGAATTTTAGTTATTAATAAAAGAAATTCATTCTTATGTTACGAGTTGTGTATCAACATTGTTGTTGGGTTTGAATGTATGAGATGATTGGTTGTCTATATTTTCCTATCAAGAAATAATAAACATGTTTGTTTTATTTGATAAAGAAAAATGTCTCGACGCACAAACAGAAATGACCAAACCACTCTAGGACATGGCTCTACGGCCTAGTCTACCATAATCAGAGATTTACTTCAAGCTATCTAGGAATTAAGGCAAGCCCCTACTGGTTCCACAGTTCCGATTATTGAACAGTTTCGGAGGTATCGTCCACCTACTTTCGATGGTGGTAATGACCCCTTAGCCATTGAAGAATGACTTCAGACTATTAAGCAGACATTCAAAAACATTTCATGCCCTGAGGGTAGAAAGGTCATTTGTGCAGAATTCATGTTCGTCGGTAGAGCCTGCTTCTGGTAGGAATCTGCATCTCGGACCAGGACTATAGAGCAGCAAGCAGCTCTAACTTGGGAGGAATTCAAAGCTACAATTAGGGACAAATTTTTCCCACAAGCCCTCAGAGATCACAAGGAGTCCGAGTTTCTGCATTTAGGACAAGGTGATATGGATATAACCGAGTATGAAAGAAAGTTTGATTGATTATCACGTTATGCTCCGCATCTGGTGGAGACTAAGAACAAGAAGGCACGGTGTTTTGAGAGGGGTCTACTCTCGAATGTTAGATTGTTAGTTTACAAGAGCTGCCAACTTACAGGGAAGTGGTAAAGAAGGCTCAAGTAGTAGCCTATGTCGGTGTGAAGGTCGGGAACCAAAGTAATCATAATGAGCAGAGATATTGGGGAAAGAGAAAGTGGCAAGGTTTGAATAGCAAGCAGAACCAGAATAGAAATCAAGCATCTAATAAGAGGCAAAAATCCTGGACCTACAGGAGGACATGTCCAATCACACTCCACCTTGCCTTAAGTGCCAGAGATTGCACAAGGGAGAGTGTCCTTTTCATAAGGGAGTTTACTACAAATGTGGCTAGCCAGGCCATTTCGCATTTGATTGTCATGCTCCATCTGCACAGGGTTCCAACCAGAAAACCCAGACCAGAACATAAAAGAGAGAGCAAGAGTATTTTCTATGGATGCTGCAGAGGACTCGGACATGATTGTAGGTATACTAATTATTTCAGTATTCCTGAGAATTTCCTAATTATTTTTTGCAATGTATTTCATTCCTTTTTTTTATAGTTTGGGCCATTCACAGTTTATCCTCATGCGGGCCAGGGGATAACATTAATAGTAGATAGTACATGAAAGGAGGGGGACATAAACCTAACCTCCAAGAAAGCAAAGGAAGCAGTAAATGTAGGAGTTCAGCTCCCTAACAATAAAAGCAATGAAAACTATGAAAACTACAAGTAAAATAAAGCCTAAGCTATAGCCTCTGTAGCTGGATATGCCATATCTGTCAATCTGTACAAGCGCCCTGAGTCTACGAGGTAGATCATGCGGTCCATACTCCTGATAATGTCTCTGATCCTAACCCTCTGATGCAAGCGCATCAGCAACTTGATTACCCTCACGGTTGATATGGGAAATAGTATCACTGTCAAACTAAAGGATGTCTTTGATCTGTCTAAGTATGCCCTGAATCCTCCAAGTTCCACCTCCTCGGATGATACAATGGATAGCCACTAAAGAATCAGCCTCAACCTAAATAACTGTAATCCCCAATCTGCGAGCAAGAAGAATGCCATCCAAGATAGCCGGTGGCTCAGCGTCAAGAATAAAGCAGTCCCTATAGAATGCAGAAAAAGCCCATATACAGTGCCCGCCATGATCCCTAATAATATCTCCTCCACTAGCTGCACCGTCCTTAGCGCATCCATCAGTGTTAAGCTTGAAGGCTCCCACCGAGGGAGTACACCAAAGTACCAAAATAGGGGGAGAGGGTTTAGAGGGAGCAAAACATAAACCAGTGTGTAAGAATGAGAGCATCCGGTATACTCTCCAAATAATCCTCCTCGGCTCCATCCAAATGCCCCTGTGCTTTGCATCATTCCTCTCGATCCATAGGAACCAAAATATGACAAGGGGGATAATGGTACGAATATGGCCCAGTCGAACAAAGCGTCCAGAATACCTCCATTCTTGGAACCTCTGCCTGACATCCTCACTCAAAATCATGGGAACCTGGAAAATATCTCCAACGTGGTTCCAAACCAAATCTGAAATAGTGCTTCCTGTGAAAATATGCGTAATCGTATCAATCTGTGAGCAACACTGACATCTGGATGCAAAGTGGTATCCAATACGCCCCTGAATCATTGTGTGAATAGGGATGAGCCCCTTCCATAATCTCCAAGTGAAGAAAGAGAATGACTGGTAGGGTAGAACTCCATATCAGACGATAGGAATCCTGGGTCTGATGAGCCGCCCGAACCAAATGCCAAGCTGACTTGGTAGCATATCTACCATCAGAAGTATCCCTCCAAACAATCTGATCAGGAGTGTCTACACATAACGGAATCGCCCCTATCTGTGTAGCTACAATAGGTGGAAGGACTTGAATAAGACAGTCAATATCCCATCCAGTGTCATCAAAGAAATCCTGCAAACTCGTCGATGAGTGATGTCTGTCTGGGAACAAAGCTGCCAAGGTAGTATCACCCATCCAACAATCATGCCAGAAAAATATCTGTCCTGCGCCAAGATGCCACGCAATGTGTGGCTCAGTAAGTGGTCCAACCCTCTTCAGCCTCTTCCAAGCAGGAGAAGCCGAGTGTGAAATAATAGCAAGTGCAGGATGAGCCCCCATATAATATTTGCCTAGCATGAACTGAGCCCAAAAGGATCTTTGCGATCTAAAAAGCCATCATAGCTTCATCGAGAAAGTATCAACCACATCCTGTAGGCGTCTGAAGCCAAGACCACCCTCATTAGTAGGAAGGCATAAATATCTTCATCTCCTCCAATGCAAGCGATGAGCACCCTCCTTGGAATCCCAAAGGAAGCGTGCAAAGATGCTCTCTAGCTTCTTCAGTATAGCCTTAGGAGGCTGCAGGATCTGAAGAAGGTGTACTGGGAGAGAGCTGAAGACTGATCTAAGTAAAGTAATACGCCCTTTTGGGGAAAGCAACTGAGATGCCCAACCAGAAATCTTGCTCCCGACCTTCTGGATGAGCTCGTCATAAAGGAACTTCCGCTTGGTCCCCTTGTATAAGGGAACCCCCAGATAAGTGAAAGGCTACTGCTGATGTCTGAATCCTGTTAAATGCTCAAGACATCTAATTTGACTGATGGAGGCCTGTCTAGGAAGATTGAGTCCTATTTCATTCCTATTTTGAGCATGTTAATATGATAATAGGTATATTATCTGTTACTGGTATCCCCGTATATGTTCTAACAAACTTGGAAGCCACACATTCATTTATATCAGATGCATGCTTAGAAAGACTAAACTTAATAGGAGAAGAAACTGGTAGTACACTCATGGTTGGTTTACTACCAGGAGGAACTATTGATACTGATAAGGTAGTCAAACCAGTGCAAGTAGATTTTAATGGTCAAGTATTGGAAGCAGACTTGAATATTATTCAAATGAAAGACTTCGATATTGTTCTGGGTATGGATTGGCTCAGCACCAATCGTGCCGCAATTATGTGCCGTGAGAAGGAGGTTATTTTTTGCAAGATGGTGAAGAAGTATTCAGATTTTATGGGACGAAGATTAAGGCACTTCCTCTCCTTATTTTAGCTTTGCAGACAGAGAAGTTATTTGCCAAGGAAAATTGTCAGGGCTATTTGGTTAGCCTTCAAGACAAACCATCGGAGGAGATTACTCTGGATTCAGTGCCAGTAGTATGTGAATACGGTGATATCTTTCCAGATCATCTACCAGGTACCCTTCCTGATAGACAAGTGGAATTCACCATTTATTATGTACCAGGAGCTGCCCCTGTATCTAAAGCTCCATACGTATGGCACCAAAAGAGTTGCAGGAATTGAAAGTTCAAGTTGGAGGAGTTGTTAGAAAAGGGTTTTATCATGCCGAGTGTATCTTCATGGGTAGCACATGTTCTGTTTGTAAAGAAAAAAGATGGAAGCATGAGGATGTGTATTGACTATAGAGAACCCAACAAGCTAACAATAAAGAATAAGTATCCTCTTCCCAGGATTGAAAACTTATTCGTTTAGTTGAAAGGTACAGCTATATTCTCAAAGATTGATTTGAGATATGGCTACCATTAGCTAAAGATTAAGCCAGCTGATGTACCAAAGACAGCGTTCAGGACGCGATATGGGCATTATGAGTTCACAGTGATGCCATTCGATCTCAAGAACGCACCTGCGGTATTAATGAACTTGATGAACCAAGTATTCAATCAGTGTCTTGATAATTTTTTCATTTTTTATTTGATGACATACTGATTTACTCCAGGGATTATGAGCATCATGAAGAAAGTTTGGGAATTGTGATGGAAATACTGAGGGAAGAAAGGTTGTATGCCAAATTCAAGAAATGTGAATTTTGGCTTGAGAGGGTAGCCTTCTTAGGTCATGTTGCTACATCTAAAGGCATCGAGGTTGATCTTTCTAAAGCTGAGACTATAACGAATTGGCCAACACCTGCAAATGTTGGAGATGTGAGAAGTTTACTGGGATTAGCTGGATATTAACGGCGATTCATAGAAGGCTTCTTAATAATTGCAGGTCCTATGGCATAGTTAACTAGGAAGGGAGTTAAGTTTCAGTGGATAGAACAGTGTGAACAAAGCTTCCAGGAACTAAAGAACAGACTTGTATCAGCACCAGTGTTGACTATACCAGATGGGTCGGATGGTTTCATTATTTACATCATTGCATTCAAACATGGATTGGGTTGTGTATTAATGCAGAAAGGGAAAGTGATAGCATATGCTTCAAGATAGTTGAAGCCATATGAAAATAATTACCGGATGCATGATCTAGAGCTCCCAGCTGTTGTACATGCTCTAAAGATTTGGAGACACTATCTGTATGTTAAGTGATTATGATTTTATTTACTTACATGAGAGATGAAGACCAAATTTAGGAAGTAAAGTGTATGAATTATATTCATGCATTAAGTATGTGAAGGATTGACAAGAAAATGTTGAGAATGACAGATATATAAATGATTTTTATACCCTTTATGTTGAAATTAATATCTCATTACATTCATCAAGTTTTATTCACTAGACCTCGCAGCTCATAGTCATTTTATGACTTTCTTTATAGTCAATGGAGCATTGATTCTTGTATGTGTGGATTCCCTATGGAGAATGCCGACGGAGATGAAGAGTACTTATTGGTAACAAAAGATTATGAGTGATTATGTAACACCCCAAGTTCAAAATCTTAAACCTAGGCATGTTAACTTCCATTCACTTTAAATGCGGAAATAAACATTTCAAAATATTAACATTTCACTTATCTATTATAAAATTCTACAAAAATTTCGGCAGAGTCTTCTCTATAAATTGGACTTAACCAACCTGTAGAGGAATCTCATAATTATTTAAATCGTCAAACTCAACTCATTCAACATCCAACCTTCTACAATAATTCAAAATTAATCCCAAACTCCTCACCATAAATAAATTTAAACCATGAGCTCCATTTAACTAAGCGTATGTTTGGGACCCGGTTTCGAGGAGTTTTTACCAATTTTTGCTACAGTGTATTTGACTTCATGGGGGCCCACATCATTTGATCTCTCTTGCGCCGTATATTATTGGCTTGTTTTTACTGTACAAAACTTCATTTTTTGGCCAAAAACCTGCTCCCAAACAGAGGCTAAATGGAGAATTTATAAATTGCTAAAGAGATAAATAACTTATCAAAATTAAATCCAATAACCAATTAAAAGAATGAACTAATAAAATAACTAAAAACATTTATAAAATTCCAATTCAAACTTTATTTAAAATGAGAAATCATGGTACTGTGCGAGTCTGCCACCAAATGCTCTATCCTCAGATCATCTAACTTTCATCACCTGAAATATTGGGGAGAGATTGGGGTGAGCTAAAGCTCAGTAAGTAAAATTATGCACGTGATGCATGCTTATGACATGAAATGCTTTAAAATTTTGAAGTATGTATCCTCATTCACTTTAACCTTTCGTAACTTTCAACTTTTCAAACTTTCACTTGACATTTCAAAACTTTTACTTCATTTCCATCATGAGCTCACTTGATGTAACTTCTAGTCAATCAGATAACAGTGTGAAATTCTTATTTGGAACCAGATCACATTTACAAGTAAAACCACAAAGCGGTTAACATTTATTCCATCGCAAAGCGGCTCATTACATTCGGGTACGCCGATCCCCCGCACCCCATTTCCCACTCGCATATTTCATGACTTAGAAGTACACCCATTCTTTCAATAAACAACTTGGGATACATAATTTTGAACAAATTTGCACCTTGACACATTCCTTTCATTAAAAATATTTGACTTTCAAATTTCAATGCCAATGCATGCTTAATGATGCAATGACATGATAGCGTGCATGCTTGAACAATTTCTTAAATATACATACTTGTATATGGTAAAACCAAAAGCATTAGAATTCCGTAATTAACACGAATGTCAATTAAGCACATAATTCCACATTAAACATTCAACTATGTTGAGAGAAAGGGAAGTTTACTTACCTGACGTCCTTAGTATTTACCATTTTCTTGATTTGCAAGTGGAAGAGCCTCAGATGCCCACGACATCAATGTGCCCAATAATCCTAATTTATATCAATTCATTAAATAAAATATACTTTCAGTTCAAAATCACATTTAAAACTCCTAATTGAGGTCAAGACTTCCATGTGACTTACAATTTAACTCAAACGTGTCCTTAAGCCATGACTAATGCATATAATATCATATTCAAAACGAGGGATCAAATTACATGCACTTACGAGTTTCTTATCATTCATTTATTCAAATTTAAGTTGCAATCTTTAGCTTAACCTAAACTTTACAAAATTTCTCGATTAAAAATCCCGTTATTAAGAATTTGAAGATACTCAAATACGATCGTCAATTTAAATCTAGAATCAAACAAAACCTCATAATCTTAATTTCAAAGGTTGAAAATAAACATTTATAATTCGAAATTTCAAGTAAAATTTCAAACAAAGTATCATAGTCTTAAAATCCCAAATTCTAAAATCCAATACACAATTACATATTTTCCACAATTTTAAAAAGTACAATTATAACTCAATTTAAACTAAAAATTTAATTCAATTAATTAAACATATCACATTAGAAGTATGAAAAGTGCACCATATAAACCAACATTCATGCTAAACAGTTGACTAACCCCATTAAAAATCTGAAAATCTCAAATTAACTCAACATTAAACTAACGAAAATCTTAACTCCATAAATTTGATCATTTCATTTCAAATTGCAATTTAATCTAAATCAATCAAAATTAACCTAGAACATTTAAATCTAAATATGAAAATATACATATAATACATATATATATAAAATCACAATATCAACTCTCCAATTAACAGTTAAATTTGAAATCTAGAATAAATAAAAATCTGAAATAGTAATAATAAACTTACCCACACATATATATACACGCTTACATACATCAATACATACTTACAACTCCATATATACATACAACAATCCAATGTGTGTGTTGTGTGCGGGTGTGTTGTGTCTGCGTGTGTTGTGTTGTATGTATGTGTGTGTGTGCGTGCGTGAGGGAGAAGGGTAGGAGTTACCCACCGGTGCAGCGACAAGAGGGAGGCGGTGAAGGTCGCGTTTGCGTTGCCGGTGAGATGAGGGAGAGGCGAGAGAGAGAGAGAGAGAGAGTTCATCTTGAGAGAGAGAGAGAGAGAGAGAGACGGGGTGTAGGGAGAGATCGAGAGTGAGAGGAACGGGTAGAGGTGTCAACACGGACGGGCCGACCAGACCCGTGAAAATCGGCCCGGATCGATCCGGGATCGCGGGCCGACCCTGACTCGTATGGGCGGTTCACGGGTCAAGAAATTATGAACCGCTGGTTTCGCGAGTCAAACATTCGCGGGTCGCGGTTAACCCGCTGGCCCGTGAAAAAAAAAACTATATTTATTAAATATGGTAACATTAAAAATCTCCCTTCTTCTACAAATCTTAATACAGCTTTTAAAGCAAAATTTTATTTTTTTTCTCCCTAATAGCTAAGAAACATAATGCTCTTTGATGATAGTAATTAGAAATACATTTAGCATTTAATTGTTATTTGTTTATGTTTTATTTAAATTTGCAAATTTAGAAGCAATTCATGTAACATAAAATAGAATTTTGAATTATATGTAAATATTTTATGGTATAAATATAAATTTATCATTTTAATCATTTTGTATTAAGAAACTTGACAAAAAATGCTATAAATATATAAAAAAAAATCTATGTTTTTATTCATACGGACTAAATCAGAACGAACTGCAACCCGTATGGGCTCGATCCGGATGGGCCAACGGGCGGGCCTGGGTTGTAGTTCGAAATTTGTGGGATGACCCGAAACCGGCCTGGAACCCGCAGTGGGAGAGCTTTTTCCAAGCGGGCCGTTACCGGGCTTTTATGTTGGCGGGACCACCCGGATTGACACCTCTAGGAACGGGTCTGAGGACAAGAGGTTAGATTAGGTTTAGATATAATCTTTTGGAAGTTGCAAATTGGTCCCTCTTTTCCCTTAAGTACATATTTTAGTCCATAAGTTCTATTTACTCTCCAATCGTCGCCAAACTACCCCCCAATTTTCAATTTAACAAAATAAGATAGAAAATAGCAAGCTTAAGCAATAAAACTATTCACATTGTAAGTAAACAAATTTATAATTTTCTAATTGGCACATTGAGCGAGACGGTGTCCAAGTCCTTCCATTGCAAAATAATTCAAATCATTGACGTAAAATATCATTAAATTTAAAATTTATAATAACATTAACATAATTATTACGTGAAATTTAAGGATGCACGTAAAAATGAAAAGCGGTATTACAGATTAAGCTTCTCTATAGCTAGAACTAAACTTGGAATGAAAGTTGATCCCTTTTACATTTAAAAGTCAAATATAGTTCAAGCTCAATTTTGAGATGTAAAGTAAATGTTTATGAAAAGAAATAGGCCTTATCTTTTAAAGTTCTGCTTAATGTTATTTTTGTAAGTTTTGAATTTTTTTGACTCAATTGTTAGCAAAATATTAAAGTCAAAGTAAGAACCATGAATCTAAAAGTTTAACAGGATAAACTCACTGTTTGTGACACTTAGTATGGTTTTAAACAAGCATAGAAAGTGTTTTTGGTAAATTGAATCAATTTGTGCTATTTCTCAAAATACACTACTAATAGCCACCTGCAGCTATATTTTCTATTCAAAGGGAAGCTACCAGTAGCCTTCAACATATTTGAAAAAAAGAGGCAAAATTTTGGGGTCGTGTAAGTGTCAACCTCTATTTTGGAGCAGTTTTCAAGAAATGGATCTTGATTTTCCATTTGATTCATACTGAATGTCACATGCTCATCATCTACCACAAGTTTTACCTCTCCCTTTTCTACATTTATTATGGATCTTCCCGTTGCAAGGAAAGGTTGGCCTATGATCAAGGGCATCAAGTTGTCATCATCCACGTCATAAATTACAAAGTCAGCTGGAAAAATGAATTTTCCAATTTTACCAGAACATCCTCAATGACTCCATATGGATATTGAATTGAGCGACCGGCTACCTACAATATAAGTGAGGTGGTTTTGGATCTCCCAATCTTAGCTTATTGTAGAAAGACAAGGACATTAAATTAATTCTTGCACCAATATCACATAAAATTTTATTAAATTTTAAATCACCAATAATGCAAGGTATTGAGAAACTTACTAGATCCTTAAGTTTGGATGACAACTTCTACAATATTGCATTGCATTCCTCGTTAAAGGACAGTATCTCAAGATTCTAAAGCTTCCTCTTTTTGGATATCTTTTCTCAAGAACTTCGAGTTATTCGGAATTTTCCTAATTGTATCGATGAAGGGAATGATGATGTCTAGTTTTCTGAGTATTTCTAGGATTTCCTTGAACTACTGATCTTCATTATTCTTCTTCAACCTCTGTGGAAATGGAATAGGTATTTCATAAGGCTTAATTGTTGATTTCACCTTACTTGTTTCTTCTACCATTTGAGACACTTTAACTCAGTTTTCCTACTTTTCAACCTCTTGATCATTTTCGGTATTGGGCTTTTTGTGATGGATTTCATGTAGTTCAACCCCACTTCTTGTGGTAATGGTATTGATCCTCTCCTTCTCTATCCACTTTTGAAGTCTTTGGATAAAAGGACTGAGATGTGTATACACTCTATCACATGGAGCAAAATGGATTCTTCTAGGAGAAAAGTCCATATTTATCTGTATAGTTTGGATAGCTAATACTTGCTCCTTTAGATTAATTTTAGTATTGCTAGGCAGTGCTCCTTTGCTCTATTTTTCAAAACATGTGCTATCTAACCAGTTGTGTTTCCAATTTTCTGATCGAAGCTTGGTGATTTTGCAAGATAGCCCATGTTTTCCTCATTAATTGAACTATTTTGCTCATGTACTGCTCAATTTTTTTTAATGAATTTTTCGAACATCTCTTCAAGTGCAGGTTTCTTCTCTTCATTTTGATACTAAGTTACATGTGGTCTAGAACTGTGCTGATTATCCCTCCATGAAAAAATTAAGGTGATTTCGCCAACTTGAATTATAAGTGTTTGAATGATTGATACTCCTTGTTGTAAGTTATCGAGTTATATAGAGATCCTACAAAAGTTCACTAGTTGTAGTGGTTTTGATTGCATCACAATTCAATATAATATAAATGCCTTGCTCGTGACCAAGAACTTGGTAACGGAGAATATAGAGCGATGACTGGATCAAACTTCCTTAAAAGAACTTGTTTATGTTCTTTTCTCCCTTTTACACCCTTATTTATCTACTACATTGTACAATATTATCTCGAGTGATATACTTGTATAAATTAATTAAGTTTGATTCTTAATAGCACTTTGTATTTGTAAATAATTTACTTTATATCTCTTCTAACACTAAGTATTGATACTTTTGGTTATAGGTTTCAAGTTTGAGATTATTTATTGATTTTTTTTTTTAAATCAATTCACCACCTCTTGGTTAGATCAATTGTATCAAAGCAATGTGCTCATATTGAACTTAAGATTGTACAATCTTGAGTAATGGCTAACTACAATATTCAAAATCTTAAGGGATATTCTACAAATCGTCCTCATTTCTTTGATGATACACAATATAACTATTGAAAAAAAAAATAGAATGGTGATTTTTATTCAATCAATTGACTATAATGTTAGGAGGTCATTGAATTTGGTCCATATGTGCTTCCTAAGATTATTAAATTTGATTAAATATTTAAAATTTTAGAGAAGAATATGATGGTAATGATAATCAAAAATTGTCTTTAAGTATTAGAGCAAAAAATCTATTATAAGTGAATTAATTGTATTAGCACGTGTGATTCTGTATATGATATATGACATGAATTAGAAATCAAACACATGGGCACGCAAAGTTAAAGAAACTGGCATAAATCTTTTGATTAAAATTTTGAAAATTTTGTTATGAAGTAAGATGAACCTGTTGCTAGCATCGTTACTTGATTTACCTATACTTCTAAAAGTCTTAAGGCTTCAACCATAAATTTAATGACTATGAAAAAGACGAAAAAAATAGATATGTATAATTCTAGATGAAAAAACTCAACAAGAGACACAATAATCAAATTTTGATTAAAAAAAAACTAAATTTAAAGACAAGTTCTGATACCAGATGATGTGAACTCGTGTACGAATTATGTTGAAACCCACGAAATACTGATTGAATACACCTTGGAAAATCAAATTCAGATTTATAGACGGTAGAACTATGACCCGAGCCTCACAAATCAAGAACTTAAGGTATCTTTTAGATCTTAGATATGTTGATATGCAAAAATGAGAGCCACAATTGGTGATCGCCACAAAATTATCCAATTCCTTTGATAAGTTCTAATGTTTAGATTAATAATCTCTCAAAATAATGTCCGAATTTAATAATAATTGGTTACAATGAAGGCACCTATAGATAGGCTACAAGAATAAAAAAAATTTAATCAACCTAGGAACTAAATAAATCTAATCAAATTAGGAAGTAAATAAAATTCTAAAAATAGATTCCTAATTTAATTAGAAACAATAATAAAGGAAAAATAAATTAAGAACCTTGAAATTATGGAAATATTACAAATTTCCATATGAATAATTAAATCACTGATTTATACCCCAAACGACGAAAGTTGGCTAAAAAATCGATGAATTCAAGTATCCATTTTTACTTGAAAAATATATATTATGTATCTTATGATTGCATAGGCAAAGTGAAAAGCTCTTGAATTACAAATTTGAACGTCTTGCGAAAATCGCAACCCTTTTGATCCTTGCGATCGCAAGGTGTAATCCTACAACACTTCCGCTCCAACTTGATTTTAAACTTGAGTCTTGGTTTGAATCACTTACATGAGTCTTGGACACTCTTCTATCACCCCATACTTGAATGTTGGAGGTTTGAATGTGAACTTGACCTCCTGTGTTGCTTGAATAATATGTCTTCTTGACATGCCTGCTACTATTCTCATCATCCTCGTAGCCCCTCAAGTGTATAGGTAACAAAAAGATGAGGATAATATAAAAGTAAAGATATAGGCCAAAGAATGTAATCTGATTATTGAATAAACCATATTTATGGGGATTTATTTTATTCTTCTTATTACAATAGGAGAATATTCTTATGTTGTGAACATATCTTCATCCGAGAGAATTCTTCTTAGACTAGTATATAATGCGTGCGATGTACGTGATGTTGTAACAATGTTATGATACTTTTATTCGAGTATATATGTTTTTAAAATTGAATAAAAATATTCCAAATTTTCCTACATGTTTTACCTAAAAAATATTCAAAGTATTGATTTAGACAATCTCAATATCGACCTCAATTTACCCTAAACATTATTCAAATTTCTAAGTATGCAATACCCTTATCAATAATAACATCATCTTTCTTCTAATTACTGATTGCTGACTTCTTTAAATTTTGTATCTCTTGAAAATGTATTCTTAGGCTACCTTATTCGAAGAAACAGGGGTTGGGAGGATTTCTTCTTCTATGTGTGGATATAGTTCATAACTAATCCATTACAGCAATGAAAAAAGAATGACTAACATCATTTGACAATTTATCCATATTCTAGAATCAAGATAAAAAAATCAATTGTAATCTGGAGTTAAAAAATGCTTATCATGCATGTGAAGTTAGAATTCATAACATTTGACCATAAATGTCTGAGAAAACTGAGATGTATCTAATTTAGATTCCCTACTCAGACATGATTATTTGAGATACAGAAGATATCATGTTTAGCAGAGTAATGTTTGATTAGGAAAATTGTTCTGAAATCAGTGCCTTCAAATTTTTGGCTCAAGAAATTGATTCATAGTGTTATGAATCCCAAAGTACCACACACATTTCTTTAAATTGATAGAACCACCACAAACAATCATCTCAAATTTTGCTAGAACTTAATGAGACGTGTTCATCAACTTGATGGAACAAAAACAATAACAACAAGCCCTCGTGATTTCTTTTCATCATTTGACATAGTAAACACATGATGATAAAATGAGTTGAGAAACATAGTAAAAGGAGTTGATGTGAGAAAAATACAATACATATTTATAGAATATATCTCGTCACATTTTATAAGCTGTAAAATCTAAAATTTCATTTTAAAATTCGAATACAAGATAAAAATATATACATATAAACCAACTTAACTCAAGAAATTTGCACTTCAAAATCTCAACATAAAAATTTAATACAATAAGAATTTAAATTGATTGGAAAACAAAACTTAATTAATTTTTCATACAATTAATATTTTAGAAAAACAAATTTAGACACATCATACTTCAATAATTGGCTTTCTAAACAAATAAGTCAATCTTTACAACACTCTACTTTTATGGGGTATGGTGATAATATAATCAACATTAAATTAATATTTGAGAAAGAAAATTACAATTGGAATATGAATAATAGAGAATAAAATATTTAATGTAGAAAGTGAAAATGATTATCTATTTTTTTTATACAAATAAAAAATTAATTCAAGAAATACAATTTTTTTTTTTCTTTTTCTCATATTAGTTGAAGGATGTTTATGAACTTTAAATTACAAGAGTTATTAGTTTTATTTAAAATATTTTTAGTGGGAAAGTGAAGAGTTTAGATTGTAAATATATGAAAAATATTTTTTATTGACAATACAATTATAAAATAAATTAAAATGTTAATTTTTTTTTTTACATTAATTATATTTAATGGAAAATATGACATTATTAAAAGGTTTGAGGGTAAAATAATAATAATAAAAAAGTTTCTCCCTTTAAGGCCTTTTTTTTAAAAAAAATTATTATAGGCATGTAAAAAGATTAATTCAAGAAGTACACATTTTTTCTTTTTCTCATATTAATTGAAGGACGTATTAGAAACTGTAAATTATATTAGAGTTATTGGTTTTATTTAAAAGATCTTGAGTGAGAAAGTGAAAAGTTTAGATTGTAATTGGATGGAAATATTTTTATTGACAATAGTAAAATAAAAAGAAATAAAATATTAAAAAATATACATTAATTTAAAACTAATTGTGAATATGAAATTAAAAATATGCGAGGGTAAAATAGTCCCAAAAAATTTATTCCTTTAAGGACTTTTAAAAGTAATATAGAAAAATATTTTTAGTGAGAAAGTGAAGAGTTTAGATTGTAAATGTATGAAAAATATTTTTAGTGACAATACAAAAATAAAAAAGAAACAATATTAAAAAATGTACATTAATTTAAAATTAAGGGTGAATATGAAATTATTAAAAATATGCAAGGGTAAAATAATTAAAAAATGTTTCTCCCTTTAAAATCTTAGGGTAATTATATTACCACTACATTATTTACTTATTACACCACATTTTAAATACACAACAAACAATTTTTTTTTTTAATAAATATACCACCATAAATTTACAAATATGCACATTGTAATTCAATTAAGAAATTAAAAAAAGAAAAGATGAAGTACAATGTGCACCACATTTGATTGCCTTCCATCTCTCTTCATCTCAATTATGGAAAATCTTCCTCATCTCTCCTCTCAATGATGGAATTTTCCATGATCATCGAAGCTTTAATTTCAACAACAGGTTTCAAAATCTCAAAATAATGGGGAGAGAGAATCAATTTCATTCTTCCATATTAAAATCGACAGATTCATTTGAAAGTGAAGAAACAATGGTGCATCGGCATGTTCAAGAATTTACCTTTAGACTTCTTCTCACCTTTAGACTCCATTAGATCATCAATTTCTTTGATATCAATATTTAAATTTTATAACCAAATAACCCTTCAAAATCAAAATCTCCCCTTCAAGAATCCAAACAATGAATGAGACGGATTGTTGAAGAAAAGAATTGAAACCCTAGAAAAATAAATGCTCACGTGAATTTATCCCTTCTTCAATAATGATGTTCCTTTTGTGTTTTGGAGAAACTTTTCATAAGAAATGAAGTCACAAAATTCTTCTAGTTATGAAATCATCTAGTGATAAACGCGGGTTTGGATAGGTTGCTTGCCTCAAATGTTTTGTCATGATTCCTAATTATGAAATCATCCATTGATGAACATGATTTAGATTATGGGATCATTTGCAAAATTCTTATCATCGATAATTTTTTAAGGATTTTATGATTCTTAAAATTTTGAATTTATTGCTTTTTTTTTTTGTAGTTAGTAATTATTTTCAAGAAACAATTTTTTTACGACGAATAAGATGACACTTGAGGAGGAGGTGGAAGAGAAGGAGGAGGAGGGTTGTGGTGTAGGTAGAAATTAGGAAGAGATTTTCTCAAAAAAAAATTGGTTAGATAAATTTTAAAGGTTGTTTATGTCATTTTATCAATGTCTATATTTGTAAATAAGGACTATTTTAAAAATATGGTGTAGAAAATAAGTTTTGTGGTGGTAATATAGCCACCCAAAGTTTATTCCTTTAAGGGACTTTTAAAAGTAGTGTATATATGTGGAAATTACACCCACACAAAGTTTTCAACTTTACAATTCAAAAATCAAGTTTACACTTCATTTGTTTTAAAATCAGGTCAAAATTGACTTCTAAATATTAAAACAATATTTTATCAATTGAATTAATACACAAACCCTAAAATTCATTTTCTCCACCCTCTCCATTAAAGATAGATCTGCGTAGCTCCACGTAAACTGGAATCAAAAGTCAAATCTCGTAACCTTCCACTGCGGTAGCCACCAGAAGTCAAATCTAGTAATCTTCCACTGCAACGTCACCTGTCGTGGTCGCTGCAATGACACTCGCTGCTGTGCTGGCACTGATGCGTGGAAGGGCCGCTACAGGAGGCACTTTCCGCTCCTTTCTTCTTCTCCGCCTCCGCCTCCGCCTCCGCCTCCTTTCTTTTTTTTCCTTTTTCATTGCAAGTTGTGGTGTCGGTGTGATCTGCAATGTTTGGTTGTGTATACGGTATTCAGTTGTGGGTCGGTATGTAGGATGTGTGTTGGATTGGTTGTGGCGGTGCAGGTGGTGATGTGGTTGCGACGTGGTGGCTGTGTGAAATGGGGATGGATATGTGGTTACTGTTTGTAGTGTTGAGTCGTGGTAGCTGTGTAATGGTTGTGTTGGTGATTGGTGGGGGTGGATTTGCTCGTGATGGTTGTGATTGGGGTGGGGAGGTGGAGTTAGGGGAGTGGCTGTGGCGGTTTGGTGGCTGGTGGTGGCAGTCATGGTCGTGGTCGTGGTGTTGGCGGTAATGGGTGGTATTGACCCGTGTGACCAAAAATTACGTAATTTGTGACTAAATATTTGAGTAATTGTGACCTAAAAAATTGTGACTTGTGACCATAATAAACCATGACCTAAAAAAATTGTGATTGTGACCAATAATAAACTGTGACCCTAAAAATTGTGACTTATGACCATAATAAACTGTGACCTAAAAATTGTAAGTTTTGACCATAAACAATAAAATATATAATTAATTATGACCTGATTTTTTAAATAAAACCTAAGTTTTTTAATTTTGAAAATGTGTAATTTAAATACATTAGTTATGCATTCTAGATTGTGGAAATTACAAAGAACCCTGTATTTTAATATTAAAATTCAAAAATAAGTACAAACTGATATTTATTCAGAAATCAGGTCTTAATTAAGTTATTTTATATATATATATATATATAAAATTCCAGTAATTAAAATAATTAGCGTGTATATAGATAGAAACAACATTTTCGCGCTAAATAAAACAAAAATCATTTACCTAAATATCCGGCCACGATACATATCTGTTACATTCCATTCACGTATACCCATTAATCACGAAACTTCATTACCCCCACATCGTTCTCTATAGAAACCTAAATCTACTTGACGTCGTGCCTCCATTGAAATCAAACCAAGCTTCGAAGCCGAAGGAGAAAACACTGTGCAAATGTTTGAGAATTGGAGCCCGGACAAGAAAAGGAAGCGAGGAGACAAAAAGCACACCGGAGGAAAAGAAATTATTACAGTTGGAGTTAGTCGAAGAACACAAACACCAGCGGTATGTATGCTAAATGAATTCATTTGTGACCTAAGAATGCATTAAATAGTATGGGTGAACTTATCTAGTAAGGATTCGTTCGAAGGATTTCTTAAATCTGACCTCAATTTTTTATGTAAACGATTTGGGCATTAATGGCAATGTAATCGAGAAAATTAAATAAAACGTTAAATCCGCTGTATTTACACTTGTGACCTTAATCTATCAACTTTGTGACTTGAACTCAATTGTTTGTTCAGAACGGTTTTGTTATGATTCCGATCATGAAATTTGACTTGGGCATAGGTATTGTGACCTGAATTTGGATTGAAGTCTGTGAATGTGACCGAAAACTGTTGTGAATGTGCCCTTGATATTTTATTTGGGAATAAGAAATGTGACTTTATGACTGATATTTTTCTTGCTTAGCTCCTTTGATGCCAAGAACCTGGTTAATGATACTTGACCCACTCTCAGCAGGTGCCTTTTTCTATTGCCTATGCTCTTACTGCATACAATACTCCGAAACCTCCTCAAAACCCAATCCTCATATTCAACCAAATTTCCCATTTTCCTCACAAATAAACTAACTTATCAAAACTCAGAAAATGGTTTCTGAAAAAAATTAGTCATTCCTTCTTTTGAATCTGTTTCTGTAGTTGGCAGAATATATGTTCTGAAAGTGACCTGAAACTGGATTGGCGACTGTGAATGTGACTTGAAATTGTTGTGAATCTGACTTTGACATTTGATTTGTGAATAAGAAATGTGACATGAAATTGGACCTGTGCATACAAATGTAACCTGAAATTGGAGCAAATAAGGCTATCTATATTTGTAACAGTTAATCAATGTTTCTTTAATAAATGTGACTTTGTGCATACCCATGTGACCTAGACTTAAAAGTAAACTTTTTTGCTTTACAAATGCATACATGTACAATTGTGACATTATTTTTTACTCTTTTAATATGTTCCCATTATTTTGTTCTTTTTAGGTATTATGGAAATACTTAATACCAGAATCTGACTGGCTTCTGGGGAAAATCACATCAAACATCACAAAGAATGCACTGACGAATTTCAAGTCCAAACTTAATGATGAGCAGAAACATATATTTTCATCGACGTTTTTCTCATATTATCTTGACTGCCATGAGATTATCTTCCAGCCGCAATTGATACATTATTTTCTCCTCCGAATGGTAAAACAACCCAATCCACATGAGTTGTGGTTTCACATTTCTGGGAGATATGTCAGGTTTGCGCTACCTGAATTCACTTTAGTGACCGGCCTGAGATACGATGGTGTCGAAAATCAGAGCAACATGGCCATGTTACCATCTACAATAAAGGCTACTTACTTCGGGCATCTGACATCAGTAACAAACGAAGACATAAGAGATGTGTTTCTTGGGGTCAATGGGGC
Source organism: Ligustrum vulgare (assembly GCA_963555705.1). Lineage (NCBI taxonomy): Eukaryota > Viridiplantae > Streptophyta > Magnoliopsida > Lamiales > Oleaceae > Ligustrum > Ligustrum vulgare. Next base: position 16,543,840 of record OY743186.1, on the reverse strand, counting down.
ACCTGATCTCGATGTCGTATGACTTGGAATCCTATATTTGCTTACATTTTACTTTTTCTCCACGTCGTACAAAAAAACAGTTGAAGAGTTCTTTTTCCCAATAGTCGAAGACTTTGATGCTATGGGGAGGTTCCCATGGGGCAAAGAACTGTTTGAAATGACAATTATGTCACTAAAGGATGCCTTGGGGAAGAGAAATATTCACTACCATCTGGGGGGTTTTTTAATAGCATTTCAAGTTTGGATTTATGAGACTGTTCCAACATTGAATGGCAGAATCACAACTAGGATTTAGACGACGTTCCCTAGAATTCGAAATTGGCTAGCTGACAAGATCCATGTGTATTCCACACTAGATGAGAAGATTTTCTCAAATTCTAATGTAAGTGAATTAACTTTCATATAAAATGAACTTTATATCAGGAATGTTATCTTAGATTAGCTGAATGATATACTTGATCACCTGTCACATGTGGCATGTATAATTGAGGTCACCTTCACATGCATATTTTGATAATATTTTTAACACATCGAACATCATGAATCTTGTGTAACATTTTAAATTCCAATGTTGTTATCATTATGAGCATCAGGTAACATCTTACAGTGTACAGTCTGATTAGGTGTACATTTACTAGGCCACATGCACAAATTGTCAGGTCACGGGCAAAAACAAATCAACATAAGAAAGGCACTCTCTTGGGACACGTTTGACATGCATGAACATTTTTACAGCAACATTTTGCCATAAATATTTACAATTCAGGGCGCATTTTCATGTTTACCTTTTTCAAATCTTTGACTCATAGGTCGAAGTATGTGACCTAGATCCTAGCCCAATGGAGATTGCACAAAATCATATGGCTGGGGTGACATATGTCAAACCACGACAACCAGGACAGGAGGTTTCTGAATGTTCGTATAAACATGCCTCAAAATCCAGGACAAAACCATTGCTTATTACTGACGGGAGATTGGGCCACGCGAGTGACATTAGCAACGAAGATGATGATTTTGTAGACCCTCCTCCACCAACAAGCCACAAGCGTGATGATGAGTTTGATAACATGACTTACCAGGAGAGGCTGGCATTAGATGAGGTTGACTTTATGCATTCCACTGAACTCGACTACATTCGTATAATGAATACTGATGACTCGCAGCCAGAAGAGGAGCCTGCTCCTAACACTGTATCCTGTTAATTATTTATTCAACAAAAATATATTATTGACAATGTAAACATTCTAATTTTTTCAACTCATATGTTTTGCAGGAGTATGACAGATGGAAGAATGAGGAAACAACGCAAATATCTGAGGTTCAAACGCAAAACATGAGACTGACTGGGGAGGTAAATGAATTGAGATCACAGCTCAAACTTGTGCAGAACCATAGATCAGACCTACTTAATGTCATTTTGAATTCACAACATGATATAAAGAATGAGCTGAATGAATTAAGGTCTGAACTCCAATTCTTGTCTGATTCTGTGTCTACAATGATATCAAGTGCACTGGAAACCTTCCAAAACAGCTTCAAGGATAAGTCGCAGCCACCTGATGTTCCTGTTCCCCAGGAGGTACACTTTTTGTGTGGTAACCTGAATTTCATTTCTTGATATGTTGCAAAAATATAGAACATTACAAACATGGTTTCATTGGAAATGTATGCAGGCTCCAAATTCAAGTCAACTATCTGATGTCAAGGGAAAGGGGAAGATGTACCCAGAGGATGATGCCCCGATAACAATTACATTCAAGAGCCCTTCTTTTGATATAGGCATGGGCCACAGACAGTCGCCGGAACAAACTATCACACCTTTTGGAATGGGAACACATGGAGAGCCACAGGGGAAATTAGACAAAATAGTTGCTGCTGTAGTGCAGGAATGTGAAGAAATGGAACAGCAGGTAAGGACAACAAAAAACTCATTCAGATGTCTAAATGAACATGCACAATATTAAATGACCTCTCGCTTACAGCTTGTGATCCCATATGTGAATGCATGCAGTCAAGAACACCAGGGCTGCCAGTGAAGAGAGCAACACGGCTTCCTAGATCACTGAGGTCTCCCTTTCTTGCTGGTGAAGAGAAACACGTCAAACCATCCGAACATATTCTTGTTTTTCAGAAGTACAACCAGTGTTCGGATGATGCCGATATAAAGACGTTCAACAATTGGTTTAATAGGGGTTATAAGCCTAATAACAAGTAAGTCTTTTGATTCTGTTTTCAAAGTTGTAACTAATTAACCTTTTTTATATAAGTTTTGTGAACATGAAATATTATTTCATGTGCAGGAAAAAATTCAGTGACGATGATGATGTGATATACCCCCCATTTCAAATTGGACCTGTTCCAGTTGGTTCCAAAATATGGTGGCATGACCTTATCAACCCCAACTCTTCGCTATGTAGCACGGTAAGATTACAAACACCTGTATTAAGATTACGAAGTCACATAGTATATTTAACATTGAATTTGTTTAATATTACAACACATAGATGCCTGCTTCCATTTTATACGGCACCTAGCAAAACATGGTGCTAACATACGGGGGAGGTTCACTACAACAGACTCTTCATTTCAAGGATTGCTGAAACCTTTTGTTTATAAAGTTCATGACTGACCCGTCAGTGCTATCTTCTGCAACTTATTTCAAAGAGATCATGATGGGGGGACGATTGGAATTGAACTCCCCATGGGCTGAGGTTGATTACATGCTTATTCCAATATTGCCATCTAACAAGGCACACTGGATGCTTGCCCTGCTCAACATCAAAAAACACAGGATGACAATCTTCAACTCCTGCTCCAGGACATACCGAAGCAATATGCTCTTTGAGGGGGTTCAAGCATTTTACAAGCTCATACCGACTTTGATGAAAGAAATTGGTATTTGGAGCAGAGCATCCAACCTGCCTAACAAAGATCAGCCGCATCTTAGGTTGGACATGGCAGAGGGCATCCCCCAGCAAAAAAATGGGTGTGTTTCCCACATTTCATTAACCAAGGAATGTTTCTTTATTCCATACATTTTATTAACGTGAACTTCTTTTGACGGGCCCAGGCATGATTGCGGCATTTTTGTCATTGAATATGCGCTATACCTATTGCATCGGAACATGAAGTCAATGCCTATGGACTTTGATGCCAAAGCTGCACGATTGGATAGCTTCTTCCCTGTTCAAGCACCGCGAAACTAGGAAAATAGAAAATCGTGTTCCACCTAATATTGAAAGCATTGTCATAGATGAAGAGTGATTTTGCGTGCTTCCGTGTTCTAGATATTTTAATATTTTTGTAACAGTACAAGACTAACGGAGATAGTACTTTTGGTGAAATGTAGATGTACATAACCACATTTCAACTAGTTGGTATTCCATGGATGTAAAACATTTTATTTTATATTTTTTAAAATCTATATATTGCTTCCCTTCACTCATTGTGACTTTATCAATTACTAATACATAGGAATTTATGCAAAGATGTTGGTGTATGATCTTAGTTGTAATACAGGTCACTTTTAAATGTTCACATTTCATATTCGCCCTCTGCAGTTGATGTCCTGGAAGAATCAGAGGTCACTATTGATAAATGGCAAGATTCAGACTTGCAGAAGCATATAGGTCACAATTACATTGTACAGAATTTACTTCTGAATACTGTAATCATCCTTTGGTCACATTTACAGTTCATCAGGTCACATTCATGTTTATCACATTCCATATTTCATCCTCCACAGTTGACATTACTGGGAAATTACAATGAACCCTATATTTTAGATTCACCATTGTGTAATGTGTAATGTCATGATTCAAGCATGATGTAAGCATTAGGTCACAAATACACTTCATTAGTTCATCAAGTCACATGTATAGTTCATCAGGTCACATGTACAGCTCATCAGGTCACATTTAGGTCACAATTACAATGTAATCATGCTTTGGTCACATTCATGTTTATCACATTCCATATTTCATCCTCCACAGTTGACTTTACTGGAAAATTACAATGAACCCTATAATTAAGATTCACCATTGTGTAATGTGTAATGTCAGGCTTCAAGCATGATGTAAGCATTAGGTCACAAATACATTTCATTTGTTCACATTCACATTTTTCAGATTCCTGCATAGTTCAATACCAGGAACCCTATAATTTAAATCCACTCTTGTATAATGTAAGGACCTAGTATACCATAAGCATTAGGTCACATTTAAAACCTACAACATTTTCTTTTCAGATTAATGTATTCATTGTGTGGTCACATTTACATTTAATCAGCTCAAATTCACATTCTTCACATTCCATGATCATCATGCATAGTTGAATTCCTCGAAGTTACAAGTACCACTGTAATTTAAAATCACTATTGCGAACTGGTAGGTTTCATAATGATATAGGCATTCGGTCACATTCACATTTATCCAGGTCACATTCACAAATTCACATTTTCATATTCTTCTTGTACCGTTTAACCCTTGCAACAAGTGGTAACATTTTTAAATGTGAAACCATGATATTAATATAATATACCAATCTTCTAAAAATTTATATTCATTAATTCAACCCAACATCCTACATCAATGTTCTGAATATAAAAGCTTATTGAACATCAAGTAACAAATTAAGGACATCATAAAGAAATTCTTTCACATCAACGACTACTAGTCAAAAAATTTTATTTACTTATGCGTCCTGCACTCTTCTGACTGATGGGAAACAAACTTGTACAAGGCCGGCGGTTGTGCCCCATCCCGCCACATCGTCCGCATTTCATCTTCGGTTTTCCTTCACAAGCTGATCTCTTCCTCTTCTCCGATGGTCTGCCCGTACTCCTCTTCTGGTTGGGAGGTAACACAACAACTTTAGTAACTTCATTTGGTAATTTCCATTCACTGGGATTGCCTAGTGGGAACACACTGTCTTGGTATGTAGACTTATAAGCATTGCTTGTGTAATAGTAAGAACAATATTCATAGGGATCCCTCTTTGTGAATGCTATCATAGCTAGAGCATGTGGACATGGCATATGGTCTACCTGAATCATCCTACATGTACATTTACGCTGCTCTATATCAACCACGAAGGATGCAGATTCATATAGTACTGAATACATTGCATGATTTGATGGTGACACCTGAAACAATTCCCAACATTCATGATTATAGCTATAAATTAACAAATGCGACGTTACAACAAGGTCGCAAATTATACAATTACCCTTAGGCTCCGTAGTTTCGTGCTACAACCTCTCAACAATTTCTCGTACTTGCTTGAAAGCTTTGTGAAAGTGTCTTGTGCACTGTCCCTATTTTTGCAGAACCAGTTTTGTACCGTTTGCCTCAATGACTCTAGCAACGACACTATATGAAAGTTTTTGGATGATTTTGTCACAACATTAACTGATTCTACTATGTTTGACGTCATCGTTGAATACATATTTTCAGGCATGTGGTATCTAGACCACTTTTCCTAACCCACTTCTCGCTGTAAGAAATAAGTTCAGTAAACAAGAAATTCATTAGATGTAGCTTTACTTATACACGTAAAAACACCAAATAATTGACTAATTTAGCATACCTACAAAATAACCCCTAATACCTTCATCAATAGCGTTCAATTGTAACATTTGGTATTCGAACTCTGAGAATGTATAAGCACGAACAGCGTAATTGTACGGTTCTATTATATTGTGACCTAATTTCTCGTAATGCTTCTTCAGATTCTGCAGTAAGTGATACGAACATATATCATGACATGTTTCGGGATATACACTTTCTATACCCTTCCTTATACTCTCATGATGATCCGATCCGATACAAAACATAGACCTTCTCTTCTACCATATGCCTTCTTCAACTGTTTAAAAAACCATTTCCACGATCTATCATTCTCATTATCGCCAATGCCAAATGCTAGTATAAAAATGCTATTATTTGCATCCTGCATACATGTTGTAAACAGAGTACTACCGTATTGTCCATTCAAATAAGTTCCATCAACAAAAATTATAGGCCTACAATGCATCCATCCACGAATTGAGGCACCTATGGCCATGAAACAATATCTGAACCTATTATCAGTATCAATATGAATCCCTGTGACCGACCCTGGGTTATTTCTTTCAATCATATGCAAAAAACCTGGTACATGTTGAAACGATTCTTCTGGGTCTCCCCTGATCAATCTTAAAGTCTTCTCCCTTGATCTCCAAGCTTTACCGTAATTTAGCGAAACACCATAAGTGTGCAACATGTCGTTGCATATGTCGTTTGGTTTGTAAGTGTTACGACTTGAGCTGAATTTGTATTTAATGCATGAAGACACAACTGCAGTTGAGACTTGCCTATGTGACCCCAAAACTATATTGGAACCACATGTATGACCATCATGAATGTATCTAATCTTGAATAGGTCTGTTTTCCCCAATCTGGATGACCTGCAAATCCAATTGCAGGTGTCATTTGAGCATCTCACAACATATTTCTTCTTGTCTGACCTGAGAATGATGAATTCAAACACATGCTATATTGCATAAAAGGACATGCTCAATTTTAGTACTTCTTTGTTCTTGAAAATCCTATTCACCTCTACATCCCTGGCATCAGGGTTTGTTACAGTGATGTCAACTGTTTCATCAAATATTACATCTGGCTCAGCGGTCACAGCACATATGTCTGATGCAAATCCATATGTCGAATGTTGATTTACATTGCAACCATGAGTGACTTCAACTGGCTCCATGAAGTTGAAATTACCTGATCTATGCACCCTTTCCAATAAGGTGATCTCAATTATCACAGGATATTTCGAGGGATCTTTATTCACATTCTTCAGTGTCAGATAGGACATCACACTATTATCATTCTTTATTCTTACTGGGTTTATGTCACCACTCAATTCATAGCTCATTGACACTGCCACCTTTTTTTCGGTCTATTCCAAACTCCGTTATTACTGTGTCCACGAATTTAGTGTAGTTGCATCCTTCATCAATCACTAACAAGGCGGATTGCGACCCAAAAATCGCACACACATGTACATAGCCCATTCTTGTATGTGCAATTAAACTGCGTTCATGAGGAAATAATATCAGTCTATGAACATGTGACCTCGTCACAAAATATCATGCTTATCTAATAGAAATTACAATTTGTAATATGAAAAGGCAATGTGATATCGTCACAAAACTATCCTTCTCACATGCATACAAACTACCACTTTACTGGATGTCATTTATGAAATTGGATCCATTTATCACCACCTGCAATAAACATTTTAGCATCAGAGTGCAAACTACATACACAACTATCTGAATTCGTAGCCCGTTGACATAGCCTACATCAGACAACGAGTATGAAATGTGACCTCAATCATTATTCTCAAACATGCTTTAGAATTGTAATATGGACCATTACATGTGACCTCAACACACATCTATCCATTTCACTCGCCTACAGACTCGCACTTAGTGGTGGTCATTTTTTTCAGTTGTTCCATTTAATACAACATGCACTAAACAGTTTCGACTCATATCGTGAACTAGATATAACACTATCTACATGCAGATTATGATCACCTAGACAACGAATATTAAACGTGACCTCATTACTATTGAAGAATACGGTCCAGCAGTAAGTAATACGAAACATCACATGTGTCCTCATGACAATTATACCCAATACATTCATACAGACTGGGAATTACTGCAACTCATTTCTGGAAGTGGATCCAATTACTACCTGATGCAATAATTTTTTTGGCATAATGGCGCGACAAAAATATTCAACTTTCTAAATGCAGAGCCCTATGACAGACCAGCATCACACAACGAAAATCAATTGTGACCTTAATCATTAATGTATCAAAAAGGTAATCGATCTTACCGAACTTCACTGTGTCCTGGTCGCACTTTATAATTAATTGTGATGTAATTACAATTGCTTAGTAATTTCACAAAGAACGTCGATGAAATCTTCTGTGACTTCCTTCTGTATTTTCCTTTTCAATCGGTTCTTCAACTGATGCTGTGCGTCAATGGAGTGATATTAAATGTCGATTTGGAATAAACATGACACACGAAGAAATGATGCTTCCATATTGTGGATAATTAAGGAAATATGAAAATTAACTGTTTTCGTGATTGTGGGGAGGCAACAAACATTAATTATCGTTACTATATATATATATACTTTGACTAATTTTTTATTTTTTCCATAATATACCTGATTATTGATAATTGTAACTATAACAACCTGTAAAACGTATTTTTCCCTTCTAGATTAAGTGCTTCATATATCATGATGAGGCCCTATTAGAAAATGGGCCTTATTGGACCTAATGGTTCAATACGTGGCATAGGTCAGGTCCAATCACATTTCTGTTCATTTTCATGATAACTAGTGGATGATACGTGTGTTGCACGAAACTTATGATATTTATGGTATCAATTCGACGTGATTCATTTGAATCTGAATGCTGTAGTAAATAATTCCTCGATTAAACAGCCAACGATAGTTGTTTGAACCACTTCAAGAGTTTCTATAAAGTGCACGTATTGAATAGTTTCCAATTTGTCTAAAATTGGCCTGCTAGTATATTCTACATCCGTTACAAGACTCCCACTAGTTTCCTTTCTTGACACTTGCTTCTAATCCCTAGAACTCATCAAACCCATAACAATACAAAGTTCTCACATAGACTTTACCATATTATTTTCAAATTAAAGAACCATCAATTGTAGCAAAAGATATAGCGATTAAAATTGGTCCCTTAACAATGTATCTTTCATTTTTTACACGAGTCAATTTCCGTCTCATTTTCAACATATACATTCTAGACAAAACAAAGTTTTTAATGTCCCACTTTGAAAAGCTCATAAAGAACTAAAGACTTGCATTTTCATTGTGTGCACAAGTCAAATAAATGGAAATAGAATTCCCTTACAACCGGTGTTTAGAAAATTGGAAATCGATTCGAACTTAAAAAGCCAACGGGTCAAGGGTCGAACCGGTTTCAATTAATAAACTAAAAATTATTTCAAAAATCACAAAAATTTCTAAAAACAAGTTATTTTGCAAATAAACCAATTTTTACTTATTTAAAAAATAAAATCTTATACAAAATTAGCTTAAAATAACAAAAAAAAAGCCGGGTCAATCGGTTCCCGGTTAAATTCCTGGAAAAAATCGGGGTTTAAATTCCTGGTTTTTTAAGAGGATCGGACCGATTTTCCGGCCGGTTCCCGATTTTCCCGGTCAAACCGGTCGATTCGGTCCGATTTTCTAAACACTGCTTACAACATGTGATTAATTTGAACCAAATGCAAGGATTTTGAAGCCAACCAAAGATCAAGCATTTCAAGTACTTGATTTTTGAAATTACCCAATTCTAAGTAATTATAACAAAAATACTACAAAACTATTACATTAAAACAAAATAGACCCATAAATGTACATAATTTCATTATCAAATACTATAAAGTTTTAGATAATACTCAATAAGCTCCACTGGTGCTTTTCAGATTGAGCCAAGAGTCCCCAAAACTGCAAAGGCCAAAAGTGGGCTAACGTCCGGTGAATCAAGAATTGGAGGGACTATAGTCCCGAAAAGATTCAAGCACGGATCGCACAAGTCCCTAATCGCAGAAAACGGTTGCCTGTTCCTAGGGAATATTAGACAAGAAAAACACAGATCGAAAGAACAAAAGTGAATTAGAAACAATTACAAAAAATGGTGCAGAAATATAAACACCCAAAAACCTAAATTATGCTGCAAAATCCTTCATAATGAAGTCAAGCTAGAAACAATTTTTTTTAGCTAAAGAAAATAAATTGTTAAACATTGTTTGAATTAATTCAATTCTTCCAACAAATAATGTCATTAGCTCTTTCAAAAACCTCATACATCAGAACTAATAATTGAAACCAAGTGTTCTAATTTGCGTTTGTATAACACGCGCCATCAATTGGCTTACCTACTAGTGCAACAAAGAAATAAGCAACAATATTGTCAGGTTTTATTAGCCTATGTTACATCCAAGACTTCCTCACAACCATATGTTCAGCAAAGTGGTTGCCTACTGAAAGAATACCAATGAGCAGTTCAACAAGCTCCTCTAAAATAGGCGGAGCCTTCCATCTGTTAGACCAATCAAGATTTTGTTGAGATGCAAAACTAGGGTGTGATGTGGGCAAGGAATAACTAAAACAAAGTGGATATCAATATCTTCCCATAAAGATAATCCAGTAGAATCTTCAAGTGTGAATCCCAAAGACATTCAATAAATAATTAAGCAAAGTCCCATATATCACAAGACCATAAATATTCAATAGTTGTAAGTAACTTTAAGGTGATATGTCTTTTGTCCACATTGACATGGTACCCCTCCAAGAGTTTCAACATACATCAATCATTCAAAAGATTTAAAACTGATCAAGACTTTAATAGGAAAGCAAAATGCTTATAATGACAATATCGATACTTCAAACTTAATTCCTCTAGAATGTGACCTATAATTCTTTCTTCTTCTTCACAAGAACATATGGCTTTATTGCTAAACAAGAAAGGAAGGCTTGAGTTCGAGAAGTGTTTCAAAAATTGAGCTAAAGTTGCACGTGAGAAGTTGGAATGCTGAAAATCTTCAAAATAATTTTAAGTGTGAAGTTGTGATCAAGTAGCAATGTTTGAGAGGATGGTACGAACAACATGGTAATCTTATATCTTTGCATGTTATACTTTCTTATAGTCCACAATGATATGTACGTGTTGGTATCAAAATTGAGCACAATTGAGGTCAGGAAGTGCTTCAAATATCGAGTTGAAGTTGTATACTTGGAATGGTAAAAATGCTGAAAATTCCAGAATTTTGACTGAGTATAGAAACCCAGCCAAGCAGCCATTTTGGACTTGGAGTACGGGCAGTATACTGATCCGCTTTCTTTGCATGTATAACCATTGCGAAGTTTGAAGTGTGACCATTACAATGATATAAAGTTTGGCCAAAATGAAGCTCATCTTAACCTTCAAATATTGACCCGAAAGTGGCACATTGAAAAGGAAAATCTGAAAATTTTTGTATTAAAATATTGCATGTAGGAGACACTTGTCATCCTACCATTTCTAAGCCTAAGGGGATGTTTGATAATCAACTTATTTTAGTGAGAAGCTATTATTTATCATAAGTTATAGGGCTTAGATGATAGAAGGAGAAATTTAGAGGACTTAGTTTCAATTTTATAAGGATAAGCTTGTGCAGACTTGAAGTTTGGGGTTGATTTGCAAATATATCTTAGACCTATCTATATAGAACGAAATTGGTCCATTTCTTACTCACAATGTCGGCCAAAATTCAGAGAGTGGAGAGAGAAAAATAAAAGATAAAGGAAAGAAAGGGGAAGAAGTAGGAGAAGCTAGGTTTGATACTTGAGTTCCCAGAGTATGGTTTTTCCTTCTTAGTTTCAAGATGTGAGTGAAACTCGATAGTTGATATGTGTGATATTGTGTTAAGTTTTCATATGGTGTTGAAGTATTATTTTTAAATTTCAGAATTCAATAAGTTTCTATGGATTATGATTGATTGATAAACTATGTTTAAACTTGAAATTTAAGAACACATATGCTTCTTAAGTGTTTGATAAAATGTTTGAGTGAAGTCAAGGTGTTGATGAGCTTTGTATTTACCCTCACTTGCTGAATCTATATATTCATATTGAAGTTAAACACTTTTTTTAGTTAATTATATGTTAGGACAGATTTTAATGATGCTCATAAGATGTAAGTCTTTACCTAAAGTAGAACCATGATACAAAACCGAAATCTGCTGAATTTGAAGTGCTGTCTTTGATGTTTGAAGTGCTATTTTTGATGTTTAACAGTCTCAAATCATCATTTATTGATGGGTTCATTCATGTTTGAAATCTGATTTCTAAGTGGAGTTATAGATTAAGAATTTAAATGAGATTTGAACATTATTTGTGATCCATCTAATGACTTATCTTTCCTATGAAGTTGCAAGTATTACAAATTCAGTTTCGTAATTGATATTGTTTAGCTCAATGAATCTAAAACTTTTGAAGAAGTAAAGGAAGTTTTTGAAAGGGTTTTGAGGCTAAAGAGTTGTTGATCTTATGACTAAACATTGTTATTAGTTTAAGTTATATTCTATATCCAAAAATCATGTTTAAAGGTATACTTATGTCTAAAATCTGTCTTTAAAAACTGTTGAAACTACTTATTTATAAAGGTCATTTTGCAAGTGTTTTAAACTAGTTTTTGAAGTTAAATCTTGTTGTATTTTATGTTTAAAATATGTTATTAGTTCAATTAATCTTCCAAATTCAATACACATGATTATAAGGTTATTATTAAGCATCAAAAGTAGTCTAAAAATCTGCTGGAATTATACATTTGAATCACCACTTTGTAAGTGTTGAAACTTGAAAATTTGATGCTAGTTGATGTTGGATTTTATGCCTAAGACTTTCCATTAGCTTAAGTGTTGTTTTATGTTCAAAACATAAGATTAAAAGTGTGTCAAGATTTCATAAACATGCTTGAAAATCTGTTGGGAATTCTCATTCAAAATTATCACTTTGCAAGTATTTAAAAGTAGATTTTGAGGTGAAATGTTGTTTGATTTGATGGTTGAAACTTGCTAAAGACTTAATTTTTGTTTTATGTTCAATACAAATTATTAGGAGTATGTTAAGAGGTATTTAATGTGCTTTTAAAATCTGTTGGAAATCCTTATGTAAAATTACCACTTTGCAAGTGTTTAAAACTAGGTTTTTGAGATTTAAGAATGTGGGATTTTATGTCTAAAACTTGTTATTAGCTTAAGTTGTAGCGACTCAGAATTTTTACGCAATTAATAATTATTTTAATATTTAGAAAATTGTGTCGCTACTATTTCACCTATTATTTTGAAGTTAACGCCGCGACGAATTCGTCTAGCCAAGTCAAGAAATATCGAATTTGTTCGATTTTAAATTAAAATCCGAATTTCTAAAATTATGTTATTTTAATTATTTATTCAAAGTATTATTTTCAAATTCATTTTGAATTCCAAATTTATTAAAATATCCCAATGATCCTTATTCAAATTATTTCAAGTCCAAATACGTATTTCAATTTTATTTCAAAATTTATTTATTCTCAAATGTATTTTTCAGTCCAAAATATATCAGTTTTAAATACATTTTCAAATCAAAGTTAGTTCAATTTTAGTTAAGTATCCTAAATTAAGCCTATTTAACCTAAATCTAATCACACCCGTCGTTTTATATTTTTCTCCACCTTTACACCTAATATTCTCCAACACCATCATTATCATCAACTACAACTCCAACTCACGGCCAACCTCACAAGTTGCTTTTCTTTCCACATCACATGGCACAACTCACATTTCCCTACCTCTCTTTATCATCATCATCGGCCACCCCCATTTTCAATAACAAAAAAAATAGAATAAATCATTCTCATGATGTTTCCACTCAATTATTTTTCCCTTTTTCCTCCATTATAATCACCACCTACAGCACCTCAACCACAGCTTTTAAACCACCAAGCTACCACCAACGAGCATCACCTCTCAAAATGCAGCCAGCCATCAAACTGACCATTTCAACATCACTCCGTTGCAATATACAAATCATTTTCATCCCCACCTCAATCATCACCATCACCACCAGCAGCTCCATCACTCAATCTCCACCATCACAGTCTGCATCAACACCAAACCACTGCACATCCTCACAACACTGCATCAAACGTTCCACTCTGCACTCATCGCCTGAACCGCCCCAACTACCATCACCACCACATCCAGCCACAATTCAGAAATCAAACCCAACCATTTCAGCAGTTCCATACCTTCACCAAATTAAGTACTATCACCGTCTCATCATCAATCCACCACCTAACTGCTAAACCATTCGAGCAACCCCACTGCCTCATCACGATTTCCAACCACCAAGCCACTGAATCATCACAAGCTGCAACCACCAGCCTGCTTTTCCAATTCGCCATCCTCAAATCTGCCATAGCCGAATCTCCAAACCAGTCTCTGATTCATCATCATCATCACCAAACAGCAACCTCGTCATTTGTTTCGGAAGTCACAACTTCGATCTCGATTTCCAGCTTTGATTTAACCATCAATCTCGCACTTATTAATTGATTTAAATTATGATTTCATATGAATGTCATGTGACTTGTGAAAGTCAATTTTTAAGAAAAGCAAGTATGTTTTTATGAAAGGTAAATATACCTTATGTTTTTATGAAAAGTAAGTATGTTTTTATGAAAAGAAAATATACTTTATGTTTTTACGAAAAGTAAGTATACCCTATGCTTCACGAAAATATTTTTTTTGGATCATTGCTATGAAATCAATCTACCAAGATTGTTATGGGTCCCATATGATAAGTTATGATATGTTAAGGGGACCGGAGTTTTAGTAGCGCTACACATAAGAATTCTTGCCACGAAGTTCGGTAACATTCTTGTGTCTCCTATGTTTATGAGGATTTGCCACGAAGTTCGGTAAAATTCATATGTTTCCATATGTTTATGAGGATTTGCCACCTAAGTTCGGTAAAATTCCTGTCGCATATGTTTATGAGGATTTCGATCCTATCTTATGTTATGATGCAATTGATCCCTATGAATTTCAAAAATTATGCTTGGTATACTTACTGCATAAGAATTCTTGCCACCGAAGTTCGGTAAAATTCTTATGTTTATGAGGATTTCGATCTTATCCTATGTTATGATGAAAAGGATCCCTATGCTTTCAAAAGAAAATTATGCTTGGCATAATTAAAATGTGTTTTATAAGTATATGGTTTTCAAAGAGCTGTTTTCAAAGAGCTGTTTTCAAGGAGCTGTTTTCAAAGAGATGTTTTCAAAGAGCTATTTTCAAAGAGATGTTTTCAAAGAGCTGTTTTCAAAGAGCTGTTTTCAAAGAGCTGTTTTCAAAGAGTTGTTTTCAAAGAGATGTTTTCAAAGAGCTGTTTTCAAAGAGCTGTTTTCAAAGAACTATTTTCAAAGAGCTGTTTTCAAAGAGCTGTTTTCAAAGAACTATTTTCAAAGAGTTGTTTTCAAAGAGCTGTTTTCAAAGAACTATTTTCAAAGAGCTATTTTCAAAGAGCCTATGATTTGCAAAATATGTCCCGTGCTGTAATGCACAATATGAGTTTTATCAAGAGCAGTTTTATAAAGAAGCTCTATCAATTGCCGTTTTATAAAGAGCCGGGATTTATGTGTTTAATCATCTTATAAATTAAATTAATTTGCGACGAGTCTACTGAGTATTTCCCCCATGAAATACTCACCCTACTTTTTAACAGTTTTGCAGATTTCGGAGACGGTGGCGAGCAATGAATGATGGTGGCAATAATCGTTAAACGGTTGAAAGTTTGACGTTAATGATTTCCGTATTTTTCCAAACAATCGAATAATTTAGAGAAGTTCATTTATTTGAGAAATTATGACATTGTCAATTTCTTTACAAAATTAATGGTTCGATTTACTATTTCAAATGGTTTCATAAATGTTTCAATTTTATCGGCCATTACAGTTTATTTAATGTTGCAAAAAATGAATTTCAATTATTTCTTCCGCAAAAATATTATTCGAAAAATTTAGACAGAAAATGACGTAGTGAACCGGGTATACGGAACTCGGGGCGCTACAAGTTGGTATTAGAGCTAGTCTGCGTTTCTGTAGACTGGTAAAATTTTCAAAAAGAATTTTCAAGAAATATTTTCCATTTTAAGATTTTTATTGATGAAGATTGCCACTGCCATCATTCGTTCCACCAACTCCGAGGTAAAGAAGTTTATGATGTTTAAAGTTATTTCAGTATTTCGAATACTCATTTTACTGATTTATGAGAAAGAATGAAGAGTATTTCGGATACTTATGATTTATGAGAAATAAGAATGTATTTCTTCGAAAATAATGATGTTGTTATGCTTTGTCATAACTTATATGCTTTAATGTATGATTATGAGAAATTTTTTTAAGAAAGAAAACGAGTGTTGAGCATAATGGGAATAATATGATTTAAGAATGATTTTGAAATAATTTTTTGTCCTCGAGTTAGAAATGATGAACCCTAGATGGACTTTGCATAATTGATTTTAGACATGGCACTAAGTATGAGAAGTCAACGGAAAGGATTTGATTATATGTTCAGATTATCTATCGTTTAGATTAAACAAGAAATAGCAAGCCAGTTATGAAGTTGTGATAAGATGTTAAGATTATAACTGATATGATTTTATTGAGACTTTTATGAGAAGCATTATGAAGTTAGAGATTTAAAGATTTGGTTCTTAGTTTTTTGAGAATTAAGTAATGGATATTATGTTGAGTAAATGAATTATGCCTCTATGTTGAAGAGAAATTTATTATGAAGTTTGGCTTTGTGAATAAATTTTGGGAATATGATTTGTGATATATATTTATAAGTATGAGTAATCTTTTGAGCCAATTAAGGTATTGAAGGAAGTGATATTGTGATATTGAAAAATATGATTTGAAATTGTTATGTTGAGGAATTATGAATTGAATTATGGGATATTTTTGATGATATTGAAGTGTTGGAATCGTTTTCAATATTTTTAGATCGTTGTGATTAAATGTGGAGTTATATGTTATTGTTAGTTATGAAGTATACTTATGGTTTGGGATAAGTCCAAATTACAAGGGAGACTCTGTCCAGAATTTTATCATTTGGAATTAAGAGCATAGTATGGTATGCAATCACTAAGAGAATTGAGTTTAGAATTGCGTTCATAAGCAAGATTGAGTAAATGATAAGTTATATTTTGAAAGACGAGTGAAGACAAGTATAATGGCATATTTGGGAAGAATCTTAATTATTCTTGGGAATGGATTTATCATTTGTAAGGAATGATCACTTGTATTGGAGAGTATTATAAGGATATGAATTTTGAGGAAAATAGGGATAAGATTTTACAGTGATGACTTATTTTGGAATGGAGTTCAGAAGAGGGATCACGGTAGAATCCAAGATTTTTTTTAGTCTAAGAAATTGATATATTATATTAGTGATCAGATTGACGTATAAGGTACGTGATAGATATGACGACTAGACGGTTAAGGGATGTTATGGTTATCCAGGGAAGAATCGTGTGAATATTGAGTTCGATGATCTTATTTTGATGGTTTATTGCATTATGGTGAAATATTATCTACGATTGAGAATTTTCATTTTTAGTCATAATTTATGGGTTTATTTAAAGATTTAGTGATGCAGTTTCGATTAATTATTATTAGTTGTACTTTTGAAGTGAGTAAATATTTTGGCTACAATAATGGAAAATCTGAGATGATCAGTTGTGTGATTTTTAATTATGGGATTGTATCTTTGGGTTAAGCAAATTTGATGAAGAATCCTATATGATTTACAGAAGTCTTATTTAATGGTGATAAAATTAATCAGAGTATTGTTCATAAAGTGTGATATGAATTGAAGTTTGGGAGAATAGAAAATTTTAATTTTGAATTTCAGATTTGGGAAATTAGTGAAGTTTCTTAAGTTTGAGAATAACATATTTGATCCTTGTGATGCTGTTTTAAGTTAGTATCTTAGCTCTCAGCTAGAATGAGTATTTGATACCGAGTACTTGATGTATGATTTAAAGTATAGAAAAATGAAAAGTGGGAACAAGAGTTAATGCGCTGTTATTTTTCTCGACAAAAGAAAATTTGATGATAAGATTGGAGATATGGAATATTTTATTAGATTTTGGTACTGATATTTTTGATATAATAATCAAGGTATAGTGAGATGATACGGGAATACGTGAAAGAGAAATAAGGACCGTATTGAATCAGAATTCATAAGTATGTATAAGTGAAAGAAATACTTTGCAGGAAATGTGGTGACATTTAAGTAAAGAATCTTAGTTATTTGGAAGATATTTGTTTACTGAATTTTTAGGTTACAAATATTGGAAAGATAAGTTGATGATATTATGTTGATATGTTTGGGTATATTACGTAAAGAGAATATTCAGGTAATTCTTTGATTATTTTTTTTTTGGAATATTCGATGATAAGAAGAAAGGAAAAATTATTATGATATGATATGTCAGTAAAGATTTGTTGAAATTTTAGAGATATATACGAATATCTGAGGTCACATGATACGATGATAAGTGACATGTTACATGAATACTACAAGATATGATGAAATTTTTACATACGATTGGGAATTGTTTTGATTATTTTGAGAATATTCGATGATAAGAAGTTTAGAGATGACAAATTATTATGGTTTGATATATCAGTAAAGATTTATGGAAACTTGAAGAGATTTTTTTTATGAAATTACAGAAATTAGTAAAGAGACATGATGTTGTTTGGGATTATGTGAGATAATGATAATGGACGTAAGGTTAGTTGAATATAAAGGTACAATAGAAAATTGTAAGGAATGATATGATGATGATAATTGAAGGTGATAATGTATTGAGATTATGAAATAAGTTGATCATCTACGAATAAGTTATGTTGTTTTTGGTTCATAATAATGGAATTCAAAGAATAGTGAACTTTCAGTCACTTACGATTCAGAAGAATTTTTGAGTAGACACATATGTTTATAGAAAAGTCCATGTTCTTGAGAAAACAAAGTGATGCATTTAGTCAAAGTCCAGTGGATTAAATATGGTAGCGATGATGCTACATAAGAGAAGAAGAAGAAGAGATTCTGATTAAGTATTCAGAAATCATAAGATCAAGTAAGTTTAATTTCGAGGACGAAATTATTTTAAGGAGGTAAGATTGTAGCGACTCAGAATTTTTACGCAATTAATAATTATTTTAATATTTAGAAAATTGTGTCGCTACTATTTCACCTATTATTTTGAAGTTAACGCCGCGACGAATTCGTCTAGCCAAGTCAAGAAATATCGAATTTGTTCGATTTTAAATTAAAATCCGAATTTCTAAAATTATGTTATTTTAATTATTTATTCAAAGTATTATTTTCAAAATCATTTTGAATTCCAAATTTATTAAAATATCCCAATGATCCTTATTCAAATTATTTCAAGTCCAAATACGTATTTCAATTTTATTTCAAAATTTATTTATTCTCAAATGTATTTTTCAGTCCAAAATATATCAGTTTTAAATACATTTTCAAATCAAAGTTAGTTCAATTTTAGTTAAGTATCCTAAATTACGCCTATTTAACCTAAATCTAATCACACCCGTCGTTTTATATTTTTCTCCACCTTTACACCTAATATTCTCCAACACCATCATTATCATCAACTACAACTCCAACTCACGTCCAACCTCACAAGTTGCTTTTCTTTCCACATCACATGGCACAACTCACATTTCCCTACCTCTCTTTATCATCATCATCGGCCACCCCCATTTTCAATAACAAAAAAAATAGAATAAATCATTCTCATGATGTTTCCACTCAATTATTTTTCCCTTTTTCCTCCATTATAATCACCACCTACAGCACCTCAACCACAGCTTTTAAACCACCAAGCTACCACCACCGAGCATCACCTCTCAAAATGCAGCCAGCCATCAAACTGACCATTTCAACATCACTCTGTTGCAATATACAAATCATTTTCATCCCCACCTCAATCATCACCATCACCACCAGCAGCTCCATCACTCAATCTCCACCATCACAGTCTGCATCAACACCAAACCACTGCACATCCTCACAACACTGCATCAAACGTTCCACTCTGCACTCATCACCTGAACCGCCCCAACTACCATCACCACCACATCCAGCCACAATTCAGAAATCAAACCCAACCATTTCAGCAGTTCCATACCTTCACCAAATTAAGTACTATCACCGTCTCATCATCAATCCACCACCTAACTGCTAAACCATTCGAGCAACCCCACTGCCTCATCACGATTTCCAACCACCAAGCCACTGAATCATCACAAGCTGCAACCACCAGCCTGCTTTTCCAATTCGCCATCCTCAAATCTGCCATAGCCGAATCTCCAAACCAGTCTCTGATTCATCATCATCATCATCACCAAACAGCAACCTCGTCATTTGTTT
The DNA here is from genome assembly GCA_963555705.1 of Ligustrum vulgare. Lineage (NCBI taxonomy): Eukaryota > Viridiplantae > Streptophyta > Magnoliopsida > Lamiales > Oleaceae > Ligustrum > Ligustrum vulgare. Next base: position 16,523,742 of record OY743186.1, on the reverse strand, counting down.
CGGAAGTCACAGCTTCGATCTCGATTTCCAGCTTTGATTTAACCATCAATCTCGCACCCAAATCGCGACCTTCAAGCCTCGGTCTAGCCACATCTCGCATATAAACCGCACAAAAACCTAGTCTACCACCCCTCTCGCAGTTCGCCGCACCTGCGCCGGAGTATTCGCCGGCAATTCCGTCGGTCAGAAACCATTTCTTTTTCGCCGTTGATTTCTGAAGTTTTAAAGGTTTTCAAATCAGTCCCCAACTTTTAAAGTTATCCATTTCAGTCCCAAAGTTTTAAATGATTTTATTCAGCCTTCATTTTCAAAATATTCATTTTAGTCCCTGAACTTTGAAAATATTCATTTTAGTCCCTCAACTTTCAAAACATCAATTTTAGTCTTCAAATTATAATTTATCATTTTGAACTATATATTCGATAGACTAAAGTGACTTATTGGCTAAGACGAAGCGTACGGAGAATTTAAAGAAATTGAAGTCATTCCCGCTCAACTTTGCACTCGTCGGATTTGAGGTAGACTCGCACTTATTAATTGATTTAAATTATGATTTCATATGAATGTCATGTGACTTGTGAAAGTCAATTTTTAAGAAAAGCAAGTATGTTTTTATGAAAGGTAAATATACCTTATGTTTTTATGAAAAGTAAGTATGTTTTTATGAAAAGAAAATATACTTTATGTTTTTACGAAAAGTAAGTATACCCTATGCTTCACGAAAATGTTTTTTTTGGATCATTGCTATGAAATCAATCTACCAAGATTGTTATGGGTCCCATATGATAAGTTATGATATGTTAAGGGGACCGGAGTTTTAGTAGCGCTACACATAAGAATTCTTGCCACGAAGTTCGGTAACATTCTTGTGTCTCCTATGTTTATGAGGATTTGCCACGAAGTTCGGTAAAATCCCTATGTTTCCATATGTTTATGAGGATTTGCCACCTAAGTTCGGTAAAATTTCTGTCGCATATGTTTATGAGGATCTCGATCCTATCTTATATTATGATGCAATTGATCCCTATGAATTTCAAAAATTATGCTTGGTATACTTACTGCATAAGAATTCTTGCCACCGAAGTTCGATAAAATTCTTATGTTTATGAGGATTTCGATCTTATCCTATGTTATGATGAAAAGGATCCCTATGCTTTCAAAAGAAAATTATGCTTGGCATAATTAAAATGTGTTTTATAAGTATATGGTTTTCAAAGAGCTGTTTTCAAAGAGCTGTTTTCAAGGAGCTGTTTTCAAAGAGATGTTTTCAAAGAGCTATTTTCAAAGAGATGTTTTCAAAGAGATGTTTTCAAAGAGATGTTTTCAAAGAGCTGTTTTCAAAGAGATGTTTTCAAAGAGCTGTTTTCAAAGAGCTGTTTTCAAAGAGATGTTTTCAAAGAGTTGTTTTCAAAGAGATGTTTTCAAAGAGCTGTTTTCAAAGAGCTGTTTTTAAAGAACTATTTTCAAAGAGCTGTTTTCAAAGAGCTGTTTTCAAAGAACTATTTTCAAAGAGCTATTTTCAAAGAGCCTATGATTTGCAAAATATGTCCCGTGCTGTAATGCACAATATGAGTTTTATCAAGAGCAGTTTTATAAAGAAGCTCTATCAATTTCCGTTTTATAAAGAGCCGGGATTTATGTGTTTAATCATCTTATAAATTAAATTAATTTACGACGAGTCTACTGAGTATTTCCCCCATGAAATACTCACCCTACTTTTTAACAGTTTTGCAGATTTCGGAGACGGTGGCGAGCGATGAATGATGGTGGCAATAATCGTTAAACGGTTGAAAGTTTGACGTTAATGATTTCCGTATTTTTCCAAACAATCGAATAATTTAGAGAAGTTCATTTATTTGAGAAATTATGACATTGTCAATTTCTTTACAAAATTAATGGTTCGATTTACTATTTCAAATGGTTTCATAAATGTTTCAATTTTATCGGCCATTACAGTTTATTTAATGTTGCAAAAAATGAATTTCAATTATTTCTTCCGCAAAAATATTATTCGAAAAATTTAGACAGAAAATGACGTAGTGAACCGGGTATACGGAACTCGGGGCGCTACATAAGTGATGATCTATGTTTAATATACATGACTAGAAATGTATTAATAAGCACCAAATGTAATTCACAAGGTTACTGGAATTATTTAGCTAAAATGTTCCTTTGTATATGTTTAAAAAGGAAATTGGAGAGTAAATGATATTGGACTTGATAACTAAATTTGTTTTAAGTTTGACATATGTTCTATATCTAACATATATGAGAAAGAAGTATGTTAAGATGATATTAACATGAGTTGTTGAAATTGTGTACTTAAGCATATCACTTTTGTGCTATGGTTATGTAAAGAATTTCTATGCTACGATAGTATGATGTCGATGTCTTAAATAAAGATCATGTGCAAATTGTTATGTCATGCTTGAATAAATAATTATGTGCAAATTTTTATGCCATAAATGAAGGAATGAATATGAGCATGACCTTTCATGTAAGTTTTGCATGAATAGTGATGTTTATGTGCAAATTGTTATGCCATATATGAAGAAGTAATTATGTGCATGACTTTACAAGTAAGATTTGCATGACCTTGCAAGTAAGATTTGCATGATTGTTGAAGTTTATGTGCAAATTGTTATGCCATATACGCATGACCTTGCAAGTAAGATTTGTATGATTATTGATGTTTTATGTGCAAATTGTTGTGCCATATATGAAGAAGTAATTATGTGCATGACCTTTCAAGAAAGAGAAATATAATGTTTTCAAGAAATAATCATGAACAGTAAAGAAGTCCCTATTTTGGCTGTACACCTAGGGAGCAAGTCCCTACTGAGGTCATGGGCTATTAGAGGCCCTAGGGAGAAAGCCTCTGCATATTAATGTCCCAGGTTATGAAATGACCTTATGGGAGTGAGTTCCACGCGAATCGTCAACTCGCGAATCTAACATTCATTAATTTGCTAGGCTTTGCAAGAGCCTTTAGGAGTGAGTCCCGTACGAATTGACAACTCATGAATCTTGCTATTTAGAGCGAAGAGCTCTAAAGAGGAAAATTCAAGTAGGCGTACTCGTGAGTGTGTAAGAAACTCTTGTGACCTTGTGCTTCAGATAAGTACTATGATGCGCATGGTGTACCACTATAATATGGGAAGGGCCCTTAAAGAGAAAAGAGAAGAGATCTTTTGAAAAGAAAAATATTGTATTTACCATACATGTAACTTTTCAAAGAAAGAGAAAAGAGGAGATCTTTTGAAGGTTGTACCTTTCATGAACATTACTTTTCAAAGAAGAAAGAAAGAAGAGAAGGGAAAGAAAAGTTTGAAAAGAGATGAAAAATCATACCATTTATGCATATCATATCATAGCACGCATTACATTTCCATTTACATATTTTGATGATGATGCTATTAATTTGTTATGTGAGATTTGGTTCTCATTTGTATGAAGATATGAATTGAATTATCAAATGTAGTTAACAATAAATGATGAATTTTTCATAATGATTTCTATTGTTACTTGACAATTTTGATATAATGATGGGCATGAAGTCAAATGTTTTATATATGCTTTGAAGCCTATATACAAGATTAATATTGTGTTGGTATGACATATATGGAATTAAATGTAGTGAATGACACATGAGTTGATTATCAAATGATGTGTTAAGGTGATTATGATTTCATTCACATATATGAGAGATAATGTCAATGTTAGGACGTAACTAAATTTTGACAAGAGAATATTAAATATGTTAGATACTTATATAACTTTATACACTTTATGTTGAAGTTAACCTTTTTATTACACGCATCAAGTTTTATTCAACGGACCATGTGGTTCACAGTTGTTTCATATCTTTTTTTATAGGAAATGGAGCATTAATTTTTGTAGTGTGGATCCTCAATGGAGAATGCTGGCCAAGAATGAAGAGCACTTATTTTGAAATGAAATTGTTATTCTTTTAGGAGTTAAAGTTAAATATTATCTGGGGCTCGATTTTGAGATGTATAAGTAGATTTTTATTAAATGAAATTGGCCTTATATTTTAAAGTTCCGCTTAATGTTTAGAGATTATTCTTATGAAGTGTTGAAATTGTTTTTAACTATGTTGTTATTAAAATGTCAAAGTGAAGTAAGGATGATGATCCTAAATAGGTTATCAGGGATAACTTACCGTTTACAACAATTAATTTGGCTTTAAACAAGTTTCGAAAGTGTTTTTAGCAAACGTAGCAAAACTGCCCTGATTGAATTTGGATAAAAAATGAATAACATAAACACATTAGATTTTTTGTGGGATTTTCAAATGGATCAAAACTAAAGAAACTATGAAGGTACTAAGAACAAGAAACTAAGAAAAAAAATCAGGAACTGAATTTAGATCCAACCTCTGATACCACCTAATGAGATTCCTTTTGGGAAATGAGACAAAGAATGCAGAATAAACAAAAAACCATAGGAAAGATTCCAAAAAATAACAAGAACCGAGAATAACATTAATGGAAAAATAAATGATAGATTAGATGACCCAACAATCACGACACAATAAATCGACGATGCGGAATGAAGAACCAAAGTTGTCGAATGCCATCGCATGGTTCAACCCCTCATATTTAGTGATGGCAACGAGATGTGTATGGATCGGGGACCTCATTCTCATCCCCATCCCCATTACATGCGGGGCGGGGGTTAAATCAACCTTTTAAAAAAATTAAAAAAAAAAAAAAAAAACCTTATTATCTCATGCCTTTAAGTTAGTAATTTAGGTTGAAATCATCCAACTTGGTTTAAAAGAATATGTAATTTTTCAAATTGTATTGAATTTTTAAATTTTACTATTTTTTAATTTTTAAATTATAAATGGGGCGCGTATGGGTCAGGGACCTCATTCCCATCCCCGTCCCCATCCCCATAACGATGATAAAATCATTAGCATCCATGCCCCATTAGGGATAGGTCCTCGTGGGGATCGAGTCTCACAGGGGAAATTACCAACTCTACTCACATTTAGGGTTCAAAATACGATATTATAATAAAACTCGCAAAAAATTCTAAATCAGTTCAATGGCACGATCGCATGGTTTACTTCAAAAACCCTTGGGTCACTTTTTGATGTCTTCGTACGATCACTTCCCTATTTGCCTTGCAGGATCATGTGGCGGCTCTGATTGCATCAACCTTCGATCCTTTGAATCGATTGGGTCCGATTTAAATCTCGATTCGGGCCCAATACGAAACTTGCACATTTTCTCATGTAGATCATCATTGCATTACCCGTAGCTTGACTTCTCCTCATCATTTGGTGACGACTATTCTACTTCAATTTATATTAAGATTAAGATTAAGATATAGATGCTAATATAAAAATCCCTGTGAATCTGCCACATTACTGACCAGCCTCTAATTCATGGCCTATCATTATTGGCAATATTCATGGAAAAAGATAATTGATATGTGTATTTTATACACTTATTTATATGTCAAAATTAGAATATTATATTATTTTTGGAGTAAATTCTACTTAATTTTTTGTTAATTGCTTTTATTTAAAAAAAAAAAAAAACATCCTAAAGGATGAAGAATGAAGTTTTGGAAGTGAATTAAAGGCAATTGGATGATAATTGAGGTTAAATTGCACACTTGGGAGCTATAGAAGTCAATCGGGGAACATGCATGGTGCTAAAGTGAAGAAATCAAGATTTGGAGAACCTAATTGAAGAAGTTGAGAGTTGAAACGAGCTAATTAGGAAGATTCAGAAGTTAGGGGACTAAAATGCTCAAATTGAAAGATGAAGACTTGAGGTGCAAATAAAAGAGGAGGACCAACTTAAACGGACGAGAAAAGATGAAGATAGCACTGAACCATACAACCGCGCTATCGTGATATATTACACTACATGATCACGCCTTTATGTGATTTTATAACCCAAGGCTAAAACACTTGTCCCCTCGATAGCGAGCAATTACTCCATGCGATCACGTGCGTCTCCGACTAGGCCACGAGTTGAGCTTTTTGCACGATTTTCATCAGGTTTTCCTCCTTCTTTTACTAGGTTTTTCCAAAACTTTTATATAAAACATATGATGCATGAATTCTAGACCTTTGCCTCACTTAAGAACATCATAAAATTGAGATTTCAATAACAAATTATTGGGAGATTGAAGCAGAGCAAAAGACGAGACTTGAAATTTACATGAAGAATTAATCTTGGTGCATGCTTTCCTTTCTTCTATGTTATTTTCAATGAACACCTATTTTAATTGTTTTTATTATTAAATTATGATGTGTAAATAAACTCTCATGTTGGGATGAAAGATGTAGCATAGCTTTATTATTTTAAATTCCAAATTCCATTGTTTTAATGATTCGTTGCATGTATTGATTTTATTTTGAGTTTAATGCATGAGTTAATTGACCACTAAATCATGATTTCATGGTTTGTTTTCATAATCCGAGATGTGAGCTAACAAACAAGACATAGAAATAAAATCCGGCAATTGGACAAGAGATAGAGTTATATTTTTGTTATTATCGCAATCTTGTGTGAATTCTTGTGTTCTATTCATCTAGATAAGGAATAATTCAAACCCTTTGTAGAGATACACAGTTGACTTATTTAGGTAGAATTGATTTAAACTCGAGAGAGAAATTTCAATATACATGAGTGAATTCGACTGAATGCATATTTAGGAAATAAAACTAGAATTAGATTTAATTTAATTGGCTGGGTGAAAACGGGAATTCCAACTACTTTACAATCGTTTTTAAGAACAAAACAATCTCTTCATTCATTTATTTACTTTATTCTCTTAGTTTACTTTAAATTACAAGAATCACTCGTTCTTCAAATAGAGTTAGAACTAAAACATTTCGGTAATTAATAGCAATTTTCGTGGGAACGACAATTCGGACTCTTAGATCCACTTTTTACTTTTCATTATCTGTACACTTGTGAGTATATTTTGCGTTGAAAAATAAGGTGAACAATAATGTGTGAAGTAAGCTTGTCGTTTTGTACTAGAATGCACATTGCAGGCATGTAGGCCTTCGGTTGTTTAGTATTTTAAGGCAATTAGGCATATATCTAGAAGATTGCACTTGGGTTGTCATCATGCGAAGAATGTGTTTGCTTATGGTACTGTCCCTTGGTTTTAGCGAGGATTTTTATAGGAGTAGATAAAATAAAGCCCAAGATTAACATTGGTAGTGTTCACATTTCTTCCATAATGCAATGTCCAAGTGTGATGCCTCTTCAGTAGTCAAGTTGCAGAGCGCCATCAAGTCCTCCAAGCCTGTCGATGTCCACTGAACTTAATGATTATCACTTCTTCTTGCTATAATTTACATTGAAAGAAAACAAAAACTAATGAGATTTCATGGCACATAATGATCCTACAAGTCATTTATCTCCATATTTACAAAAGAAACCATTTCAATTTCCATGAATTACAAATGGGTAATGTTTGTAGCATTGTTTCAATTTGTTGGGAAAAAAAAATGTCAAATTTTCACCCGAATTTCTAATATCACTTGTTGGGAAAAATAATCCAATCTCCAACCATAAGAAGTAGTGGAACATAAACCAAAATAATAGGAAAAAGAGAAAAACAAGAATTAACGGAGCTCAATCGATGATCACGGTTGAAGAACATTTTTATTGATAAAAGAATTAAAAAAAAAATCACTCAATATTTTCTCTCACCTCATGTACGCAATACCTCCAATTGTACTACTTTCTTCTAATTTAACACAACACGGATTTCTCTCTACACCATACGATACTCTTTGAACTTTAAAGCTAACTTTCACATAATAATTTGTGTGGAAAAGAACTAAATTTTGAAAATTTCTCTTATTATTTGAAAACTGCTGCGGAAACTAAATCAAATGAATTCTAGACCAATTCATAAAAACTTAAAATTCTCAATTTTCCATGAAAAGTAACACCAAATAAATAAATTGAAAATATTCATAAATTGTGTCTTCCATAGTAAATTCATTTATTACATATGCCACCACTGTCCTTCATTCACCATCTCCAAAATCTGTAAAAGCTGTTAAGCTAATGGAATGAGTATTCATTCCCAAAAATTAATTTACAGAATAATTGAACACATACTTATACAATCATACAGTGACATCATCATCATATAATAGGCTCTTTAAAAATCATAGGGTATGGATAATCTCTTCTCATGCATTAAAGCATGTAAGTTATGCATAACAACATTATTTCTCATTTTATCTCTTAAGAGATATTCTCGTCTCGTCTCATGCATCAAATCATAAAGATCACGTAAATTCACATAATACATGGAATTATAATTTAAACTAATTAGTGGGGACGAGTCTACCTCAAATTCACGATTTGAAAATAGAGTGGGAAAATACACGCCAATCTTCTAAATCACCGTATGTTTCGTCGAGCCAAAAGAAAAATTAAATTAATTTAGTACTTCGAAAAATGGAGTAAGATGATGAAATAAAGTTTAGGGACTAAATTAGAATATTAAAGAAATAGTATTTCAAAACTTAAGGGTTGACTAGTATTTTCAAAACTTAAGGGTTGACTAGGAACATTTTAAAACTCAATGGGGGCTGATTGAAAATTTTAAAATGTGCAAGGGCTGAATAATACTTTTAAAATGAGAGACTGAAGTTTAATACTTTTTGAAAACTGAAATAAACATTTTGTAAAGGATGGGGATCAAAAGGTAAATTTTAAAACTAAAAATATCAAATATATCACTCCCATTTCTCTTTCTCCAAACTCGTTAGAGAGGGAGAGGAGTGACAGGAAGGGGCGAAGCCTCCGATTCCAATCGTTGTCGACGCTGACACGAGACGACAGTGAGAGTGGGAGTGTGGTAGGGTGAAGGCTTGGGTGATTTTGGGAGATTGTGCGAAGAACATAGGCAAATAAGGCTCGATCTTAATGATTTCCCGGCGATACTCCCGTCAAAATGGGTCGGTGATTAAGGTGAGTCAGTAGATTGGTTTATTCTTAGTTTTTGGGTTTTTACATGAACTAAATCTTCAAAGTATCGATGTATAGAAATTTATGTTCTATCATCCATACATAAATTTTAATCGGTGGTTTGAGTAAGATTTGAGAGGGGATGCATACCTAGAAATTTCTGCTCGGCTGTGTAAGTTTGGATCTGCGTGGGGGAAGAGAAAGGGGATGTATATACTATTGACTGTGTATCAGTGTTGGTAAATTGTGGCATATTTGGTTTAGGCAATATTGTGGGCATTTGCAAGGGGATTAAGGTTGATTGAGGAGAAATGGATGAAGAAGCTAGCAATGGAAATCTGCAAAACTGGGGGAAGATGTGTGATAGAGAATGGGGGAAACTTTAAGGATTTTGGAATTGATTCAGCCGATTATGGAAAATGAATAAACATGGGGATGGAGGGAGGCTGTTAACGAAATTTGGGCTCTAAATTGCGGTTTAGAAGAATTTAAATTTGATTTAATCATGCTGGGTAAAGAACGTGAATTGAGGGGAAAATATTGGGAAAATAGAATTTGTGAGAAAGGTAAAAATCGTGAAGTGAGGGCGCTATAAATAAGTTGGGCTTCTAGGTTGGGTCAGTGAGAAATTGATTGGGCCAGAAATAATTAAAGTTTGGGCTTAAAAGTTTGGATTTAAATGGTTCTTTTGTATGATACCATCCTTTGAAACTAGTTTTTGATATTTGACACCTCATAAAATATATCCTCAAAAATCTCATTTTGAAATAAAACAATTATCTAATTACCATCTTCAATTATCACCGGAAAATAGGGGAGAGAACAACCTATTTGTTAATGGTAATTATATTACCACCACAAAATTTATTTACTACACCACATTATAATCACACCACAATTAAAATATATTTTCAATAAATACACCACAACAAATTTACAATAATACTCCTAATCCTATAAAAACTTAAAAATAAAATAAAATATTATTGTGTTGTACTCATCATCCCAAATTTCTAATATTTCTCCCATTTTTCCTCATCATTGCCACCCATTGTTTCCTTAATTACAATTAATTAGGTTCAAATTTTCATGTTACACATGTTTTAATTGATGTTTGATGGATAATTGAAACAATAAGATATTCAATTTCATATAAACATAGTAGGTAGTTGACTTCTAAATACTTGATACACATTTAAAAAAAATACTAGATGCAATTGGAATCACTATTTTTTTTAATACTAGATGCAACTGAAAACACGATAGGTGGAATGCAGTATGAACACGCAAAAATATGTAATTGAAAAATCATAGAATTGGAAAATCGTATATAAAATTTAATTGAAAATCAAATGTAATTAAATAACCAAAATCCTGGGTGACATCAAAATATAGGGAATCTTGAACAATAAAAATCTTTCACTAATCTAAAATCCTAAATTTTAATTTATGTTAATGTTTGCGTGATGTTATTATTTGAAAACTCATATGAAATTATTGTATTAACATCTATTCTAATTAACTTGGTATTGAAAAACAAAAATATAAAATAACAAGAAGAACAAGATGATTTAGAAAAATAAATATAGAGAAGATAAGAGAATATTTGAAAGATGTGATGTATATAAAAATTATTTTTAGTGAGATAATATTAAAAGAATATGTATGTAATTTTATTTATGTCTATTTTTATAAATAAAGAAAATACTTTAAATTGTGGTGTAAAAAATAAATTTTGTGGTAGCAATATAGTCACCATAAATATAAAGAAGAAAAGAAAATAAATTTATTTGAAAGATTGTGGTGTATTTAAAAATAGTGAGAGAAAAATAAAAGGATATTTTTGAAATTTCTTTTATGTCTATTTTAGTCAATAAAAAAATTATTTAAAAATGTGGTGTAAGAATTAAGTTTTGTGGTGGCAATATAGCCACCCATTTGTTAATTGTAAGTTACACATCCAAAAAAATCATAACTGGAATTAATTTAAAAAAAAAAAAAATCAAACATTTGGATATTGATGATTGAAGCCCATTTCCCCTCTATGAGTCTACCTCCCTTGAAACCTCACCATCGTATCAACTGACGCAGAAGGTCTCCTCCAAATCGTCACATGTTGACTTGGTGAGGCATTTAAATCCTTGGATAAGAGTGCTGAAGGTTAATGATTCTCCATGAACAAAGTTGTGACAAGAGTATCTTTCATATGGGACGAAGTATTCTGGAGACTTTACTTAGTATCGCAAGGAAGCAAATAAAAATTGATATTGGTGAATATGCAGCAAAGAATTTGACAGAGTTATCAAGTGAAACTGGTTAGAAATATGTACTCCTTACTAATGTGTATGCAGGGGCAACAAGTCAGTGGGGAAAGGAAAGAACCAGAGTATAGTTCAATTGAGCACAAGGTGTGCTTCTTGAATATTGAATTCATGGTAGGAGACAAATCACATCCTCAATCTGAGTTGGTATATTCTAAGTTGATAGTGATGAAGGATAAGTTGAGGCTCGTCAGACATGTTCCTGATGCAAAGAATTGTCATTTGTTGAAGTGGAGAAACTGAGAAAGAGAAACAAGCTGATCTGTAAAACCATAGCAACAGATTGACAATCACATTCGACCTTATAACCCTTTATCTAAAAAGTCAAATTCTCATAGTGAAGAACCTTTTAGAGTTTTTAATGATTGCCATTTGGTGATAAAGTTTCACTCCGAGATCTCAGTACGTGAAGTTATTGTGAGACTAGCAGTTTTCATCATTTAAGGGTGATGTTCATGCAACAACTATTGGTGATTAAGAAGTATGTTGTCTGGAATTACGGTCTTGCTTCAGTTCTTTCAATTGAGAATATCATGATTGTGTTCGAGTAATACCCCCAATTATGGGAGAGAGTCTATTTGTTGTAAACATAATCTTCACATCACATGGCAGATGTAAGATAAACCCGGAAAGAACTATTTTGGGGACGCCTACAGAATCATCATTGCTAAGAGTATGGATTGCTTTCGATGAAGACTGGTGGTTCATCAAAGTCCTCGCCTGCTTTTAATTAAATAATATGAACGTGTTGAAGTCATGAAACTTTTGTCGTATTGGGAAATATGATGAAATTTGTAACACAATGATGGTAATGTTTGAAAGTTGGACCATTGGTATTTGCTATCTTGAAAATGTTGTGGTTTCTTGATTTCTGCTCGCTTGAGTTCAAAGTGAATTGCATTTCACATAACATTTGTTTGTCAATTCTTTTTATTAGTATATGGGAGTTGGAAATCTTCATTAGCATTCCACATCTCAATCTGTTAATAGTCATAGAAAATGTTTTGCTCAAATGGGTGCTGCATTATGGTCTTCTTGTTGTTGGTGCTGGTGGACCTCATTACCCTAAGTCATGTAAGAATTCTTCAGATAGATGAATAATGTATCAGTCATGGGTATCACTCAAAATGCCAAAACCAGTTAAAAAATATATATTTTATTTTAGTTCAAAACAAGCTACTTACAATAAAATAGTGATTGCTAATCTACCAAGATACCACACCAAAGAAGCAATAATTTTTTTTGCATATATAATTTCGTGAAGAACAGTAAGGAATATTTAAGTTTCAGAAAGCTCCAATTGTAACGACCCAAATTTTAATAAAATTTGAACCGTTACCAAAACTTCATTCAAAATAAACACACACACATATATATATTTCCTAGGGGGTTTTAGTCAACTAAAAATCTCATTCGACTAAAATAATTAAGAACGTCAAATAATTGACATCGCTATCTTTTAAAATATTTAATATATAATTAAATCGACCAATTTCATGTCAAAACCCTATTAACGTAATTGTCAAATACAAAGACAATATAATGTGTATACATAAAAGGGCCAAAACTTGTGTATCATCTTCAACTATTTAATGAATATTCTTGTCAGAACTTAGAGCATAACAAGGGCAGGGATTTAAGTAACGTCAAAACAACGAATGCGTAATATCAACTGAACGAAGGACAAAATACGTTCATTTAACAGTGTAGAAATAAATCTTAAATCCAAAATCAGAAACGGAACAAAAAAAATATCCATAAATTAATACTATGAACTACTATTGGAAATAAAATTATTCAATAAAAAAATTATGCTGGATTTAATTATTGAAATCCATAGATCTTGACATCAAGACAACGCCGCATCAACCGCCAATCCACGAACCATTCTAATCTGTAATATAGTAGGGGTGAGTATATAGAATACTCAGTAGGACACGAAAATCATGGTGCTATCCCGAATAAAATATCAAACACATGTGCCAAGAATATCATACCGTCATCATATCTTTAGAAAACCTGTAAGAGCTCAATCATATCATATCTTTGGTACCGAATGACCATAAACATTGTATCATATCATATCATTAACTTTAATAAGCATCATAAATTAACAACATGGAAAAATAATTTAAAAGGGATAAAATCAACTGCACCTCGTTATCCTACCTTAAGCCTTTAAAAGAAACTTTGAAAGAAAATATGATTCGTATTCAGCACGTTCCAATTCTTTTTCTTAAATTTCTATGCAAAATCGTATACTTGATCTGGGTCAGAAGTTCGTAAAATCCATGAACCATTCTAATCTGTAATATAGTAGGGGTGAGTATACAGAATACTCAGTAGGACACGAAAATCATGGTGTTATCCCGAATAAAATATCAAACACATGTGCCAAGAATACCATACCATTATCGTATCTTTAGAAAACCGTTAAGAGCTCAATCATATCATATCTTTGGTATCGGATGGTCATAAACATTGTATCATATCATATCATTAACTTTCATAAGCATGATAAATTAACAACATGAAAAAATAATTTAAACGGGATAAAATCAACTATACCTCATTATTCTACCTTAAGCCTTTGCAAGAAACTTTGAAAGAAAGTATGATTCGTATTCAGTACGTTCCAATTCTTTTTCTTAAATTTCTATGCAAAATCGTATACTTGATCTGGGTCACAAGTTCGTAAATAAAAAAAAAAAAAAATCTTTTCTGTGAATAAAATTGTTTTGACCGAGATAATGAGTTGTGGGATATTAATTAGTGCCAATCACGGTTACATAACCGAGTTTAGTGGAGATAGAGGTATGTGTGAATTGAAATTCCAATTCACGTTAATATCCTAAATAAAAACAAACTCTATCTCTTAAGTATACAGGTGGAAGGTGATGGATTACCATCAATCCAATAATAAAGGTAATAAATAACATTTAATCATAACTTCTTTAAACTTCAATAAATTAGGCTTCATTAATCCGAATCTACTTTTTCTCGAGCCTAATATACATAATTAATTACAAGCTATTCGACGAGCCCAATATTGATATATTTATCTATATCCCATAAAAACTTATAAATATTGTAAATCAAAGGAAATTTAATATATTTACTACTTTAGTCCCTAACTTTCAAGGCTTGTATAATATAGCATATAAAGAAAATAAACTTTTCTTTATGAAAATATTTAGGTACTTTACAATCTCCCCTACTTAGAATATTTTCGTCCTCGAAAATTACCTTGTCTAAACAAAGAGTTCCGGATGTTGGGATTTAAGCTCATCTTCCTTCTCCCAAGTAGCTTCCTCGACTCCATGATTACTCCATTGAACCTTGACCAATGGAATCTCCCTGTTCCTCAAAATGTGCACCTTTCTATCCAAGATCAAAATCGAAGCTTCTTCATATGACAAGTCCTTTTGTACATTCAACGTCTGGTAACTCACCACATGATTAGGATCATGAACATATTTTCTGAGCATCGAAACATGGAATACGTTATGGACAGCAGCTAATTCAAGCGGTAAGGCAAGTTGATAAGCCAAACTACCAATCCTTTCAAGAATTTCGAAAGGACCAATGAACCGCGGTCTCAACTTTCCTTTCTGTCCAAATCTCAATACACCTTTCATTGGTGCAACTTTCAGAAAGACTTTGTCCCCCACTTGAAACTCCTTTCTTCTACCATCTGCGTAACTCTTTTGTCGATCTTGTGCTGTCTTTATTCTTGCTCTAATTTTATCAACTGCCTCTACTGTTCGTTCAATAATTTCTGGACCCAAAACTCTTTTCTCTCCAACCTCATCCCAATGGATAGGAGATCTGCACTTTCTACCATAAAGAGCTTCATATGGGGCCATACCTATAGTGGCCTGAAAGCTATTATTGTAAGCGAACTCTACTAACGGTAGATATGTCTCCCAACTACCACCAAGATCCAAGACGCATGCCCTCAGCATGTCTTCTAAAATCTGAATGGTTCTTTCTGACTGTCCATCCGTCTGAGGATGATAAGCAGTGTTAAACTTCAATTTCGTTCCCATAGCTCCTTGCAAACTCTTCCAAAATTTTGATGTGAATCTAGGATCCCTATCAAAAATAATGGTAACTGGAACTCCATGTGATCTGACAATCTCTCTAATGTACAACTGTGCGAGCTGCTGATATGATCCGGACCAGGCGTCGAAGGGCGAAGTCGAGCCATCGGCAATATGACAGTGATCTACGTGCAAAACGGAGCAAGTTTCATGTTGGGGTCGAGCCGAGAAGAGGGACGGATCAAGCCAAATCAAGGGGTCAAAATTATTTGGGCAGAAAGGTCATTACGACCGTAATGAAGATCCTTCACTACCGTAACTCTTATAATCACGGCCGTAATCAACTATCGAGGGAAAGGGCAGAATTTCAGCAGAACCAGGCTTACGGTTGTAAGTCTGAAAGTTACGATCGTAAATATTGAAGCAGTTTTGGACCCGAGAGGCCTTTACGGCCGTAACGTTATTCTTCACGGTCGTAAATGAGGAGCGGGCCAGATTTTTCGGGATTTTTAATTATTTTGTTTCCTTTATGATTTTAAGTTATTTTCCTATTTTAGAATTTTAGTCTAATTAGAATTCTAGTTTGAGTAAATTACCGGCTAGGTTATTTTGCTTATTTATATTCCTTTCCATTCATTGTAAAAAAACAGTTAAATTTGAGTTTTGAGATTAATAAAGTTGAGAGAGTTTTCTCCAATTGAAAGGTTGAGGAGTCCCTTTGGTGTTCTTCGAGTATTTTTGATAGTCAAATGATTTAACTCTCGGTAGTCAATGCATATCCTCATAGTCCCATCTTTCTTCTTTACAAAAAGTACTAGAGCGCCCCAAGGTGATACACTTGGTCGAATGAAACCCTTTTCCAACAATTCCTCCAATTGTAATTTTAATTCTTGAAGCTCTTTAGGTGCCATTCTATATGGGGACTTAAAAACTGGTGCCGCTCCGGGGATCAAGTCAATAGTAAATTCCACCTGTCTATCTTGTGGAATGCCAGGTAGATCTTTCGAAAATACATCTGAGTAGTCCCGCACAATGTTAATATCATGAACATTCATTTTTGAATGTTTAGACCCAATGACATTAACAAGAAATCCTTGACATGACTCCTTCCTTAACATTTTCTCTGCTTGTAAAGCCGATACAAGGCGAGGTAGAGACTACTTTGTTCCAAATAAACGAAATTCTTCCCCTCCAGGCCGCTGAAATAATACTTCTTTCTCACGATATCAGATGATTGCATGATTTTGTCCCAACTAGTCCATGCCTAATATAACATCAAACTCCTTCATATCCAAAAGATATAAATCAGCCTCTAGTATTTTCCCGTCAATCTCTATTTTCAAAGCTTTAGTCATCTGATTTGTGCAAAGGGTTATTCCTGATGGGATGCTAACCTCTAATTCAATACCCATTTCCGCACAAGTAAAGTTAGACCTAGCGACAAATGATGCAGATATAAAAGAATTTGTAGCCCAATAGTCAAAAAGTACATAAGCAGGTACATCAGATAATAATAATAATAATATGCTTGAGTTCATAACTATAGAATTAGACTTGGGGAAACTAACGCAAATTTAAAGAAGTAAAATATTTACTCAATTAAAATACCTGCTATTACGTTCGGATCCTGTTCTGCCTCATGCTGATTCAGTGCAAAAACTCAGGCCTTTCCTTTCGTGTTATTATCCTGATCGCCATCCCTCTTCTTTGGAGGCTCTGTACAGTTATATGCAATGTGTCCCGATTTACCACACCGAAAAAAACGTTTTTCCCAAGTAAACATTCACCCTTGTGGAGTTTATCACAGTTAGGACAGGGTGTAATATTCCCACTTTTCCCACTAGTATGAACTCCTATGTTGGGTCTTTTATTTTTCCAATTACGTTTGTCCTTGCCATGGTTGTTCCACTTTCTTTTTCCTCCCGATTCCTTGCTCTGTTGGGTATACTGTTCAAATGTAGTCCTCTGATATGAAATAGCATGAGCCCTTTCCAACATTTCACGATATGAAGTGATACGATGGGACATAATGATCATGCCAATCTCCGGGTGTAATCCATTTCCAAACCTCCTGATCTTCTTAACTTTTGTGTCCACTAGATGCAGAGCATACCTTGAAAGCTGCTCAAACCGACTCTCGTAATCAGCAAGTGACATGTTTCCCTATCTGAGCTGTAAAAATTCTGATTCTTTGAAGTCTCTCAGAGCCTATGGAAAATATTTAGACATCACATCATCCTTAAGCTGCTCCCAAGTCAAGTTATGTTGTTCCTCCTCAGTCCTAGTACGTGAGACAGATTCCCACCAGTGACTGGCTGCTCCAACAAACATGAATTCTGCGCATAGTACCTTCTGTGCATCTATACAGGCAATGTGTCGAAATATGCGCTCCAGGCTCCTTATCCACTCCTCAACAACCAATGGATCGGAACCACCGTCAAAAGTAGGAGGCTTGTACCTTCGAAATTGCTCAACCACTAATACAACTCCGGGAACAATCAGAGGTGCATTCTGTTGGGGCGGTGCATTTTGTGGTGGTGGTGGTTGTTGATTCTGCCTACTCAACTCTTGTACTGCTCGCAATAAATCACGCATCAAATTTGTGTGGGTAGGGGGAACCATTTCCTAGAATTTAATATCAAGTAACTCGTCATATTGAAACCTAATATGTTATGCTTACATTCTTATAATTATGTCACATCCTATTTTATGCTCGCCTATACACATATTTAAAATCATGAAAACACATGCTTCATTTATTTTATGGTCGTTGAGTGCCAATGATCATTTATTTACTTACCCTTCTATTCTTTAAAAATACGTAATGCACATATATATTACATCACATATTAAATATCATTCAATTAGAAGAATAAAATTACATTTCTAATTCACACTTAAGTTTCACATATAATCAATTAAAATTTAATTAAAACTCATACCATACAATATTCACTTATTTAAAGTAAACAAAAAGAAATTTAATGCATAAACAATTAAAATCAAATTGGGAATAAATTTTTTTTTTAAAAAAAATCACTGTTCACGACGTGAACAGTGACCCAAACTGTTCACATGAATAGTAACGTTACAGTTTTTTTTTTAAAACCACTTAATAAATATACATAAGTCTAAAGAATCATTAAACCCCTGGCTCTAATATCAAACTATAACGATCCAAATTCTAATAAAATTTGAACCGTTACCAAAACTTCATTGAAATATATATATATATATATATATATATATATATATATATATATATATATATTTCCTAGGGAGGTTTTAGTCAACTATATATATATTTCCTAGGGAGGTTTTAGTCAACTAAAAATCTCATTCGACTAAAATAATTTAGAACATCAACTAATTGACATCGCTATCTTTTAAAATATTTAATATATAATTAAATCGACCAATTTCATGTCAAAACTCTATTAACGTAATTGTCAAATACAAAGACAATATAATGTGTATATATACATAAAAGGGCCAAAACTTGTGTATCATCTTCAACTATTTAATGAATATTCTTGTCAGTACTTAGAGCATAACAAGGGCAGGGTTTTAAGTAACGTCAAAACAATGAATGCATAATATCAACTGAACGAAGGCCAAAAAACGTTCATTTAACAGTGTAGAAATAAATCTTATATCCAAAATCAGAAACGGAACAGAAAAAATATCCATAAATTAATACTATGAACTACTATTGGAAATAAAATTATTCAATAAAAATATTACGCTGGATTTAATTATTGAAATCCATAGATCTTGACATCAAGACAGCACCGCATCAACCGCCAATCCACGACACGTTCTAATCTGTAATATAGTAGGGGTGAGTATATAGAATACTCAGTAGAACACGAAAATCATGATGTTATCCCGAATAAAATATCAAACACATGTGCCAAGAATATCATACCGTCATCATATCTTTAGAAAATCGGTAAGAGCTCAATCATATCATATCTTTGGTACCGGATGACCATAAACATTGTATCATATCATATCATTAACTTTCATAAGCATGATAAATTAACAACATGGAAAATTAATTTAAACGGGATAAAATCAACTGCACATCGTTATCCTACCTTAAGCCTTTGAAAGAAAATATGATTCGTACTCAGCACGTTCCAATTCTTTTTCTTAAATTTCTGTGCAAAATCGTATACTTGATCTAGGTCAGAAGTTCTTAAAAAAAAAAAGAACCTCTTCTGTGACTAAAATTGTTTTGGCCGAGATCATGAGTTGTGGGATATTAATTAGTGCCAATCACGGTTACATAACCGAGTTTAGTGGAGATAGTGGTATGTGTGAATTGAAATTCCATTTCACGTTAATATCCTAAATAAAAACAAACTATATCTCTTAAGTATACACGTGGAAGGTGATAGATTACCATCAATCCAATAATAAAGGTAATAAATAACATTTAATCACAACTTCTTTAAACTTCAATAAATTAGGCTTCATTAATCCGAATAAGCTTTTTCTCGAGCCCAACGAGCCCAATATTAATATATTTATCTATACCCCATAAAAACTTATATATATATATATTGTAAATCAAAAGAAATTTAATATGTTTACTACTTTAGTCCCTAACTTTCAAGGCTTGTATAATATAGCATATAAAGAAAATAAGGTGACATTCTGTTTGTATTTTATTTTGTATTTTCATTTTCGAAAATATTTTATGTTTTGTGTTTTCATTTTTGTTTTCAAATTTGCTGAAAACGCGTTTGATTTGTCATTTCTGAAAACTGTTTTTGAAAATAAAAAGCTGGAAAACACGTTCTGTTTGAAATTTTGCAGAACACTATTTAAACTATTTTTAATTAATTTGCTTAAAGAATACTACTAACTCCAAGTCAAATTTCCTTTCATAATACACTAAAAATATGGTTACATGCAAAACACTAATGTGAGCATTAAGAGTCTATATTAACACAGCTTGATCAGGTTCGGGACTTGAGAAAGCTCTACTTCTATTAAAATCCAGAAAATGCAAGTTCTTTCAAAACCACCAGAGTCCATTTATCATTACATTTTTTGAAATATAACAACAAGAATTCTCATTTAATTTTTTTTTGTAATGTTGATATTGAATTGAATAAAACTATTTAAACTAAGTTCCAAGTTAGGATAATTCTCAAAAAAAAAAAAAAAAAAAAAAAAAAAAATTATTTAGGCTTAGTTCCAAGTTAGGATAATTATAAAAAAAAAATAAAAAAAAATAAAAACTTTATATTAAGCTTAGTTCTAAGTTTAGATAATTCTATAAAAAAATTATAAAAAAATAAAAATTTCCCAAAAAGCGTTTTCCGCGTTTTGGACATTTTTTGTCTAAATACACACAAAACGCCCAAAACGATGTTTCGGACGTTTTCCGTTTTGTGTACAAATTTTTTTTTTTTTGTTTTCCAAAATGCGTTTTCGAAAATGGTAAAGAGAACGCGTTTTTAGCGTTTTCGAAAATAAAAACAGAAAACGACCTCAAAACAGTAAAGAGAACAGGGACTAAGGTGGCGTTCTGTTTGTATTTTATTTTGTATTTTCATTTTCGAAATTTTTTTGTATTTTGTGTTTTCATTTTTGTTTTCAAATTTGCTGAAAACGCGTTTGGTTTGTCATTTCTGAAAACTGTTTTTGAAAATGAAAAGCTGGAAAACACGTTCTGTTTGAAATTTTGCAAAACACTATTTAAACTATTTTTAATTAATTTATTTGCACAATACTACTAACTCCAACTCAAATTTCCTTTCATAATACACTAAAAATATGGTTACATGTAACACACTAATGTGAGCATTAAGAGTCTATATTAACACAGCTTGGTCAGGTTCGGGACTTGAGAAAGCTCTACTTCTATTAAAATCCAGAAAATGCAAGTTCTTTCAAAACCATCAGAGTCCATTTATCATTGCATTTTTTGAAATATAACAACAAGAATTCTCATTTAATTTTTTTTGTAATGTTGATATTGAATTCAATAAAACATTATTTAAACTAAATTCCAAGTTAGGATAATTCTCAAAAAAAAAATAAATAAATAAATAAATAAATAAATAAATAAATAAATTTATTTAGGCTTAGTTCCAAGTTAGGATAATTCTAAAAAAAATAATAAAAAAATAAAAACTTTATATTAAGCTTAGTTCTAAGTTAAGATAATTCTATTAAAAAAAAATTCCCAAAACGCGATTTTCACGTTTTGATATTTTTTGTCGAAATACACACAAAACGTCCAAAACGATGTTTCGGGCGTTTTCCGTTTTGTGTACAATTTTTTTTTTTTTCCAAAATGCATTTTCGAAAATGGTAAAGAGAACGCGTTTTTAACGTTTTCGAAAATAAAAACAGAAAACGACCTCAAAACAGCAAAGAGAACAGGGGCTAAATTTTGCTTTATAAAAATATTTTGGGACTTTACACCAATAGCACAAAAGTACAAAGCAATGATAGCAAATCCCTTATTACGAAGAATGGTTCACCCCTTCTTTAAAATCACCATAGATTAATTTTTGAATTTCTCCGGTTGAGAGATCAACTTTGGTGAATCATGAAACTCTAGGCCATGGTTCTGCAATTGTTAAATATGAATACTTGATTTTCCGACCAAGCCAATTTAACCATACCCTCTTCTAGGGTTAAATCTGTTTGGAGGATTGAATGATAGGCCGTCTTTTTTGATTCACCAGTTTTCAAATTTAGGCGGACTTCTGACAAAACACCGTTTAAATTTTCATGGCATTCATTGAATATCGAGTTTGATGGAATCGTGCAAGAACCAATGACAATGATTCGTCATTCCCTAGCTCCTCCCAAGCATTCCATAAGCAAAACCAAAAAGGTTTCTGGGCAATCAAGTAATCCACCCATGTAATATATCCTTAGCATCTGTAGAAAATATTGGATTCAACTGCATTGAACAATGACCAGCAACATAATGCTATGGACTTTCCTTCACAAGTTCTCCACTGGCCAACTTCAAGACAAGACAGGTTAAATGGTAAAGCAAAGAACAATCAATTAGGTAGAAAAATTTGAAGGAGCAATTATTAATATTTCATCAATGAAACTGGAAGAACGTAGTTAGGCCACAAGAGACTTACATATTTCAGAAAAAAATAAAGGACTCTGATTAGTTTCATGGTATATTTTTATTTATTAGGCACTTCAAAAACGTGAACTACAAAATCTTGAAAATATCACCAGATTTCAAGAAAGGGAGAAAAAAACTAGGTGTCATCAACATTTACAATCCCTACAAACTTATACTATCACAGAACAGTTTCTATCTTTGTTTGGAACCTAATTTATAAAAAAAAAAAAAAAATACTTAACCTTCCTGTATAACTTTCCTTTTGCCTACTTCAATCTCTAATACTAGTTACACTGATGAACACCATATTTTTCCTTTGAAAGAAATAATTATAATCGAGACATCCTCGCTATAAGACGGTCCCCTTGTGAGATATCACGTAATTCTTGAAAATCCACACCTACAATACAGTAACTCATTGTGTAAGATTTAAACACGCTGGACAAAAACTAGGAAACATATGAACTGATTGAAAAACTACCAACCCAACTCTTCTGCGGATTTTAAGGAATTTTTAGTGAACCAAATCTTCTTCCCACAATATCAGTAATACCTACATTTCGGCAAGTTTAAAGAGTTCCATGAAAGTATGCAAAAGTAGATTCGTAAGGCAGAGCTCATACCGTTGCCACCACAAATAATTGCCAATGAAATTTCTCCAATAGGTGAGTCACGCCAAAAGACATTTGCAAATAGAATCAATACTAGAACATAATAAAGAGGACCTCGAAGCAATTCCTTGTAAAGAAAATGTTGACATTATATATTGGTAGATTAAAAAGATTCACTTGTTAATTGACAAGATATTTAAAGATGACAAAAGTCGAGATCCTCGAGAATAACTCAGGCTTTCCCTCTCGGGTAATTGATTTGATGAGTCCTTCATTAGTAGCCATGGAAAGACCATGTGTCACAAGCCTAAAGTAATCTATAAGAGGAACTAAAGAAGCAAAGTAGGGAGCTCCTGCCGATGCGCTATCAAAGATTAAATAATAAGTTGAAGTTTTGAGAACATAAACATAATTAACAGAATTACAGACTGTCATCACTTCAATGAAAACCTAGGTACCTGAAAATTGATGTTGATATGGATCGATTACTGGATGGTGCTGCGGGTTGCAGGTTAGAGATTTTGGAGAAGGCGGCGGTAGAGGAAAGGATTGGCCGGGTCAGTGTGGAAATAAGAGAAGTGGTTTGGCGATGGTCGGATGTGGATGTGGGTATTGTGATTGATGTATGAAGAAGGTGATTGCAAGAATTGAGGTTCCTGGAATCAACATCGATGAAGATTGGGAAAGAAAGTTGGATTTGTTAATTTTGAAATTTTCACCGTTAACAAATTATGAGGGAAATCAACCAGAATATATGGACATCTTTCATTCTTGAAATTAAGAAGTGTTATAAAACTATCAAAATCTAAACAAGAATTAGAGAGGAAGAGATGGAGAGAATAGAGAGGAGAATTCTCATTTCATTAGGTGTAGGAAATACAACAATGAATGCCTCTATTTATAGGAAGATAAAGTCATTCACAATAATTCTTTACAATATTAATTAGGTGGAAGTTAGGTAGAGATCTACAAAGGAATTTCTTAATAATTTCTAATAATTTATAACACTCCCCCTTGAATGACTTATTACTCAATTGCTCAATTGTCTGCCTCCCCTTGAATGACTTATTGCTCAATTGTTCAATTGTCTGCCTCGTTAAAATCTTGCTAAGAAAATCCAGTGGGATAAAACTTGAGCGAAGGAAAAAGAGTACAGCTGCTCCCCCTGATGTTGGTCATCATTAATCATTGAGTCTAATATCCAAAATGACATCAATGATAAGTAGTACAAATCATGTACTGAAATCTGAAGTGCTTCACTGCTTCAGTGTTTTAGTGCTTTATTGCTGCCTCGTTAAAACCTTGTCAGTAAAACCCAATGGGACAAAATCTGAACGAAGGAAAAAGAGTACAGCCGCTGCCTCGTTAAAACCTTGTCAGGAAAACCCTGTGGGACAAAACCTGGACGAAGGAAAAAGAGTACAGCATGACAGAATGATTCTCCCCCTGAAGTGTGCAATCAAGTATTCATGAACCTTTTGAATAATGAAATCATCTTTCTTCTGGAATATATATGAAAATCTTATTATGTGTAGCCGATATCATAACATTCTTCATAAGATGTGTATGATTTTCTTCATTTGTTGATATCATTCCAGTATAACAATGTGTTGCTGAATTATAGCTTGTTGATAGCTATGATGATGCGTCAAAAATCTTGCTAGGAAAACCCTGTGGGACAAAACCTCAGCGAAGGGAAAAAGAGTGCAGTATTCTCATTAATTTTCATCAATACGCCTCAACTGTTGTCTCATTAAAAACCTTGCTAGGAAAACCCTGTAGGACAAAACCTCAGCTAAGGGAAAAAGAGTGCAACGCGTATTTATTCCTTTCATGGAATATCACAAGTATATTGATGCAATCTCGTATCTTTTCATCAAACATATCATTCATGATGAGCTTTGTTCATAGCTCATTTATGATGTCATAACATGCTATATTAAGCAATGTTGTACTAATTTATCGATTGCATCTTTGACTTCTGTTGAATAATCAAATATTGCATCTTTCACTTCTGGTGAATAATCAAATTTAGAATTCACTTCTGGTGAATAATGAAATCTAGAATTCACTTCTGGTGAATAATAAAATCTAGAATTCACTTCTGGTGAATAATTAAACATTTTCATATTCATATTCACTTCTAGTGAATAATCAATTTCCCAGATGTCATAAATGGTACACTCCAATTTTACTTTCAACATATTATATCATGGAGTCATTTGTATCATTCTATAGTGATACTAATCTGGGTATATTGAATCTTTCAATGATTTATACATGTATGTTCTTGCACTTTATAAACTGCAATTTCTAATTTGCAGGAGCATAATCAATCATTGAAATAGATATCAATTTCGACATATAATCTACAATCATTTTACTTGAAATCCCAACGTACCGCGATCAACTGGTACATCAAAGAATACTCTCAAAGTACCGAGATGAGAATCATACATTTTGATCTCACTCATTGGTATATCAAAGAACTCAAGCTAGTGATTTAGACTATAGTCTATCCACCATATGTCATGCCAGTTCTATGAAAAATCTTGCGCGCAACGGGTCGTCTTTTACGACTGTGAAATATTTTTAATTTGTACATATAATTACTGGCTTTACACATTTAAGCATTTGGACTTCAGGTCGCAACGAGTCGTCTTTTACGACTGTGAAATATTTTTCATTTGTACATATAATTACTGGCTTTACACATTTAAGCATTTGGACTTCAGGTCCTTGAACAATAATCCCTACATTGGGATTATATACTTGGCCAAAGTATTATAATTTCATCAACCTCATTTTCATAAGAGGGTATGCAGTCGACTTATTTATCGATTCCATCTCAATATAACATAGAGAGATCTCTTTATATGTTCTATCATCAGGTACCTGAATATCTCATCATTTAACTATGTCCCTTTTACTCACTATGAGTATTTAGCCTCAAAGGGATCATCTCAATCATTCAAGAGATATTTGTTTTTGGAATCGATAATCATTATGTTTCAGGCATAATTACGCTTCAGGCGTGTTTTCCCCATAATGTTCTCAAACATTATCAATCGGCTAAAATGCCATAACACATGTCATTCTTTTAGAGATATAATCTCAATCATATATCTAAGTGCGCTTTTGGTGGATTGTATACATATCGCACTTTTACAAATCATAAAGCTTCACAAGCAAATCATAGTATTGACATGTTTGTATAATATTGCTGCATGAGAATAATCTGCTAAACCATTAGCAATATAATATTCTATTATCTCAACTAATTCGTAAAATCATCAATGACTTTAAGATATATTCATGCTAGCATTTATCACTTTGCTCGTAATATCATTACTTGAGCAAATAATCAGTCATTTATTTTCTTAGTGAGATAATTAATTTGCTTTTGAGAACAAGCAGCAATGATAACAATCTTCTGGTTCTTTAATGAATGCCATTTTTCATTCTCAATAAATCTCATTATTGAATTGGAATCTAACCAATCATTATAGAACTTCTGGTTCAATAAGATATTTCACTTGTACATATGTATGAACTTCTGGTTCAATACAGTATTCATTTCACCAGTACGTATTTCTGTACACTTCAAATCAGCATACCTTTATTACTTTTATACCAGAAAAATCAGGTACAATATCCAAGAAAATATCTCAATTTTGTCGCCAAATCTTCCCTTATATCGAAAAAGGTAATGACGCATTATCTCATTGTTCTAACCTTTTCAATAATTTATTCCATTATTTCTTGATGGAATCGATATCACTGACACGCGGAGCCATCGCTCTTTTACGCGTTGAATAATGCATTTAAATAGATGATTTGGGAAGAAGGCTAGATCCATCAAAAATGGATATCATATTTTCAAATATTCGCAAATATTATTCCAATCTTCCAGTAAATGATTTGAGAAAAAATTATCGAATTAGGCTCGAAAGATTGAGGTTGCTGATGGATCATGGCATCCCAGAAGATGTTCGCTGGTTGATTGAGGCAAAAGTTCGATTAGCTGGTGAATTACCAGATTCATTTTCTAAGCACAAGCCTGGCTTAGGTAAAAGTACTTTTGCAAAGAAGCGAAGAGCAAAAAGATTAAATAGTTGCTACAAATGTGCTCGATGGACATGTGATACCCGTTGTAAATCAATAGGATATTCATCCATAAATCGAGATGATAAGATAGACTTCATTACGGGTGGACTGAGTAAGGAGTCATTGGATGATATCCGATTGACTCTTGAGACGCACCCTAGTGGGTATGTGCAACGTGAGCTACTATCTTTATGGGCTAAATTCATCAGTGATAAAGAGCGTTATAGTCTCAAAAATATAATAACAAAAGATCCTGTTTGCCAGGCTGTTATAAACAATGATGTTTTGGCTATGCAGCATTAATACAAGGTAAATCATTTGATATATATGCACATATAAAATATTTTTCTGTTTCCTTTCACGGGTTTTGATAAAGGCTGGTTAAAAATATTAAATCACCGAAAGGTGAGTAGAGTGATTTTTGTCAAAAGTAAATCTTCACTTTTTCGAAATACGAGCAGTAAATAGTGAAGTTTTTCAAGTTTAAAAAGCCAATGATTTTCACAGTTTATGCATCCCAAAATATCATTTTCTCATAAGTTTTTCCTTCCTTATTCTCTCAAAGATGGAAGGATCAAAACTTCGACAGATGAAAACTATATGTGTATTTTGTGGATCAAAAGTAGGAAAAGGTTTTGGGTATCTAGAAGCTGCAGTGGATCTTGGAAAGAAATTGGGAGAGAAAGGTATCACTCTCATGTATGGAGGAGGTAGCAGTGGATTGATGGGTTGTGTTTCACAATCCGCTCAAGCAGAGAAAGCAAGAGTGATAGGTGTTATACCTACTCCTTTAGCTGATATTGCAGGCAAAACACGAGGGCATGAAGTACAAACCTTATCTATCCATGAACGCATAACTTGCATGTTATATGGTTCTGACGCCTTCATAGCCCTGCCTGGAGGTTTTGGTACTTTAGAAGAAATCTTTAATATTACCTCATGGGCTCAACTAGATCTCCATACTAAGCCTATTGGCCTTTTAAATGTTAACAATTTCTTTGATGGTCTGCTAACATTTCTTGATTATGCTGTGGAACAGGGATTCATTTCTCCATTTTCTAGGAAAATCCTTATTTCTGCTCCTACTATCGAGGAACTGCTGGATAAGTTGCAATCATATGTCCCCATACAAGATCCAGCAGGAGTTAAGATAGATTGGTCGCAAGGAAGGGGAATCAAGCGAAAATGGAGTCCGGTTAATGTAAACTTATCTTTGTGAACCCTAGAATAGGTGGTGGTAGAGTACGGAGTATTCTCACTCTTGAGACACACCATAAATTTCTAGGATTTTATCAATGTTTTAATCTTGTGTACCTCAAAGATTTAAGGTGGTAGATTATGGAGTATTCTTACTCTTGAAACACATCTTTTTCTTTATTTTCTCAAAAGATCAGAGGTGGTAGGATACGGCTACTCCCGAAACACATCTCTCATTTTTAGGATCATAAATGTTTCCCCCTTTTGTATTTTGCATGTATGACTCGTTTATGCTTCTTCAGGAGCAATAATAATATCATTTCAGTATGTTTAGATGATAATTTTTACTTCTTCTGGAGTAAATATGTACTTCTTCTGGAATACATAAGTGCTCGTGCAAGAACTTTTCCAGACACTTATCATCTAATATTCATCTCATAATACTGATGAGATTATTTTCACATTAGCTATGTCCGTGCTATCATGTGATATTATCTTATCATACATCATCATTCTCTTTGTTGAATAATTTTTATCCACCCATTCAAATACAAATATTGGTAACTTCTGGTACCATTGGATAAAATATTTTTATCAACATTTACCAACTTTTTGGTAATGATAACTTCTGGTATCATTTGATGAAATATTATCTATCTTTAGTAGTGATAACTTCTGGTATCATTTAATAAAGTATTAAATAACAATATTGTATATTTATTAACAATAATAATACTGGGGTTATACCACCACGTATATATGTTGACAACAACCTTTATATACAATATTAATACTGGGGTTATACCACCACGTATATATGTTGACAACAACCTCCAATATGTTAGAATTAACCAACAACTGAGGTGTTTATATGTATTCAATTGATATACCGACCATATAGGCGGTGTCAACATAATGAAATAATTAAACCAGCCATATAGGCGATATCAACATAATGAAATAATTAAACCGACCATATAGGCGGTAACGTGATATGCTTAAAATTTGTAGAACCAACCATATATGCGGTAACGTAATATGTAAGAGATATTTAAAATATTACCTTTCATAAGTGAGCGAGCCATATCTTCCAGTCAAGGTATTCATAATAGTCCAATTCGTTACGGTGACACTGCCGTGGACATGTACTGGTGCCGGAGGACCGTCCCGTCGCCGTAGTCATGGATCTGATCTCCGATTATCGTTTGGATATATGGTTTGGCGTGAATTTGCTTTGAAAGTTTCGGGTTACACAATTTCTCCAATTTTTCTATGGACTTGGAATTGATTTTCTAATCTCTTATGTATAAATGGTTTTCTAATACCAAAAACACTAGATTTGAAATATGAAACGTTGATTAATAATAATCTGGTTTCTGATACAGAGGTTCATCATTTAGATGCAACTGTAGAGCATACTCCCGTCGTATTACTCAATTGGCTAGAGACTCGTGCTGATAACGTGTTATAAAACTATCAAAATCTAAACAAGAATTAGAGAGGAAGAGATGGAGAGAATAGAGAGGAGAATTCTCATTCCATTAGGTGTAGGAAATACAACAATGAATGCCTCTATTTATAGGAAGATAAAGTCATTCACAATAATTCTTTACAATATTAATTAGGTGGAAGTTAGGTAAGAAATTAGGTAGAGATCTACAAAGGAATTTCTTAATAATTTCTAATAATTTATAACAAGAAGATCTTTTTTTTTTAATTAGATAATATTTAACTGAATTATTTATCTTTAGATGGCAGTAAACAAACTATATTTTAGGGGTGTCAAATTTAAAAAATGATGTTAATAAGGTGGGTCTAAGACTAAATTACTCAATTTAAATTCATTTGAGACTTGGACTAAAAATCAAACTAATTTGGACAATCTCTTAAAATTGAAATTTGGACTTGAGAATAAATAATGAAAATGAGAAACTTTTAATTAAATTGAAATTGGACTAAGATTTTAAATAAATTTAATATCACTTAAATGGCTAGACGAACACGTGCTTTTAAAATAAATGGAAAAATTCATAGCTACACGTTTTTAAAATAAATAATATTCATTTAAATAAGTCACAAAAATTCTCGATTTCTACAACCCTACCCCCCTTAAAATAATTTCGTCCTCGAAATTTTAAATTTTCATAGTCTAAAATATCTTGGTACTAGGCCAGAATTTCTTCTTTCTTTTCTCAGGTAGTTTCATTACTACCGTGTCTACCCCATTAGACCTTGACTAACGAAACTTCTTGGTTTCTAAGGACATAGAATTTTCTTTCTGGGTGCACACATGTGCCACATCATATGTCAAGTCTGGTCGAGTGCTAAATGATTGAAAATTCATCACATGGTTTGGGCCAGATAATAAGTTACGTCCTCAGTTATTCCTAGTATCTCGAATGGACCAAAATATGTTTCCAAAAATATATCATCAAGGTCAATCCTCTATCAGTCACTAGTTCTAGTCTATCTAGGCATCAAAATCTATTAAAAGACATACAATAGTGCTAGCAATAGCATACATGCGTTCCCATTAGAATATAGATCACCATCCTCATGTGTCATGGAGAACACTCTGGCTTTCCCTTTTTTGTTCTGATCTACTTTCCTATTCTAGTCGGAACCTTGAGCAGGTGTAGAACGACAATCATTGATAATTATAGTTTATGCACTTATTTGTATGTCTAGATTAGAATATTATGTTGTCAGTTTAGAATAATTACATTTTAATTTGCTCTTATTTTCTTTACTTTTTAGAAAATATCTCAAATAATGAGAATTGAGCAATTAATGAAAAAAATGTACAATTGGATGCTACTTGGAGCTAAATTGGACAATCGAGAGACTAAAGACGTCAACCAGGAAAGATGCAATGTGCCAAAGTAAAGAAATAAGAAGTCGGTGGATCCAATTGAAGGAATTGAGAGTTGAAACGAGCAAATTGAGAAGATTCCAAATTATGGAACTATATTGTTGCAATTGGAAGTTGAAGGACTGAAGATCAAATTAAATACGAGGGACCAACTTGCAAATATCCAATGATTGACTTGGATCACAAGACGATACTTTGAGTATTTTTAGGAGTCAATTGGATGCAAGTGGAACTCAAAAAGGAATGGAATATAATAAGAATATTACTATAAAATTGATTCTAATCGCACAAGATTTCGGACAGATTTCTAGTCAGACTTTAAGACCTAATTTTGGGGTAGTAAGCGTTCGAATTGGGAAAATCCTGTTTCAGGAAGAATTGTAGCCATTTAAGTTATCTTTCTAACTCATTTTAATCACCTCAATAAGATAAGGGAATATAAAGATATGGTCAAAATACTGAACGCTGTGCAGATAGAAGAAAAGACTCGCCAACGGTTTTATCGAATTTCTTTCCTTTTTTGACTAGGTATCTTCTCCAATTATAAATAAAACCTCTTGACACAAAATCTGAACCTTTACCTCACTTAAGAATAAGCCAAAACTTAGATTTTATCATTCAATTCTTGGGAGATTCAAGCATGGCAAAAGGGCGAGAGTTGAAGATCACGTGGAAAATCGATACTTGGTGCAAATTTTTCATTCTCTTATGTTATTTTCAATGAAGGCTATTATTTATTGTTTTTTTTCTTTAAGTATGATGTATAACTAAGTTTCTATGTTGGGATGAACAATGTAACCCATTTAATTATTTTAATTCCATATTCCTTTATTTTATTGATTCGTTGCATATGTTGATTTATTATTGTGTTTAATCCATGAGTTAATTGACCACTAATTCATGATTTAATGAGTTATTTTCATAATCCGAGAGGTGAGTTAATAACTTAGATCAAGGTAATAAATTCGGTAATTGGATAAGATATAGAGATATATTTTTGTTATTATCATTGTGGTGTGTGAATTTTTCTGTTTTATGCATTTAGATAAGGAATAATTTGGATTCTCTGTAGAGATACATGGTTGATTTATTTAGGTAGAATTGATTTAAACTCGAGAGAGGAATTTCAATATGCATTATTGAATTCGACCAAATGCATATTTAGGAAATAAAACTGGAATTGGAGTTAATTTAATTTGTTATGTGATATTGTGAATCCCAACTACTTTACAATCGTTCTTGAAAACAAATCAATCTTGCAATTTTAATTCTTTAGTTAATTTTTTTAGTTTTAGTTTAAAAAATCAAAACTCATGAGTATGTTCAAATAAGGATAAGAACTAAAATATTTCGGTATTTAATAGCAGTTCTCGTGGGAACGATAATCAGGACTCGTTTGTCCACTTTATTACTTTTCATGATTCGTACACTTGCGAAGATATTTTTGTATCACAAAATAAAGTGAAAAAGTTTTTGACGCTGTTGTCGGGCACTATTTTTATTAATATCAATAACATTAGTTCTTACTTTACTTCGAACTTTATTTGCTTTATTTTTATTTTTATTTTGTTTTGTTTTTATTTTATTTTATATTTATTTTATTTAATTCATGTTAAGAAGATCTAAGTCTTGTAAACTGCTTCCTCTTGATACAGAAATTGAACATACCTTTCGACAGAGGCGTAAACAACAGTTGGAAATAGCTCAACAAGCAGACAAAGATATGGCAGGTAACATAATTCAAAATAATTAGTGAAATTAGAATAATCTACCTGCAGATGTTACTGAATAGCAACCAAATCGTGTAAGGCGGGCTTTGAGAGAATATATAATTCCTCCTGTGGGGAACATTGGAACCTGCATAGTACCTCCTGCAATCTCAGCCAATAATTTTGAGATCAAGACTTCTTTGATCTCCTTGATTCAAAACTCGGCTGTTTTTCATGGATTTCCTTCTGAAGATCCACATGCACATCTCCAATCCTTCCAAGAATTATGCGATATGCAATGCATGAATGGCGTTCCAGATGATGCCGTGAAACTGAAATTATGTTCATTCTCTTTGGTAGACAAAGAAAAGGCATGGTTCTACACACTGCCTCTTCACACTATTACAACTTGGGAAGTTTTGAGCCAGAAATTTGTTGATAAATCCTTCCCACATGGTCATATGTCAAAGCTTAAGCATGAAATTCTATCATTTAGTCAGCAGTCATGGGAGTCCATTTTTGAAGCATGGGAAAGGTTTAACGAGCTTATAAGACAGTGTTCTACACATGGAATAGCTGATTGGATCCTAGTTTAGACATTATGTAATGGTTTGAGAAATGAAAACAAATAGCATGCAGATTCAGCAGATGGGGGATCAGTTATGGACATGACTTATGAAGAAGCTTCTGAAAACCTTGAGAAGATGGCTGCCAATAGTTACCAGTGGTATTCAAATCGATCTACACCAAAGTCTGGGGGAATTGTTCCAGTAAATGAAATTACAGCATTGAATGCTAACTTGGATGCTTTGACAAAGAAAATTGACAATTTGAGTGTGCAGTAGGTCAATGCAGTGCAGACAGATCTTTGTGATTTCTGCTTTGAAAATCACGCTTTTGAATAATTGTCCCATTCAACAGCATCAATCAAGTCCAGAGCAAGTAAACTTTGTGGGAAACAGGCAACAGAGTGGTATATATTCACAAACATACAATCCAGAATGGAGAAACCACCACAACTTTTTCTTGGGCAAATAACCAAAATGTCAAATGCCCACCAGGTTTTCAATAACAGCAACAACAACAGGTAAAACAGACTTCCAATGAAGACTTGATATTACAATTACTGCAAAATCATGAAGCTGACAGCAAGGAAAAAATCTAATTGGGAAAATTAACAGCAAGCAGACCTGAAGGAAGCCTGGACAGCTACTAAGCAACACTGAAACAAATCCACATGAACATGTGAATGCAATAACCACAAGGAGTGGAATTCAGTTGCCTAAAGTAACTATGGAAGAGTATGAGGAGGAGGAGAAGAAGAAAAATGTGGAGAAAGAACAGATTAGTGAAAAAGAACTGGAGTCATCAATAGAAGAGCCATAAAAGGAAGAAGAGTATGTTCGAGTCTGACCTCCAGTAAAAGCCTATGTGCCTCCCATCCCATATCCAAAAAATTGAGGAAGCACCAGTTGGAACAACAATTTGATAAATTTCTTGAAAATTTTAAGAAACTATACATAAACATCCCCTTTGCTGAAGCTTTAGCCCAAATGACTCTCTACTTGAAATTCATGAAAGAGATGTAGTCAAACAAGAGGAAACTGGTATTTTTGAAATAGTAGCACTGAGTGAGGAGTACAACACCATTATTCAAAATAAATTACCACAAAAGTTGAAAGATCCAGGGGGTTTCTCTATCCCTTGTACCTTTGGTAATTTAATTTTGATTATGTATTGTGTAATTTAGGGGCAAGTGTTAATTTAATGCCTCTTTCTATGTACAGGAAACTTGGTTTGGGAGAACCTAAATCAACAAATATCACATTGAAGCTGGCCAACAGACTAATTCAATATCCATATGGGATAGTGGAGAACATGATTGTGAAAGTGAAAGTGGATAAGTTCTTCTTTCCAGTTGACTTTGTGATCCTTGATATGGAAGAAGACACTCAGATGCCTTTGATATTTCGAAGATCATTTCTTGCTACTGGAAGAGCCCTGATTGACATTGAAAAGGGAGAGATTTTATTCAGAGGTTGAGAATGAACAAGTCACTTTTAGCATCACTCCAAGACAAGATCCTATAATAAAAGCTCAAAGTGGAAGACATCATTCAAAAACCAGAAGAAAATTTGAAGCGTGGAATAAAGTTGGAGGATGCTCCGATCACAAATCATGAGTTCGTGGAGGTGAAAAAGAATGGAAATAACTTGAAGAAGGAGGAAAAGCCTAACTTTCCTCAACAAACAGTTGAAAAGGAGGCCTTGGAATTCAAAAAAGTTAGAAAAAGGATGGAGAAGTGCAAGGCTGATAATTGCAAGACGTGTAGGGCTTCAAGAGGATCATTCATGCCTCCGTGATTTGGATGTGAAAAAAATCGACCTTAAGACTATAAATAGAGAGTTCATTGGGAGGCAACCCAATCTTTTTCCCTTTTATTTATTATACTTTCAGTATTTATTTTCATCACTTGTTTTTAAATATATGCATGATAAGTAACATGTTTTAAGTGTTTTGTATGTTTGCATGTTAAGACAATTTTGCTTGTTGCACTATTTTTGCATGCTTAGATATGTTTTTAATTTTGCATGTTTTAGTTAGACTAT
This sequence comes from Ligustrum vulgare, assembly GCA_963555705.1. Taxonomy (NCBI): domain Eukaryota; kingdom Viridiplantae; phylum Streptophyta; class Magnoliopsida; order Lamiales; family Oleaceae; genus Ligustrum; species Ligustrum vulgare. Next base: position 16,488,172 of record OY743186.1, on the reverse strand, counting down.
GCTATAATTGTCATCCCAATCACACACACACGCACAAACACACATGATTAGAACTTGGAAAGTTTCTTAATGGTGTTTGGGACTTCTAACGTTATTTATCTATTGTTTGCAAGGATCACACCAATACACCTTGAACCAAGTTGGGAAATGCAAGAAAAAAGTCAAATTCATCCAAAGTGCAATCAAATGGAAGCTTCAAAGCAAAGAAACACATCCTCTACTCCTGGTTTGAATATTGGACAACATGAAAGCATGAATTTCATGAACTAGTTATCACTTGCTAAATTTCATCTTCATATGCACATAACCATTGCTAAATTATTGCTTGTGTAGGGGTTTGTTTAACACATTTGTGGCGAGTTTTATGCACTTGAACTTAGAAATGACTTGATAATCCCTAAACTTAGATCATTAGACATCTTGTCCCTAAATTAGAACCAAATATAGCTCAAAAAAGCAAGTTTGGAGGTGAAATGGTTAGAATGTGGATGCATTTATGGATTGGAGATCTGTGGTTCTTGATTTTGCACTTTAGTTAAAAAAGTCTGGTCAACGGGTATAAACTATAACCAGCATAAAAACAGAAAATGCTGAAGGTCTTATTCTACTCTTCAAAAGCCATTTTTTACTCGAGTAAGTAAGCTTGTAAGGGTGTTAAAATATGATACCCTAGACTCAATTGAGTTGGGAGCTATCAACCCAAAGCTACAAGGGTTAATTAGAAAGTAAGTACGGAGAGTGGACTTACACATAAGACAATCAAACATCTTTAACTTTTCTTTGTCGCCTTTGTGACTCGGACAATTAAGTTTGAGAGGTTCTCTGAACCTGGTGCCCTAAAGTCGTCTGGCTTGGGAGTCATCGACCTAAAGCTCACTACATGCGTCACATAGAAAGCAAATGAGAAAAGTATTGCACAAATATGGTAAGAGACAATGACATGATAGAAAAAGAAAAGAAAAAATCATCCATAAAAATTAAAAAAAATAAATAAATTATGGTATAAGCTTTGTTGACTATAACTGTAGAGATAAAGGGTGTGGAATTGGGGATTGCTTACATTTAATTTGTTGTGCATGCATATTTCTATTTTTGACTATCTTGTGTGGAAAAAACAAAGAAAATATTTGAGAAATCTCATAGACAAAAACCAAGAATGTGAGAGAAAAGAAGTAAGTTGTGATCATCCATGAGCGTTGAAACAAAAATCACTAGAATCATTAGTTGACCACATGAGATTCGGGATTGATTGTACATAATGAGCTATACAGTGTTAAGAATATCTTTTGCATAAGTATGCGTATGACATTGACTATTCACACACAAACTTGAAAATCTGGCATGAGATAACTAAAGTAATTTTATTTTGTTGTTAATAACTCTCGCTTGGTATGAATTGATTTGGATTATTGAGGCATATGATAAATATGTTGACATGACAAAAAAGATTTGATATATTGTTATTTTAATTTATTAGTTTATTTTTACATCGTTCGTGAACGAACAATAATTCTAGTTTGGGTGATGTGATCCCGGGAGGGGTTCACGACGAACACGCGGAATTAACGCCGGGAAAGTTCCGAATTCAGGTTGGAACCGACGGTAACACTACGACCCGAACCTCACGACGCAAGAACCAGGGGCATATTAAACTCGAGACTCGTTACGATGCGGAAACAAGAACCATAATGGGGGAACACCACAAGGAATGTTCAGATCCTTGATAAGTTCAATTTGTTGAACGCCACAAATATTACACAATATTTGATAAGTTCGAGTTAAAGGGAATCCTCACCTTTAGAGAGTAAAAAACACTCAATATATTTCATTCAATAATCAAAGTCCGTTTTGTATTACATTGAAGACGTCTTTATATAGGCAACCAGAATAAAGATCCTAGTCTACTTAGGAAACTAAATAAAATCTAATCTAATTAGGGAATAGATAAAATCTATCAAAATAGACTCCTAATTTAATTGGAAACAATAATAAAAACAAAGTAAATCTAATCCTATAATTAAGGAAATAAAAATCCGCATGATTTGCATTAATTTGGAATTACGGCCGTGACATCATCATTTACGGACGTAACTGTGCTTCTGCTTAAGGATTATCGCCGTGACCATAAACTTACGGTCGTAACTTAGAAAACCTGAAATTCTTCATTTTGATCCGAGAGTGACTTACGACCGTGAGAATATTTGGTTACAGCCGTAACTTTGCTTCTGCATAATTTTTGATTTTCTTGGTTTCCAACTCGATTCTCGGCTTGTCTCTTGGCTTGCTCACTTGGTTTAGCCTCGAACCTTGTTCACTCTCGCAATGCTTGATCTGTGAAGCTCTTCAAACATGCTGGAAGTTTTGTTTGGCTTGATTTGTAGTTCTTTCCGTCAAGCCCGCCATTATTCTCATCATTCTCCCCTTCTTTAGGATGATTCGTCCCGAATCATAGCTTGGTTAATGAGGTTTCAGTGCACCCCCTGGATCAAATGGAAATCCTTTGCTTTCATGCCAAAGGACCAACCGATAGATCCCTATTACTTGAATTATATGGAATGATCGAAATGTGAGCTTCCTTGGCCATATGTGGTGGGGCTCAAACTTCTGGTTATTTCGAACCTGCAAGAAGGATTTAAAAAAAATGGGGAGGGAATTATTAGTTTCATAAGGTACAAAGTATGGATCCCTGTACTTATGAGGAATCATCACCACCTCCTCTCTTCCCACAACGAGGCTATTTTTTCCCCTCTTTCAATCTTTTCACTCTCTTGCTCAATATTTTTACTCTCACGCCCAACCACACATTCATTTTCAAAATTCTCAAGCTCAAAAACCCCCACCACACTTTTATCCTCTACTTCAAAATTCAGAGTTTGATCAACTACTTCAAATTTCAACTCTTCAAATTCAATATTCTTAACAAGAAGAGGCTTTGCTATAATCTCACACTCACTCCCCCTTTGTAATTCAGGTTCAGCCTCCCTTTCACTTTCCCGTTGTAACTTGACTAATTTTTCCCTTACTCCCTTTGCAATCATCTCCTCCTTTAACTACCTTAATATCTGTAACATCCCAAGTTTAAAATCTAAAACCTAGGCGTGTTAACTTCCATTCACATTATATGCGGAAATAATCTTTTAAAACACTTAAACTTTTCATTTACTATTATAAAAATTTTACAAAAATTTCGACAGAGTCTCCTCTGTAAATTGGACATAGCCAACCTGTAGAGGGACATCAAAATCATTTTTAAAATACACATCGCAACTCATTCAATCCCAAACATCATCCAAACCATTACAATAAGTCTCAAACTCCTCAACAATATAATTTCAAGTAAATAAACTTTAGCAAATGAAATAAGAGGAAATTTAACCTCAATAATACGTGAATTAAAGAATAAATAATGAGAAATTGAAATAAATTCTAATTTAACTTTATTTTAAAAGGGTTGAAGCGAGGATAGCCTGAGTCAGCTGCCGCGTGCTCTCCTAGGGTCACCTAACTTTCATCACCTGAAATGTTGGGGAGGGATTGGGGTGAGCTAAAGCTCAGTAAGTAAACTTTATGCACGTGATGCATGCTCATGACATGAAATTCCTTAAACCATTCAAAGTAATTACCCTCATTTACTTTACTTTTCAAGACATTCATACCTTCCAAACTTCCACTTAAACATTTCTAAAAACTTTTAACTTCATTTCAAGACTTTCATTTCAAATCTTTCATTTCATTTCAAAACTTTCACTTCATTTCAAGACTTTCATTTCATTTCAAGACTTTCACTTCATTTCAAGACTTTCGTTTCAAGACTTTCACTTAGACGTTTCCAAAAACTTTAACTTCATTTCTATCGTGAACTCAATTAGTGTATCTTCTAGCCAATTACAATGCAGTGGACAATATCCCTTATTTAGGACCAGATTATCATTTTTCCACCGCATAGCAGTTTAATATTTGCCACCGTCAACCGGTTTAGCAATCGTCACCGCAGAGCGGTTTAATATTTGCCACCGCCAAGCGGTTTAGCAATCGTCACCGCAGAGCGGTTTAATATTTGCAACCGTCAATCGGTTTAGCAATCGTCACCGCAGAGCGGTTTAATATTTGCCACCGCCAAGCGGTTTAGAAATCGTCACCGCAAAGCGGTTTAATATTCACCACCGCAACAGCGGTTTAATTCGGGTACGCCGATCTCCCGCGCCCCATTTCCCACTCACCTTTCATGGCATAGAGGTACACTCATTCTTTCTTAAAACTTGGGATACATGCATTTTGAGAAAACTTAAACTTACCACATTCTTCATTTAAAATCATTTGACTTTCCAATTTCGATGCCAATGCCAATGCATGCTTGATGATGCAATGGCATGATAATGTGCATGCTTGAACATTCTTCTTAATACATATACTTTCATAAAGTAAATGAAATTCATCAAAGCAAGTAAGTTGCAAACAACCATTTACACGTTTCACATTTACATTTAACTTCTATGAAAATAGGGGAAGTTTACTTACCTGACGTCCTTAGCATTTACCGTTATCTGAATTTGCAAGTGGAGGAGCCTCGACTGCCCGTGTCGTCAATGTACCAAAATCTTAATTGCATCTATTCATTTAGTAAAATATACTTTCAGTTCAAATTGATATATTCATCATTCTTTTAACATTACATTAAACAATTTAAAACAATACATCTTCTTTCCCTTTTTCATCCTTGTGATCATTTATTCCAGACAAGGTATTAACATATATTAAATACTTCCATACAATACTCGAAAGCAAAGATTTAAACCATTCGACACCACATTTTAAGCTTAACCATTAAGGTACTTAAATCAAAACCAAAGTTTGAAAAATGTACCCGCCTTTACAATTTTCCCAAAATTTAGGAATTATAATTATTACCTACGTTCACACTAAAATCACAATTAAGTTAACTAAATTCCCAAATTCCATAATCCTTTACCAAATCCGAAAATTTCAACTGAAATTTAAAGGTAAATCTATAACTAACCATGTAAAACTAAAAGTTCAAAATTCACATCTCTCAATGTCACCTTATATTCAACACAAACCAAAATTATCAAAATTCTTACTAACAACTATAACCATTCAAGAAGTTTTTTCCAAAACTGAAAGTTAAAAAACTCATTTATATTACTTTCCTCAAAAATTTGAAAATTACAGAATTACTCGAAGATTAACTAAAAATTTCAATTAACCTAATTATGTAATTCATGATTCCTTACACACGCAAAAGTCAATATATACATACATATATACACATTACCATTGAAATTAGCATAAAAATCTGAAAATAACTCCCAAAATCTGAATTTACGGTTATTATATAAGAATTAAACTAAAAATACATCAATTAACCAAATTAATGCTTCCATTTTCGAAATCTGAAAAATTGTCTTCATAATTCAAACTTAACCAAACATTTAACTAAGCTAAAAAATTTATCAATATATACCCACACAGACATTGTCCAAAATCCAAAATTTACAACTCGAAATTCGAAATTTAAACAAAGACTTAAATCTGAAAATTATGAGAAAATACATATATACATACACTCCACATATATACCCACATGTACATATACATAGTGATTTTGCGTATGTAGAACCACGAGATCGAGCCCTGCAGTGTGTGTGCAGCTACGGTGGGTGTGCGGGTGTCGCTGTGGAAGAAAGAAAGGGGAGTGTGCGTGTTTCGCGTGCAGGGAAGAGGGAGGAGTTACGGTGGTGGTGGTCGCCGGTGGGTGGGCGTCGAAGTCGCCGGGGCTGGGTAGTGTGTGAGGCGAGAGAGACAGCGACGCGGAGAGGTGAGAGCGAGAGCGAGACGAGAGACAGGGATTGAGAGTGAGAGTGTCGGGTATGGGAAGGGGGGTTAGGGTTATAAATTCAAAACTTTCGAAAAGTTGCAATCCAGTCCCTCAACTCTCTCCATTTGCATAATCAAGTCTACAAGTTCTATTTACCCTCTAAATGCCACTAAATTTCCCCCCAACTTTCAATTTAACACAGTAAAATAGAAAATAGCATGTTTAGGCAGTAAAACCAATGATCACATAAACTTACATGTAAATTATTAAAATAAACAATTTAAAAACTTTTAATTGGCACATTGATCGAGACGGTGTCCAAGTCCTTCCACTGCAAAATAATTCAAATTATAGACATTAAAGATCATAAATTTATAATAACATTCACAGGAGTATTACGTGAAAATTTAAAATTTCACGAAAACTGAAAAGTGGTCTTACAATATCATTCTCACCTCATCAAATTTATCCCTCATTTCCGAGACACCATCCCCTATTTTTGAGGCACCATCTTCCAATACTTTTAGCTCATCCCCAATTCCAACCCTAGGTTTATGATCAATCCTATTCTCCCTCATCACTCTAGGAACTGTGTGAGGTTTTTCCCTGAATTTAGACATTGTGGAGTTGGATGTGGAGCGGAATGGAAAGATTCGACAACAAGGAGTTATGAAATTCAAGGAAGTGTTCCTTGAATTTGACTCGAAAGGAAAGAATATCAAGAATATTATAGAAATTCAAGAAAGTGGATCATGAATTTTGGAATACTTCCTTTTTTTTTTTAATAATGGATGAATTTTCGGATTAAATAAATAAAAAAAATTATCCGAATTTCGACAACAAACAGGCAAAACAAACGGGACAGGATTTGGTCAAGAATCGAATAAAATAAACAAGATTGAATTTGTTTTTGAATATTTTCTGGATTAAAGACTCACAAATATGAAGAACGTGAAGAACAAGAAACAAAGACTCGACAAACAAAATAAAAATAGGATATGACTGATTCTGTGCAGACTCAATGATAAAGACGCAGAATCAAAAAGATAGAATAATAAAAAAACAAAACCTGAATCCAGAGTCCAGCTCTGATACCAGATGATGTGATCCCGGGAGGGGTTCACGACGAACACACGGAATTAATGCCGGGAAAGTTCAGAATTCAGGTTGGAACGGACGGTAACACTACGACCCGAGCCTCACGACCCAAGAACCATGGGCATATTAAACCTGAGACCCGTTACGATGCGAAAACAAGAACCATAATGGGGGAACGCCACAAGGAATGTCCAGATCCTTGATAAGTTCAATTTGTTGGACGCCACAAATATTACACAATATTTGATAAGTTCGAGTTAAAGGGAATCCTCACCTTTAGAGAGTAAAGAACACTCAATATATTTCATTCAATAATCAAAGTCCGTTTTGTATTACAATGAAGACGCCTTTATATAGGCAACCAGAATAAAGATCCTAGTCTACTTAGGAAACTAAATAAAATCTAATCTAATTAGGGAATAGATAAAATCTATCAAAATAGACTCCTAATTTAATTGGAAACAATAATAAAAACAAAGTAAATCTAATCCTATAATTAAGGAAATAAAAATCCGCATGATTTGCATTAATTTGGAATTACGGCCGTGACACCATCATTTACGTCCATAACTGTGCTTCTGCTTAAGGATTACGGCCGTGACCATAAACTTACGGCCGTAACTTTGAAAACCTGAAATTCTTCATTTTGATCCGAGAGTGACTTACGACCGTGAGAATATTTGGTTACAACCGTAACTTTGCTTCTGCATAATTTTTGATTTTCTTGGTTTCCAACTCGATTCTCAACTTGTCTCTTGGCTTGCTCACTTGGTTTAGCCTCGAACCTTGTTCACTCTCGCAATGCTTGATCTGTGAAGCTCTTTGAACATGCTGGAAGTTTTGTTTAGCTTGATTTGTAGTTCTTTCCGTCAAGCCCGCCATGATTCTCATCATTGGGAGTATTTGATAAGTGTATTTTATACGCTTATTTTTATACCTAAATTTGAATATTATGTTGTCATTTTAGAATAATTTCTATTTAATTTGTGGTTATTTGTTTACTTTTCAGAAAATATCCCAAATCATGAGAATTGAGCAATTGATGAAAAAAAATGCACAATTGGGTACTAATTAGAGCTAAATTGGACAATCAAGACAACTTGAAAAGATGCAATGTGCCAAAGTAAAGAAATAAGTAGTTGGAGGATCCAAATGAAGGAATTGAGAGTTGAAACGAGCAAATTGAGAAGATTCCAAAGTATTGACTATATTATTGCAATTGAAAGTTGAAGGACTGAAGAGCAAATTAAATATGAGGGACCACTTGCAAAAACCCAATGATTGATTGGTATCACAAGAATATAATTTGATGATTTTAGTATTCAATTGGATGCAAGTAGAACTCAAAAAGGAATGGAATATAATAAGAATATTACTATAAAATTGATTCCAATTGCACAAGATTCCAGACAGGTTTCTAGTCGGACTTTGAGACCTGAATTTGGGGTAGTAAACGTTCGAATTGGGAAAATCCTATTTCGGGAAAAATTGTATTCCTTTAAGTCATCTTTATAAATAATTTTGAATCACCTCAATATAATAAGGAAATAGAAAGATATGGTCGAAATTCTGAACGCTATGCAGGTACAAGAAAAGACTCGCGTGCGAGTTTAACTAATTTCTTTCCTTTTTTGATCGGGTCTCTTCTCCGACTATAAATACAACATCTTGGTAAAAAATATAAACCTTTACATCACCTACGAATAATCCAAACTCATATTTTATTATTCAATTATTGGAAGATTCAAGCATAGCAAAGAGGCGAGAGTTGAAGATCACGTGAAAAATCGATACTTGGTGCAAACTTTCTATTCTCTTATGTTATTTTCAATGAACGCAAATTATTTATTGTTTTTGTTCTTTAAGCATGATGTTTAACTAAATTTCTATGTTGGGATGAACAATGTAACCTAGTTAATTATTTTAATTTCATATTCCTTTATTTTAATGATTCGTTGTATGTGTTAATTTATTATTGTGTTTAATACTTGAGTTAATTCGTCACTAATTCATAATTTAATGATTTATTTTCATAATTAGAGAGCTGCGTTAATAACTTAGATTAAAATAATAAATTCGGTAATTGGACAAGAGATAAAGATATACTTTTGTTATTATTGCGATCGTGTGTAAATTCTTGTGTTCTATGCATCTAGATAAAGAATAATTCAGACCCCCTGTAGAGATACATGGTTGACTTATATAGGTAGAATTGACTTAAAATCGAGAGATGAATTTCAATATATATTAGTGTAGCTACCGATAAATTTTCAATTTAAAAGATAGCTTTAACGAACTTGTCGCTACGACTTCCAATATCAACGGTAAGCATTTCCCTTGTCTCAACCATTAACTTCCTACCCCCTTCACACACAGTCACCGGCAGCCACCATTCACAGACATTATAACCTCAGTCACCAGTTGTCCTTCACCAAAACCACTGGCCACTCCAAACCCGAACTACTGCATCACCCAAATCTCCATTGCCAATCAGTAAACACCATAATCATCGAGAAATCAAACCACACACTGCCCATCGACAACTCGAGCACCACCAACCAACCCAATTGATTTCACCACTGCCCACTCCACACCAAGTCGAACCCAATCGTCAATCTGCCAGTTCACCACAAACTGACCACCACCATCGTCAAGCATCACTGCCACTACCCAACCCAAGAACCAAGACCCACCTCCTGTCGGATTCCTCAAGGCTTCAATCAAACTCAAACAAATCAAAGAAAGACCAATAAAACCAAACTTACCTTCGACCGCTTTTTGGCCAAATATACACCGGAAAACCTTCAAGCCAAGCCTTGGTTTCTTGCCTCAAATCTGCCCCAAATCGCCACCCTTTACCTACCCAGTCGCCTGTACATTATAGCGGCACCACCGCCGGTCTAACGCCAGCGTTTGATGCCGGCAACAACCTGGAATCGGAGGGGCGACGCACTTCGTCGCTTGCCTCTCTTCTCTCACTCTCTGTATTAAGAGAAAGAGAGAAATGAGACATATTTATGTTTTAAAAGTCTGATTCTTGTAAAATTCTCCTTTTAGTCCCTGAACTGTTAAAATAATTTATTTCAATCATTCACATTTTAAAAAAGTTTTATCTCGGCCCTGCACTTTCTGAAATATCCAAGTCAGTCCCAAAAGATTCATTTATTTTCTTAAATCAGTCCCAAAGTTCATTATTTACGGGATCAGCCCCTTATTTCTTACAATATCACAAATTAGTCCCTAAAGCCCTTTTAAGAACCCCATTTTTGCACAAATCTTCTTTCCAGACTTAATTATTCCAATATATATATATATTATAGGACTAGACGAGGTGCGAAAAAATTAGAATTTTAATTCCGTTGATCAAAAACTCGAGAAATAAGGTAGACTCTTATATACAAACTTATATTTTCAAAAGTGCGCATCAATGATTATTTGGATTATAAGTTTAGTATGTATGATTGTATTCAAGAGAATTACTTGCTTTCTACGCATGAGACTATGTTACGGGAATTTACTTGCTTAAATGCATGAGACTTGAACTTGTATCTAATTACTTGTTCAAGTGACTACTGGTGATCGTTTAGAAACTTGAGACTTAAATATTATGATTATGTGTTTTAATTTATAATATCAAATTATTATTGTGCGCGAGTCTGCTGAGTATTTCTTTGAAATACTCACGTTTTCCAAAATTAATTTTGTAGATGATAGAGTTAGCGACGAGGCGTATGATGACGGCTATTAATGAAACTTTCAAAATGTTTTATTTGAATTTACAAACTTATTTATTAATTTCCAGTTTATTCCATGTTCGAGCTTTTTAAACGTTTGAATCTATTTTATAAAATTAAGTGAACTGAATTTTAAGTATTTTCCGCTCAATTATCATTTTGAAAGTTATTCTGAGACGATGAAGTGACGTTCCGGGTATTTAGAACTTGGGGCGTTACAATTAGTGAATTTGGCCAAATGCATATTTAGGAAATAAAACTAGAATTTGAGTTAATTTAATTTGTTAGGTGAAATTATGAATCCCAACTAATTTACAATCATTCTTGAAAACAAAAAAATCTTGCAATTTTAATTCTTTACTTAATTTTCTTAGTTTTACTTTAAAAAATCAAAAGTCATTCGTATGTTCAAATAAGGATAAGAACTAAAATATTTCGATACTTAATAGCAGTCTTTGTGGGAACGATAATTCGGACTCGTTTGTCCACTTCATTACTTTTCACGATCCATACACTTGCAGATATATTTTGCATCACAAAATAAAGTGAACAATCGTATGCAAAGTGGCCCGGCTGACCACACTTGTAACAAACTCCTTTGTCAAAAAGGCATTCTCCTTTATGCATCTTGTGGCACTTGGGACTTGGTGGCATGTAGTTAACCACTTGACCTTTGGCCGGCCCTGTGTTCTGCCTCTTGTTGGATGCTGATTTATGTTCTAATTATGATTTGAACCATGCCATTTCCTTTTTCCTTGCTCATTTTGAGAACCCTGTCCTTCATATCCCACGCCGGCATACGCCTGGCCCGAGCTTTCTTCACTACATCCCGATAGGTAGGGAGCTTGTAGGAGCTACCAATCTGACGAATAAGGGTAACCCATGCTCGAAGCGACGAGCTTTCTTCTCTTCTGTTCCAACCAGATGAGGAGCATAACGGGACAACTCCTCGAACCTCCTCTCATACACCATGATCTCCAATTCTCCCTAACAAAGGCAAAGAAACTCTATCTCCTTAGCATCTTGGAGAGCTTGAGGAAAGAACTTGTCTCTAATCTCTTCTTAAAACTCGTCCCATGTTAAGGCCTCCTGTTAAGCTGGACTCTTGATTCGCAACACTGACTCCCACCAGTAGCTGGCTCTACCCACTTACATAAATTCGGCATAAGAAACCTTCTTTTCCTCCAGGCAAGAGATGTGCCGGAAGATCTTCTTGATGGCCTGGAGCCACTCTTCCATTGCTAGTGGACCATCTCCGCCATCAAATGTAGGTGGGCAATATCTCCTGAACTGTTCTATCACTAGTACCATGGACTTAACTGGCCGTGGGGCTTGCCTCGTCTCTTGAACCACCTTAAGTAATTCCCTGGTGATGTCAACTTGAGCTTGTGGCACCATAACCTTTATAAAATTAGAAGTAGTTTGTAAAGGTTGAACTCCAACAATGTAGAGAGATAAGAGATAACTCGAAAAATGGAAACCAAATATTATTTTATTAATAAATTTTTTATATAGTGCATAAATAGGAAGGCAAATGTGCCAAACAATTTTAAAAAAAATACCAAAACTATTCTAAATTCTATCTCTCTATTCTCCTTTGGTAACACATGACTCAGCATTCGAGATCTCTCCTATCGTTGGATAAACTTCTTCCACTTGATCTTCCTCTTCTGGGTCTCCTTCAGGTTCCTCCTCTAGTACTAACTTAGTACCCAGCTCGTGTTCGGGCTTTGGCTCGGGCATTAGCTCAAGTTCTGGCTACCCTTCAGGTGCAACCCCAAAGCAGTACTCGAAGTACATGGGCTAATATGCCACAAATCTCACGCAGAAGGTGTCATACTCTATGTCTACATTAGGGGACACTAGTGCATGTATATGCTATGAGCTCCACATAATCACTTCAACTGGGCCATGTTAACTCTTGTTTTTCTCTTTTGTTCTTTTATTTTGGTTTTCTCGCGTTTTATGATTGGTGATTTTTATATTTTCCCAACAAGTGATGTCAGATGTTTGAGAGAAATTGATTTTTTCCAACAGTGGTATTAGAGCTCATGGTTCGGACATTGAGATATTGACGATCTTATGTATCTGTTAAGGTGGAGTTGTGGTGATGGACTGACCCCGAGGTGGAGCTAAGATGGCAATCGAGTTATACAAAGAAGTTGTGCTGATAGAGTCGCATTGACTAGTAATACCAATTTTGAGTGGCAGTGATCGAGTCATGTGCATGTGGAACCATGGCAATCAAGTCACGCAGTCAAGTCTTTCACTCTTATTAAGGATTTTGAAGTAGTCAAGACAAGTATTGCAGCTAGTGATTAAAAGTAAATTGAAGATTGTAGCAATAAGAAGTCAAATTGAGGAGCTTTGAATTTGATTCTATTTTATACAATTAATTGAAGATGTGAAGGATTTTGGGTCAAGATGGAGATTGCTGGATTTTGACTCAAAATAATATATAGGCCTAGGTTTTTTTTTTAGGTAGAGCCGCTTACAGTTTATCCTCGTGCGGGCCAGGAGCTAACATTAAAATGAAATAGTACATGTATGGAGGGGGGCATAGACCTGACCTCCGAGAGAAAGGAAATGTAGCAACTGATGAAGATGAAATGTAAGAAATAAAGGGGGGGCAACATGCCCCGAACAAGAAATAAAAGACAAAAACAAGACTAGAATCCTCTGAAGCTGGGGAGCCCGTGTCTGTCAATCTGTAGAAGTGCCCTGATGCTACGTGGTAGATCTTGCGGTCCATACTCTCTGTAAGCTCTGAAATCCCATCTCTCAGAAGAAAGTGAGTCAGTGACCTGATTACCCTCACGATAGATGTGAGAGATAGTGTCCCTGTCCAGATGAAGAATATTCCTGATCTATCTAAGAATCCCCTGAATCTGCCAAGGCCGCCCGTCGTGGTGATACAATGAATGGCCACTGTAGAGTCAGCCTCAATCCAAATAGATGTGATACCCAGTCTGCGAGCAAGAATAATCCCATCAAGGATAGCGCGCAGCTCTGCCTCTAATATAAGACAGTCTCCATAGAAAGCTGAGAATGCCCTGACACACTGTCCATCATGGCCCTTGATGATACCCCCTCCACTAGCAAAGCCATCATTGACGCAACCATCAGTATTGAGCTTGTAGGCTCCCACTGATGGAGTGCGCCATAGGACCAAGATAGGAGGTGAGGGGGTTTGGGGGGCAAAAGAAATACCAAAAAGAGGTGCAATAGTTAAATCCCCTCGCCAATGCTGCGGTCTAAATAACCTCCCAGTATGTAAGAATGAGAGCATCCGATAGACTCTCCAAATAATCTTCCGTGACTCCATGTGAATGCCCCTGTGCTTCGCATCATTCCTCTCAATCCAAAGAAACCAAAAAATCAATAGAGGAATAATGGTGCGAATGTGACCCAGCGTGACATGACATCCTGAATATCTCCAACGCTGGAATCTCTTCCTGACACCCTTATCCTTAATCATGGTTATCAGAAAAATATCCCCAAAGTGGCTCCAAACCTGATCTGAAATTGAACTGCCAGTAAAGATATGTGTATGAGTCTCAATCTGTGCCCAGCACTGACACCGAGAAGCCAAGTGACAAGCAATCCGCTTCTGTATAATCGTGTCAATAGGGATAAGTCCCTACCATAGTCTCCAAATGAAAAAAGAAACAGTGACATGTAATACAGAAGTCCACATCAAGCGAAAAGAATCCTGGTTCTGCCTCCCTGTTCGTACCAACTGCCAAACAGACTTGGTAACAAATCTACCATCTGATGTATCCCTCCAAACAATCTGATCAGGGGCATCAACACACAAAGGAATCGCCACAATCTGCTCTGCCATAATAATATTTGGGCCTAGGTGGATGACTAAAGTTTGGGCCATTAGGGCATGCCTCTATTATTTATAATTGAGTGAATTGCGGGCAATCAGAAAGGAGGAAAAAAAGGCGAGGAGAAGAAGAGAAGAAAAAGAAAAAGAAGGCATGCACGTGGTTGCGTGATTTTTTGAGTTCTATGATGAAGAACACATGAGTAGAGTCTGAGAGGGAGATTTATCTACTATAGTGATTCTAGCGATCGAGAATTTCGTGACTTATTTAAATAAATATTATTTATTTCAAAAACGTGTCGCTATGACTTTTCCCATTTATTTTAAAAGCACGTGTTCGTATGGCCATTTAAGTGAAATTAAATTTATTTAAAATCTTAGTCCAATTTCAGTTTTATTAAAAGTGTCTCATTTTCATTATTTATTCTCAAGTCCAAATTTCAATTTTAAGAGATTGTACAAATTATTTTGATTTTTAATCCAAGTCTCAAATGAATTTAAATCCAAACTTTTAAGCCCAAACTTTAATTATTTCGGACCCAATCAATTTCTCACTGACCCAACCTAGAAGCCCAACTTGTTTACGTCACCCTCACTTCACAATTTTTGCCTTTTTCACAGATTTTGTTTTCCCAATATTTCCCCTCAATTCATGTTCTTTACCTAGCATGGTTAAATTTAAATAATTCCTTTAATAGCCTCCCTCCATCCCCATGTTTATTCATTTTCCTTAATCAGCTGAATCAATTCCAAAATCCTTACAATTTCCCCCACTCTTTACCACACGTTTTCCCCTAGTTTTGCAGATTTCCATTGCCAGCTTCTTCATCCATTTCCCCTCAATCAACTTTAATCCCCTTGCAAATGCCCACAATATTTCCAAACCAAATATGCCACAATTTAACAAAACTGATACATAGTCAACAGTATATACATCCCTTTTCTCTTCCCCCACGCAGATCCAAACTCACACAGCCAAGCAGAAATTTCTGGATATGCATCCCCTCTCAAATCTTACTCAAACCACCAATTGGAATTTATGTATGGATGATAGAACATAAATTTCTATCCATCGATACTTTGAAGATTTAGTTCACGCACAAACCCAAAAACCAAGAATAAACAAACCCTCTGACTCACCTTAATCACCGACCCATTTCGACCAGAGTATTGCAGGTAAATCATCAAGACCAAGCCCTGTTTGCCTCTGTTCTTCGCACAATCACCCAAAATCACCCAAGCCTTCACCCTACCACAGTCTCACTCTCTCTGTCGCCTCGTGCTGGCGACGCCTCGCCAGCTAAAGGGCCGGTCAGCGGTTGGAATCGGAGGAAGGGGCGAACAGAGGATGGGGATCCACCCCTTCCCGTTACTTCTCTCCCTCTCTAACAAGTTTCAAGAGAGAGAGAAATGAGAGTGATATATTTGATATTGTTATTTTTAAAATTTACCTTTTGGTCCCCAACCTTTAGAAAATGTTTATTTTAGTCCTTTTAGTTTTCAAAAGTATTAAACTTCAATCTCTTATTTTTAAAAGTTTTATTCAGCCACTTCACTTTTAAAATATTTCAATCACCTCTATTGAGTTTTAAAATGGTCCTAGTCACCCCTTAAGTTTTGAAAATACTATTTCAGTCCCTAGATCCTTAAATTTTAGTTTTCCTTAATATTCTTATTTAGTCCCTAAACTTTATTTCATCATCTTACTCCATTTTTCGAAGTAATAAATTAATTTAATTTTTCTTTTGGCTAGACGAAACACTCAGTGATTTAGAAGATTAACGTGAATTTTCTCGCTCTATTTTCAAACTCACAAATTTGAGGTAGACTCACCCCCACTAATTAGTTTAAATTATAATTGCATGTATTATGTGAATTTACGTGATTTATATGTTTTGATGTATGAGACGTTTATATGCTTTGATGCATGAAACGAGACGGGAATGTCTCTTATGAGATAAAATGAGAACTGATGTTGTTATGCATAACTTACATGTTTTAATGTATGAGACGAGACTACTCACACCCTTTAATTTTTAGAGTGCCTATTACATGATGATGTCATTGTATGATTGCATAAGTATGTGTTCATTTATTCTGTAAATTAATTATTGCGATGAATACTCATTCCATTATCTTAACAGCTTTTGTAGAGTTTGGAGATGGTGGCGAATGAAGGGCAGTGGTGGCATATGTAATAAATGAATTTACTATGGAAGACCCAATTTATGAATATTTTCAATTTATTTATTTGGTGTTACTTTTCATGGAAAATTGAGAATTTTAAGTTTTTATGGATTGTTCTAGAATTCATTTGATTTAGTTTTCGCAGTAGTTTTCAAATAATAAGCGAAATGTTTAAAATTTAGTTCTTTTCCACACAAATTATTATTTGAAAGTTAGCTTTAAAGGACGAAGTGGGATCTCGATTTTTATGGAACTTGGGGCGTTACAGTGTGGTATCAGAGCAGGTCTACGTTTCTGTAGTCTTACAATTTTTTTTTAAAAAAAGTGACTTTTCTAAAATAATAATAAATAATATTTTGACGACTTTTACCATTGCCATCGTTTGCTCCGCCAACTTTGAAGGTAAATGATTTTATCATGAAGTTTAATTTCGGATACATGAGTAATGAAATGTTTTGAGACTTCTAGAATGAGAAATTTTTGTATCCGAAATAAGAAGAAAGAAAACAAGTTTGAGTATAATTTGAAAGAGTTTTTAATTTTTTTACGTACTCGTAATTTTAACTAAGAGAGATGGATAACCCCGCCTAATTGGACTTTGCATAATTGGTTTAGGACATGACACCCATTCATAGAAATGCACTCAGTGATGCAGAACAAGCCATTATAGACTATGACCACTTCAGGCTTAGATTGTCAATCTTTAGAAAGTGGCTATAGCAGACCACTAAAGTGTTCAAGAGAAATATTGAGTTGCTCAAGATCATACACACGGATATCGGTGGACGATTTCCTACCCCTTGCATTAATGGTCGACAACAACATGAGAAGAAAACTCGATAAAGAAAATAAATCACTCAATATTTTCTCTCACCTCACAACTTCTCCACAAACAAAAAAACTAGGAAGAACAACGTACGTAATACCTCCACTCGTACTGTTTTCTTCTAATTTAACACAACTCCGGGTTTTTTTCTCCACACTTCGACCGTCTCTTTGAACTCTCTGTCTTGTGTCATTATCACCATGGTAGTAGAATATTATTCTCTAACCATGTCTACTTCATCATAAAACTCAACAAACCATGCATCTATGTGTCTGACTCCTCCTTTTTTTCTTCTTCCTATTTTCTTTTTTCTCTATTCTTCCCGCTGCCTTCTTATTTTCTTCTTTTGATGCGCAATTCACTCAATTATAAACAAGAGGAAATTACATGCTCACATGTTTTATAAGATAATTGAAAAATTAAGTTGTACACATAATCATTCTAAACTCAGGTCTTAAATATTTTTTTATAATTAAATTAATGTATACAACCCAACCCAACCCAACTCTACTCGACCCCTCTCCCAATCCAATTTGATCCTCAGCCAACGCTGCCCCCATTTCTTTTCACTCGGCTTAAGAAATAGAGAGCCTCCCAGCTACCGCAACCGCGTCATCACAGTGACGACGCCTAGATGATAATAGCAATGACCCATGTCGCATATATTGTTTTTACAATTTATCGTAAATATTTTATAAATTAATTTTCGATTTATCTAATATTTTATGATATTAGATTATCTCTTGATATATGACACATGATTTTTTTATTTATATTAATATTAATATATATACCGATATCTAGATGAAATTTTTCAATAAAATATTTATTTTTTTAAAAAAACTTCATATATTTACAATTTAATTTGTCTTTTAATAATATCAATTATCTCAGCTACTTAAAAAATTACATGTGTCATTCATCATATATAAAAAGCGTGCAAAGTACGTGCTTACTACTAATAGGCAATAAGTAGTGATGGCAACGGGGCGGGTTCGGGTCGGGTCCCTCCGACCCGTGCCCCGCCCCGCAAGAATTTTTCAATTCCAAACTCGCCCCGCGACCCGCGAATTTCGGGTCGGGGCGGGTTCGGGTTCGGGGCGGGTCAACTTACCCGCCCCGTTTAATTTTTTTTTTTAATTTTTTCGATATTTTTTTTATTTTTTTCTTTAGTAATTTATTTAATCGGGGCGGGTTCGGGTCGGGACAACCAAACCCGTACCCGCCCCGTGACTCACCCGGGTCGGGGGAAGTCGCCCCATACCCACCCCGCCGACCCGCGGGGAGGGTTTTTTTCGCCCCATTAGGGGCGGGTTCGGGTCGGGTACCCGTCGGGGCGGGTTTTTTTGCCATCTCTAAATAAGAGAGAGTATAATTGGTTTAGAGCAAAAAAAGTGAGGACAAAATCGTGATATGAAATATTCTTTCCTATCAGCACTTTTAAGTATAATAAATAATAATAATAATAATAATAATAATAATAATAATAATAATAATAATTCAACAAGCCCCTGTTTGGGAGTAATTTTTCTTCAGATTTTGATAAAATATGCCGTCAAAATTGACATTTCTACTCTTTAACCGTGGGCCCATGGCTGTGAATTTATAAGGGAAGAATACAAAAATCTGATAGAATTTCAACCAAGAAATTCAATTTTATACAGCTACTTTTATCAAAATTTAATAGAATTTATGAAAAAAAATCCCTCCAAAACATGTGCTAGTTTGACTTGTGGCTGATTTTTTATTATAAAAAATTAATTTGAGTTTTTGAGGTAAAATTTCTGATTAAAAGTGATTTCGAAAAATTTGTTTGGTTAAAATTGATTTGAGAAAATGCGTCGAGAAAAGAAAAACATTTTTTATAAACAAATGTACCAAACACTACCTTTCATTCGAATTTAAAAATGTGCCAACGATAATATGACATAACGTCAATGTGGAGGTATTTCGCGTCACGCATTCATTTAGAAAATGTAACTAAACTATTTTTATTGGTTTATTTGTCATGAAAGCCTTTTTGATCCAGTTTCTTTAGCCAAAAAAAATAAAAATTATCTTCTCTTCTCGCACTAGGCTCTCTCTCTGTTTTTCCATGGCTTAACTCTTTTTATTATTTGTAGTCACCTCTCTATTTTTTCCACACTCTTTTTTCATTCTCATTTTCATGTGGTTCTAACCTTACTCTCATTTTCGTGTCATGCTCGCACCATTTCTTTTCTGTTCCATATTTTGATTTCAATATGTCCTCATAGACCTATTCCGGTGTTAAAGAAACAACAGTTCCACAATCATTTACACATAACTTTTTTTCATATTTAATTTCAATCAATGTTATTATTATTGACCCAAAATGTTAGAGCGCATAATTGGGTCCCTAAGTATATAAATTTTTGGAATTTTATTTATTTATTTTTATTCTTTTTATTAAAATAAAGAGTTGACGAAGTCAAGTCTTCGCATTTTTGTCTTCATAGAAGAAGTCATGACCATTTTCCTTTAACAAGTACGAACTTTATTTTCTCGTTTGTTTTCTAGAGTAATTTATTAAGGAAAAAAATCTCTAAATTATTACAACGAAATTTCTTCTAACTAGAGAATTGCAATGAGAAAGGTTTGAAGATATTTATGCCTCAAAAGTCAAAATTATGGCATAGACGTGTGTGTGTATATATATAAATGAAACGCTTTTTTGGTAAAAAAAAAAAAAAAAAAAAAATTGTTTATAAGTAAAGAATATGATATTTTTGAGCTAAATATCTGATTAAAAATTGGTAAAACCACTTTGAAAAAAAAAAGTTGAATGGATCACGTGGAACCTGTGATTGTATGAAATTTTTAAACCAAAATGTAATCGTGTAATTGGGTTACTAGTTCACGTGAAATTCTATTCAGTTAAAATAAAATATTAATTCCACAGTATATTTACAAGTATTAGAGTATCTCTAATGGTCTATCCATTGGGAAAAAATTGATTGTCACATAAGAAAAATAAATAATGATATGAAAATTTAATCTCCAATGATTAATTTACATGCTTATGTAGCGTTGACATGTCATTGACATTATCTTATACTATATCTAGATGTAGATAACTTACTAGACAATGTAACTAGATAAATATTAATTTTTTTTTATATTTAATCTAAGGAAATGGGCCTTTTTCGCACGGAAAGAGATCACATTTGCGGGAACTGGAGAAGCCAAAGAGAGGTTCGAGCTACAAAATTCTGCTCAATGAATTCTTTTTCTTGCCACAATTACTTACTTCCTGATTTTTTTTCTTCTCATTCATACAAAAAATAATGATTTCTGCAAGAAGATTATAAACACGAATTATAAAATTAAAATAAAGATATTTTACCAAGATGATGCTTGACAAACTTTTTATTTGGAAGAAATTTTAAAATGATTGCAGAAGAATGGTTCTTCATAATTACACTATATATATATATATATATATATATATATATATATAAATGACACTTCAATTTTTACTATTCATAAGGCAGAAACACGCTTTCAATTCAAGGCAGAAGTGCGTTTTCTCTTTCTCTCTATCTACGTCCTAGAATCTTCCGCTCCATTCATCACCATCACCATACCCTCGTCTTCCGCTTCTGCTTTTGTAAAAATCGTCTTCCATTTCATCCCGTAACTGGACATCTAAAACCGTATACACGTCGTGAAATCTGCTTCAAAATGTATGTTTCTTCGATTATTCGTTTCCTCTGTTGATTGTTTTCTTTCCCCCCAGTTTTGGTGTACTGAAGAATGAAACTTAATCTGCCTATTTTGTACTGGAACTTAGATGATGTTTAGATAGTTTATGTAAAGGGGGGCTCATTTATGGGGGATTTTTATTTGATTTTCATTATTGAAACTAAACAAGAAATTTCAATCTTCACTAAAATGGGTACTTTTGAGGAGTAATTACAGGAGCTCTAACTAGGTCAGTGATCGAAAGTGGGTTTGTTGGAGGGGCTTCCATTGGTGCCATTTCTTGTGTTTCTCGATTGAAGTCTTCGACTCTTCACTGTCTTCATGGCAATCAGATGAATTTGGTGCTGGGCGTCTCCTCTATTCGATGAGCAACAGGCTTTACCCAAATGATAATTTTTTTAGGTCTAATTCTCGATTGAACTGCTTAGTTGGATTTTTTTTTTCTATTTTGATTATTAATTTTGAAATCGTGTGTATGCTTGTAGTTCTAATTATAGTTCGATATTTGCAATCCAATTGTGTATATTGAATGTGCAAATGTGCTTCCTTTTCTCTTGCTATTTTGTAGTGTTCATTTATCATAGATATTTTTATATAAAAAAATCATGTTGCTAAGTTTAATATATTTAGACATTGTTCGTTATATTGTTTCCGAAGGACATTAAATTTTGGCATGTTCTTTTTTTAAAGCAGTTTTTGATATCTTTGAACACATAGGGGATGCTGCTCATTAATTTATTTTGACACTGATCAATAGAAAGTCCTCAATATGGTGTAGGTTATTTGCTCTCTATTTAACCTATAATAAAATAGTTGCAATATCATGCAGAACAGATTACAAGTTAGAAACCTTTTCTGATTCGACGGTTAAAATGTAATTTCAATATTTATAGTTAGTGTGGAAATTGTATAAAATACGCTTAAAAGTCCCAAATAACTCTGCAATTAATTTACAACTGGCTCGATATAAATTTCTAATTATTCTAAGTTATTTTTTTTTTTAATTGTGTTCTTCATATCATCTATTTTGCTGTACATGTGGCATCATAAATCTTATGCTCTGATGACGTGGATTTTGGCTAATTCTAACCCTTGTTCAAAGTGCAAGCGGCCAATTGAGAAGAACCAAGGTTGCATGCATATTATTAATATTATTACATGTACTCTACCTTGTAAATTTCAGTTTTGCTGGAATGTTATATTTCTCATATTTTGAATGAAATGTCTTCTTCAGTTTTCGGTAAATTGTAGATTACCTTACAAGCTTTCGCTCAATGAAGACTTATGGTATTAAGTTTCACTAAACGAAGCTTCTTCATTGTTACTTCATACATCTTCAACTATTCACAACACAAACAATTTATTTGCCTTTCCTTTACGCCCCTAGGATCAATATCTTTTGGAATGTGGAGATTCTTGTTTGCACATCATTTGACAGGATATCTATGTAGGCTCTGCCTAGCTTGCCTCGGTGCATTGACAAAACATGGTGTAAGAATTTGTGGTTCTATGCATAAAATCGTTATGAGGTTGCTAAGCAAGGAGTGGCATGATCTTTATTTTTTATTTACATTTTTTTTGGGGGGGGGGGGGGCATAGTCTTGTTGTTTTGATAGCATGTATATGTATCGATTTTATTTGTTTTGTTGTTTGCAGTTTGATGAAATTAAAGAACGAAGAGAGATAAACTCTTTAGAAAGAGTTTCTGATTGTTGCAGAACTTGAATAACACAGTAAGTGGAGATTAGTAGAGATTCTTGGATTTTTAAAATTCATGATGAAGTTGTCTTTATTCTTCAAATGGACGTTCTTATTTTGTATTGAGAAGTTTAATTACCTCTATTTGCTAATTATTTTCTTTACGTGAATGCAGGACCATTTTGAGGATGAGATATCAAAATTTGAATCTCAACTAGATCTCAGTTAACATGGATTTTGGTGAACTATGCTTCAATGATTTGAAGAGGGACAAATATTCTATAACAGGTATAGATTTGTATTTTGTTTCCTGTTTACGGAAATTGCTTTCTCGAAATTTTAAAAGATATACTTGAACCATTTCATTTAAATGTACATTTTTCAAATTTTCACAGAGATGGCTTTATTGGGGAAATACTTGAGTTGAATGTACAAATAGGTAGGAAAGATGAAAGACTAAAATAGTTGAGTTGATGGAAAGTCACGTTACACTGCTTATTATTGTATAATATAAAGAGATATTTTCTATTGGGATTTGTGTAGTGGATTTCTATGTTCATCATGTAAAGGAATGGTTCTTAAATTTTTATATGCATCTGCTATACATTTCTATATACTATTTTCTTGTCTTTCCAATGTTTATAAAGAAAATTTGGCAGTTCTTGTTTGATTTTTGTGTTGTAAACATTTTTTTTGAGACAAATGTTTTTCTTTCTACTTTAAATATTTGTTCTTGTTTTATTTTATTTTTGTTTCAGTTTATCATTTTTATGCGATCTCTTCTCTTTAAAATGATTTTCAATCTGAATATAGGTTTTAGTATTACTGTTTGTGTGGTATTCATGTAATAGAATGGTATACTACTTGCTTATATTTTGATCAAAAATTTTTGCTCTTTAAATAACAAGTTAATTCTTTAATTTGTTGATTTTAAGATGGGAAGTTATCCCTTGGTCTTTCGTTCAAGTGAATGGATGAGGTTTTTAAGGTCAGGAAATTTCTCTCTACCAGAAGGAAGCTATAGTTTGAGGAGAGAAGAAAATCCAATCAAAGACAGGTATCAATGGTGAAGGTCAAATATACTACTTAACTAATACTTTCATCTAAAGCCTTCTTTTTAACTAAAAGTCATTTTTATTTTTATTAAATTAGGAATAGAAAGTGGATTTGTTAGAGGGGCTGCCATTGGTGCCGTTTCTGGTGTAGTTTTCTAAATTGAGTCCTTTGAGTCTTCACTGGTTTTATGGCAATCAGATGAATCTGGCTTTGGGTGTCTCTTGTATTTGGTGAGCACTATGTGTGTGTGTGTGTGTATAATGTTTAGCTTGAATTTGGAATAGTCCACGTTTTACTGTTTTACCTTCATTCTACTTTATTTTTATTGGAACTATTTAAGGCAATGTATTATACAGGTGTTATTTGGATAAGTTGCATTTCCTTTTGCTTTTCAAATCTTACAGCTTTAATTAGTGGATATTTATTTTTCATTTTTTTCCTCTGCACTTTTAGGGGAGCATACTATTTATCATCATGTTTATTTGTTAGTGAATGATAGGTACAGAAACATGGACTCTGTCTGAGAAATTAGATTTTTGGCATCCCGTTTTGGTCTAGATTAATTTCATTCCACCTACTTTTTCTGTTGAGATTTGGTTTTATTCTTGTTTAACAGGGTATTTTGAGGAAAGAAGTAATAAATGAATTTCAACAATAGGGGGAGTCTCTGGTTTTCCTTATACAACCTAAGCAAAAATTTTTGATATGTTTCTTCACTGCAATTGGTAATTTTTAGGAGCAATGACATGAGCTCTAATCGGGTAAGAAATAGAAAGTGGATTTGTTAGAGGGGCTGCCATTGGTGGCGTTTCTGGTGTAGTTTTCTCAATTGAGTCCTTTGAGTCTTCACTGGTTTTATGGCAATCAGATGAATCTGGCTATGGGTGTCTCTTGTATTTGGTGAGCAATATATATATATATATATATATATATATATATATATATATATATATATATATATATATATATATATAAGTTTAGCTTTAATTTGGAATAGTCCATGTTTTACTGTTTTACCTTCATTCTACTTTATTTTTATTGGAACTATTTAAGGTAAGATATTATACAGGTGTTATTTGGACAAGTTGCATTTCCTTTTGCTTTTCAAATCTTACAGCTTTAATTAGTGGATATTTATTTTTCATTTTCTTTTTCCTCTGCACTTTTAGGGGAGTATACTATTTATCATCATGTTTATTTGTTAGTGAATGATAGGTACAGAAACATGGATTGTGTGAGAAACCAGATTTTTGGCATCTCGTTTTAGTCTAGATTAATTTCATTACACCTAATTTTTCTGTTGAAATTTGGTTTTATTCTTGTTTAACAGGGTATTTCGAGGAAAGAAGTAATAAACGAATTTCAACAATAGGTCATCTCTGCTTGCAATGAAGATGAAAATAGACTTCTTTGCATGCTTGTCCTTCATGATCTACTTATGTCATTATGTACTTATAATATAATCTTATTTATAATTCTAAAGTCTGCTTCCAGAATCTGGAAGCGTGATCTTTTTTGTTTGCTTGTCAGTGCTAGGTTATCCTCATGCTCCTCTAATTTTAATTTGCCTCTCTCTTATTAAGGTGAAGGAGATATTGATAGAGGAATCAAATGCTCAGCCAGTGAATCCTCCAGTTACTGTATGTTAGGACATCCATGGACAATTTCACGATTTGATGACACTCTTCCAGACTGGAAGTCATGTATCGGAGACAAATCACATATTTATGTAAATCTTATATAAATATGTTGACATATGTCTATTTTAACTATCCTTTTTATTGTTGTTCCATATTTTAGACTATTTTAGCTTCATAATGAAACTTCTTCTATCTTGACAGGGAGATTTTGTTGACCTTGGTTACAATAGCCTAGAAGTTTTCACAGTTCTTTTGCTTCTCAAATCAAGGTATATGACATGACACCGTGGATACTTTTAACATAATTGCAAAAGAATGACGAGTTCTGGTCCCCGCATGTAGTCTCTGGCTTTTTGCCTGAAAAAGCTCTCCTTTGCCTTTCTAAGATTCGAGTAATCTCTGACCGCTTTGTTTTGTTTTTTTTATTTGTATTTGGATTACTTCATTAAATTGTTTCAGCAAATAGTCTCACCATTTTTATTGTCTCATTGAATTCCCGACAATATTGAAGAAAGTTTTAGAATAAAAATTATTACATCTACGTCTTGATGCCATTGTCATAAAGTCTCAAATGCTCCTGTAAGCAAAATTCTACGATTCTTAACATCAATCTTTAATATTCAAATTCAGTTACAATGACATGCGATTGATCACAAATATAAATCGTCACGTGCAACGCACGTGTTTATCCACTAGTATATATATATTTGGTTTTCAAGTCCACGGTTGATTTTGATTTTCTATTCCATTTTTGGTTGTTGGCTGAATTTTTCAAGTCAAATTTGAAGGAAGTTTGTTAATTGAGATGTTGCTAATTTGAAAACACATGTATACATAAAAAAATGTAAACAAATACAATTGTGAATAAACTTTAAAATTCATTATCTATTTTATCAATATGGATGAGATAATTATCTACTTAAGTGCCACATAGGTCAAAATACCCATAAACCATTAGAGATGCTCTTACTCATTTTTATTATCACACATTTTATGAGATCCATTATTATTTCACTAAAAATTTTAATAATAATTTTACATACAAAATTCAACTCTACATTTTAACTACGCATTATTCAAACACTCACTATTATAAAATAAATTTCCCAAAAAAGGGGGGCTCAATAGAGCATTAGTAAACTTTGATAAAGTGTCGATGAAATGAGTGTTTAAAATTATGGATCCCATAAAATGTTTGTTTAAAATTAATTATCGACTTTAACGTAATTTTATAATAATTTTTTGGTTAAACCAAATAGTGGCTACATAAAATTTTGGAGAAATTTCTCTGAAAATAAACCAATTGGCACCTGAGGGTGGGGTCTAAGCCAAGTGAATGAGTTGTTACAGTTGATGCTATAAGTAGTGTTGCTTGAAAGGTGAAATATCACAAAAGAATATTAGAAAATTCTTATAGCTAGTTACAATTGTTCACAAAATGATAGTTGATCAAATTTTGTTTCAACATCTCCAATTGTTAGTCATTGTACTGTTACTGAGTTGGAGTGTCACTTTTGAGCACTCCACAGGAATGAAATATTGTATTATCAGGTGTATAAAAAAGGAGAGAGAAGCTCTTCTCAAGTTCAAAGATGAGCTCATTGATGAATATGGCATACTCTCTTCTTGGGGAAATGAAATACATAAGAAGGATTGTTGCAAATGGAGTGGTATCCTTTGTGATAATCAGACTAATCATGTTCCTGAGTTGGATTGTAGTGGCTATCCTGGACCTTTAAGAGGTAACGTTATCATCTGGTTGCTTGAAATAAAGGATTTGAAATATCTAGACCTCAGTCACATTGATTTCAACCATAGCAGAATCCCAGAATTCATTGGCTCCCTCGACAAATTACAGCATCTTGATCTCTCTTATTCTAATTTTTCCGGAGAAATTCCCTATCATCTAGGCAACCTTTCTGAATTGAATTATCTTTATCTTGGCCCATCTCATGACAGTTCACTAATTAGCACAAATCTTGATTGGCTTTCTCGACTTCACTCGCTAAATGAACTGTCCATGGCCTATGTTAACCTCACAATGGCAACCAATTGGTTACAAAAAATAACCAAGCTTACTCAGCTTAAAAAGTTAGACTTGTCTTCATGTTACCTGCCAAATGTACTTCCTCCCTCACCTTACATGTTCAATGCTTCTAACTCTCTTTCTGTCCTTGATCTCTCGAATAATGGGTTAACTTCTTGGATATTTCCTTTGTTGTTTAACTTAAGCAGTAGCCTTACTTCCCTTGACCTTAATTCAAACAATTTACAAGGTGAGATTCCAATATTCATGGAGAATATGAGTCGTTTAACTGATTTAGATTTATCTGGCAACCAACTCACAGGTGCAGTGCCTCATCATGCATTACCTTCCTTGTTGACATCCTTGGATCTTTCTGATAATATGTTTAATGGTTCAGTGACCCAATGGATAGGAAGCCTTTCCAGAATCGAATCTTTGGATCTTGATTCAAACAACTTTGAAGACATAATCACTGAATCACATTTCTTTAATCTTTCCCAGTTACAATATTTGGACTTGTCTTCCAACCCAGGTATCTCGTTCAATATCAGTTTAGGATGGAATCCTTCTTTTCAACTGATAGAAGTATCTTTAGCTAGGTGCAAAGTGGGACCACATTTCCCCGCATGGCTTAGAACACAAACGATTCTATATCATCTTGATATCTCTAATGCTGAAATTTCAGACACCTTCCCTAATTGGTTTTGGGAGCTAACTCCAAACTTATCAGACTTGAATGTATCACATAACAATTTTCATGGTGTCCTTCCTGATTTGTCGTCAAAGTTCTCTAGTTTCGATTACATAGATTTGAGCTTTAATCATTTAAATGGTACATTACCAATTTTGCCTCCTAATGGATCTGTATTGGATTTGTCGAGTAATGGATTTTCTGGGTCAATTACAAATTTATGCAGTGAAAGTAGATGGTCTACTCTTGATCTCTCAAATAACCTATTGTTTGGACAGCTTCCAGATTGTTTTGTAAACCTATCATATTTGAGATTTCTTAATCTGGCACATAATAATTTCTCTGGAAAGATCCCTTCACTAAATATCAGTTCATCATTGCATTTACAAAACAATAGTTTTACTGGAGAAATTCCCAAATGTATTGTACATCATTGACTTTCATCGATCTTTCACGAAATAAGTTGACGGGTAAAATACCTACATGGGTGGGAGATACTTGGACTAAATTGGTCTTTCTGAGCCTCAAGTCCAATGAGTTCTTTGGTAGTATTCCTTCAAATTTATGTCATCTTGCACACTTGCAAGTGTTGGATTTTTCTTCAAACAAGATTTCTGGTGGTATACCAAAATGCCTAAACAATCTCACTGCTATGAGTCAAGTGGATTCTAAGTTTGATATGCCATTTCTTCTTACAGACAATGACCTCACAGGCTTTGAGAGTGCAATTGTAACCTGGAAAGGAAAGGAAGCTGAGTACATAAAAACTCTCAAATTTGTGAAACTTATTGATCTTTCAAGCAACAATTTAGTAGGCAATATTCCTACTGAAATTACAAATCTTGTAATGCTTGTTGGGTTGAACCTTTCAAGAAATAACCTATCTGGATTCCTTCCTCCAAATATTGAAAGAATAAGGACTTTGGATTTTCTTGATTTATCAAGAAACTACTTCTGTGGTGGTATTCCTGCTGGTATTTCTCAATTGGATCAACTTGGAGTGTTAGATTTGTCATACAATAACTTGTCGGGCAAAATTCCAGAATCCATTCATATACGAACTTTCAGTGCTTCTTCATTCGAGGGAAACCCTGGATATTCCACTTGAAGTTTGTCCAGGAGATGAAATTGCTCAAGTCACGAAGATCAATGATAATGCTGATGGGATGAAAAACCAAGAGGTGGACAAGCTTATCAATCATGGGTTTTACATTAGTATGGCAGCTTGGTTTGTTTTTGGATTTTGGGGAGTTTGTGGAACTCTAGTTGTAGCGCCCCGAGTTCCGTATACCCGATTCACTACGTCATTTTCTGTCTAAATTTTTCGAATAATATTTTTTTGCGGAAGAAATAATTGAAATTCATTTTTGGCAACACTAAATAAACTGTAATGGCCGATAAAATTGAAACATTTATGAAACCATTTGAAATAGTAAATCGAACCATTAATTTTGTAAAGAAATTGACAATGTCATAATTTCTCAAATAAATGAACTTCTCTAAATTATTCGATTGTTTGGAAAAATACGGAAATCATTAACGTCAAACTTTCAACCGTTTAACGATTATTGCCACCATCATTCATCGCTCGCCACCGTCTCCGAAATCTGCAAAACTGTTAAAAAGTAGGGTGAGTATTTCATGGGGGAAATACTCAGTAGACTCATCGCAAATTAATTTAATTTATAAGATGATTAAACACATAAATCCCGGCTCTTTATAAAACGGGCATTGATAGAGCTTCTTTATAAAACGGCTCTTGATAAAACTCATATTGTGCATTACAGCACGGGACATATTTTGCAAATCATAGGCTCTTTGAAAATAGCTCTTTGAAAACAGCTCTTTGAAAACCATATACTTATAAAAACATTTTAATTATGCCAAGCATAATTTCTTTTGAAAGCATAACATAAGATAGGATTGAAATCCTCATAAACTAAAGGAGACACAAGAACTTTACCGAACTTAGGTGGCAAGAATTCTTATGCAGTAAAATCATAATAACAGTAAGTATACCAAAACATAATTCTTGAAATTCATAGGTATCATTTCCATCATAACATAAGATAAGATCGAAATCCTCATAAACATAAGAATTTTACCGAACTTCGGTGGCAAGAATTCTTATGTAGTAAGTATACCAAGCATAATTTTTGAAATTCATAGGGATCAATTGCATCATAACATAAGATAGGATCGAAATCCTCATAAACATATGCGACAGGAATTTTTACCGAACTTAGGTGGCAAATCCTCATAAACATATGGAAACATAGGAATTTTACCGAACTTCGTGGCAAATCCTCATAAACATAGGAGACACAAGAATGTTACCGAACTTCGTGGCAAGAATTCTTATGTGTAGCGCTACTAAAACTCCGGTCCCCTTAACATATCATAACTTATCATATGAGACCCATAACAATCTTGGTAGATTGATTTCATAGCAATGATCCAAAAAAACATTTTCGTGAAGCATAGGGTATACT
Organism: Ligustrum vulgare; assembly: GCA_963555705.1. Lineage (NCBI taxonomy): Eukaryota > Viridiplantae > Streptophyta > Magnoliopsida > Lamiales > Oleaceae > Ligustrum > Ligustrum vulgare. The sequence continues at coordinate 16,457,333 of OY743186.1, read as the reverse complement.
TACTTTTCGTAAAAACATAAAGTATATTTTCTTTTCATAAAAACATACTTACTTTTCATGAAAACATAAGGTATATTTACCTTTCATAAAAACATACTTGCTTTTCTTAAAAATTGACTTTCACAAGTCACATGACATTCATATGAAATCATAATTTAAATCAATTAATAAGTGCGAGTCTACCTCAAATTCGACGAGTGCAAAGTTGAGCGGGAATGACTTCAATTTCTTTAAATTCTCCGTACGCTTCGTCTTAGCCAATAAGTCACTTTAGTCTATCGAATATATAGTTCAAAATGATAAATTATAATTTGAGGACTAAAATTGATGTTTTGAAAATTGAGGGACTAAAATGAATACTTTTGAAACTTGGGCTTAAAAGTAAATCAACAGTGACTGAAATAATAGATTTTGAAAATGAAAGGGCTGATTAAAACTCATTTAAAACTTTGGGGGCTGAAATGGATAACTTAAAAAATTGGGGACTGATTTGAAAACCTTTTAAAACTTCAGGGACTGACGCGCAAATTTTGAAAGTTATTAAATATTTTAAAAATCAGATTCTCATTTCTCTCTCTCACTTTACTGTCTCTCGACCTCACTTTCTCTTCACTCAACTCACTCTCACATTCACTCTCTCACGATCCGGAACTGGAGAGGAGAGGGAGGTGCGATCGTCCACTTCTGCAGGTGATTTCGCCGGCGCAACGCCGGCGAGGTGAGTAGCAAGTGACGGGGTACAAAAAAAACTGGGTTTTTGGGACTGATTTCGTGCGATTTAAGGTGAAACCGAAGCTTAAATCGCGATCGGTTTTAGTGGTCAGCGATTGTGGTAAGTAACTGGGTTTCAAATTCTTTGCAGTCTTTTGGGTTTTGATTTTTGTTTTGGGTGAGGATTTGGAGCTGATGGTTAGGTAGAGTAGTGCGAGCAGTGTAAGCTGGGTGAGGGATGGATTCGAACTGAAGTTGATTGTGATGATGGCGTTGATTTGTCGTAGGTGGAGTTGGTGAGTGAGGGTTGCTGCAGGAGGATATGGTGGTTGGCTGGTAGATCAGTGGTTGCAGTGAGGTTGTTCTCGACCGTGGCTATGATTCGGCAGTTGGTTGATTTTCTGATTCAGCTTGATCGATTGGCAGTGGTGATGGCTGCAATGGAGCTAGCTATAGTGTATGGTTGGTGGCTGTGGACAGATTTATATTGGTGATAATGCTGCATATAATGGTGAAGCTGGAGTTGAGGTGTTGGTTTGATGATGGATGATATAATTTTGTGTTTGTGATCATGTGTTGTGATGATAATGGAGAATATAATCATTATGTTCTTGCGACATAATGAATGCATACGGGTGGTGGAGTTGGTTTGGTTGAGGAATGATGATGGTGAGGAAAATGCACATGGGGAGGAAATATGATGATGCTGGGGAATATCATAATTTAAAGGGAATAATTGAGTGGATATCATCATAATCATGATGATGGAGGAGGAGCAAAATGTATAGAATAAATTTTGATTATGATAAGAATTGGACTAACTTTGATCAAGAAGCGTATTTAAAACAGATATATTTTGGACTGAAAAATACATTTTGAAAATAATACTTTGAATAAATAATTAAAATAATATAATTTTAGAAATTCGGATTTTAATTTAAAATCGAACAAATTCGATATTTTCTTGACTTGGCTAGACGAATCCGTCGCGGCGTTAATTTCAAAATAATGGGTGAAATAGTAGCGACACAATTTTCTAAATATTAAAATAATTATTAATTGTGTAAAAATTCTGAGTCGCTACACTAGTGCTCAATAACTCATGGCGGATTGCATTTTTCAAGTCGTGGAATTGTGTAATGGACCGGTTTTATGTAAAGATGGTCATCAGTAAAATTCGACTCAGAGTAGCATAACAATTTTGTAAAATTTTAGCATGTGTGATTTTTATCTACTAACTTTCTTTTTGCAATGCCTAAAAATTAGATGTTCTTGTTTTTCAATTGTGTCCTAGTTGTATTCTATTTAAAGTTGCACGAGATGTGATATATATATCGTCGAATAAAATATTTGTGTATTAGCTTTTGTATATGAACTCATAAAACAGCCAATTATTTTTGAATTTATTTGTTATGATCACCACAAGCATCCCCAACAAGCTCTCCCATTTCGACCACCGCTTATTTTTGTAAATTATATTGATTTATGGGGAGTTTTTGTGTTTTAGGAAAGACCCCAAACTAGATGGAAAATGACAAATAAAAAGAGCAAAATGGGAAACAGGTTAGGAGAATAAACAAGTGGGATAGAAATGAGTGCAATATCAAATACAGAAAATTCTATTTATACAATTTCATATAGTATCGATTGACAATTATCACAGGATAACAGTTAAATGCATTAATGTTACTCACTGCTTAGCAGGTGCCTGAAAAATGATAAAAGAGATGAAATTAGAATACTATTTTTCCATAAATTACTTTAAGGTACCGATAAATCATGAACTTGTATCGATACATGTTCTTGATAGAATGCAGGTATCGATAGTATCGATACGTGTTGTTCCATACTATGTAACAAATCTTGATCATGGCTTAAACTTGAAGTTTTTGAATAACAAATGATGCAAAATCTCTACAGAAACTAAAAGAACCATATCAAAGTCATGTTATCTTATTAATATGCGTCAATAAAAAAAATAAGAAATTTGAACTATCTTTAAGATTTAGGAGGGAATTTCGTTGAGTATTTTACTTTTATTTTATATTGTGTGATGCATTTTTAGGAGATAGAGTGATCCTATTTATAGGAATAAATTGTGGGCATCCAATCATGATCTAGGAGTTGATTGGAGGGCTACATCAATGATTACCTATGCTTGCTTAGGGGAATCATACCTTGGAAGTAGGATGTGCCTGTTGCCATGTAATTAAATCCTTATCGACTCATCAAGATAAGAAGTTAAGTTTACAAGTGTTTTGACATATGTTAATATAGAGGTTTAAGCTAAATCATAACTTAAACCCTAAGTTTCCAACTGTGCATAACGATACTCATGTGTATCGATACATTTAGAAAAAATATAAAATTGATATTATTTAAATGAAAGAAAACGTGGGTTGTTACAAGATCCATCGAGGCGAATTGGGATGAATTAAAGGGTATTCAGACTAAGTTATACAAAATGACAGTGAACAAGGAGGCTCGAGAGTCAGTTTGGAGCTTAATTGAAGAAATTCAGAACTTCAATGACTTAATTGTACAAATAAAGAGATAAGGACTGGATTGAACAAAGAAAAATACGAAGGACCAATGCGAAGTCAAGGGAGGACCAAATTAAAGTTGCTGAAGAAGGGAAAAATTTGATTTGAATTGAATTGCCGAAGCGATCGCACTTAATGTCATGCAATAGCCCAACTACCTTTTTACACAATAAAACTTAAATCAGCAAAGCCAAGAGGCCACTTGGCTTTGCGCCATGCGATCGCATGGCCAATTTCTGGGACATCTTATTTTCCTTCTTTAGTATGGATTTTGTTGAGACCGTGCCCAAAATGTAGTATATTGAACCATCAGCGGAGGCCCAAGGGCCCAATGGACATTAGCCCATGATTAAAGTTTAGGACATCATCTTGGACCTACTGTCGAGGTGGAATAGCCACGAACTTCTTTGGCCGAACTGATTTCTGTCTAGCCGATGTACTTTATGCTTAGCCGAGGTACTTTACGTTGACGTCCCAGGCGAGGAATGGGACAAAGGATGAAGTCAGAGATGTGACATCACTTTTACCAAGAAGTGACAGACGCTCATCCCCTACCAAACGTAGTAATGATTACTCTCAAAAAGCAAGATTTTCCTCTCCAACAGCTAGGTTACGTAAATACACGTGTAAAGTCCACCACGTGTCGCCATCCAAGACTATAAATTCTTCTATAAATAGGATGCTCCTCTCACCGTAGAAGGGGTTATCAATCTTATACTTTTAACAATATATTTTACTCTCACTCCCTTTTCTCTCTTTTACAAACTTATATTTCCCTCACCCAATTTATATCTAATTGAAATGGGCACTGACTTTAACATCGGAGTGCAAATGGGAGCCACCTTGGCCCCCTTTGCAAACTGATCATTTTTCACAGTGCACAGGAGATCCACGTATTCAAGAGGGAGGAGCTAAGACGTGTTGGTCCAAGATCCAGCCGGATTTTGTGGTCAACATTTTGGCTCTGTCTGTGGGAAACCATACTACTAACCACGAAAACGCATGGTAAAAAGCCATTCATAGAAAGGAAACCTTGAAAAAGGACGAATAACCTCTTGCAAAAGAGCGGAAAACTACAGAAACTTTGAAACATAAGTTTACTAACCCTGAAAAAGGCGTGAAACTTTGAAACATAAGTTTACTAACCCTGAAAAAGGCATGAAACTTTGAAACATAAGTTTAACAACCTTGGAAAAGGCTTAGGACTTTGAGATAAAAGTTCACCCATCTTTGAAAGAGAAGATAAAACCAAGAAATTGTTCTGAACATGAATGAAAGTGACGATGATATTAACCCTCGAACGAGTAGAAATGGCCAGCACAGCGAGGAAGAGGCTCCTCAGAGGCCTCATGAGAACGCAAACGAGGAAGTGGCCCAACCTAATCCTCCGTGTCGGCACCGAAATCGCCACATGCTGCGAGACATGACTCGCATGGCAGTCCAAATGCTGGAAATGCAGAAACAGCAGATTGAACGAACTGCAGCGATGAAAGCCTACATGGCTAGAGGGTATGTTATAAACGAGCCCATGATGCCCCCGCAATATTCACAGCCACATTACTCACCATCTGATGCGGATACTACCTCCTATTATTATCAAGATCCGCAGGCATATGCCGAGGTGGAATCCGTGCCTCTCTACGAAGAAGGCCTGAAGCATGAAGCACCTGAAGAACAAGACCAACCCCCAGTTAGACACAGAGAGGCTTCGCTCGCAAAATCTAGCAGTGTTTTCAGCCGAATAGGAGGGTTATTCAGAGGCAAGCGAGGGGGTCAAACTGATCAAGGTCGGCATAATGCAACGGAGCCTAGAAATAGGTAGGAGCGACGTGCTGAAGAAGCCATGTCGCGGAGCCAAATGCATAGTGATCGATATGATACAGGGGCAGAAAAATTAGGCCCCACACCTGAGCCTAGGAATAGGCAGGAAAGAAGGGCAGAAGCAGTTCGGAATAAATCTCGTAATGATCTTCCAACCTTCGAAAGACCAAACTACGGCCAAGTTTTGCCACCACAAAGGCAGGGCTATACTTAGCCGCCTTACGACCAGCACCATAACCCGGTGCACTCCGGACATGACGAAAACAGTGAATTACCGTCATACGAGCTGGATGACGAAGAGGAAATAAGCCCCTTCACGGAGGGCATCCGTAGGTGCCCAGTGCCTCATGACTTTGAAATTCCAGAAATAACAAAGTATTTTGGCCGAGGTGACCCTGACGATCACATGTTAAACTACCACGCTAGTATGGAAATAGCCGGAGCCACTCCAGCACTGAAATGCAAGGCCTTAGCTTTAACCGTTGAAGGAAGTACGATACGATTTTACAAAAAACTCCCTCCTGGTCGCATCCACAGTTGGAGAGATTTGAAGGCAACTTTCAAAAATGACTTTGTTTCCTCCAGACATGGCCAGCTCCCACTCCAATGCCTTCAGGACTTAAGGCAAGGAAGGAAGGAATCTCTGAAGAGTTACCTAGCCCGGTTTACTGAAGAGATGCACATTTGTGAGAACATTACCGAGGCGGAGATGTTTTCCGCATTAAAAAGGGGGCTAGATATGACGAGCATGTTTTGGAGGGATGTCCGAAGTAGAAAGCCGAGGGATTACAATGCCCTAGTAGATCTGATGAAGGAAGAAATCGTCTCAGAAGAAATGGCTAGGGCCAGAGACAATCATCCTCAGGGGAGATACAATCTTGGCTATCCTAATGAAGCAAACCTCAAGAAAGGAGGTAATAAGGATAGGTTCGGCAGTTACCGAAGTGGAGCACCACTTCCATTTCCAGGGACTGGGTCCAGCTATGCAGCAGAGATCACGGAAGGTATCCCTAACCTGCACTCCAACACTCCTTCTCAGAATACCCCCACGGCTCAAGGAAGAATGGAAAGTAGCTGAAGTGGAAAACAACCCATGATTGGGGCTTACTGCGCCTATCACAGGTATTATGGTCACGCAATGGAAGATTTTAGGGAAATCCACATGTTAGCGGACCAAACGGCACACGAAAGAATGGGAAGTGATTTCTCTCCTGACAAGGGGAGAACACAAAAACCAGGTAGCCAAAAGTTCAATCGAGCTGACAGGAGAGCTCCGTGGAAGAACCTAACCAAAGAAAGGATTGACAGTCGTCAAAGAGATAGGAACAAAGGTCAGGATACCTCCTCGGCACATGCTAAAGATACAAGAGAACCACCTATGCCTGTGAACGATCCGCCGATTCGTGAAATCGACACAATATTGGGAGGCCCCATCCAGGTGGGAGCACAAATAACTCCCAAAAGAGATATATCAGAGAGGCCAAGCAGCCCGCCAACATGAATTACCACATCCATTCACATCCTGTTGGGATGCCTCGGACGGAATCTATCACCTTTACCCAAGACGACGCTATTGGGGTACACTTTCCGCATAATGATGCCTTGGTTATCAGGATAGTGGTGGCCCGGAATGGGTTGTCACGAATGATGGTGGATGATGGTGCCTCAATAAACGTGATTTACGGAGTAACCTTCGATAAGATGGGGATTAATACCCCACTCATTCCAGTCCCAGATCCAATATATGGATTCACTGGGGACAACATAACCCCCAGGGGATCCATAACCCTTATGACTGAGGTAGGGCAAGCACCAACTTTCACCAGAATCCTCATGGAATTCCTAGTTGTAGACAAAATCTCCTCTTATCATGGCTCAATTGGAAGGCCAGGTCTCATTGACTTGGGGGATACAACCCATACAAAAACATTTGCATGAAATTCCCCACGGAGCATGGTGTTGCAACTGTAAGGGGGAGCCAAACTGAATTACGGGCCTGTTACACTAATGCCATCTGAAAATTTCAAGACCGGAGCTTGAACATGATCAGCGATGTGGCAATGGTAGAGGCTGCTCCAGATCCTGAAAGATTGGGTGAAGGGCCCCCAGAAAGTGAAGATGTTACAATGACACCAGAAGAGGATCTGGCAGATCTAGACCCAAGAATGGCCAGAGACAATTGCTCTACCCAAGCTGAAAGGCTGGAATGATTCGGTGTTGATCCACTTGATCGAATCAAGGAATTGTAGATTGGATTAGATTCATCGATTGAATACAAAGATCAGCTGAAAAGCTTCTTACTTGAGAACCTCGATGTATTTGCATGGAAACATGATGACGTGGTTGGAATTGACCCTAAAGTGGCATGTCACAGACTCCAGCTTGATCCAAGAAGCCCTAGGCACAGGAAAAAGAGAAGACCAATGAGTTCTGATAAATATGAGGCCTTGAAAGAAGAAGTGGCGAAGCTATTGAAAAATGGCTTTATCAGAGAGTCCCGATATCTGAAGTGGGTATCAAACCCTGTTTTGGTCCCAAAGCAGAATGGGAAATTGAGAGTATGCATTGATTTCTCGAATTTAAACCAGGCATGCCCTAAAGACAGTTTCTTCTTGCCTCGAATTGATCAATTAGTCGATTCTACAGCGGGACATGAGATGCTGAGCTTTATGGATGCGTACTCCGGATACAATCAAATCCCCATGCATGAATCAGATGAGGAATACACCTCATTTATCACGGATAGGGGACTCTATTGTTACAAAGCTATGCCATTTGGCTTAAAGAATGCTGGAGCCACCTACCAGAGGTTGGTAAATCGAATGTTCTCGGAACAATTGGAGAACACCATGGAAGTATATGTCGATGACATGCTAGTCAAAAGTATGGTCGCCACAGAACGTATCCGCCATTTGTCAGAAACCTTTGATGTGTTGAGGAAATACCGAATGAAGCTCAACCCAGCTAAATGGACTTTTGGGGTAGCGTCCGGAAAATTTCTTGGATTCATGGTGAATAGGAGAGGGATTGAAGCCAATCCCGATAAAATCAAAGCTTTGCTAAACATGCGATCACCTCGGAGCCCAAAAGAAGTGCAAAGCTTGATGGGAAGAATTGCAGCCTTAAATCGATTTGTTTCCAAATCCACTAACAAATGCTTGCCATTCTTTAAGATCTTGAAGGGACGGAAGCGATTCCAGTGGACGCCAGAATGTGCGAAAGTTTTTTCCGACCTGAAAGCATTCTTGGGGCAGGCCCCATTGTTATCAAAACCAAGAGCTAACAAACCACTTTATCTATATTTAGCCGTATCAAAAGAGGCTGTTAGCTTAGTGCTGATCAGAGAGGAAGATGGAAATCAATTCCCCGTGTATTATATAAGCAAAGCCATGCTGGAAGCAGAAACACGTTACCCAGATATGGAGAAACTTGCTCTATCGTTGATCACAGTAGCTCGCAAACTCCGCCCCTACTTTCAGTCGCACTCCATACATGTTCTCACCAACTTTTCCATGAGGCAGGTGTTACAGAAACTAGATGTATCTGGGAGGTTAATGAAGTGGGCAATAGAAATCACCAGTACGACCTACATTATGAACCTCAGACTACTATAAAGGGAGCATTGGCAGATTTCATAGTTGAGTTCAGCTATCCGCCAGAGGTGGAGATGATTGATAACATGGAGGATAGCCGTGAGTGGAACCTGTTTGTTGACTGGTCCTCGGCTGATGGAAGATCCAGGGCAGGCATACTACTAATGAGTCCAGAAGGGTACAAACTGCACAGTGCCATCCGCTTTGGCTTTAAAGCCTCAAACAACGTTGTAGAATACGAGGCACTCTTAGCTAGGCTAAGACTTGTCAAAGCTTTAAAGATTAGGTCCGTGGTGGAAAATAGTGACTTGCAGCTTGTTATAAGCCAGTTTAACGGACAGTTCGCTGCTAAAGAACCAGCCATGGTTGCTTACTTGAAAAAGTGAAAGATTTGGCCGTGAACTTTGGAAAAATAGAGTTACAGCATATTCCCAGAAATGAGAATTCTAATGCAGATGCTTTATCCAAACTAGCAAGCAGTAATGATTCCGACCTCCACAATCTAATTCCAATTGAACATATGTCAACCTCTTCCATTGAGTCGGGAACAGAGATTTTGGAAATAGACGAAGACAGATCCTGGATAAGTCCTATACTAGCATACTTGAAGCATCAGACAACACCAGACGAGCCGGAAGCAGCTCAGAAATTGCAAAGATACGTCGTAAATTTCATACTCTTGGATGATCTGCTCTATAAACGGAGTTACACCTCGCCTTTGCTGAGATGTGTTAGGCCAGAGGAAGGACGGTATGTAATGGAAGAAATCCATGAGGGCATATGTGGCAACCATGCTGGGGTGTTATCGCTGGCTCGGAAAGCCCTTAAACAGGGATGTTTTTGGCCAACTATGCGAAAGGATTCCCATGACCTCGTCCGCAAATGCGATAAATGTCAAAGGCATGCAACCATACCGCATCAGCCGCATCACAAGTTGACTGTGGTGACTAGCCATTGGCCTTTTGCGAAGTGGGGGGTTGATATTATTGGTCTTATGCCTAGGGGTGCTGGTAACAATTGCTTTGCAATAGTGGCAATTGACTACTTCACAAAGTGGGTCGAGGCGGAACCCCTGATGAGGATTATCGAGGCCAATACCACCAAGTTCATCTAGAAGAATGTTATATGCAAATTTGGAATACCGCACTCGTTGGTCAGTGATAATGCAAAACAGTTCAAAAACAGAAGCATAGATGAATTATGCAACAATTTGGGAATTAAGAAATTATTTTTGTCTCCGCATCATCCACAAGCTAATGGACAGGTTGAAGCTGTGAACAAGACCATAAAAAACATCCTGAAGAGGAACCTGGAATCCAAAAAGGGCGCTTGGGTAGATGAACTCCCACAAGTATTATGGGCACTTCGGACCACCTCGCACACTGCCACTGGTGAAACGCCTTTCTCCTTGACGTACGGATCCGAGGCAGTATGTACGGTTGAAATTGGGGTGCCTTCTCTTCGTCAAATCCATTATGATGAAGCGGGAAACGGAGAACCACATTTCGTCCTGGAAAAACGGAGTGGCTCCCAAATAGTAATGACCAAGTACCATGAAAAAATGGCCCGTTACTACAACAAAAGGGTAAAGGGTCGGCACTTTAACATTGGAGATTTAGTCCTCAAGAAGGTTCTTCCATCCACCCAAAAACCAGGAGTAGGGACTTTAGGTCCTAACTGGGAAGGCCCCTACAAAGTCACCGCCGAGGTGGTACTTGGTACGTACATGATCGAAGACCTATCTGGGATATCTTTGTGTAATCCTTGGAGCACAGATCACCTTTGTCACTATTTTCAATAAAATCAAATTCCTCTTCAGTTGTCACAACGTCTCCATATAATTTGATGAAAATTTTAAGTAAGTTACGTAAGGGATTGCATCAAGTGCTATCGGTAAACATAACAGATAGTAAAAATGCCTAAACTATTTTTTTTTACGGGAGAATACAACTCCATTATGCTTAAATTTTATTAGCACAAGGGACTCTTAAAAGCCTATACTATTATCACTACGTATTGGCTAAACGAATTAATACCACCAGTAGGAGCTTGTCCGAGCTGGTAATCGTGAAATGGAAGGATTGCAGGTGCAACAAAATACAATTCAAAGGTGTTCAAGTGCTTGTCAAAATCAGATCTAACTAGTAAACATAAATGCCTTAAACTACTTAGATCTGAGGGACTATCTTGATACAATACATTTGGTAACAATCCATCCAAAAGGTGTTTACGTTTAGAAGCGTTTAGAAAATCCACACTTAAAACAAATGACGTTGTATAAACAAAAACTTGTGCACCCAACTGAGGAATATCACAGTCAAAACAGCAAACTAAGTAAAATCATCACATTTACAATCTAAAGCGTCATTACATTTACATTTTGAAAAAATTCGAAGAAAATACAACATGTAAAATGGCCAAAACAAATACTAAAGAGGATCATTGAGGAGGGACATCTTCTAAAGAGTTCCTGTCAGGTTCATTCAAAGGATCTGCGGGATCGTCAAGGGAATCGTCCCTATCTGCATCTTGAGGTTCAGGGTATAAGGCTTCGATGGAGGATAGGTCCAGAGTTGGGAAAGCTTCCTTCACGTCCCCCAAACCCATCCTGGCCCCTATATTCCCAAAGACCCTCTGCATGGCCTCATACTTTGGCGTCTCTTCAAAAGTGTCTTTAAAATTCTGGATAGCCTCAGACACCTTGGCACTCAGAGCTTTCTCCACTCGTGTCATAACGGTCGGCTCCAGAACCTTCGTGATCCTAGATTGCATATGTCGTTCCAGAGAGGCAAGGTCCTCCTTCGCCTTTTTCCTAGCCTCCACCTCTCTCCCGAATTTCTCGTTGGCTGCTGCCACCTCAACCTCTAGCTTAGCCTTGGATGCATTGACTGATGTTAGGGCTTCAGAAGTTATAGACTGAGCCCGGTTGGAGTCATCCAATTTCTTACAAAGGGACGCCACATCTGCCTCGGAAGCGTGAAGATCTTGTTTTAACTTTTCATTGTCTTCCTGAAGGTGTTTGGCTATCATCCTATCTTCCGAGGAGGCCTTGCAAGCGATGGACAGATGCTCCTTGAGATCCTTAATCTCCTTCAGCATATGGAGAGTAGTCTCAGCGTCCTTCTTGTCTCGATGCGCCTCCTCCACTGAAGACTCCACCTCATCAATAAGGGCCAGCGCCCTAGCTTTCATAGCTTTGGCAGCCAGCAGCTTCCGGGACAGAGTGGCACTGGAAGAGAAGGCGGACTAGCCCTCTGTCCAAAATTGCTCGGTGACTAAGGCAGCCCTGGCTGGAGGAGAACTGGGGGAGTCAAACAAGGAAGGACTGAAGGTAACATCCCTGGGGAGAACACTGGCTTTAATCTGTTTGAGCTCTTCTGCCCCCTCAGATGTCACTTCGTAAGCCAAGTCTGGGACAGACACAGAAGAATCGTCCTCCAAGTCTTGAGTCTCTGGTGGCGGAGGTGGTTTCCTTATCCCTTCTGAGGCTCTTCAAAGGGGCTGGTTCCTCCTCGGATACGTGCTCGGAGATATCCTCGGATAGGAGAGATGGCACAGAGACATTCTTAGACTCCCTCTCCCTCTTGGAACCGCCCCTATCTGACATTTTTCCCTTCCCCGTTACAGTAACCTTTTTAGGTTCAGCCCCTTTTTCCGAGCTAGGATGTTGGGGACCCACCAGAAGCAGACTGGGTGGTGGCAGCAACGCAAGGAGAGGACCCTCAAGTTGGGCAGTGGTCGCCTCAGATACCTCCTTTGCCACCCCTACTTGTAAATTAGCCACTACTGCTTTCTGCCTCCTCTCAATCTCGCTGTCGCGGCGAAGGGCAGGAGGGATCTTTTTGGCCATGAGACCCTTCAAGAAAATCTTCGGAAAGTCCTTGGAACCTAGCAAGAAAAGAAGGAGAATAAGGCTATGAACGATCGAGGCATAAGATATGGAGGTAGTAAGGAAACAAACGTACTCATAGCTCGCATAACGCCGTGCTTGAAAAAGAGCTTGTTCTGTTGGATGACCTTCTGGAAAGTGCCTCGGTAAGCAAATAATCTCCGCACTATCGCTAAATCTGCGTCAGATAGGAGGCAGGAAAAAGTGTCCCCTGTCGTAAGCCAATAATGTGTGAAAAACAGAAAAAGAGAGATGAACAGAAATGAAAAGTGAATGACACACGGCACTGAATGACACAAAAGCAAATACAAGACTCACTAGGCAAGGAAAGAGTTCGGGGAACAGTGATTTCTGAACTAGGGTCCACAGGTGAACTCTGCCACTCCCCTGTGACCTAGAACCACTGGTTCCTCCAATTCTTTATGGAAGTGGGATGACCAGTGATAATAGGAGGATATGAGCCTCTGGGAGACAAGTAGTACCGGTCCTTGACACCTGACCTCACATACTTCTCCCTTCTAACGAATTTCTTCAAGGTATATAGGGTATGGATGATGTGCAGTGAGATGGGGTAGTCAGGATTGACCTCTTGCCACATTAGCCAAGTACCCACAGCCTGTGTCCAGAAGTTAGGGCCAACTGGTAGGGGCAAAGATTGTAGCTCCTAAGCAATGCCCTGAAGAAGGGGTGTAGGGGTAGCCTCATCCCGCAGGATAGAGCATCATAATATACGGCCACCTGACCTAGGGGAGGGCTACAGGGTCGGAAAAAAGGAGTAGGGTGCACTAATTGAACTCCTTCCGGCATCGTGAATTTCGCCGAAGCTCCAGTCAAATCAACCCCCCGAATTTTCGTGGCAATCTTGCTGCTTTCCCAAGACTCTGGGTTTGGATCAAGCTCTACATGATACCCTGACACTTTATTTACCAGGTCTACCCAACCTTCAACCTGGGCTATCTCCTCCTCAGAAAGACCTAGCTCTTCCCTATGTTCCCTAAATGGGGCCCTAACAATTAAGCCGAGGTCCTGGTGACCGAAAGAAGAGCCCACTGCCTCTCCTCTTTCCAAATCCCTGTCCCGCTTGCTTTGAAGCTCTCTCAAAGAAGCCTCCTCCTCGGATGATAGATGAGCCATGTAGTTCTGGTCCTTTTCTTCTTCACTGTCAGAATCATCCAAATAAATTATACCACTGCATTTCCTATTCCTCCTCCTAATCTGTTCCCTAAAGAAGCGGGAACTAAAAACCGATAAAGACAATGGGCAGAAACCTCATACAGGAATCGCCATTGCCAACAGTTCCTGTGAACCCGTTCCCCCAACTCTTTCCATTTTTTGTTCTTAAAGATGGGTCAGACTCATCAAAAGGAAAACAAAATGCAAAACAAAATTTTCAAACTCACACTTGAAGATTAGAAATAAAAAGTTTTGCACATACAAAGGAAAAGAAACTTACCTTCAAAAAATGAGTATTCGAGATTGTACACTTGAAATGAGTAACACGCCAATGAAAGCTGTTGAACGGTAAGGACGGTTTGCTGGGAAGAAAACCATTGAAGAGAAGATGCGAGACTTGCGAGGAAGGAAAAAGCAATACAACTTTCTGCGAGAGTGTTACTACAAAAATTTTGAGAAAACGGTAAAGGGAAAACAATGAGAAGAAGGAGGCTTTATAGGGAACTTAATGATCTAGAACCTTTGGTCTTTGAGCTGCATGATTGATACGGGTAACCCATGTCTCTTGGGTGAAGGGTTAATTAAAGCGCAAACTGTCGGGGAAAGAGAAAAGACCATTCAGTTACGATGGTGTGTGTCAGGCGCGGCGAGATGTTACTCTCCATTCCCTTCGTATTCCTTGGGAACCAAAATCAGTAGCCCCCTTATATTAAATACGCCGCCTAAGAAACATGCTAGTATATTGAACCATCAGCGAAGGCCCAATGGAAATTATCCCATGATTAAAGTTTAGGACATCATCTTGGACCCACTGCCAAGGTGGAATAGCCGCGAACTTCTTTGGCCGAACTGATTTATGTCTAACCGATGTGCTTTATGCTTAGTCAAGGTACTTTACAGTGACGTCCCAGGCGAGGAATGAGACAAAGGATGAAGTCAGAGATGTGACATCACCTTTACCAAGAAGTGACAGGCGCCCATCCCCTACCAAACATAGTAATGATTAATCTCAAAAAGCAAGATTTTCCTCTCCAACAGTTAGGGTAAATACACATGTAAAGTCCACCATGTGTCGCCATCCAAGACTATAAATTCTTCTATAAATAGGACGCTCCTCCCACCGTAGAAGGGGTTAGCAATCTTATACTTTTAACAATATATTTTACTCTCACTCCCTTTTTTCTCTTTACACACTTATATTTCCCGCACCCAATTTATATCTACTTGAAATGGGCACTGACTTTGACATCGGAGTGCAAACGGGAGCCAGTTCGACCTCTTTTGTAAACTGATCGTTTGTCACGGTGCGCAGGAGATCCACGTGTTCAAGAGGGAGGAGCTGAGATGTGTTGGACCAAGATCCAGCCGAATTTTGTGGTCAACAGATTTCATTATAAATTTTTTTACTTGGATAAGTATTCTACCTTATCTTATAAATAGGAAGCTGCATTTATTGGGGATATACCATATTCTTCATATTATTAGATATCAAGCCCTAGAGAGAGAAAGCAAGGTTCAATTCAAGATCAAGACTTTTCCTTCAACAAGATCAATACCTATATTCGAGTGATAAATTATATTAAATCTTGTTGTCCATTCTCGATTATGTATCTAGGCTAGTTTAATTTGTATTAGGATCATGATGAAGCTTTTAATTTCCAGATTTTTATTATGATTTTTGTTTAATTTCATAAAATTTATGGTTTTCAGCAATTAATTTCATTCTTCATTCTTCTACAATTATATACGCAATAATTATATGAATTTTTGTGGTATGTTTTTAGATTCAAAAGATTAGAAACTCGTTAGACATGTTTCAATTGGTATAAGGTCTGATAAGGGATAGAAATATATCGTTGTATTTTATGTGATCTTTAAGTATTCACAAATCATTAATGTTTTCCTATTTATTCACATTTTTCATAGAAATATAAACAGGTTACATATAGGGATAGATTCTAATGCCCATTTGAAATAGGGTTTTAAATAATTTAGGAACATTGATCTCCATTACCTATAAATTATTGTTAAAATTCAAATCAAGATAATAAAGATGACATAAAAAGTGGATTTTAGATCCTAGCATGTTCTTAATTTATAAAACAAAAACAATCTTTTAAACTTTCTTACTTTTAATTGATTTTTCTTTGATAGTAATTTTTAATTGTTAGTTTAGATTTTAATACCATAAATATCAACTTAATTTTTCTCGTTTCGGTTAAGGTTAGTAATTTATATAATAATTGATCTCAATCCTCGTAGGTATGATACTTAAACTCACAATCCACTATATTACTTGTTTGATCCTTACACTTACGATAGGAAAATCATGTAAGACTCATATTAATACATAAGAATCACATGAAGCTCAAACCACCTAAACCAAAAGAAATGAAACCGTACAATATCAAGTTTTGAATTTTATGGAATATCACCTCCTCTAGGGATGGAGCTTTTGGCGAAGTAAGCTGACCATGGAGTCCCCGGTCCCGTTGATGTAATTGTATTGGAAGAACCCAAACTCACATGAGTTTCCCTCCCTAGTACAACTTTCTCCAAATTTCATATATCATCAACCAAATTATTTAAGGAGATATCTATATCAACCATATGAAGCCCGGGTAGAGGTGTCAAGACGGGCGGGCCGACCAGACCCGTGAAAACCGGCCCGAATCGACTCGGGACCGCGGGCCGACCCGTGACCCTTGCGGGCAGTTCACGGGTCAAGAAGGTGTGAACCGCGGGTTTCGCGGGCCGTGGTTAACCCGCCGACCCATGAAATTTAAAAAAAAAAAAAAAATTTATTAAATATCATAGTATTGAAAATCTCCATTCTTCTACAAAATCTAGTACTAGTACAATTTCTAAAGTTAAATCTTATTTTTCTCCCTAATAGGTAAGAAACGTAATGTTCTTTAATAGTAATAATTAGAAATGCATTTAGCATTTAGTTGTTATTTGTTTATATTTTATTTAAGTTTGTAAATTTAGAAGTAATTCATGTAACATAAAATATAAATGTAAATTCTATATAAACATTATGGTATAAATATGAATTTAACATTTTGTTCATCTCATATTTATAAATTTAACAAAATATATATATATTATAAATATGAAAAATTCTATATTTTTATTCATACTGGCCGAATCGGAACGAACCGCGACCCGCATGGGCTCAACCCGTATGGGCTAGCGGGCGGGCCTGGGTTGTAGTTCGAAATTTGTGGGTCGGCCCGGAACCCGCAGCGAGCGGGCTTTTTTTTACGCGGGCCGTTACCGGGCTCATATGTTGACGGGCCGACCCGGCCCGGACCACTCAGATTGACACCTCTAAGCCCGGGTGCCAGGGTTGCTACCCTTCTAAAAAATTGGTCTTAGTCCTTTCTTGGTGTTAACGGTATGTTAACTTAAACCCAATAAGCGAAATCATCATTAAACATCTAAGTCAAAAATGAATAAATACATAAAAAATAAATGAGTTACCTGGGATGAAACATGCAAAGAAAAATTGCCTTCAACATGAGGAAAGCTACAGAATCGATTGGTTTGTAACTAGCAGTCAAAACGTTCCTAAAATCTTTCTATCCCTCAACCACTCGACAGACAGAGTAGCTACGATTATTCACCATATTCATAAACCTTTTTCACCAGTGCGTTCTCCTTTATATTTCTTTCCTCTCCCGCTCGCATCGAAGAAGACACATCAGAGAGAAAAGGGGATTTGAAAACATTAAACATCAAAGTAAAAAATGAATAAACACATAAAAAATAAACGAATTACCTGGGACGTAAACATGCAAAGCTAAATTGCCTTCAATGTGAGGAAAGATACAAACTCAATTGGGTTGATTGGTTTGTAATTAGCAGCCAAGGGTTCCCGAAATCTCTCAATCCCTTAACAACCCGACAGGTAGATGTAATGCAATTGGACAAATCCTACTTGCAACTCAAATGGAGAAGCCCAGAAGAAGTTAAAGCCTGATCCAGTTTGAAGAATCTCAAGATTTGATCTGCATCGTCTATTTATCTGATAAGGGCGTGGTTTTTAAGTTGGTTCCAGATTCTTCGTGCATCTTCATCGATTTTCTCTCACCTCTCTCTTCTATCTCACATCTGTTTCTTCTAAGTGATTTTTCATCTTCCTCTCTGATTCTTTATGTAATTTTCAGAGAGTTTTCTTAGTGGTTATACAATAGATGATATGTATATCCTATGTAGATCTTAGTGTTGTAATTTATGCGAGATTTTGAGTTTATGAGTTTATTCATATTTTTTCTTTTTCTGTAAAACATTAAGTTTTTGTTTTACATCTTTTATTCATAAACTTTTTGAAGTTTCTTTTTGTTGATCTTGAGTTCTTTGTGTTTTTGTTTGTCATTCTGGGTTGTGAAATCATAACAGTGGTATCAGAGTGTAACGGAACACAATTTTCCTGGGTGAATTGTATCGATACCTGTTCATAATATATCGATACACGCAGACGTAATGTATTAATACATGCAGACGTAATGTATCGATACATGCAAACGTACTAGTTAGGTTACACACGTTTGAGGCAAAAAATCCCCAAAATTCACCACCAATCATGGCCTGCCACTTGCTGGAAATGAAAGGAATGGTTCATGTAGATAAACACCTTCTGCTTGTAGCATTGCTGAGTCCAAAACCTAAAACATAGGGCAATCATGGCCTAAAAAGGACAAAACTAAAATCCAAGGAATCGTGTTAGTCCATGAAAATCATGTATAAATAGGCGACTCCTAGTTCTGCATAAGATATGAATAGAATCCACCTCCAAACTCTCTAAAAAACCATACCTAAATCGCAAGTTTAGTTAGGCTTCAAAAAGGTAGGGCTAGAAATTCAATGTCCGAATTATGTTAGGATATAACTGAACTCCATTATAATCCTAACATAATTCCAGCAGCTCCTGCAATGATCCTAGGGTGTTTAAATGTATTGAGATAAGAGATTATTGAAAAGATTAGGATCAGTTGCAGAAGCAAAGTCCATATTATCGATACAATGTATCGATACATTGTTTTATTTACATAACACAGAGAAGTAATCTTGGGTTTTCTTGTTATTTTTTAGGTTCAGATGAAGGTAAGTAGCTCTGCATTTTAATTTTCTTAAATGCTACTTCGTATTGATTTTTAATTGTTGAATTGTTTGCATTTAAAGGTTTTTTTGCATTATTACAATCATATGTTATCCCGTTGATAATGCCACCGAAAGGTGATCGTGTCGTGTTATGGAAATATTTGTCATGAGAGATATTTGATTTAAGGGTATGATACCTTTTATGATATAAGCAAGCTCGGGGTAATATATGTGGTAATAGGGGCCCACATAAAAAGCATATATTTTAAACTCAAACGCTACTTGCTGAATACTTTTGCAATCATATTTTTCATGTTTTAAAAAAATGCAGATGTTGGACCGAATGGCTTTTCAAGCTGAATCAAAGGGATGGAAGTTGTCACTGGAATGAACCATATATATCTTCACCACGGAAGTAGAAGATTGGAGTTATCCCCCTGAGCACCCTACCTTGTATTGCTACGAGTACACCAAAGTCACTAATTAGTACTATAATGATTGTACTTTTGAGTTAGTTTATGTGGATAGGTACAATGTAAAAAAATATGTAAATATCTATATATGTAGTTTGAAATAAGAAACAAGACCACATTTTCAACCCTGCGGTACCCGTGTCAGCTTGTAAAATTAGTTACTAAGTTTTTTTAGGTAAGGAAGTATGTCTTGTACTTGAATTAAGAACTGTTTTAAACCTATGGATTGATACTTTATAAGGCAAATTACTTAATGAACTTTGGCACCAAGTTTTGAATTTCTGGTAGTTACTGCATTCTGAAGTTAAGTATCGATACAATCATATGCAATAACCAAAATCAGAATTTTGTTGTGGCCAAATAACCACCTATCATTTATAGAAATAATAAAGTTTTGAAATAATAATTGAAATAATAATAAGAATAATGATAGAAAAATCAGATTGCAGCTTCTAATCAGGGACCATAGATGCATCGATACTAGGTATCAATACTTTCAGATTTAAAGAATTTTACTTTAAGTCATTTGAGTTTCGTGCCAATCTATTTTATAAAAAAATTAATACATGAAAAGTGTGACATGCTACACACAACCTTAGGGTTCTTGTTGAATATGCTGAAATAAGACACAAACCCTCGAGATCCAGACTTGTTAGGGTTAAATTTCTTGGTTTCTGAAACATCTCTGATTTCTTGTTCAAACATTTTTTAGGGTTTTCTAATAATTTTTTTTTTTTGGAAGAATTTACGTACAGATCTTTTAGATCTATAAGTTGAAAATAAAAATGTTTTAATCTTTTAGATTCTTGGTTTGAAATCTTTCAGATCTATAAAGTTCTTCAAAATATTTCTTGGAATTCTTCGTGTTTCATTTAAAGAAATTTATACTCTGAAAAAATTATTTACGAAATCCTAGAAATCCATTTTAAAAGGGGGGGGGGGTTTATTTTCTATATTCTGGATCTTTATACTTTGTGTAATAAATTTACATGATCCTAGGACTCAGGATAACTCTTTCGATATCCTTGAGTTCTAAAGGGATTTGACAAGATCTTAGTGTTCAAACTTGGTGCATGCGACTGGAACTCACTGAAACTGAAATTTTTAAAAAAGCTGCGATAACCCTAATTTTGGAAAATGTGATATTATTCCATACTGCTGTTGATTTTCTAGTTTCTTTTTCAATAAACTCTTGTTTCTCTCCAAAATTCCTTCGTTAGAAACCTTTTGTTAGACCCCTTTACTTTATTTTTTCTAGGATTTCTTGAAAATCCGAGAATATGAGGGAGTGTATCATGTATGTAATACCCTGTTTTGGTCCCAAAGCAGAATGGGAAATTGAGAGTATGCATTGATTTCTCGAATTTAAACCAGGCATGCCCTAAAGACAGTTTCTTCTTGCCTCGAATTGATCAATTAGTCGATTCTACAGCGGGACATGAGATGCTGAGCTTTATGGATGCGTACTCCGGATACAATCAAATCCCCATGCATGAATCAGATGAGGAATACACCTCATTTATCACGGATAGGGGACTCTATTGTTACAAAGCTATGCCATTTGGCTTAAAGAATGCTGGAGCCACCTACCAGAGGTTGGTAAATCGAATGTTCTCGGAACAATTGGAGAACACCATGGAAGTATATGTCGATGACATGCTAGTCAAAAGTATGGTCGCCACAGAACATATCCGCCATTTGTCAGAAACCTTTGATGTGTTGAGGAAATACCGAATGAAGCTCAACCCAGCTAAATGGACTTTTGGGGTAGCGTCCGGAAAATTTCTTGGATTCATGGTGAATAGGAGAGGGATTGAAGCCAATCCCGATAAAATCAAAGCTTTTCTAAACATGCGATCACCTCGGAGCCCAAAAGAAGTGCAAAGCTTGATGGGAAGAATTGCAGCCTTAAATCGATTTGTTTCCAAATCCACTAACAAATGCTTGCCATTCTTTAAGATCTTGAAGGGACGGAAGCGATTCCAGTGGACGCCAGAATGTGCGAAAGTTTTTTCCGACCTGAAAGCATTCTTGGGGCAGGCCCCATTGTTATCAAAACCAAGAGCTAACAAACCACTTTATCTATATTTAGCCGTATCAAAAGAGGCTGTTAGCTTAGTGCTGATCAGAGAGGAAGATGGAAATCAATTCCCCGTGTATTATATAAGCAAAGCCATGCTGGAAGCAGAAACACGTTACCCAGATATGGAGAAACTTGCTCTATCGTTGATCACAGTAGCTCGCAAACTCCGCCCCTACTTTCAGTCGCACTCCATACATGTTCTCACCAACTTTTCCATGAGGCAGGTGTTACAGAAACTAGATGTATCTGGGAGGTTAATGAAGTGGGCAATAGAAATCACCAGTACGACCTACATTATGAACCTCAGACTACTATAAAGGGAGCATTGGCAGATTTCATAGTTGAGTTCAGCTATCCGCCAGAGGTGGAGATGATTGATAACATGGAGGATAGCCGTGAGTGGAACCTGTTTGTTGACTGGTCCTCGGCTGATGGAAGATCCAGGGCAGGCATACTACTAATGAGTCCAGAAGGGTACAAACTGCACAGTGCCATCCGCTTTGGCTTTAAAGCCTCAAACAACGTTGTAGAATACGAGGCACTCTTAGCTAGGCTAAGACTTGTCAAAGCTTTAAAGATTAGGTCCGTGGTGGAAAATAGTGACTTGCAGCTTGTTATAAGCCAGTTTAACGGACAGTTCGCTGCTAAAGAACCAGCCATGGTTGCTTACTTGAAAAAGTGAAAGATTTGGCCGTGAACTTTGGAAAAATAGAGTTACAGCATATTCCCAGAAATGAGAATTCTAATGCAGATGCTTTATCCAAACTAGCAAGCAGTAATGATTCCGACCTCCACAATCTAATTCCAATTGAACATATGTCAACCTCTTCCATTGAGTCGGGAACAGAGATTTTGGAAATAGACGAAGACAGATCCTGGATAAGTCCTATACTAGCATACTTGAAGCATCAGACAACACCAGACGAGCCGGAAGCAGCTCAGAAATTGCAAAGATACGTCGTAAATTTCATACTCTTGGATGATCTGCTCTATAAACGGAGTTACACCTCGCCTTTGCTGAGATGTGTTAGGCCAGAGGAAGGACGGTATGTAATGGAAGAAATCCATGAGGGTATATGTGGCAACCATGCTGGGGTGTTATCGCTGGCTCGGAAAGCCCTTAAACAGGGATGTTTTTGGCCAACTATGCGAAAGGATTCCCATGACCTCGTCCGCAAATGCGATAAATGTCAAAGGCATGCAACCATACCGCATCAGCCGCATCACAAGTTGACTGTGGTGACTAGCCATTGGCCTTTTGCGAAGTGGGGGGTTGATATTATTGGTCTTATGCCTAGGGGTGCTGGTAACAATTGCTTTGCAATAGTGGCAATTGACTACTTCACAAAGTGGGTCGAGGCGGAACCCCTGATGAGGATTATCGAGGCCAATACCACCAAGTTCATCTAGAAGAATGTTATATGCAAATTTGGAATACCGCACTCGTTGGTCAGTGATAATGCAAAACAGTTCAAAAACAGAAGCATAGATGAATTATGCAACAATTTGGGAATTAAGAAATTATTTTTGTCTCCGCATCATCCACAAGCTAATGGACAGGTTGAAGCTGTGAACAAGACCATAAAAAACATCCTGAGGAGGAACCTGGAATCCAAAAAGGGCGCTTGGGTAGATGAACTCCCACAAGTATTATGGGCACTTCGGACCACCTCGCACACTGCCACTGGTGAAACGCCTTTCTCCTTGACGTACGGATCCGAGGCAGTATGTACGGTTGAAATTGGGGTGCCTTCTCTTCGTCAAATCCATTATGATGAAGCGGGAAACGGAGAACCACATTTCGTCCTGGAAAAACGGAGTGGCTCCCAAATAGTAATGACCAAGTACCATGAAAAAATGGCCCGTTACTACAACAAAAGGGTAAAGGGTCGGCACTTTAACATTGGAGATTTAGTCCTCAAGAAGGTTCTTCCATCCACCCAAAAACCAGGAGTAGGGACTTTAGGTCCTAACTGGGAAGGCCCCTACAAAGTCACCGCCGAGGTGGTACTTGGTACGTACATGATCGAAGACCTATCTGGGATATCTTTGTGTAATCCTTGGAGCACAGATC
This sequence comes from Ligustrum vulgare, assembly GCA_963555705.1. NCBI lineage: Eukaryota > Viridiplantae > Streptophyta > Magnoliopsida > Lamiales > Oleaceae > Ligustrum > Ligustrum vulgare. The sequence continues at coordinate 16,433,867 of OY743186.1, read as the reverse complement.
ACCTTTGTCACTATTTTCAATAAAATCAAATTCCTCTTCAGTTGTCACAACGTCTCCATATAATTTGATGAAAATTTTAAGTAAGTTACGTAAGGGATTGCATCAAGTGCTATCGGTAAACATAACAGATAGTAAAAATGCCTAAACTATTTTTTTTTACGGGAGAATACAACTCCATTATGCTTAAATTTTATTAGCACAAGGGACTCTTAAAAGCCTATACTATTATCACTACGTATTGGCTAAACGAATTAATACCACCAGTAGGAGCTTGTCCGAGCTGGTAATCGTGAAATGGAAGGATTGCAGGTGCAACAAAATACAATTCAAAGGTGTTCAAGTGCTTGTCAAAATCAGATCTAACTAGTAAACATAAATGCCTTAAACTACTTAGATCTGAGGGACTATCTTGATACAATACATTTGGTAACAATCCATCCAAAAGGTGTTTACGTTTAGAAGCGTTTAGAAAATCCACACTTAAAACAAATGACGTTGTATAAACAAAAACTTGTGCACCCAACTGAGGAATATCACAGTCAAAACAGCAAACTAAGTAAAATCATCACATTTACAATCTAAAGCGTCATTACATTTACATTTTGAAAAAATTCGAAGAAAATACAACATGTAAAATGGCCAAAACAAATACTAAAGAGGATCATTGAGGAGGGACATCTTCTAAAGAGTTCCTGTCAGGTTCATTCAAAGGATCTGCGGGATCGTCAAGGGAATCGTCCCTATCTGCATCTTGAGGTTCAGGGTATAAGGCTTCGATGGAGGATAGGTCCAGAGTTGGGAAAGCTTCCTTCACGTCCCCCAAACCCATCCTGGCCCCTATATTCCCAAAGACCCTCTGCATGGCCTCATACTTTGGCGTCTCTTCAAAAGTGTCTTTAAAATTCTGGATAGCCTCAGACACCTTGGCACTCAGAGCTTTCTCCACTCGTGTCATAACGGTCGGCTCCAGAACCTTCGTGATCCTAGATTGCATATGTCGTTCCAGAGAGGCAAGGTCCTCCTTCGCCTTTTTCCTAGCCTCCACCTCTCTCCCGAATTTCTCGTTGGCTGCTGCCACCTCAACCTCTAGCTTAGCCTTGGATGCATTGACTGATGTTAGGGCTTCAGAAGTTATAGACTGAGCCCGGTTGGAGTCATCCAATTTCTTACAAAGGGACGCCACATCTGCCTCGGAAGCGTGAAGATCTTGTTTTAACTTTTCATTGTCTTCCTGAAGGTGTTTGGCTATCATCCTATCTTCCGAGGAGGCCTTGCAAGCGATGGACAGATGCTCCTTGAGATCCTTAATCTCCTTCAGCATATGGAGAGTAGTCTCAGCGTCCTTCTTGTCTCGATGCGCCTCCTCCACTGAAGACTCCACCTCATCAATAAGGGCCAGCGCCCTAGCTTTCATAGCTTTGGCAGCCAGCAGCTTCCGGGACAGAGTGGCACTGGAAGAGAAGGCGGACTAGCCCTCTGTCCAAAATTGCTCGGTGACTAAGGCAGCCCTGGCTGGAGGAGAACTGGGGGAGTCAAACAAGGAAGGACTGAAGGTAACATCCCTGGGGAGAACACTGGCTTTAATCTGTTTGAGCTCTTCTGCCCCCTCAGATGTCACTTCGTAAGCCAAGTCTGGGACAGACACAGAAGAATCGTCCTCCAAGTCTTGAGTCTCTGGTGGCGGAGGTGGTTTCCTTATCCCTTCTGAGGCTCTTCAAAGGGGCTGGTTCCTCCTCGGATACGTGCTCGGAGATATCCTCGGATAGGAGAGATGGCACAGAGACATTCTTAGACTCCCTCTCCCTCTTGGAACCGCCCCTATCTGACATTTTTCCCTTCCCCGTTACAGTAACCTTTTTAGGTTCAGCCCCTTTTTCCGAGCTAGGATGTTGGGGACCCACCAGAAGCAGACTGGGTGGTGGCAGCAACGCAAGGAGAGGACCCTCAAGTTGGGCAGTGGTCGCCTCAGATACCTCCTTTGCCACCCCTACTTGTAAATTAGCCACTACTGCTTTCTGCCTCCTCTCAATCTCGCTGTCGCGGCGAAGGGCAGGAGGGATCTTTTTGGCCATGAGACCCTTCAAGAAAATCTTCGGAAAGTCCTTGGAACCTAGCAAGAAAAGAAGGAGAATAAGGCTATGAACGATCGAGGCATAAGATATGGAGGTAGTAAGGAAACAAACGTACTCATAGCTCGCATAACGCCGTGCTTGAAAAAGAGCTTGTTCTGTTGGATGACCTTCTGGAAAGTGCCTCGGTAAGCAAATAATCTCCGCACTATCGCTAAATCTGCGTCAGATAGGAGGCAGGAAAAAGTGTCCCCTGTCGTAAGCCAATAATGTGTGAAAAACAGAAAAAGAGAGATGAACAGAAATGAAAAGTGAATGACACACGGCACTGAATGACACAAAAGCAAATACAAGACTCACTAGGCAAGGAAAGAGTTCGGGGAACAGTGATTTCTGAACTAGGGTCCACAGGTGAACTCTGCCACTCCCCTGTGACCTAGAACCACTGGTTCCTCCAATTCTTTATGGAAGTGGGATGACCAGTGATAATAGGAGGATATGAGCCTCTGGGAGACAAGTAGTACCGGTCCTTGACACCTGACCTCACATACTTCTCCCTTCTAACGAATTTCTTCAAGGTATATAGGGTATGGATGATGTGCAGTGAGATGGGGTAGTCAGGATTGACCTCTTGCCACATTAGCCAAGTACCCACAGCCTGTGTCCAGAAGTTAGGGCCAACTGGTAGGGGCAAAGATTGTAGCTCCTAAGCAATGCCCTGAAGAAGGGGTGTAGGGGTAGCCTCATCCCGCAGGATAGAGCATCATAATATACGGCCACCTGACCTAGGGGAGGGCTACAGGGTCGGAAAAAAGGAGTAGGGTGCACTAATTGAACTCCTTCCGGCATCGTGAATTTCGCCGAAGCTCCAGTCAAATCAACCCCCCGAATTTTCGTGGCAATCTTGCTGCTTTCCCAAGACTCTGGGTTTGGATCAAGCTCTACATGATACCCTGACACTTTATTTACCAGGTCTACCCAACCTTCAACCTGGGCTATCTCCTCCTCAGAAAGACCTAGCTCTTCCCTATGTTCCCTAAATGGGGCCCTAACAATTAAGCCGAGGTCCTGGTGACCGAAAGAAGAGCCCACTGCCTCTCCTCTTTCCAAATCCCTGTCCCGCTTGCTTTGAAGCTCTCTCAAAGAAGCCTCCTCCTCGGATGATAGATGAGCCATGTAGTTCTGGTCCTTTTCTTCTTCACTGTCAGAATCATCCAAATAAATTATACCACTGCATTTCCTATTCCTCCTCCTAATCTGTTCCCTAAAGAAGCGGGAACTAAAAACCGATAAAGACAATGGGCAGAAACCTCATACAGGAATCGCCATTGCCAACAGTTCCTGTGAACCCGTTCCCCCAACTCTTTCCATTTTTTGTTCTTAAAGATGGGTCAGACTCATCAAAAGGAAAACAAAATGCAAAACAAAATTTTCAAACTCACACTTGAAGATTAGAAATAAAAAGTTTTGCACATACAAAGGAAAAGAAACTTACCTTCAAAAAATGAGTATTCGAGATTGTACACTTGAAATGAGTAACACGCCAATGAAAGCTGTTGAACGGTAAGGACGGTTTGCTGGGAAGAAAACCATTGAAGAGAAGATGCGAGACTTGCGAGGAAGGAAAAAGCAATACAACTTTCTGCGAGAGTGTTACTACAAAAATTTTGAGAAAACGGTAAAGGGAAAACAATGAGAAGAAGGAGGCTTTATAGGGAACTTAATGATCTAGAACCTTTGGTCTTTGAGCTGCATGATTGATACGGGTAACCCATGTCTCTTGGGTGAAGGGTTAATTAAAGCGCAAACTGTCGGGGAAAGAGAAAAGACCATTCAGTTACGATGGTGTGTGTCAGGCGCGGCGAGATGTTACTCTCCATTCCCTTCGTATTCCTTGGGAACCAAAATCAGTAGCCCCCTTATATTAAATACGCCGCCTAAGAAACATGCTAGTATATTGAACCATCAGCGAAGGCCCAATGGAAATTATCCCATGATTAAAGTTTAGGACATCATCTTGGACCCACTGCCAAGGTGGAATAGCCGCGAACTTCTTTGGCCGAACTGATTTATGTCTAACCGATGTGCTTTATGCTTAGTCAAGGTACTTTACAGTGACGTCCCAGGCGAGGAATGAGACAAAGGATGAAGTCAGAGATGTGACATCACCTTTACCAAGAAGTGACAGGCGCCCATCCCCTACCAAACATAGTAATGATTAATCTCAAAAAGCAAGATTTTCCTCTCCAACAGTTAGGGTAAATACACATGTAAAGTCCACCATGTGTCGCCATCCAAGACTATAAATTCTTCTATAAATAGGACGCTCCTCCCACCGTAGAAGGGGTTAGCAATCTTATACTTTTAACAATATATTTTACTCTCACTCCCTTTTTTCTCTTTACACACTTATATTTCCCGCACCCAATTTATATCTACTTGAAATGGGCACTGACTTTGACATCGGAGTGCAAACGGGAGCCAGTTCGACCTCTTTTGTAAACTGATCGTTTGTCACGGTGCGCAGGAGATCCACGTGTTCAAGAGGGAGGAGCTGAGATGTGTTGGACCAAGATCCAGCCGAATTTTGTGGTCAACAGATTTCATTATAATTTTTTTTACTTGGATAAGTATTCTACCTTATCTTATAAATAGGAAGCTGCATTTATTGGGGATATACCATATTCTTCATATTATTAGATATCAAGCCCTAGAGAGAGAAAGCAAGGTTCAATTCAAGATCAAGACTTTTCCTTCAACAAGATCAATACCTATATTCGAGTGATAAATTATATTAAATCTTGTTGTCCATTCTCGATTATGTATCTAGGCTAGTTTAATTTGTATTAGGATCATGATGAAGCTTTTAATTTCCAGATTTTTATTATGATTTTTGTTTAATTTCATAAAATTTATGGTTTTCAGCAATTAATTTCATTCTTCATTCTTCTACAATTATATACGCAATAATTATATGAATTTTTGTGGTATGTTTTTAGATTCAAAAGATTAGAAACTCGTTAGACATGTTTCAATTGGTATAAGGTCTGATAAGGGATAGAAATATATCGTTGTATTTTATGTGATCTTTAAGTATTCACAAATCATTAATGTTTTCCTATTTATTCACATTTTTCATAGAAATATAAACAGGTTACATATAGGGATAGATTCTAATGCCCATTTGAAATAGGGTTTTAAATAATTTAGGAACATTGATCTCCATTACCTATAAATTATTGTTAAAATTCAAATCAAGATAATAAAGATGACATAAAAAGTGGATTTTAGATCCTAGCATGTTCTTAATTTATAAAACAAAAACAATCTTTTAAACTTTCTTACTTTTAATTGATTTTTCTTTGATAGTAATTTTTAATTGTTAGTTTAGATTTTAATACCATAAATATCAACTTAATTTTTCTCGTTTCGGTTAAGGTTAGTAATTTATATAATAATTGATCTCAATCCTCGTAGGTATGATACTTAAACTCACAATCCACTATATTACTTGTTTGATCCTTACACTTACGATAGGAAAATCATGTAAGACTCATATTAATACATAAGAATCACATGAAGCTCAAACCACCTAAACCAAAAGAAATGAAACCGTACAATATCAAGTTTTGAATTTTATGGAATATCACCTCCTCTAGGGATGGAGCTTTTGGCGAAGTAAGCTGACCATGGAGTCCCCGGTCCCGTTGATGTAATTGTATTGGAAGAACCCAAACTCACATGAGTTTCCCTCCCTAGTACAACTTTCTCCAAATTTCATATATCATCAACCAAATTATTTAAGGAGATATCTATATCAACCATATGAAGCCCGGGTAGAGGTGTCAAGACGGGCGGGCCGACCAGACCCGTGAAAACCGGCCCGAATCGACTCGGGACCGCGGGCCGACCCGTGACCCTTGCGGGCAGTTCACGGGTCAAGAAGGTGTGAACCGCGGGTTTCGCGGGCCGTGGTTAACCCGCCGACCCATGAAATTTAAAAAAAAAAAAAAAAAATTTATTAAATATCATAGTATTGAAAATCTCCATTCTTCTACAAAATCTAGTACTAGTACAATTTCTAAAGTTAAATCTTATTTTTCTCCCTAATAGGTAAGAAACGTAATGTTCTTTAATAGTAATAATTAGAAATGCATTTAGCATTTAGTTGTTATTTGTTTATATTTTATTTAAGTTTGTAAATTTAGAAGTAATTCATGTAACATAAAATATAAATGTAAATTCTATATAAACATTATGGTATAAATATGAATTTAACATTTTGTTCATCTCATATTTATAAATTTAACAAAATATATATATATTATAAATATGAAAAATTCTATATTTTTATTCATACTGGCCGAATCGGAACGAACCGCGACCCGCATGGGCTCAACCCGTATGGGCTAGCGGGCGGGCCTGGGTTGTAGTTCGAAATTTGTGGGTCGGCCCGGAACCCGCAGCGAGCGGGCTTTTTTTTACGCGGGCCGTTACCGGGCTCATATGTTGACGGGCCGACCCGGCCCGGACCACTCAGATTGACACCTCTAAGCCCGGGTGCCAGGGTTGCTACCCTTCTAAAAAATTGGTCTTAGTCCTTTCTTGGTGTTAACGGTATGTTAACTTAAACCCAATAAGCGAAATCATCATTAAACATCTAAGTCAAAAATGAATAAATACATAAAAAATAAATGAGTTACCTGGGATGAAACATGCAAAGAAAAATTGCCTTCAACATGAGGAAAGCTACAGAATCGATTGGTTTGTAACTAGCAGTCAAAACGTTCCTAAAATCTTTCTATCCCTCAACCACTCGACAGACAGAGTAGCTACGATTATTCACCATATTCATAAACCTTTTTCACCAGTGCGTTCTCCTTTATATTTCTTTCCTCTCCCGCTCGCATCGAAGAAGACACATCAGAGAGAAAAGGGGATTTGAAAACATTAAACATCAAAGTAAAAAATGAATAAACACATAAAAAATAAACGAATTACCTGGGACGTAAACATGCAAAGCTAAATTGCCTTCAATGTGAGGAAAGATACAAACTCAATTGGGTTGATTGGTTTGTAATTAGCAGCCAAGGGTTCCCGAAATCTCTCAATCCCTTAACAACCCGACAGGTAGATGTAATGCAATTGGACAAATCCTACTTGCAACTCAAATGGAGAAGCCCAGAAGAAGTTAAAGCCTGATCCAGTTTGAAGAATCTCAAGATTTGATCTGCATCGTCTATTTATCTGATAAGGGCGTGGTTTTTAAGTTGGTTCCAGATTCTTCGTGCATCTTCATCGATTTTCTCTCACCTCTCTCTTCTATCTCACATCTGTTTCTTCTAAGTGATTTTTCATCTTCCTCTCTGATTCTTTATGTAATTTTCAGAGAGTTTTCTTAGTGGTTATACAATAGATGATATGTATATCCTATGTAGATCTTAGTGTTGTAATTTATGCGAGATTTTGAGTTTATGAGTTTATTCATATTTTTTCTTTTTCTGTAAAACATTAAGTTTTTGTTTTACATCTTTTATTCATAAACTTTTTGAAGTTTCTTTTTGTTGATCTTGAGTTCTTTGTGTTTTTGTTTGTCATTCTGGGTTGTGAAATCATAACAGTGGTATCAGAGTGTAACGGAACACAATTTTCCTGGGTGAATTGTATCGATACCTGTTCATAATATATCGATACACGCAGACGTAATGTATTAATACATGCAGACGTAATGTATCGATACATGCAAACGTACTAGTTAGGTTACACACGTTTGAGGCAAAAAATCCCCAAAATTCACCACCAATCATGGCCTGCCACTTGCTGGAAATGAAAGGAATGGTTCATGTAGATAAACACCTTCTGCTTGTAGCATTGCTGAGTCCAAAACCTAAAACATAGGGCAATCATGGCCTAAAAAGGACAAAACTAAAATCCAAGGAATCGTGTTAGTCCATGAAAATCATGTATAAATAGGCGACTCCTAGTTCTGCATAAGATATGAATAGAATCCACCTCCAAACTCTCTAAAAAACCATACCTAAATCGCAAGTTTAGTTAGGCTTCAAAAAGGTAGGGCTAGAAATTCAATGTCCGAATTATGTTAGGATATAACTGAACTCCATTATAATCCTAACATAATTCCAGCAGCTCCTGCAATGATCCTAGGGTGTTTAAATGTATTGAGATAAGAGATTATTGAAAAGATTAGGATCAGTTGCAGAAGCAAAGTCCATATTATCGATACAATGTATCGATACATTGTTTTATTTACATAACACAGAGAAGTAATCTTGGGTTTTCTTGTTATTTTTTAGGTTCAGATGAAGGTAAGTAGCTCTGCATTTTAATTTTCTTAAATGCTACTTCGTATTGATTTTTAATTGTTGAATTGTTTGCATTTAAAGGTTTTTTTGCATTATTACAATCATATGTTATCCCGTTGATAATGCCACCGAAAGGTGATCGTGTCGTGTTATGGAAATATTTGTCATGAGAGATATTTGATTTAAGGGTATGATACCTTTTATGATATAAGCAAGCTCGGGGTAATATATGTGGTAATAGGGGCCCACATAAAAAGCATATATTTTAAACTCAAACGCTACTTGCTGAATACTTTTGCAATCATATTTTTCATGTTTTAAAAAAATGCAGATGTTGGACCGAATGGCTTTTCAAGCTGAATCAAAGGGATGGAAGTTGTCACTGGAATGAACCATATATATCTTCACCACGGAAGTAGAAGATTGGAGTTATCCCACTGAGCACCCTACCTTGTATTGCTACGAGTACACCAAAGTCACTAATTAGTACTATAATGATTGTACTTTTGAGTTAGTTTATGTGGATAGGTACAATGTAAAAAAATATGTAAATATCTATATATGTAGTTTGAAATAAGAAACAAGACCACATTTTCAACCCTGCGGTACCCGTGTCAGCTTGTAAAATTAGTTACTAAGTTTTTTTAGGTAAGGAAGTATGTCTTGTACTTGAATTAAGAACTGTTTTAAACCTATGGATTGATACTTTATAAGGCAAATTACTTAATGAACTTTGGCACCAAGTTTTGAATTTCTGGTAGTTACTGCATTCTGAAGTTAAGTATCGATACAATCATATGCAATAACCAAAATCAGAATTTTGTTGTGGCCAAATAACCACCTATCATTTATAGAAATAATAAAGTTTTGAAATAATAATTGAAATAATAATAAGAATAATGATAGAAAAATCAGATTGCAGCTTCTAATCAGGGACCATAGATGCATCGATACTAGGTATCAATACTTTCAGATTTAAAGAATTTTACTTTAAGTCATTTGAGTTTCGTGCCAATCTATTTTATAAAAAAATTAATACATGAAAAGTGTGACATGCTACACACAACCTTAGGGTTCTTGTTGAATATGCTGAAATAAGACACAAACCCTCGAGATCCAGACTTGTTAGGGTTAAATTTCTTGGTTTCTGAAACATCTCTGATTTCTTGTTCAAACATTTTTTAGGGTTTTCTAATAATTTTTTTTTTTTTGGAAGAATTTACGTACAGATCTTTTAGATCTATAAGTTGAAAATAAAAATGTTTTAATCTTTTAGATTTTTGGTTTGAAATCTTTCAGATCTATAAAGTTCTTCAAAATATTTTTTGGAATTCTTCGTGTTTCATTTAAAGAAATTTATACTCTGAAAAAATTATTTACGAAATCCTAGAAATCCATTTTAAAAGGGGGGGGGGGTTTATTTTCTATATTCTGGATCTTTATACTTTGTGTAATAAATTTACATGATCCTAGGACTCAGGATAACTCTTTCGATATCCTTGAGTTCTAAAGGGATTTGACAAGATCTTAGTGTTCAAACTTGGTGCATGCGACTGGAACTCACTGAAACTGAAATTTTTAAAAAAGCTGCGATAACCCTAATTTTGGAAAATGTGATATTATTCCATACTGCTGTTGATTTTCTAGTTTCTTTTTCAATAAACTCTTGTTTCTCTCCAAAATTCCTTCGTTAGAAACCTTTTGTTAGACCCCTTTACTTTATTTTTTCTAGGATTTCTTGAAAATCCGAGAATATGAGGGAGTGTATCATGTATGTAATGCCCTGAAAATTTTTGAATGAAAAAATATATAACGATTTTAGCTTGTATGTCTATTAAATTTTTTTTGAAAAGTTTGAAGGACTTAAGTGTTTTATGTTTTGACGACAAACTTATTTTGGGTTCAATATTTAATTATTGATAGAGAGATAATTAGTATATCGATATTATACTCATTTTGTAGAGCATAATTAATTAGAAGTATTAGACTCGATCAAAAGTTAATTCAGATAAGTTATGTCGAAGAAATTGTAGTTAGAAGGCGTTATCTTTAAGTAATAATTAATTGAGGTAGTTTTGATTTCTACTTTTCTAAGTTATACACGTGTCTATAGATTACCAGATTTATTGCTTTTAACATCTTATTTTACTAGGATTAGACTTAAAATAGATATATTGAATTAAATTTACTGCAAACCAATTTCTCTCAACCTCCGACGTGTAGTAATTCGATTGGTTTTGAGGTATCACAATTTTTTTCTCGCGATGCTTTGAAAGAAACTATGGGGAACCTGTGGCGATCTTCTAATATCCAAAATATTTGGTTTTTGGAGGATAATCTCTTCTTACTTGAATTCAGAACTGAAGTTGATCGACGGAAAATTTTACTCTCAAAGCCATGGAATTTTGGACGTTCCTTGCTAGCTTTCTCAGAAGTTAACCCTGACTCTACACCAACCACTACGTCGTTCGGAGGTGTTCCATTTTGGGTTCAAATCTACAATTTTCCAATAGTTCATATGACCGAGAATATGGCGAAAATCATCGCAAATCGAATTGGGAGATTCTTGGAAGTGGATAGTGATCAAAGTAGCTCCTGTTGGGGATCTTTTCTTCAAGTCCGAGTTGAGCTTGACTTCTTGAAGCCTCTTCGAAGATATCTCGATGTCCAACTGGGTGATAATGGAACTTTGGTTCATTTGGATTTCAAATATGAAAGGCTTCCAACCTTTTGTTCGTTATGTGGAAAACTTGATCATTCCTTTAAAGAATGTACAGAAGAAGTGCTAGACATTTTAAAGAAAGTTGAGCACCACCGATTTGGGGATTGGTTGAAGGTACCGTCAGGAAGTAGAGTAAAGATGTTGAACCGACCTATAGAGAGCAACCGTCATTCATTTTTACGGCTAAAGAGCCACAAAAACAATGGGCCAGAGTCAACAGAAATCAATAACACTGAAAAATCAGATGCTCAGAAGACTATTTCTCCATGGCTATGTGCTCCTAATCCTTCATGACGAGGACAGGGGATGAGTGGGAAGTCATCTTCAGATCGCTTGGGTAGTCATGTAGGAGAGAAGACACAGGTTGATGATGGTATGGTAAATAAGGGAGGAAACGGTAATGTGGAACCATGTGATGTTTTCCCCGTCTCTCATAGTTGGGTTTCAGGTGAGGAGGGTGGAGGGTGGAAGATTCATTGTGAAAAAACAGATGGCAGGAGATCAGGGTGGGAGAGAAGGTGGAATAGCAAATGAAGGAGTTGTGGGGGTGGAGCCCACAATTGGGCAAGATGATGGGAAGAACGAGAGATAAGCTTCTTAGACTGGAGCTAAGCCTGAACTGTGAAAACATAGTGCTCGAGCGGTTGAGGGGGTTGGGAGTTTTTCTATGATTAGCGATGAGATTCACCAGGAAGGGATGGTCTTAGAGGGGGGGGGGGCAGACTCAATCTAAAAAAAGAATGTTGACTACTGAGACACCTGATGAATATGAGGTGAAGCGAATCAAAATGGGAGAGGAGGATGTAAGAAATGCAGTTACTTTAGATGACCTTTCAACTGCGGACCTCGTTCAGTGAAGCCGTCGAATGCTATGAGTTGTCTAAGCTGGAACGTAGAGGAAGCGGGGAGTCCTAGTAAGGTCCGCGCGGTTCGGCACTTAATCCGAACCTATTCCCCGGATCTAGTATTCCTGTCCGAGACTAGACTGGCTGGAGACAGGGCAGGAAAATTTAAGTTTGATGTTGGTATGGATCAAGGATTGGTAGTGGATAGTAGGGGGCGGAGTGGAGGTCTTATTTTATTATGGAATGATGGTTTGAATGTGGATTTGAAATCGTATTCAAAAGGACACATTGATGTGGTGATTACGATGGTAGATAGGCGGGTTTGGCGCTTCACGGGATTCTATGGTAATCCCAAACCTGAAAATAGACGTTTTTCTTGGGAGCTGCTGAGATGCTTACACATCAGATGAAGCTTCCTTGGGTTGTGGGTGGGGACTTTAATGAGATCTCGTTGGGCACAGAAAAATTAGGAGGTGACGGAAGGAGTTTTGGAGCCATTTGTGATTTTAGAATGACTTGCGATGATTGTGAGTTGTCTGATTTGGGGTTTTCTGGACCAGTGTTCACCTGGAATAATAAAAGACATGGGGCTGCATATGTGCTTGAGAGACTGGACCAATTTTTGTGCAATGGGCTATGGAGGGAGGTTTTCGGAGGAGCCAAGGTTACCCATCTTGATTTCCAACAGTTAGATCATCATCCTATTCTTCTTCTTTTGGACTCAAATACACGAAAGGTTAGGAAACGTCGTACACAAAAACCTTTTCGTTTTGAGCCATTTTGGATAAAGGAGGAACACTGTGGGGAGGTGATATCTTAGAATTGGACGACATTGGTCAATGAGGGTGAGGCGAGTAACCCTCTTGGGGGCATTCAAGGGAAACTAAGAAGATGTAGTATGGGATTGCAGTATTGGCACAAATACAAATTCGGTCGCTGGATGGAAGAATTAGCTCAACACAAGATAAAGCTGAAAACTCTGTATGACTCAAAAGATTGTGGACAGGTGATGGATGATATTTTGAGGATTGAAAGACGAGTTCAATACCTTACTAATCAGGAGGAGATGTTTTGGAGACAAAGATCTAGAATGGAATGGTTAAAGGAAGGAGACCACAATACTAAGTACTTCCATGCCAGGGCTAGCAACCGAAAATGGAAAAATGCAATCATGCAGCTGAGGGACGATAATGGTTAGTAGTTTACCGAGGATAAGGAAATTATTAGACACCTTGAACAGTATTTCTCGGATTTTTTTACATCTACCCACCCTTTGGAGCACGATTTGGAGGCTGGAGTGGCCGGTATAATATCAAGGTTATCACAGACTGATGTGGACTGGTTGGAAAAATCATTTACGAAGGATGATGTTGAGGTAGCTCTAAAGTGTATGGGACCAACTAAGGCACCGGGTCTCGATGGATTTCATGTGTTATTTTACAAAAAATACTGGGAGGTAGTGGGCAACGAGGTATCCGAGGCGTGCTTAAAGGTGCTGAACTCGAGGGGCTCGATAAGACATATAAATCACACTAATTTAACCTTCATCCCAAAAAAGAAGGATCCACATCTTGCAAGTGATTTTAGATCGATCAGTCTCTGTAATGAAATTTACAAGCTGATCACAGAAACGATTGCTAATAGGCTCAAGGGCATCTTGAATCTTAACGGAGAAACTCGAGGTCTAGTCAACCCAGGTAGGGCTGCGGCAGGGGTGTCCTTTATCACCATATTTATTCATCCTCTGTGTAGAAGCCCTATCGGGATTGATTCGGATAGAAGAGACCAATGGTAACTTAGTTGGGATGCAATGCTCACATGGAGGCCCTCTGGTCAGTCATTTATTTTTCGCAGATGACTCCATTGCCTTTTCTAGGGCTAAAGTACAGGAATGTGAAACTATCCTCAACATTTTGGCCATATATGAAAGGGCGTCAGGACAAAAAATCAACCTACAAAAATATGGCATTTCATTTAGCCCAAATGTGGGCCAAGAGGATCAACGAATTATTCTGACTACTCTTAATTGAGAAACAACACGTGAACATGACCTTTATTTGGGACTACCCACGGTGGTGGGGAGGGAGAAGACTAAGACTTTTGCTGATATAAAAGACAGGGTGTGGAGAAAAGTGCAGGGATGGAAAGGAAGTTACTTTTCAGTAGGGGGTAGGGAGGTGCTCATTAAGTCCATCTTGCAGGCCATTCCAACTTACCTCATGAGCATTTTCAAAATACTAGTATCTTTATGTCATTAACTCACATCAATTGTCAGGAACTTCTGGTGGAGTGCAAGAGGAGAACAAAGAAAGATTTGCTGGAAAAAGTGAGGTGATTTGTGCCGTCACAAGCGTGATGGAGGGTTAGGTTTTCGTGATTTCACAAAATTCAACCAGGCTCTTTTGGAGAAACAAGCATGGAGACTTCTTCATAATAATATGTCCCTTCCGGCATGTATACTTGCAGGAAAGTATCATAATGGGGTAGATTTTTGGAATGCGGGGTCTAAGCAGGGGTGCTCCTTTCTTTGGTGTAGCATCTTATGGGGAAGGGAAGTCATTTCATTGGGGGCTCGATGGCGAGTAGGTAATGGACAAAGAATTAAGATTTTTAAAGACCCATGGTTACCTTATCCTCCAAAATTCACTCCTATCGTCCGGGATGAATCAAATGGTAGCACTGTGAGTAGCTTGATGACGGTGTCTGGAGGTTGGGATAAGGAACAATTGGAAAGCATACTCCTTCCAGTTGATGTCCAAATGGTCCAATCAATACCGTTAGGATTTTTTTCCGGGGAAGACAAGCTCATCTGACATTATGATAGGTTAGGAAGGTATTCTGTGAAGAGCGGGTACCACTTGTTGTTGAGCATGGAATCAAGAGAGGAGGGCCCTAGTTCTAATGTAGTTGAGAAGTGGTGGCAAAGGTTGTGGGATTTTCCAGTCATGCCGAGGATTCGTATCTTTTTTGTGTAGACTTCTTTGAAATCTTGCCGTTTGGGGAGTTGCTTGGATAGAAAGGAGTAGTAGCTAACAGGAGTTGTGCACATTGTGGGAATTATGAATCAAATTATCACATCTTCTTTACATGTGCACGGGCAAAATTAATTTGGAAGCTTGGGGGGATTTGGATAGAGATAGAGCAATGGGCCACTGGGACATGTGCTGACACTCTACTTAGCCTCGCTTTCCGTCAGGTTTCTGTAGATTTTCAGATCATTGGGGTTCTTCTTTGGGTTATTTGGTGGGAGCTGAACTACGAGGTGTTTGGGAAGCAAAGAAGAGATGCTAGACATTTGGTTGAGCTGGCTTTGTCTTTTATTTGAAATGAAAAGCACAACACAGTTCGCAGGCAGCCACAGTTGGTGATTTCGAGAAGTTGGCATCCACCACCCCAAGGCCTCTCTAAGCTTAATATTGATGCTACTGTAAGAGACAATCAGATGGGTGTTGGAGCAGTAATCCGAAATGGTCAGGGGGGTCGTTCTGGCAGTTATGAGTCTAACTATAACTGGGACATTTGAACCAGGAGTGGCAGAAGCTTTAGCGTTGAGGGAGGGACTATCTTTGGCACAAAACACCGGAATCCAGGTTGATATAGCGGAATGCGATTCTTTACAGTTAGTTCGAGACGTTCAAAATATTTCACCTTTAGCTCCCGTTGCTTTGATCTTACATGATATTCACGCACTCATGGATGCAGTTGGTTGTGGATCATGCTGCTATATTCCACGAGAAGGAAATAGGATAGCCCACAAGTTAGCTTCAAATACTATTTCTTTAGATGATTCTATCATCTGGTCTGATTTTATTCTGTACTGTATTAGGCCCCAAGTTTTGGGCGATCTTAATGAATGAGAATACATCTGGTTCCTTCAAAAAAAAAATCATACTGGAACTCATTCTTATACCGTATTTCACATCTATAAATACTGTCAAATAGTCTGACGGATTACCACACAAAATTATACTGTCTCAACATAGAAATTCAGAAATATTTTAGAAGCATTTCAATCACGATAGTTTTCAAGGAATTCAAATACACGTTTTACAGCCAAGGGATTTAAGAAAAGACTTTGAATGTGAAATCATATTTTGCTTTCAAATTTATTTTGATTTATTGAGATAAGATACATTATGTGCAAGTGGTTAAATTCGAAATTCTTCATGATGTTGATATATTGCTACTTATAATGCTTTAGGCCTTTGGGTCGATTTCAAAAATTTATATCCTTCGGGATGCTGTATTAGATCCTTCAGGATCGAGATTAAATCCTTCGGGGTCGATGTGGGGATTCTTAAATAATTCCTTGAAGACCTTGTTATCACGGTCAGCTGCTCTAAACGAGAAAAATGTTTTGCATTGGATGTATATTATATTTAAGTTATGTTGAATTGGAATTTATACATATCTTACTGGGTATTTTTAAATACTCATTCTTACTTTAAAATTTTCTATGCTAGTTAGGGGCGATTGGATTGTAACAAAATAGTGATGCGGACTGCCAATGGGATTTGAAGAATTAAAGTTATAAAGTTTTCTATTCCAATTTTATTTATTGTTAAAGATATTCTTATGTTATTAAATTAAATTATTATGAATTATTGGGAAAACTTTTCAATTTCATGTTTGGAAAGTTTTTTAATACCATTTATTTTTAAAAGTAAAAGTGTATTTGGTTTTTACACTTCCGCATTTATTTAAAGAAAAATGAATTATTTTTAGTAACACTCTGGGTTTAATTACGAAAAATCCGGGTTGTTACAGTCTAGGGCTGACCCAAATTAGGTTGAGGAATATACTAGAAGAATATTACTGCTTAGTGTTCACATTCTTTGTGATTGATGCTTAGTGTATAGTTATTACTTTGTATCATGTGATCCTCTTGATTACAATATTTCTGATATTATAAGTTTGTTGAATCTTTGTGATACATCATATCTTCATGACTTAGTGTGACTCCTCTGTAATTATTTGCATTTATATAATTTTACTTGGTGTATTCTTGTCCTACCTATTTGCATTTTTTTTTATGTTACTAAAACCGAGCTTATCGTTCCTGAAATATATATTGTTCCTGAAACTGAAACTGAATATGATTCTAATCTTAGTGACTATCAGCTTGTTAGGGACAGAACTAGAAGAAATATTAGACCTCCATCTGGATTTGAGGATTCTGATTTTGTTTCTGCCTTTACTTTTTCTGAACCTTTGCATACTGAACCAAAATCATTTGAAGAAGTTGTTTCTTCAACTGCTTCTAAATTGTGGCTTATAGCAATGCAAGATGAAATAGATTCTCTTATTAAAAATGGTACTTGGATCTTAGTGGATAGACCTGAAATTAATAGGATAATTGACTACAAAGGGATTTTTAAAATCAAAGAAAGTGAGTTTAAAGACATAAAACCTAGGTACAAGGCTAGACTTGTAGCCAAACGTTTTTCACAAAAAAGAAAGGAATAGACTACAATGAAATCTTTTCACCAGTAGTTAAGTATACTTCAATCAAAATTTTGTTTGCTTTAGTTGCACAATTGGATTTAGAACTTGAACAAATAGATGTTAAAACTGCCTTCTTGTATGGATCTTTAGATAAAATAATCTATATGCATCCCCCTAAAGGTTTTGAAAGAAAAGGTATATCTGACTAGTGTGTTTACTTAAAAATCTTTGTATGGTTTGAAACAGGCTCCAAGACAATAGTATAAGAGGTTTGCCTCTTATATACAAAGTTTACAAAAGTGTCAATATGATTCATGTTTTTACTTCAAAAGTGGTGAAACTGATTACATGTATCTTCTTTTATATGTTGATAACGTGCTTATAGCTGGTCCTATTATGCATGACATTAAACATAAGTTGCAATCTGAGTTTGAAATAAAAGATTTAGGGCATTTAAGAGAATTCCAGGTATGGACTTATTTAGAAATAAGGAATTCCGGGAATTGTCTTTAAATCAAAAGCATTATATTGAAAAAAATTGAAAAAGTTTAATCTGTGTGATTCTAAATCTGTTTCATTACCTCTGCTTACTCATATTAAACTATCCATTTATCAATCACCTAAATCTGATGAAGAAGAACTTAGAATGCATAATGTGCCTTATTCTAATGATGTAGGGTCTGTTATGTATCTTATGGTTTGTACTAGACCACACATTGCATTTTTTGTTAGTGTATTAAGCAGATTTATGAGTAATCCTAGTTTATTGCATTGGGAAGCCATGAAATCTTTGCTTAAGTGTCTTAAAGGTTCTGCAAAACTTAGTCTGATGTTTTCTAAGTCCAAAAATTATTTTAAACTAAAAGGTTTTGTAGATTCAGACTTTGCTAGTACTATTGATAACAGAACATCTACTATTGCATACTTTTTTACATTAAATGGTTCCTGTATTAGTTGGAAAGCCCTGTTACAGAAATTGGTTGCTATATCTTCAACTGAGGCTGAATATATTGTAGCCACAGATGCTGTAAAAGAGTGTATGTGGCTTAATGGTCTACTTAGTGAAATTAGCTGCATTGATAATTCTGAAATTGAAATATGTACTAATAGTCTTAGTGTCTTACATTTGTGTAAGAATTATGTGTTTCCTAAAAGATCAAAACACACTGATGTGAAATTTCATTTTATTAGAGATATCATTCAGAAAGGCATTGTTAAACTTGTTAAAATACCAACTCGTTTGAATCCTACAGATACTGGTATTAAGGTGATTCGTGTATCAAAGTTTAAAGATGTTCTGTCATTTTTAAACTTAGTTGAATTGTGATATTGATGTGTGTGTATTTTGCAGGCACTGCTAATCCAATTGAGGTGGAGATTTGTAATACAATTGGACCAATCCTGCTTGCAGCCCAAATGGAGAAGCCCAGTAGAAGTTAAAGCCTAATCTAGTTTGAAGAATTGGAGTTGAAGTCCATATATGATGTTGGTCCATTCAAGTTAAAGCAGCCCAACTCCTAAAACTAGGTCAAAGCCCAAACTGATTTTAACTCCTTCAATCTCAGTCGTAGGATCTCAAGATCTGCATCGTCCATTTATCTGATAAGGGCGTGACTTTGAGTTGTTCCAGATTCTTCGTGCATCTTCATCTGATTTTCTCTCATCTCTCTCTTCTCTCTCACTTATGTTTCATCTGAGTGATTTTTCATCTTCTTCTCAGTTTCTTTGTGTAATTTTCAGAGAGTTTTCTTAGTGGTTATACAATAGATGATTTGTATATTCTTTGTCAATCTTAGTGTTGTAATTTGTGCGAGATTTTGAGTTTAGGAGTTCATTCGGATTTCGTTCTTTTTCTATAAAACTTTAAGTTTTTGTTTTACATCTTTTATCAATAAAATTTTTGAAGTTTCTTTGGGTTGATCTTGAGTTCATTGTGTTTTTGTTTGTGATTCTGGGTTGTGAAATCAAAATAGCAGAATAGCTACGATTATTCACCACATTAAGAAACTTTTCACTAGTGCCTTCTCCGTTGTATTTTTTCCCTCTCTCGCTTGCACCGAAGAAGACTCTTTAGATAGAGAAAGGGAGATCTGAAAACTTGAATATGTGGATATTTTGTGTATGGAAGATATGTCGAAGTGAAGAGAAATGTATGGTTGTGTAGGATTTCTGCAATGTGAAATAAAGTGATGAGTTCTAGAGTGGCTCGATGAACGTTGACCCGTTGCACGTGCCCGTGGGACCAATAACGAGGCAAAGAGCCAAAAGAATCAAGCAGGCGATGTAAGGATTTATGCAAGCGTGGATGGACAAGTGCTCGAGTGCAAAGACCTCATTTACATTGCATAACAAAGTGGAAGAGGAGCCAAACTCATTACAATGCATTTGGATCAAAGAACAACAAGAAATTAATGCACCAGGTGACTTACGGCCGTAAAACCTAAAATTACGGCCGTAACATTATCATCGTGAAATTGGACAAAAGAGCAAATACGAACGTAATATATGATCTCACGACCGTAACTGAATTGGAATTACTTACAGCCGTAATCAAAACACTCACGGCCGTAAACAGAGTTTAGTAACTTTTTATTTTGGTTCAGCAAGTCACTTACGACCGTATATAAAAGTGTCACGGCCGTAACCTGTGTTTTCAATTTTAAACCGTAAGTCACTTACGGCCGTAACTTAGGTGCTGCAAATTTGACTTAAGTTAGGCGGTTAGGGTTATTTTGTTTCTAGTTTATTTTAGGTTACTTTATTTTGTTAGCCTATTTAAGGCTTCATTCAACATTGTAATGACCAACTTTTATTCTTGAGATTTATGATATTGAAGGTGAGGTATCCCCTTAAATTTCTTCTTGTTCTCGTTGAACAAACTCGAACTTATCAAAGGATTTGACAACCTTTGTGGCGTTCCCCCTCTGTGGTTCTTATCTCCGCATCGTAACGGATTTTGAGTTTAATATACCCATAGTTCTTGCGTCGTCAGGTCGGGGTTACATTGCTACCGTCTACTAATTGGATTTTAGAGCTTTCCAGCGTTTATTTCCGCATGTTCTTGGTGATCCCCCATATCGGATCACATCATCTGGTATCAGAGCTGGTCTCTAAATCCAATTTATATATATATATTTCTCGTTTTGATTTTTGTTGTTGTTCGTTTATTGAAATTCCATTCAATTCTTGGGTTTCTTGAAATTCTTCATTAATTCAAGATTGGTTGTAGTTTCAATTTTTGTTCTTTGATTGTTCTTGAATAGAAAAAAAAAAGTACGGAATTCACAAAAAAAAAAAAAAAAAAAGTTTTAATTTTTGAACAAGAATCAAGAAAATTCGTTCCAAGAGAATTCAAGAAATCTTTTCTTGGAAAACAATCTTTGGCAAATCTTTCCAACAATCATTGTTCATATTAAATTCCTTATTGCATCAAATTCTTGATTCCATAAACTTCTTCTTGAAATAGAATTCTTGTTTCCATAATTTTCTTCTTAAAATTCTTGATTCCAATTTTTTCATCAATTTTCCTTCTTTGCACTTTGGGGTTAATTCCACAAGGACCAAATCTGTGAATATTTTGGTGGGTTCTTTGAGAATGTGAGAAAAAGGGAATAGAGAGAAAAAGGCAGAGTGGTGGATTTAATAGAGGGAAAAAGCCAAATTGAGTGATACACGAGGGATAAAACACGTGAGGACCTTTATTTAAATTTTTTTTTCTTTATTACTAACCATGTCACAGAAGGAAGCTTCATCGCGGAAAAGGATCATCAAGACTTTAAAATGCTTGCAATGATGGAGGAAAAGTTTGCAAAATTGGAGGTGAGATTGGATGCAAAGTGGGAAGCAAAATTTTGTCCACAATCCGGCGTGAATGTGGAAAGGGCAAATAATCCAGTGGAGACACGTGGTGCTAGAATTGTTCAACCACATCAAGAACAACCAAGTAATTTCCCTAATTTGCGGAAGCCACTAAGGTATGACTTCAACCCACAATATGGAGTTAGGAATGAATGTGTTGAGGTTGTTGATAGTGGTGAATTGTCTATTGCCAGTATTGGTAGGAGACGCGATCGGGGAGAAAGACGTGATAGGGGATATAGGCGTGATCGTAGGGATGATGTAGATGGACATGTTGGTAATATAAAAATGTCCATTCCCTCGTTTCAAGGTAAAAGTAATCCGGAGATTTATTTTGAATGGGAAAAGAGGGTAGAATTGATTTTTGATTGTCATAATTATTCCGAAGCTAAAAAGGTTAAATTGGCAGTCGTAGAATTTACTGATTATGCTATAGTATGTTGGGATCAATTGGTTACTAGTAAAAGGAGGAATCGGGAGAGGCCTATTGAAACTTGGGATGAGTTGAAGGCCCTTATGAGAAAAAGATTTGTGCCTGGACATTACTACAGGGATCTCTACCAAAAACTACAAACACTTTCCCAAGGTAGTAAGAGTGCAGAGGATTACCATAGGGAGATGGAGATTGCCATGATTAGAACAAATATAGAGGAAGACCCGGAGACAACCATGGCTAGATTTTTAAATGGTTTAAATCGAGATATTGTTAATGTTATTGAATTGCAGCATTATATCGATTTGGAGGAGATGCTTCACATGGCCATGAAAGTGGAGCGGCAACTGAAAAGGAAGGGAACTTCGAAATTCTCTACAAGTTCTAATCCTTTTGGTAAGTCTACTTGGAGCGAGACTTCTAAAAATGATGGGGTTGTGCAGAAAAATAAATTTGAGGCACCGAAGGGAAAAGTAGAGCCACCCAACAAAGGTAAAATTTCTTCTGACTCTCAAACTTCTAGGACTAGAAATATTCGTTGTTTTAAATGTTCTGGATTAGGACATATTTCTTCACAATGTTCAAATAAACGAATATTGTTTGTGCATAATGGGGTATTGATGAGATCCCAGTCGGGGAATCTCGTCGAAAACGCGGAATAATGAAATTTAAAACCTAGGAAAGATCTAGATCAGATTTGACGCGAAAAATAAACAAGAATTAAAATCTGGAAAGATAAAATTGACGATAGGACATTGACCCAAGATTCACGACGCAAGAAATTGACGATGCGGAATCGAGATCCAAGGTTTTCGAAACACCACAAGGACTTGTCAATTTCCTTGATAAGATTCTAATTGGAAACGCTACAAATATTCTCGCGAATATTTGATAAGTTAGATTTGTTCTCGAAGAAAACAAAAGGGACTCCTCAACCTTTCAATTGGAGAAAACTCTCTCAAATAATATTAATCTCAAACTCAAACTTAACTTGTTTTTTACAATGAATGAAAAAGAATATATATAAGTAAAATAACCTAGTTGCTAATTTACTCAAAATAGAATTCTACTTAGACTAAAATTCTAAAATAGGAAAATAACCTAAAAACCAAAAAGGAAATAAAATAATTATAAAATTCCGCAAAATCTGGCCCGCTCCTCATTTACGTCCGTGAAGAATAACGTTACGGCCGTAAAGGCCTCTCGGGTCCAAAACTGCTTCAATAGTTAAGGCCGTAACTTTCAGACTTACGGCCGTAAGCCTGGTTCTGCTGAAATTCTGCATTTTCCCTCGATAGTTGATTACGGCCGTGATAATAGCTTTTACGGCCGTGATTAAATGAGTTACGGCCGTGAAGGATTTCAATTACGGCCGTAATGCCTTTTCTGCTCCAATTACTTCGATCACTCAGCTCGGCTTGATCCGTCCCTCTTCTCGGCTAGACCCCAACATAGAACTTGCTCCGTTTTGCACGTAGATCATTGTCATATTTCCGATGGCTCGACTTCGCCCTCCGATGCCTGGTCCGGATCATATCATACTCCCTCTCTTGAAAAGGATTCGACCTCGAATCCATTTTTGGTCGGCTTTTCAAACTTCCCCTGCTTTTCCGGGCTTGATGATCATGTTTAAGCTTCGTGCGATCTTTTAGACTTTTGGGCTGCCCATTTTTCTCCTTCAACTTTCTTGGATTTTTGGGCTACTCATTTGTGCCAACAAGTTTCTTTCCTGTTTTAAGCTCATGGTTTGAATTCGGTACCTGTAAAACAGATTTTAAAGAACTGGGGAGGGGTGTGTTAGCGTGAGTAAGTGCAAATAGACTCATTTTTGTGGTAGACTCTCTTTTCTTTTGCTTTTTGCAATCAGTCTCTCCTTTTTCTGAGGTTTGTACCTCAACCCTCTTTTCTTTATTTTTCACTCACTCTCCTTTTTCTGAGGTCGTGGCCTCAACTATCTTATTTTTCCTCTCAAACTCAATTTTCACTTTCAATTGATCTTTTAGGGCTTCAGTTGGAGATAGTGGCATTAGAGTAAACTTTTTCCCCCCTTTTACCAGGCTGTATCTATTCGTATACCCATCATGTAGCACAGCCCTTTCATGTTGTCAAGGTCTCCCCAACAGTATGTGACTAATTTGCATTGACACCACGTCACAAATTACCTCATCCGAATACCCACCAAAAGAGAATGTCACCAAGGTCCGTCTCTTCACCTTAACTTCCCCCGACTCAGTCAACCATTGTAATTTATAAGATGTTGGATATTTCCTTAAAGGTAAGCCTAATTTTTCCACCAACATTGTACTAACTACATTAGTACAACTTCCCCCGTCAATCACCAAACTACAAACTTTTTCATCCACTAAGCATCTAGTGCGAAAAATATTATCCTTCTGCTCATCCACGTTACCCACAACATCCACCTTACGTCTAATGCTAAGAGCACGCCTATCAATAACTGACTCATCCACCATAATACTTTTTCCCCCTTCACTATTA
This sequence comes from Ligustrum vulgare, assembly GCA_963555705.1. Classification (NCBI taxonomy): domain Eukaryota; kingdom Viridiplantae; phylum Streptophyta; class Magnoliopsida; order Lamiales; family Oleaceae; genus Ligustrum; species Ligustrum vulgare. The sequence goes on along the minus strand of OY743186.1, from coordinate 16,409,673 downwards.
CACATATCCTTTTTATGTGGACAATCAAGTGCAATGTGACCCCGTTCCAAACATTTAAAGCACTTAACATTTTTATCTTTAAGAGGCTTGGAATCAGAATTATTTTTACCTTTGGTTGTCGGTTCATCTCTCCTTTTGTGAACATGATCACTACTCTCCCGTTTTAATGTCTCTTTTCGCTTCAATGTCCTTTCTTCCATCTCATTTCCGTACCTAGCATGACATTCACGCTTACTACTCCTCCTAGCCATAGAGTCCGCCCGCGATTGCTCCTTTTTCAATTGGGCAATCATCGCATCTCTTTTATCCATCCTAGCCATTACCTTCTTAAATTTTGCTTGCATCTCTGCCAATAATTCAACACCCTGCTCCAATATCCCATCCCCTCTTTCGGACCGTTTGTTGTCACCCATTGATGAAGATTTCTCCCCGCGAGACATGGTTTATAACAAGAAGAAGAAATAAAATTCCTCACAAATCTTTATCACTCGTGTATCACTCTTTTTCCTTCTCAAGAACTCCGATAATCAATCAAGAACTCTTTATCAAGGGTAGATAAACAAGACACGAATAAGAACAAATTGAAGAATTGAGGAAATTTGGAATATGGAAAAAAATGAATTTTTTTTTTTAATCTGCCAGAGAATTGGACTACGAGTATGGCAGAAAAAACGGAACTGGATTTGGACGAAAAACGAACAAGAAAAACACTTTTGAATTTTTGGGACTGACTCTTATGGATCAAATTGAAAAAATTTATAACTGGCACGAAGAACAAGAAAATCAAGAAAAACAAGAAAATATCAAGAATACCAAGAACTGAATCTAGATCCAAGCTCTGATACCAGATGATGAGATCCCAGTCGGGGAATCTCGTCGAAAACGCGGAATAACGAAATTTAAAACCTAGGAAAGATCTAGATCAGATTTGACGAGAAAAATAAACAAGAATTAAAATACTGGAAAGATAAAATTGACGATAGGACCTTGACCCAAGATTCACGACGCAAGAAATTGACGATGCGGAATCTAGATCCAAGGTTTTCGAAACACCACAAGGACTTGTCAATTTCCTTGATAAGATTCTAATTGGAAACGCCACAAATATTCTCGCGAATATTTGATAAGTTCAACGCCACAAATATTTCAAAATATTTGATAAGTTAGATTTGTTCTCGGAGAACACAAAAGGGACTCCTCAACCTTTCAATTGGAGAAAACTCTCTCAAATAATATTAATCTCAAACTCAAACTTAACTGTTTTTTTACAATGAATGAAAAAGAATATATATAAGTAAAATAACCTAGTTGCTAATTTACTCAAAATAGACTTCTAATTAGACTAAAATTCTAAAATAGGAAAATAACCTAAAAACCAAAAAGGAAATAAAATAATTATAAAATTCCGCAAAATCTGGCCCGCTCCTCATTTACGGTCGTGAAGAATAACGTTACGGCCATAAAGGCCTCTCGGGTCCAAAACTGCTTCAATAGTTACGGCCGTAACTTTCAGACTTACAGCCGTAAGCCTGGTTCTGCTGAAATTCTGTCTTTTCCCTCGATAGTTGATTACGGCCGTGATAATAGCTTTTACGGCCGTGAAGGATTTCAATTATGGCCGTAATCCCTTTTCTGCACCAATTACTTCGATCACTCGGCTCGGCTTGATCCGTCCCTCTTCTCGGCTAGACCCTAACATAGAACTTGCTCCGTTTTGCACGTAGATCATTGTCATATTGCCGATGGGTCGACTTCGCCCTCCGATGCCTGGTTCGGATCATATTAGGTATTAAGTTCGGAGGATGACAAAGAGGAAAAAGAGGAGGATGAGTATAAGGATATGCCAGCTCTAAAGGATGTTAGTGAAAATGATGATGGAGACTATGCAGTAGCTAGATCACTTGTCACTAGGAGAGCCCTTAGTACTCAAGTTAAGGCGGAAGAGTCGGGTGAGCAGCGAGAAAATATCTTTCATACTAGGTGCTTTGTGAATAACAATGTGTGTAGTTTGATAATAGATGGTGGTAGTTGTGCGAACATTGCTAGCACTACTCTACTGGAGAAATTATGCCTACTTATGCTAAAACACCCTAGGCCATATAAACTACAATGGTTAAATGAATCAGGTGAGATTAAGGTGAGTAAACAAGTGGTAGTTGATTTGGCGATTGGGAAATATGAAAATAGGGTGGTTTGTGATGTGGTTCCCATGCATGCGGGGCATATCTTGTTGGGCAGGTCATGGCAATTCGATAGGAAGGTTATTCATGATGGCTTTAAAAATAGGTATACCTTCACTAAGGATGGGAAAAATGTCAAACTAATGCCTTTGTCTCCTCAAAAAGTCTATGAAGACCAATTGAAATTAAAAAGTGAGGAAGAGAGAGAGGGTCGGGACCACGATCCCGGAAAAAGGAGAGTTGAGTGAACAGAAGAGGGTCGGGACCACGATCCCGGAAAAGGAGAGTTGTGTGAAAAACAGAGAGTTGGAACCACGATTCCAGAAAAAGGAGAGGGTGTGAAGAGTGCTAGTAAAAATAAAAGAGAGAAAACAAAAGTGAGCTTCTACGCAAAATAGAGTGAAATCACCAAAGCTATTTCTACAAATAAACCTATGATTTTACTAATGTACAAAGAATCTCTCCTTGTACTTGATGAAGTTAACCACTCCCTCCCCACTTTAGCTGTGTCTCTTTTGCAGGAATTTGCAGATTTATTTCCCTAGGAGATTACTAGTGGGCTGCCACCAATTCGTGGGATTGAGCACCAGATTGACTTCGTGCCGGGAGCAGTCACTCCAAACAAGCCAGCTTATAGAAGCAATCCCGAAGAGACCAAAGAGCTACAAAAGCAGGTTGAAGAGTTGCTGGGAAAGGGCTATGTTCGGTAAAGCATGAGCCCATGTGAAGTACCAGTTTTGTTGGTACCCCAAAAAGGATGGGACTTGGAGGATGTGCGTGGATTGTAGGGTAGTCAACAATATCACGGTAAAGTATCATCATCCTATACCTAGATTAGATGATATGCTTGATGAGTTGCATGGGGCTTGTATGTTTAGCAAAATAGATCTTAAAAGTGGCTATCACCAAATTCACATGAAAGAAGGTGATGAATGGAAAACCGTCTTCAAAACCAAATATGGGTTATATGAATGGTTGGTTATGCCATTTGGCCTGTTTAATGCACCTAGTACTTTTATGAGACTAATGAACCATGTTTTGCGTGCTTACATTGGTAAATTCGTTGTGGTATACTTTGATGACATTTTGGTATATAGTAAGAACTTAGGTGATCATATTGAACATTTAAGGTCTATTTTGGAAGTTTTGAAAACTGAAAAACTATATGCTAATTTTAAAAAGTGTACTTTTTTGCATGGAGAAAGTGGTTTTTCTTGGGTTTGTTGTTAGTGCTAATGGAGTTGAAGTTGATGAAGAGAAAATTCGAGCCATTAAAGAGGTTAGAAGCTTCCATGGGTTAGCTGGCTTCTATAGGAGGTTTGTTAAAGATTTTAGTACACTTGTAGCACCACTCACAGAAATAGTTAAGAAAAGTGTAGGATTCCATTGGGGGGTTGCTCAAGCAAATGCTTTTAATTTGCTTAAAGATAGGTTATGTTCTGCACCGGTTTTGCCTTACCTAACTTTAACCAAACTTTTGAGATGGAGTGTGATGCATCAGGAATAGGAATTGGAGCTGTTCTTATGCAGGAAAAGAGACCAATCGCATATTTTAGTGAAAATTTGAATGGGGTAGTACTAAACTATCCAACCTATGACAAGGAGCTTTATTCTCTTGTTCGAGCATTGGAAACGTGGCAGCACTATCTGTGGCCAAAGGAATTCGTTATACACACTGACCACAAGTCACTGAAACACCTCAAGGGACAAGGTAAGCTAAACAAAAGACACGCCCGTTGGATGGAATTCATTCAGACTTTTCCCTATGTCATCTGCTACAAGCAAGGTAAGGAGAATGTGGTAGCAAATGCCCTTTCTCGAAGGTATGTTCTTTTAACTTCTTTAAATGCGAAGTTGCTTGGGTTTGAGTATATAAAAGGTATGTATACTGATGATCCTAATTTTTCCACTATTTATGCTTCATGTGAAAAGGGTGCAATTGATAAATTTTATAGGCATGATGGCTATTTGTTTAGAGAAAGTAAACTTTGTGTGCCTAATTGTTCTATACATGAATTGCTAGTGCGTGAGACTCATGGTGAGGGGTTAATGGGACACTTTGGTGTTATTAAGACGTTAGAAACTTTACAAGAGCACTTTTATTAGCCTAAAATGAAAAGGGATGTTCACCATATTTGTGATGGGTGCATAACTTGTAAACAATCTAAGTCTAGGGTCTTACCACAATGTTTGTATACACCTTTTTCCTGTACCTAATGAACCTTGGGTAGATATATCTATGGATTTTGTGTTAGGTCTGCCTAGGACAAAAAAAGGTAGAAACTCGATATTTGTGGTGGTAGACAAGTTTAGCAAAATGGCACATTTTATTCCTTGTCATAAAATTGATGAAGCAACAAAAATAGCGGACCTATTCTTTAGGGAAGTTGTGAGACTCCATGGGTTACCTAGGAGTATTGTGTCTGATAGGAATGTTAAGTTCCTAAGCTACTTTTGGAAAGTTTTTTTGGGGAAGATGGGTACTAAATTGTTATTTTCTACTACATGTCACCCGCAAACTGATGGTCAAACGGAGGTAGTTAATAGGACATTAATCCAACTTTTGCGCACTATAATAAATAAGAATTTAAAAAGTTGGGAGGAATGTTTGCCATTTGTGGAGTTTGCTTATAATCGGTCTGTGTATTCTACTACTTCATATTCACCTTTTGAAGTTGTTTATGGTTTCAACCCGCTAACTTCTCTTGATTTAATTTCTTTACCTGTAGATGAAAGGAATAGTTTTGACGGGGCGAAAAAGGCTAAGCTTGTGAAGACACTTCATGAGAAGGTGAAAGGGAAAATTGAAAAGAAAAATGAGCATTATGCGACTCATGCCAACAAAGGTAGGAGGCAAGTAACGTCGAGCCGGGTGATTGGGTGTGGGTGCACTTGCGAAAGGAGCGATTCCCAACCCAAATGAAGTCTAAGTTGCAGCCAAGAGGCGATGAACATTTTCAAGTCATTGAAAAGATAAATGAGAACGCATATAAGCTTGATCTTCCAGGTGAGTATAACGTGTCTGCTTCTTTTAATGTTGTTGATCTTTCTCTATTTGATGCAGGTGATGATTCGAGGACGAATCATTTTCAACAGGGAGGGGATGATGAGTTCCGGAGTGACTCGATGAGCATTGATCCATTGCACGTACCCGTGGGACCAATAACAAGGCAAAGAGCCAAAAGAATCAAGTAGACGATGCAAAGATTTATGCAAGCGTGGATGGACGAGTGCTCGAGTGCAAAGACCTCATTTACATTGCATAACAAAGTGGAAGACGAGCCAAAGTCATTACAATGCATTTGGATCAAAGAACAATAAGAAATTAATGCAGCAGCTAACTTACGGCCGTAAAACCCAAAATTACAGCCGTAACATTATCATCGCGAAATTGGACAGAAGAGCAAATACGGCCGTAATATATGATCTCATGACCGTAACTGAATTAGAATTACTTACGGCCGTAATCAAAACACTCGCAGCCGTAAACAGAGTTTAGTAACTTTTTATTTTGGTTCAGCAAGTCACTTACGGCGCGTATATAAAAGTGTCACGGCCGTAACCTGTGTTTTTATTTTTAAACTGTAAGTCACTTACGGCCGTAAACGTATAAGTTACGGTCGTAACTTAGGCACCGCAAAATTGACTTAAGTTAGGTGGTTAGGGTTATTTTGTTTCTAGTTTATTTTTGGTTACTTTATTTTGTTAGCCTATTTAAGGCTTCATTCAAGATTGTAATGAACAACTTTTATTCTTGAGATTTATGATATTGAAGGTGAGGTATTCCCTTAAATTTCTTCTTATTCTCGTTGAACAAACTCGAACTTATCAAAGGATTTGACAACCTTTGTGACGTTCCCCCTCTGTGGTTCTTATCTGCGCATCGTAACGGGTTTTGAGTTTAATATACCCATATTTCTTGCGTCGTGAGGTCGGGGTTACATTTCTACCGTCTACTAATTGAATTTTAGAGCTTTCCGACGTTTATTTTCGCGTGTTTTTGGTGATCCTCATATCGGATCACATCATAAAGGTCCAAAACAGTGCTAGTTGGTCGAAAGTGAATACTGAATAAGGGCACAAGAAATGAAATAATTTAGAAAGCTCAATGTTGAAATGCTTCTAATAGTTAGAATATAGTTGTTAGAGACACGTCTAAAGTCGAATTTTTTTGAATTATTTGTTTTTCGAAACTTCAATTATACAACTCATAGTCAATTTTCACCTCCAATAATGGTTAGCACATTGATTACTTCTCAAGATGATGTTTAATTAACAAGAAAATGATGACAAAATAACAACTTTAAATTTAACTTTCGTTGAAATCTCAATTGAATCATCCAAATTTAATTTATTTTAATCAAATTAATAAACTTTAGTTTACATTTCAATATTAGTTACTTCATTAGACTCTATTATTAAACTTAACGTCACAACGGGACATGAACGTGAAAAATGACAACAATACGAAGTGCATTAATTTTCCAAGTTTGCCATAATCATGTCTTGAATTTAAAATTTAAAATAAATCATTGTTAAAAAAAATCAGACAATTCGTTTGATAAATCACGTTCAAAACTCTATTCAACTCCGTTTTTAAGATTTTGCACTCTCGACGCGATTAGATAGTATAAATTAGCTAATAAGAGGAACTTACAGTGGATTTAAATGTTTAGTAATGCAAATTGCTGAAAGTAAATGTTAGTTCAGTGATATGATTGCAACGAATTGAAATTGGATGACTTAGTTGAAATTTCAAGAAAAGTTCAGTGCCCCAAAATGGAATTAAAAAACCTAAAACAAAGAAAACTTATGACTGCAAATAAAAGGAGCGTTAGAGACAAAAGTAAAGCACCATAACCATAATATAACAGTATAAAAAACTCTGTAGCAAACACGACATCAGCCATCAAAGTGAAAATGTAGAAGGTGCATTTTTGTTAAGACTACAATTTGCCTATAGAATCCATTTGTATCCATGACTATAACAATCCGGCAAAGGCACGACTCATGCATGAACAGGCTGAGCCTTTATACGATCACGTATTCTTTGAACAATTATCTGCACCCTGTTCTGCTGACGATATAGAGACAAACTAGATACAACGACAGCATTTCTACCAGTTTCGTCATTCGAAGTTTCAGATACTGTAAATAAAGGGGAAACCTCCGGTAGAAAATCAATGCCTGCCAAATGCTGCGCCCATTTGTATGGCCGTGAAGTTCTTCTTTCGTAAAACGAGTAACAATCTCCTATCATTAGCTTTGCTGACTGCAAAACATTGCAAAAATATATAGTAAAAAAGGGAATGAAATATGGATCATCAGCAACATAATTTTAAAATTGAACCTGCCGAGGGAGCTCAAGGCCGTTATCATCAGGGAATAAGTTGCACAAGATATTATTCTCAGGGCCTTCTTCAGAATCCTTGACTCCTACGCACACGACGTTCAATTTTATCAAGTATTCAAACTCCAGAACAATAAGTTCCTTAGAGTTTGAATCTAAAGCATCATCATCATTTACGTGGAGAGCAATTTTAAGTGGATGAGCTTGATATATTCCTGACTGGTCAAGATTTTCATTCCTTGAACTGTTCTTCAGTTGCGTACTCCTTTGACCATCATCTTCGTCATCAGGCGCGTCACCTGGATTAGAATCCTCTGAGCTTATTGATATCCCTGTTCCATCACAGTGAAAGTTAATAAATAAGATAGAAGAGTACACAAGTAAGACGACAAAAAATGGAAATATATATATATATATATATATATATATATATATATATAGTCTGGCACTGGTCCCATTCTATAAAATAGTCCTCGACTCTCATTCTAAACTGTATTGATTAGTACCATAAATGTCCAATATTTGATACACATGTCCAATATTTTCTGACATGATAAAACAATGTCGAACGCTCACTAAGGGTGTCTGAATGGTTTCGTAGTCCAACACATATCCCAGATGGATATGTGGCATTTTTAGCTATCAGTTTCTTAAATGGCATCTGTAGAATTTGACATTTTTCTCCTTGCTCTCTTTAATCTTAACACTTTTGAGACGATGCCATGTCACTCTGACCTGACTTTAAGCATCAACATCCCATATCATGTCTGCTAATTAGGTAAGAACTAATCTACCCGTGCTTAAAATTCAGTCAAACCTCTCATAAGTAGTCATTGTTGGTATCTTTAAGCAAAGCTTCTCAGAATATATGCTCTTGAACATTTTTCTTTTAGAATAAAATAAAATTTTATAACATAAACCATGGTAAGGTATCCGTATAATCATTGGTTCACTACTCCCTCAATAAATAGTATTTCCAGTAGTAAGGGACAATTAAATTCCAAGTGCTTCACAGCAAAAAACCACATAACTTATGACAATGTATCATAAGTTAAATGAGAAAATATGACCAATCAAATGAGGAGCATCACTTGTTTATACTAAGTATTAGGTGATAAATAGGTATGTTCAGATACCAGTGGCTTTGTTTGCTAGCTGGCAGGCAAGATCTTGCGCATCCTTCACACTTCCTATAAGCTCCAGGTCAACATTCTCTCCAAAAGTTTCCTTTAAAGTAACTAACTGAGAGTAAATTACATAGAGAGGAGGGGGAAGCAATTCCATTAATTGCTGCTGCTTTAGTTTCTTCATGTGCAAAACCCCTAATTCTTGCTGCACCGGGAAGGTTGCCTTTTTTAGAGATTTGAGGTGAGAAGGGAGACTTGATAAGAACTTCTTTCTATGAGCAACAGTCTCTTGTAGAGCTTTCTTTCTTTGTTCTAATTTCTTGCGTTGTTCGCATAATTCTTTACGCTGAGACAGAACATATGTGAGGACTTCTGAATTGTTTTAGTGGTATGAACAGAGAGAGAGAGAGAGAGAGAGAGAGAGAGAGAGAGAGAGAGAGAGAGAGAGAGAGAGATCTTACCAAAATGTAGCATTTATATATTCAATATATTCACATACACACATACACGTATACAAAAAGATCTTACCCAAAATATAGCATAAATACATTCAATATATTCAAACATACACACAATAGATTGAGCAACAACATCGGTAGTTCACATGTCCTGTGATTGAAACTAAAACATTTGTGATCAAGTCATTAATATTCTGACACAAGTCAATTCAAGGAACAGATCATGATTGCATCAAGATAAATTCTACACATGCCAGTATAATCATATAATTTTTAACCCCAGAAACACTAGAATGGAAGCCCAGTTCAATAAATGTTTTAAGAATTACTTTCCCGTTATAACTGAAATTCAAGGAAATAATTTTCTCCAGGATACTTCCTCCATAATATGCAGCAAACCTCAATGCATTGCAGCAGTAATGAAGGACAAGGGTCAACTTTTCTGCATCTACAGAAAATCCACCTAACATCAGCACTTTTGCAGCCATAACAAGTATTTTTTTCTCCCACAAGTATACAGAACAAATTGGTTGTTAGATACACCTTCCGTCCAAAATTCTACAGCAATAAGAATTACAATACACATTAATGTATATATCCAACAAACGATATCAAATATACAAATGTCACTGATGAATAAGGCCTCATATTTAATTTTAAGCAGATATTTATGTGGCAGGTAAAAACTCAGAGGCTGCAGGGCAGAACTCCTCAAAGAGTAGATTAGAGATTTTTTTCCCTGTCGGTGATGTTGCCAAAAATAAATTAACATTGAAGCCTAACACAAGTAAGAAGTCTTTTAACTTGAAGAAAAAATTCCCTGCTGAGTTTCAAATCCTTCCATTAAGTTCTGCTGCTTTTCATAAAATTCAGGGTCGAAGGTATGCCTCGGTAATTTTCTGGATTTGCAGTAATTTCATCCCTTGAGTATTACATTAGGATTTATTGTTGTTTAAAGTCCTCAATAATCTAGAATTTTTCTTATAATTAACATTAGGATTTATTGTTGTTTAAAGTCCTCAATAATCTAGAATTTTTCTTATAATTAATTAGGTACTAATTTTCCACAGAAATACATTTTAAAAGATATGCCACATATGGTGATGGATTTTTTCATTTTTCTCTTGGAAAAATGGGTTATTTGTGTGGTGGTGTGGTATTGGTGTTGGTGGTATAAACTAAATTTATCTTTTTTAAAAACATTGTTTCACATTCACATATACATGAATTTATAGGTGTAAGAGTAAGTACATGTACTATTATTGCAGAGAGAAGCATGTATTAATTTTCAAATGCATGTACTTGGTTAGGTTCGTAATTTGCTAAGCTTATATATGCCCTCGTAACAAAGTGATCATCAGAACTTTAAAGCGAATTTCAGCTGCTTAAGTTATCAAAAATACTTCATCTTCTTCATAGTATTTCTTGTTCGAATCCATCTAGCTTCCAACAAATTTTATCATAGCCAGGTCGGAGGTTCAAATAATGAAAGATGTCCGATACAAGGCTCCAATGATCAATAAACTTTGTGAATTGAAATATTCATATGAAGGTGATTCAAGCAGCATAGATGTGTAAGATTTGATTGGTAAAGGTAACACAAAACCACAAAACTAAGCTTCATTAACTCAAAGCAAAAAGAGGATCTGTAAGCAATTAGAGAGAAAGAACAGAAGTCTCTCAGTATCTTTCTAATTTTGGAAAGATAAGATGTTGCAAAAGTTAGCTTATGCAATGACGGCAAGTAGGAGATTCTTCATATCACTGATGTTTGGTTCAGAACTTGGAAAATGGTATAGCTTCAAACCGTTATTGAATCTGAAGCCTTACATTTCAAGGATTCTGAGTCAATTTAAGAGTTCTACAAAAATATTAGTTGGCTGAAAAGTATATGCGAAGATATGCCCAATATTCGTGTCATTGAAAAATTCTTCCGTCATAAGTCTCCAAGTTTGACTACATTATTATAGCATTTGACAAGTCCAAGAATTTGGAACGGCGATGATCGATCAACTTAAGGGTTGCCCATAGAGAAATATTGGGTAGGAAAAAGAAAAACAATTGGAATATGTTGATTGGAATTTTCACTTTTGAAGAAGTACCCGTGTCGGACACTCGGATATGGAATATGGGTATGGGATCTTTCTCAGATTCTTTTAATCAAAAGATGATATTTTATATCATTTAAATCAAAAGATAATCATTCATATCTCCAAGAAATGCATCTATTATTATTAATTCATAAATTTCTAAAGTAATTTGAAATTTATAAGACGTATTCATGCATTTATGCCAAAATTTTGCGACTTTTTAGCCGTGTCCTCGTATCCTGTTTTGAAAAAAAAGAGGTCCGACACTTAGATACGTACCCGTACCCGAGTCCGAGCAACATAAGGAATTACACAAAAAGCTTTCCTTAGAAACAAAAGGCAATGGATGAGTCAATGATATACAAGAAAAAGACAAGGAGAAGTGAACAAAGAGATAAAAGACAAGATGCTAGCAATTTTACCAAGCCTCTACACATGGAAGAGTATAATCGGAGTCGCATGAACAAGTTAACTTAAAACAAGGTGTTGAAAGTTAAACTTTATTTTCATTGATTCACATGTAAAAGAATAAAAAGTTTACTAGATATGTTATATGGAAAAAGCATTTTAGAGAAAAGTACATATTCAAGACACAAGTAATTGGCTAAATTCATAGCCCCAGTGACCCAAGCTACACCCCAATCAACTATCGAACTAGTGGTTTCACTATTTAGATTTGAGTAATCTTTTTCTACTTTTTAACCACACATTCTCCAAAAACTCCTATTCAAAACATCACTTTTTTATTATAATGTACATCAAACAGGGGCTTAATCCGAACTCTAAAAACACTTTGCTTTGAAAATTGAAGAAAACATTATCTTTTCTAAAACCCTTGTGTTTGCTTTATAGAAATTGTCCAAGGCAAAGTTGAAAGACTAGGTACAACTGCAATAAGATGAAAAGATTTTTGTTTGTTTGTATAATACAGGTCGCCCATATGGGCTGCCCAACCTACCACCTCTAACTTCCATATTACTCTCGTTCAACTAAAAACCATGTATACGATGTGAAAATTGGGAAGAACAAAAGGAGAGAAAACATGGATAATGGTATGATTTGATTTTGGCAAAATCTATATATCTAAATTAGTATTTGGGTTGTAATAAACAAACTCCTTCCTTTGAGATTGAGTTTCTGACCAAGGAGCTCCAAGGCAATGTGGAAAGCAAGCAAACGAAAGGCAACTGACTCAACCTCGTTTTTAGGATTTCAAGTAAGTTTCTAGACCCAAAACTTCAATCCAAGCATGTAAATACATTTTACATTGATATCAGAGCCTAAGTAGGTTGTTTTCATGCTTTATAACATGCTATTAATGCTTTGCTTTCATGAAAATGCATGAATTCCATTTTCTCTTCAAAGCTTGGACATCATCATTAATGGCAAGTTATGATTTACTCAGATATAAATTCATGAAATTTATACCATAGGTACATGTAGAACATATGTGGAAAATCTCATGTTCATTGGTTTCGTAGTTTGGAAGAAAAATCAAACTCTGGTGAAGAAAACCGAAATTTCAAAACATTATAACTTCTTGTAAGCTGTGTTTCATGATGCCTATGTAGTATGATTGGTTAGATCTTCTTGAGTCCTTTCCATTGATATAAATATCATAATTATTTGTCTTAAAATGAAGTTATAGCCTCCCAAAATTTAGAATAAATCATGAAAGAAAATTAAAAAAAATTCAGCATATAAAAGGAAGACGGCAGATTTTTTTGGTGAAAAAAAATAAAATCAGATTGGTCCTGTGATTACGAAAATTCCAAATTAGACCCTATAATTTTGAAAATTTCAATTTAATCCCTGTAAGCCTGAAATTTTCAGATTGGTCACTACATTACTGAAATATTCAAACTGGTCTCTGAATTTCTTAAAATTTCATATCAGTTCCATATGCTCTCCTGCAAATTTTGTAAAGTACAGATTAGTCTTTAAAATTTTGAAAATTTTCTATTGGACCCAGAAAATTAAAAATTTGCAAATTGCGTGTTGGTCCTTGGTAATTCAATTGTCAAAATTACATGGACGCCTATTATTCTAGAATATATATTTTGATGGGATTTTATTTCTGATTTGCATATTGGACCTTATATTAAGTTCTGAAAATTCCAGAATGATTTATAAAGGTTTTATTACGTAGTGGGAGATTTTGGATATTACAAGTACATTAAAATCACAATTTTCTTAATTTTAATCGCATGTATATATGACATTTTGTGGTTTATATAAATATGTTTTTCGCTTATTACATATATTCAGATTGGTCCCTATGAGAAATATATTTCCTCTTGCAGAGCTTCTACATATCCCTAACACGTGTATAGTATCGCACGCTCTTAAATTAACTCACTAGTCGCACGATCCATTTACATGTATGAACTTGGAGACTTGAGATAAATATAATTGATATTATATTAGAAAATATTAGAATCAAGTCAAGCCCATCATGTGAATTGTTAATTTCTCTCTGCATGCTTCTACCCGAGATTAGAGCAAAACTTACTCGAAGTCCAAGAAATTCCAAGATCTTCATGGTTGAGTTGCCTTGCTATTCCAAAATATCCATTTTTCAACACTTCAATAGTCCCAATCCCAATCACAATGGAAGGGGATTAGTTGCCACAACCTAAGTGCCTAATTTTGTGAGATTTCATGCCAAAAATGTGATTTACGGGCCTTTCCAATTTTTTTTTTTTTTTTTTTTTTTTTTTTTTTGCATTTTCTTGTACGAATTTCACATATTTTGCCGTCCCTTTTCCTTCTTCTTGTTCATGACAATGATGTGGAGGTTATAGGGAGTTATGGGAATTGTAAGGAGTTGAGGAAAGTCATGGGTTTGAATTCTATTCAAACCATTCCCTCCAAAATCCAATCCACTTTAATATCTTGTGGGTTGGGTCACCCATCTTGGGTGACCCGCAACCCAGATTTTCCAATACATTGTGATTTTAATGTGATTCGCGGTCAGTCTATGCATACATGAACTCATTCACCAACAAATTTGTCGCCATTTTGTCTATATTCTTAATGTCCTTGGGGTTATTTAATGAGTTCGGTCTTTCCATTTCAACATCACTTCTTAACCTAATTGTTGCAAACTTCAAAAATATTATCTAGACTAAAACAAATTTAGCCTCTACACAAACTTTCCTATTTACATTTCATTATCATATTCTCTCAAATTTAATGTTTCCAAATATACAAAACAGTGTTTGTCGTGTCCTAATAGTCCCTAGCATGTCAAATTAAAAGTTTTTCTCTGAAGTGTTTATAAATAGTTTAAATTATAATTAGATAGAAATGAGTGGTAAATAAGTGTGTAGTACTTGCGGGTCCACAAAATGTATAGATAAAAAATAATTAGAGCAATTATAATTCGTTAATAAACATTCACTACAAATAATAAAAAAAGTAAAGAAAAAAAATTGAACATGCCAAATTTAAGAACAAAAGTAATGAACAAGACATGCAACATGGCACGTTGCACATTGTCTTGGCGTCTTTATCCCATATGTGTCTGATACAGGCACTAAAACCTCATTAGGTGTCCACGCTCCCATGGTGGGACTTTACTACTCCCTCCGTCCCATAAAGATAGTCCACTATTCCTTTTTCGTCCATCTCAAAATGATAGTTTACTTTCTTTTTTAAGAGTCAAGTTAATATATTTTATGTCTCATTTTGCCCTTATTTAATGTGTTTTTTATTAGTCTAAATGAAATTATACTCATTCAATTTTGTGAAAAATTAAAAAAATTATTAGGTGTATATTAGGAAAAAGGATTGTAAAACTTATTTTTTCAATAAAATTAATTGACATTTCTTATCTTAATCTGTGTGAAAATGGGTAGGGAACTATCTTTACGGAACGGAGGGCGTACTATATAAGGTGGAAACACAGTTTAACATACTCATCTTCCCCCTTCAGAACATTGAAAAGTCATCAAGTTCATGTTCACAAACTTACTATCACGAATATAGAGACATAAACTATAAGACATAAATTAGGATAATTTTACGGAACACTGTTAAAGAACTAAAAGATATAAAAGGAAACGCAGCATTGAACAGAGGTTACCTGGAACATCTCAAAGTTGAGCCTTTTAAGCATCAAGTTGTGTTTACTGTCTTTTGATATTACAGAATTTTTTATCTCTACTGGTGCATCTCTGAAGAACTCTTCTTGAGATACAAGTTCAATGTCAGGATATTTAGTGTTCAAGTCTTTGCAAGCCTTTATTGCTTTAATTTGGTGATTTTTCTCATACAGCAAACTCTGGAGTTGCAAGGTTGCGAACTCGAGAGATGCTTTAGCACGTTCAGTTTCTGCTATCGCAGAATCTTCTTCAAGCAAAATAGACCTGTTTGCCTGTCAGAGAACATTGAAAGACACGAGTCATGAGCTAGTCTAATCAAGAATCAGATATTTAATGTGTAAATATTATTACGGATTATCCTGCAGTAGAAATTTACAGCAACAGAAAAGAAAAAATACTTTGTAAAATAATAACTACAAATCTAAAGTAGCAGGCAAAGGCAGGAAGACAGAGAACAACTTTAAATGGGTCATGGAAGACAAGTTTTTTGATCCATAATCACTTAGCACGACAAGAAGTCGAGAATAATAAATGGTATGCCATTGCAGCTGATGTTATGGTTACTAGAATTTATGGAGTTAAAAATTGAAATCAGAGGTCATTTGCAACATGGAAGATCCTCTAACAGTAATTATAGGTACACTTGAATCTCATAAAAGCACAAGGTGAAATATATTCACCAAGCATGTTTGCACCATTTCCAATTAGCACAACAGAAAAATATAAAGCAACATTATGTATGACGGAAAATTAATATTAACAAAAGAAGTGAGAGATTATAACTGTTCAACATTATTATTACTCCACCTAAAACCATTTTGATTCTTGTAACGACCCGGACCTTCTCTTTGTCGTACTCATGGTCTTTCTACTCCCCCCTATCTCCCTCGCTGGGGTCTTCTCCAGAAGTGAATTTTTGTCTTCCGCAGGATTCGAATCATGTACCTAGGGGTTTAGTACAATGATCTGTTCAACATTATTATTACTCCACCTAAAACCATTTCAATAGAATCATTGTACTAAACCCCTAGGTACATGGTTCGAATCCTGCGAAAAGCAAAAATCCACTTCTGGAGAAGACCCCAGCGAGGGAGACAGGGGAGAGTGGAAAGACCATGAGTCCGATACGGAGAAGGCCCCAGCGTGGGAGCCGGGTCGTTACAAAAAAGGAGCCTTTTTTGTAAGAACCAGGGGAGAGTAGAAAGACCATGAGTACGACTCGGAGAAGGTCCCAGCGAGGGAGCCGGGTCGTTACAATTCTCATGCTCCATTATTGTGTGGGGCATATCATTTTCTTAAGTTTCTCTACCTTGGTATCTTGTTAAATTCATAAAATCAAAATCAAAAGAAAAAAATTGATTTGAGTACTCAGAAGATTCAAAAAATATAAAGACAAGCTAAGCAAATGAACACACATGAAGTTTGAAACTAAGTCAAATAATAATCAATCTAAAGACTATAAACTAAAGTTAATCGCATCCAAGATATTTATAGTGCAAGTAAACTGGGATTTTACGATTATAATGTCATTAACAGGACTACTATGCTCATCCTTTGCATAGAATCTCATTCATGGACAAAGTTCCAACAGTATATTATTTGTTAAACACTCTGAATTGTTGATTTATCATTTCGCTCCAACTTCCTATTTTTCCCTTGTATCATAGAATTTTCATTCATGAAAACAACTCAGATAGTCAGGTTTTTTACATATCTCCAATATTACGACATCAGGGAAACCACCTAAAAAGATTTGAACCTAAAGTTCAATTCATTTAAGGTGCTTTGACCTTCGTACTCCACAGCTAGCAATAGAATTTTGTTTCATAAAGCAAAAAATAAAAAATAAAAAAAATAAAAAATAAAAAATCTCACTGATTTTAACAAATACATTCACTTCGTTATGAAAACACATACTTCAGCCAAATATACCCATAGTTCAGAATGATTTATACACAATACACACTCAATAGATATACACTTGACATACACTCGTGTATATATGTTATACGGGAAGAGTTGTTTAACCTCTCTGAGAGAGAGGGGGAGGGAGAGAGAGTTTTGGCTGAGCTTCTCCAACAGTATATAGTATTTGTTAAATAGTACAGTATTTGTATACATATTCTACAGTAATCATTAAAACTTGCTTCTTCAGAGTTCTCCCAAAGAAAAAACCCAGATTCAGCAACAATTTCAACAAACAAAATGAATATTCAAATCACCGTGAAAGCACAATCACGCAGTTCTACTACAGCTATAAACACTGAATCCCTAATAATCCAAGATTCCAAAATGATTTCTATATGTTAATATGTGAAGAAGATGTAAACCTGGCGGAGAGTAACGAAATTGAGGAGAATTTGAGTGACGAGTTCTCGGAGTTGGGATTTGGGCAGGGCTTCTTTCTTAATGGCAAGCATTTTGAACACCACTTCCTCCATCGAAACCTTGCTCTGCTGGAGGGTGTCGTAAAGAGGCGCCGTGTCCACCGGCGATGTTTCGCCGTGTTCCGCCATCGTCACTTCCATTGTAAGCTGCCTTAGCCAGTAAATAAACTGGTTTTATGACCTTGGTATCAGATATCTACATAATATTTTGAAGTATAATGTTAAAATTGAAGCTAATTCTAAAATAAAAAATATTTATCACAGATCTGTACATATTTACGAAGTACAAATTAAAAAAAATAAATTATTTCAAATTCATAAAATTCATAAATCAAAACTAATGTCCGTTAATCTAGTGGATTTTCTCTTGCAATCAATGGATTAACAGAACACAATGTTTTTCAAATGTATCATCACATGTTCAATAAAAATAAGATCGTTTTAATAAAAATAGGTCTTACCTTAAGCAATTTAAGATCTGCATTCAATTCTTCAACTTAAATCATTTTTCTTGTTCTAATGTCACCGTTATAGCATCCACCACCCCCATTTCAATACTCTAAGAAATTACATTCACATGTTAATAAGTCATAACCAATAGAAAATTGTACAATATAAAAAAAATTGAGTGGCTATATTGCTACTACAAAACTTAATTTTCACACCACAAAATTAAATATTTTTTTCATTTTCAAAATTAAACATGGATAGAAAGACATAAATATCCTTTTTAATTGTATCTTTTTCTATCCTCACACACACTTCAGTAAAATAATCTAGTTATCTTCTTCTTTTTGGAATTTTGATTCGTTAAGAAGCTCGGGAAAGTAGATGGTACCACGCTTGCGTTCAGAGAGAAAATGAACGATTCAGGCACGATTTTGTGTCAGATCTCTTTTCTCAAGGACATGCTTGATAAGGTGAACGACGAAATTGAACTGAGCATCCACATAACCAGAGAAATTGAATCGGAGATGGCACTCATTAAATAAATTATGGGCTTTTCTTTAACGGAGAAATCTTCATTTCTAGTAAATCAAAAGCACAACCACTTTTGTTTTCATCCGGTTCTAATTCCTGCCCAGAGGAAGAGAATTCAAGTGAAAAGTGATCAGAAGGAGTAAAATAATTGCAAAAGCAGAAATTCTGATATTATTCACACCGAAAAGAAGTCTGAGATCATCTATTTATACAGACACAATAAAGCAATTGACCAATGGAAGAAAGACACGTCAATAACAAACAAAATGGAAATTTGAATATAAAACGTAAAATGAGAAGGGACTATAAACGTGTTTCCTTTGTGAGTATGCAGCAGCACTGATGATGCTCTTATTTGTTCACCCCCTCCTCAAGTTGGAGCATGGTGGACGTCAGCCATGCTCAACTTGAAAAGTAAAGCTTGAAATTGATGAGTAGCGAGTGCTTTCGTAAAAATATCCGCCAACTGAAGATGTGATGCCAGATATCGCGGAGCAATGAAACCTTCTTTATACTTGTTTCGAACAATGTGACAATCTATATCTAAATGTTTCGTACGCTCGTGGAACATCGGATTTGCAGTGATATGAATAGCCGCTTTGTTATCACACCAGAGAGGTATAGGCAAGATGATAGGAAAGAAAAGATCTTTTAAAATGTATGAGATCCACTGCAACTCACAGACTGTAGTGGCAAGGCTCCTGTATTCTGCTTCCGCACTGGAACGAGAGACCGTAGCTTGCTTTTTTGTTTTCCATGAGATTAATGAGCTTCCAAGAAAAATACAATAACCAGTTAATGATTTTCGAGTGTCTAAACATGATGCCCAATCCGCATCAGAGTAACCTTGAAGCTGAAAATTATTCTCAGCTGAGAATATAGCAACCCAGAATTTTTATGCAATAAATAATTATTTTAATATTTAGAAAATTGAGTCGCTATTGTTTTGAAATTAATGCCGCGACGGATTCGTCTAGCCAAGTCAAGAAATATCGAATTTGTTCGATTTTAAATTAAATTTCCGAATTTCTAAAATTATGTTATTTTAATTGTTTATTTAAAGTATTATTTTCAGTCCAAAATATATCAGTTTTAATACAATTCCTTATACAAAAACATCATCATTATATATATATATATTTTACATCTATTTCATATTCCATCTCATTATACAAACACCAAAGCATTTCCAACTAATCTCTACACAATTCCATCATCCTTCCATATCAAACAAATCATGATGTCTTCCATTATTCATTGTTTTCTTTCCATTTTCTTTCCCTTTGCACAAATCACACCCGAGCACCAACAAGACCATTTCAAACCACCACCTAAATTCCACAATAAACAAAGCAATTATCATATAGACATTACACCTATTCTAATTCAAAACTCCAACCTGGTCCATTTTCATCATTCCCTCCACCTACTCCCATCTACTTTCAATCTCATAAGATTCCCAAACCTTCCATGTGCATCCACTTTACAGCTTCATCTCCATCTCCAGCTATCAACCCTCACCACACACTGCAAAACCAAGCATCATTATGTTCCTATACCAAATTCTCCACTAATCAAATCACAATTTCATTTCCATCTACCTTAATACCACCACAGTTTTTCCATCATTATATCAATCCACTAACTCACAGCCATTCACTGCTAAGCATCTTCTACTGCCCAGATTGAACTCCAAACCAACAAACTGCTTCAATCGAATTCATCACACTGAAATCAATCTGTCAACCAACAATCCTCAATCCAGTTGCAGCCCCAAACCACAACCACGAAACCTATGTATCATCATCTCCATCCCACACTGCTCACGATCATTATCACCACCACAATACACAAAACTAGAAACCTGCCATCTCCACCTTCATCACCCGGAATCAGCCACCATCACTGCAATGTTAATCACAACCACCGCCTGAACCTCCATCGACGCCACTGCCCAACTTCAATAGCAAATCAGATACAACTCCTATAACAACCCAACACAGTCTGCATTCCCAAATCCTAATCAACCCAACTGCCATCAACCAATCGAGTCTCTGACCAACTCCAATTCAGTGCCAAAGCCCCAAATCAAAATAAAACCCAAAACAAAAACCAAGAATCAATTTACCCATAGCACTTACCTCGAACTCCAATCAGTTTTGACCGGAGTTCCACCGGAAATCGCATCTCCAAACTCAGCCTCCAGTGTCTAGGTTTCACATCAAATTCGCTCCAAATCGCTAACCATTTACTGAACCAGTCACTGCCACATGATGTCCGAACCACCGCCGGAGTTGCGCCGGCAGTAGACCGGATATTTCTCAAATCCACCAGTTTCAGCCGCAACTCTCTGTCTCTCGTTTTCTCTCGTTTTCTCTGATCTGAAATGTAAAGGAAGAGAAGATATATTTGATATTATATTTTAACTTTTAAGATTTGCAAATTAGTCCTCAAGTTTCAAAAGGTTTTCAATTTAGTCCTTTCAACTTTTAAACTTATCAATTTCAACCCTTAAGTTTTAAATGAGTTTAATCAGTCCCTTTCATTTTAAAATTCTGATCAATTCAGTCCCTGCTGATTTACTTTATTTGATTTTAAGCCCAAGTTTCAAAAGTATTCATTTTAGTCCCTCAACTTTCAAAACATCAATTTTAGTCCTCAAATTATAATTTATCATTTTGAACTATATATTCGATATACTAAAGTGACTTATTGGTTAAGACGAAGCGTACGGAGAATTTAAAGAAATTGAAGTCATTCCCGCTCAACTTTGCACTCGTCGGATTTGAGGTAGACTCGCACTTATTAATTGATTTAAATTATGATTTCATATGAATGTCATGTGACTTGTGAAAGTCAATTTTTAAGAAAAACAAGTATGTTTTTATGAAAGGTAAATATACCTTATGTTGTTATGAAAAGTAAGTATGTTCTTATGAAAAGAAAATATACTTTATGTTTTTACGAAAAGTAAGTATACCCTATGCTTCACGAAAATGTTTTTTTGGATCATTGCTATGAAATCAATCTACCAAGATTGTTTTGGGTCCCATATGATAAGTTATGATATGTTAAGGGGACCGGAGTTTTAGTAGCGCTACACATAAGAATTCTTGCCACCTAAGTTCGGTAACATTCTTGTGTCTCCTATGTTTATGAGGATTTGCCACGAAGTTCGGTAAAATTCCTATCTTTCCATATGTTTATGAGGATTTACCACCTAAGTTCGGTAAAATTCCTGTCGCATATGTTTATGAGGATTTCGATCCTATCTTATGTTATGATGCAATTGATCCCTATGAATTTCAGAAAATTATGCTTGGTATACTTACTACATAAGAATTCTTGCCACCTAAGTTCGGTAAAATTCTTATGTTTACGAGGATTTAGATATTATCCTATGTTATGATGAAAACTTACTGTTATTATGATTTTACTGCATAAGAATTCTTGCCACCTAAGTTCGGTAAAGTTCTTGTGTCTATTTATGTTTATGAGGATTTAAATCCTATCTTATGTTATGCTTTCAAAAGAAATTATGCTTGACATAATTAAAATGTTTTTATAAGTATATGGTTTTCAAAGAGCTGTTTTCAAAGAGCTGTTTTCAAAGAGCTATTTTCAAAGAGCCTATGATTTGTAAAATATGTCCCGTGCTGTAATGCACAATATGAGTTTTATCAAGAGCAGTTTTATAAAGAAGCTCTATCAATGCCCGTTTTATAAAGAGCCGGGATTTATGTGTTTAATCATCTTATAAATTAAATTAATTTGCGATGAGTCTACTGAGTATTTCCCCCATGAAATACTCACCCTACTTTTTAACAGTTTTGCAGATTTCGGAGACGGTGGCGAGCGATGAATGATGGTGGCAATAATCGTTGAACGGTTGAAAGTTTGACGTTAATGATTTCCGTATTTTCCAAACAATCGAATAATTTATAGAAGTTCATTTATTTGAGAAATTATGATATTGGCAATTTCTTTACAATATTAATGGTTCGATTTACTATTTCAAATGGTTTCATAAATGTTTTCAATTTTAGCGGCCATTACAGTTTATTTAATGTTGCCAAAAAATGAATTTCAATTATTTCTTCCGCAAAAATATTATTCGAAAAATTTAGACAGAAAATGACGTAGTGAATCGGGTATACGGAACTCGGGGCGCTACAGAGAAGAACAGCCCCTGTGAAGGATTCCCTTTCAAATATTTAAGGAGGTGAAAGGCACAATTCCAGTGATCTTGTCCAGGTGAATGAACATATTGGCTCAATTGTTGAACAACAAATGTGATATCAGGGCGTGTAAAATTTAAATATAACAAGCGTCCCACTAATCTCCTATACTTATCCGGATCTGGCAGTAGATGATCTGTTTGTGTAGATAACTTGGTTCCTTTCGAAATTGGCACAGAAACTGACTTTTTATCCACATAAGCCTGCATCCTTAATAATATCCAAAATGTACTTCCTTTGATTCACATAAATTCCATCTGTGCTGCGTGCTATTTCCAATCCCAGGAAAAATTTAGCATCCCCAAGGTCTTTGATAGTGAACTCCTTGTGCAGAAATCGTTTAACAGCCAAAATTTCTGATTCACTAGAACTTGTGATCAATACATCATCAACATAAACTAAGAGTATTAAAACATATTCAGAGCTGTGTTTCACAAACAAACAATGATCATTGGCCAACTGGAGGAAACCATACGCAATCAGTTTTTGACTAAATTCTGCATTCCATTGGCGTGATGCCTGTTTTAAGCCATAAAGACTTCTCTTCAACTTGCAAACTTGATCTGGCTTTTCCTTTTTGTATCCTTCAGGTGGTGACATATATACCTCTTCATCTATGTATCCATGTAGAAACGTGTTGTTGATATCCAATTGATGTAATGCCCAATTCTTTGCTGCCACAACTGTAAAAAGGATCCTTACAGTCACTAATTTAGCCACAGGAGAAAAACTGTCAAAGTAATCTATTCCTTGCAACTGGTGATACCCCTTTGCCACAAGTCGTGCTTTGAACTTATCAATGGTTCCATCAGCATTAAGTTTCACCTTGTAAACCCATTTTGAGCCAATAGCTTTCTTCCCCTTTGGCAAACATGTTAATTCTCAGGTATTATTGCTTTCCAAAGCCTCCAATTCCTTATTCATTGCCTCGATCCATTATGGCATCTTGCTTGCCTGATAATAAGAAACAGGTTCCTGCACACTAGATATGTTGGCTAGAAAAATTGTATATCCATGACTGAGATGAGGATTAAGAACATAAGGATAAGTTGGAGGTGTGTGGTTTGATGAATGGTTTTTGCAGAACAAGAATTCTTTAGCAGTTGATAGATTTTTAGTGACAGAGACGTGTTACATAATCTTGCATCCAACTTGGTTTGGATTTCTGTCTTACACTGTGTCTAGGAATATCATTAGTTGTTTCATTGTTCATCTTTGCAGGGGTATCAGCACAAGGAACAGGAATCAATGGTACTGTGGTCAATGAGTTAGGATCATTAGTTTCAGGATGGTTAGAAGTCTCTTCATTATCACTTTCTGGAAGAGGATTTGAAATGTGATGAAGATTCTGGGATTCAGAAATAGGAGGTATGGTTTGTTCTGTTTCATGAAATGAGTCCAGAGGAGAAATCATAGGGATTGAAGGGTGAGGTTCAATTTCTAAGTTTGTATGAAGTTGGTAAGGTAATGTGGATTCAAAGAAAATGACGTCTCTGGAAATATGAGTTATTTGTGTATCAAGATCAAAAACTTTATACCCCTTTTTTCCTGAACTGTAACCAATAAAAACACATTTGTGGGCCTTAGCATCAAATTTTGCTTTATGTGGTTGAGTGTTTGTGATATAGCAAAGACATCCAAAAGTCTTAAGCAAGGTGTAATTTGGTTTTTCCTTAAACAGTCTTTCAAAAGGTGTCATCCAATGAAGAAGAGGAGTAGGAATTCTATTGATGAGAAAGGTAGCCATAAGAATGGAATGGGACCATAACTTCTTTGGAAGATTGGCATGAAACATTAAGGATCTAGCTATTTGAAGTAGAGATTTATGTTTACGTTCAACCACCCCATTTTGTTGAGGGGTGTATACACATGTCGTTTGATGTAAAATTCCCAAGGAGTGAAATAGATTCTTGGATTCTAAGCTTGTAAATTTTGATCTGTTATCTGTTCTAATGATTTTCACCATCTTCTGAAATTGAGTCCTCACCATTTGGAAGAAATTGTCTAAAGTTTTCATCACCTGATTTTTGTGAGTTAAAAGAAAGGTCCAAGTTGCTCTACTAAAATCATCAACAATTGTTAACATGTATGGAGTTCCGGTTAAAGAAGGTTCTTTATAGGGACCCCAAACATCTGCATGGATTAAATCAAAAATGTCTATAGTATGAATTTCACTAGCAGGGAAAGATAATCTTGGCTGTTTGGCACGGTGGCAAGCATCACACTGTTGAAGGTTTTCAATGTCAGTTTTGGTGTATGTGTGTGGTAGGAAATCTAAATGTTGTAATGTTTGAGAAGAAACATGTCCAAGTTTATTGTGCCAATCTAAAAGAGAACAAGTAAACACTTTATTGGAATTGAGAACAGCTGGCATTACAGATGGTTGAATACAAGAAGTATCATTTTGTTCTAAGAAACAAGTTCTATCTAGCAAATAGAGTCTTCCTATTAACCTACCAACTGCCAATGTCTTCTTATTCTGCAGGTCCTGCAATAGGCAATAAGTAGGATAAAAAATGAATCATATGTTTGCTGTTTGAGTTAGTTTTGGGACAGATAGAAGGTTGAATTTAAAACTAGGCAAGTGCAAGGTTTCTTCCAGACAAATGTGTTGATTCAAGTGAACATTACCAATATGTTTGACTAGTTTTATGGATGCATCAGGTAAAATAACGTCTGTTGGCTGTTTAAGAGGCTTGATTTGAGTCATTAATCTCATGTCAATGCAAATATGGTTGCTAGCCCCCGTATCAATGATCCAGGAATCTGAATTCAAATTATCAAGCATTGCAAGACTAAAATTGAATGAATTAATACCTGCATAATCCTTCAGATGTGCAAAATGAATTCGACTATCCTCATCAACTAATGTTTTCCCTTTCAAAGCATTTACCAGTTCCTGTTGAATCAGATCTGGGATATTTGCAGGAGACATATTTGTGACAACACCAGAGCTAGATCCTTATTTCTAGTAAAACCATCCTCAAAATCAATTGGTGACTGCAACATATTTTCCATAACCTTTCCTCTGTCTTGATTATTTCTTTGTTCTGACAATTCCTTGTACCAGTCAAGGTAACCGTGGAGTTTGAAACACTTCTCTCTGCAATGGCCAGTAACATTGCAATGATCACAATAGGAGTAATCTCTTTCAAAAGAATTATTTCCTCTCGAACTTCCTCTTCCTGCAGTAGCATAAGAAGTTCTTCCATATCCAGATCTGCCACCTCTAAAGCCAGATCTTCCATAACCAGTTCTCCCTCCATTAAATCCTCTATTCCCACCAGATCTACCAAAATTATCATTTCTGAATGATTGTGATCTAATGAACATTGCAGAATTATCATTCACTTCAGGGAATATACTGTGAATCTCTCTTTGCTTCTCAACTCTCAGTATCATGGAGTATGCTCTATTGACTGTTGGTAATGGTTCCATAACAAGAATTTGGTTCCTAATATTGTCATAAACATCATTTAACCCCATCAAAAATTGCATTAAATGTGTAAATGAAGTCAGATCTGTTACTTGCTTTTGTGCATTACAAGTGCAAATTGGCATTGGCATTATGCAGATCAATTCGTCCCAAAGCCTTTTCAACTTTGTAAAATATTTTTCTATAGATAATGTACCTTGCGAGATTGTACTGATTTCTCTCTGTAACTGGTACATTAAAGGTCCATTGCACTCACCATAGCGTTGTTCTAGTTCCGTCCATAGATCCTTAGCTGTAAGTGTGTAGATAAAAGCCTCCACAATATCCTTTGATATTGAATTCAATATCCAGGAATGCACCATACAGTCAACTCTCACCCATTGCTCCTCCCTGCTCGAATTATCCTGAGGTTTCTCGCAATCACCATTTATGAATCCCAATTTCATCTTAGCACCCAATGCAATTTTAATAGACCTACTCCAGCTTAGATAGTTATTTCCAGTCAGTGGTGATGTGACTGGGAACATGCCTGGATGATCTGAACTTTGGAGATCTAACGGATCTCCATTGCTGTATTCTTTCATTAGTACTGGTTCAACTCTGTTGCCTTCCCTTTGATTTATTTCTTCGGCCATGATGATAGAATTCAGATTCAGATTATGTAAATGTTGGCTCGTATTTCTCTGGCTCTGATACCATGATTAGAAGGAGTAAAATAATTGCAAAAGCAGAAATTCTGATATTATTCACACCGAAAAGAAGTCTGAGATCATCTATTTATACAGACACAATAAAGCAATTGACCAATGGAAGAAAGACACGTCAATAACAAACAAAATGGAAATTTGAAGATAAAACGTAAAATGAGAAGGGACTATAAACGTGTTTCCTCTGTGAGTATGCATCAGCACTGATGATGCTCTTATGTGTTCAAAAAGAGCATCAAGTGTTCCTAATCTTGTAGCATCAATCAATGAGGATTTGGATTTGTTTAAAGTGGTGCTTGAAAAAGCGGTGAAATTCAAGGCCAGATCACACTCGTTACTGTAAAAAGACAAGCACGGAGAAGATTTTAAGGAGACTATAGCCGAACATTTGGATGCTTCAACTGAAAAAATTGGGAGAAATGCTGTGTTAGAACTTGCTAGCACAAATATTGATCCAAGTAAGCCATTTTACAATGCTATAATTTCAAGAAAATTTCACGTGTTTTTCCTGAAGATATCCATGACTCAATTTTGTTTTTCATCTTGATAGCTATAAATATTAACTGAATTTATTCAATAAAAAATTACTACCATTTGGCTCTCAAATTTAACTTTTTTTTTTTCCAATTCTCAACCAAAAATACCAAACACAATAATAATATAATACATAATTCATAATATACAAAATATATAATTCATAAAATATGTTTTGTAATATTAAATATAACAAATGATAATAATTAAAACATTATTTAATATTGATAACTACACATATGATTTGTAATATAAAGAACAACAAACAAATAAAATACTTTATTAATAATAATAATTATAAATATTGACCAAACTCATTCAATATTACCGTTAAGAAAAAATAATAATAATCATAGTAACTATAATCAAAATGTACAAATAAAAATATGTTTTTAAACAACACAATTCCCTTAAACACTTTTTAACCACGCACATTTTATTTCTCCACTTTTAACCACAAATTATACCTAAAAAACATTAAATTTTTTTTTTTTTTTAAACACACAACTTTTAACAAACAAAGCCAAAAACACAATTTTCCAAACAATTTTTTAACAACAAACATTTTCTCTCTCCAATTTTCAATTTTAATTCTTATATATATTAGAAAACATGTTTATAATATTAAAGGTAACATATATGATACAAATGAATCTGTAACTTGGTGAAATCACAAACATTTTATTTCCTCACTTTTTAACCACATATTTTGCCTAAAAAATATCACATTCTTTTTTTAAAACAAAAAAATTTAACAAACAGAAACTTAGCCTTTGTTTGATTAATGTTTTTAATTTATAAACAAAGAATATAATATTTTTGAGATAAAATATGTGGTTGAAAAATGAATTAAAAAAATATGTATAGTGAAAAAGTGATTTAAAAAATGTATTGTTATAAACATGTTTACCAAAAGGAGGTTTTTTATTTGAAAAGCAAACTTGACTTTAAAATAGAAAGATTTAAGTAGTTTTTCTAAAACGAAACAAATACAAAATCAGTCTTGCGGGGTGATAGTTAAAATTAAAGGAAAAAGGAAGAAAGAAAGAAAAAGAGATTGCCTCAACTTTTCATTTTCTTATTCAATAACGTAAATCAAGAAGGAAAGGAAGTATCACCTATCATTTATATACTATAGACAAAATAAGAAAAAGTAAAATAGGTAAAATATTCATTAAAGCGCATACATGTTCATTCTATTGAAAAGTGTTTTCTGCATATGGAGAAAACCTATTAATTGGAGCGTTCAATAATAAAATTGTTGGAATATTTTGTCTATAGTGAGGCCAAAGTAGTAGAATAATATATATATGAAATCAGTGCCGATAAATAGATGGAGTAACGACAAGGAAATAAGAAGAAGAGAGGAAAAGAGAAGAAACGTGACAAAGTCGAGGCAAGTATTGAACACTTTGTCCTTAAGTCGAATTTGCCTCACAACGGTGCCTACGGATTACGGCAATCAACTCCCAAGATACAACGACTTCTACTTTTGTTTGTAGCACTTCAAAATACAAGCACAACGAACCAGAATTATGGCTTTTGTATTCCAAAAAATGAAATTGAAAGAAAATAAAAAATTATGCAACAAAATACAAGAAAATTTGATTATGGAAGAGGAGAGAATGATATTGATGTTTCATATCATTGGTGTGAGTAATAGGACATCCCAAGTGTCTTATTTATTGATGATGAAGGGTTTGGACGAAGTGGTCTGAAGTCAAACCATGAATCACTTCGAAAAGACATAACTTTTCGGACTACCATGTGATTGCATGGTTATAATCCGTGAGATCGCATGGCTTTAAGCGAAACTGAATTTTTAATTAAAAAAAAAAAAAAAGTTGACGTGTGATCGCATAGTTTTAATACCATGCAATCGCATGGTTAAAATTTTGACCAACTTTTTTCCTTCTTTGTAATTTCACATTCATCCGATATTGGTTTCGAGATTTCAAATATACCCTTCGATCCCAGTTTGTGCGCCCCGAAGCAGAGAAGTGGCAAACTAATTTGCCTAAATGGATGGGTCGGGTTTGAATATTTGACCGAAGTCGACACGAAGTCACTTTAGTCGGTTTTCAATACTTAACCAATTTCTTAATTTATTAAACCAATATCCAAAAATAACATCCATAAAGCTTTAAAGAAATTGAGTAACATGACCATTCCATGATCAACGTGACCCATTATAATTAGAACAGGAGGCCTATCTTCTAATTTATTCACATCGTCTTCATCAAACATTTCCTTCTTTTTTCCCATTTCTTCCATTCTGATAGGGGTAGCATGGGTTTCCACCTCATACTCTTTGCATATCGGGCTTAATTCCCTTAAGAGTATAAATGCCCTAGAATTTCACCTTCACTGATGGCCAAGTTGTAGGCCAACTCCTCAGTTAACATGCCATCTTCATCAACCTCCATAATTTCTACTTTCACAGGTGCAACCTTTTTAGCTTCATGAATTCTAGCAGCCTTTTGGCTTGCCTTGCTCCATTTTCTCCCCTTTCTTGCAATACCTGCCCCCAGAATAGAAATATCAAGTTCAGATGCATCTTCGTCATGGATTTCATCTTCAACCATTCGTCTATGCAATCCTCAGGATGGACTATCTTTTACCCTAAACTCATCCTTGAACTTTCCAGGTTGAGAGCTCTTCTCGGGTTTCGGAGGGGACTAAAACGGCTTGAGCAACAGAGAATCAACCACAGGTTTCTTCGAGGCAAACTTATCTAGAGGTGTCAAGACGGACGAGCCGACCAGACCCGTGAAAACCGGCCCGGATTGACCCGGAACCGCGGGCCGACCCGTGACCCGTGCGGGCGGTTCATGGGTCAAGAAGTTGTGAACCGCGGGTTTTGCGGGTCAAACCTTCGCGGTCCGCGGTTAACCCGCTGGCCCGTAAAAAAAATAAAAAAAAAATAAATTGTTTTATTAAATATGGTAACATCGAAAATCTCTCTTATTCTAGAAACTCTAATACAACTTTTAAAGTAAAATCTTATTTTTTTCTCCCTAATAGCTAAAAAAGTAACGTTTTTTGATAATAGTAATTAAAAATACATTTATCACTTAATTGTTATTTGTTTATGTTTTATTTAAATTTGCAAATTTAGAAGTAATTCATATAACATAAACTATAATTTTAAATTCTATGTAAATATTTTATGGTATACATATGAATTTATCATTTTAATCATTTTGTATTTAGAAATTTGACAAAAAATTTGCTATAAATATGAAAAAATTTATATTTTTATTCATACGAGCCAAATCAGAACAAACCGCGACCCGTGTGGGCTCGACCCGGATGGGCCAGCGGGCAGGCCTGGGTTGTAGTTCAAAAGTTGCGGGCTGACCCGTAACCCGTAGAGGGCGGGCTTTTTTTCAAGCGGGCCGTTACCGGGCTTTTTATTGGTGGGCCGACCCGGCCCGAACCACCCGAATTGACACCTCTAAACTTATCAATCAAAATTAGCATGTGCTCTTTTGTTGCTACAGTTGAATTGGTTTCATCAGTAACAGAGGACTTTGCAACTGCATTTACATCTTTCAAGATGACATATTTTTTAGGGAAACCGGTGGAGTAACAGAGGGTTTTGCTTGTAAATGTGGTTGAATTTTATGTGGTGGCTAAGGTGGTCTTGGTGGTGTAAGAGCTTGAGATGTGTCCTTCCTTATAACATCTACTATCAGATCCTGTTTCACTGCTTCCTTCACAATTTTTGGTGCAGTAGCCACAGGATTCCCCTTCCGCCAGACACTTTTTGAAGTCTTAGACTTGCTAGTGCTTGTGTTGCCGATAACTCTGCAATTTCCTAAATAAAGAGCAAAAAAAAAAAAAAAAAGTAGAGTTAAAGGAACTTGATTTCCTGTACGTGTGTGTGTGTGTGTGTGTGTGTTTGTACACATGTAACACCATTGTTTATGAGAAAATCTTTAAAGATATTTTAGCACCTCCAGTCGCCGTTTATCACTGTCTAATGATGTCGGACTATTGATGAAATTTCTTGGTCATATAAATTGTCAAAAAGTCCATCAGTTACAGTGATAATCACGTCCCCTTCTAAATCAACTTTGTATTCCTAAAGACAAAAGCACATTCAATAATACCCAGATTATATTTGAAGTCATTTTATTTCGAAAATCATAAGGTTTGAGGATACTAATGATTCAATATTTTTTTTTTTGAAGCATACCTCCGTGAGTTAAGAGGGGTTATCACCATTTTTTCAATTTGCACTGGAAAATGAAATTCATAAAGCATAGGGGAAGACTTTTTGTAAACACTACCATGCCTCAGTATTATAAATCCCGAGTCTCCAATATTCTGGTCTATGCTAAAGGAAAATATATCCATAAGATACCTTAGAGGGGTGTGGCAGCAAAGCCGCACCTGAAGATAGAACAAAATCTGCTTTGATTCTGCATAAAACAAATACATTAGCTATATTAAAAAAACTGAACTATAGAACAAAAAAATCGGGGTCTTAATGATTATTAGAGATTATCTATCCAGTACTAGTTTTACTATAGGATCTATTGGCAAAGATGTTTTATGAGGCCATATCAAGTTGTCAAACTTTTAGAAATAGGAGTTTGATTGCAGGAGCAAATAGGAGGCATGCATATCACAAGTGAATATAATTGTTGTATACTAATATAATACTCAAGAACCTGAATAATTTACTATAAAGTCATTGTCTGGTAAAAAAGAAAAAGATAGAGTTTTATACCAAGCACTAAAAGATAACAATGCAAGCAAAACAAAGAAGGAAAATACAGAGAGAAGAGACCTGTTTGCGACAGGTTCAATAGTTTTTAGCTGTGTCACTTCACAATCTGATGCTTCAACAAAATCACTGCTTCTCATGATATGATCATCGTCAATCCTCCTTGGTTCCAAAAGTGACTTCTGAGGATTGTTAAGATATGAAAAAAAAAAAAAAAAATTTAATCCAACAACACTCAGATTTTCAAACTGATGAACTGAATTCTATTTACTTTCATGATCAAAGTTCTCATACCAGATTTACAGAGCAATAAATTAGGAGAGCTTAACAATATAAGCTTCATATGATGCAGTAAATCCGAATGCAGAGTCGGTGGGTGAAACTTTCTGGAGGCGGAGGCAGCCGGTGATGGAGGCGTGATGAGAATCAAGGGAGTCAACCAAGTCAAAGTCAAGCCTCGATAAGAATACCGATGGGGCCCCTGACAAGATTCAGAGCCAAAGAGGTCCAAGAGTCGATGGCGGGACTCATTTACAAACTCTGAAATCAAGTCCATGAGGAAGAGAGTAAGACCGAAGTCAATTGCCTAATTTTGGCGCTCCAGGCACTTTTCATGGAAGCTTTTTTTGAAATTTGAATCAAAAAGCATTTTTTTTAGTGCTAAAAAATATGGGCAGGAAAACTTGAGAGGGAAAATTTGACAAACTACCCTACTTTTATATATTATAATAGATAATAGATTAAAAGAGTTGCTTACTATTGCTAGTATAATGCTTCTCCGGTAGAATCTGACCATTGGATTTGTCTCCGTCTTTACAAGAATGCACTTTGTATCGTACTTTCGGAGAAGTCTCTTCAATAGTTTCTTCTACATTTAAACAATTTGAATTATGTGACATTTTTTAAGTTTAAAATTAATAATTCATTCAAAAAATAATTAAGGGGGTGTTCGACAATTATTATAATACCTCATCATTGGTGTTATTTGTCATTAGACAAGATGTGTGGTTAAAAATTGGAGAGTGAAAAGATGTGTGGTTAAAAAGTAGTATTGAAAATTGTGTTGATTATAATCAACAATTATCAACAATTTCCGAACAGAGGCTAAAATAATCCTAATTTTGTTGTTATTATAAAACATAAATAAATGTTGTTTTTTGGGACTAATATTTTTATATAAGGGTCCGTTTGATTGCGAAGGTGGAATTATAGTGAAAAGAAAATGAATTCTTGAGAATTTATTTTTCAGGGGAATTGATAGTTTAATGTATTTGATTGGTTTAATTTTTTAGGTGAAAAAAGTGGGAAATTTTTCTACTTTTTTTGTTTGATTGACATTATTTTCTATGGTAAATAAAACAAAATTTAGCTGTTTTAATTAAAAAATAATAATTTATTTTTATTTTATCACACATTTTTTGCTTGATAATAATAATGTTAAGTTCCGAAGAAAAAAAAGTAAATTAACAATAACAAAAATGTTCAAACGTGACGAAAATGATTTGCTGCCCAAGATGGCAAGCCAATTCTCACCACTTGGTGAGAATTTGTTTGCCTTGAAAACAAGGCAAACCACCATCATGTGCCAAAAGTAGGCAAACCAATTCCAAGCCAAAGTTATTCTATCAAAAAAAAAAAAAAAAAAATGATGAAAAATGGCAAATGAATTCCTATGACAAATAATAGATTTTAAACACTAAGTAAGTTTATTTAGCAACAATTTTGTTTTTAAGTTAAATTTATTAAAAATGCATATATATATATATATATATATTAAATTATTAATCTTAAAAACAATGTTTATTAATTTATTCAAGCTTTTTAAGTTAAAAAACAAAATTTATTCCATTTTTTTGGACATCCCAATTTTTAAAGCAAACTCCCAAGTTTTGAACTCCATTTTTTAAAATTATTTTTTATTATGAACTTTCAAATTTAACGTTATTTTATTATAGTTAAATTAATTATTAAAAAAAAAACTCCCAATTTTAAACTCTAAGATTTAACATCTTTTATTATAGTTAAAATAATTATTAAATAAAATAAAATGCTGAGTCATTAAGTCCCATGGAGCGTCTGGGGCATCTCACATTGTCTACTTTTTTCCAACCCATGTCAGCTTGACATTGTAATTTATGGAGTGTATTGCAGAAGCATTTTTAACCAATTACGTCTATTTGCTGACGTGTCCCTCTTTTCTCCCAATTTATGGAATGATTGAAGATGCTCTTATTCAAAAAAAAAAACTTTCGATATTTAAAAAAAAAAAAAAAAAAGGAGGAAATTTGTATAAATGGATATTATTGTATGAAAATTTAAAATTTTTTTTCAACCATTTTTTAACCATATATTACCCCAAAAAAAATTCATTTATAAATTCACTCCAAATTGAAATTGTTGAAACCGTGTCCAAAAAGGAGCCCAATGGATCACCAGTAAGGGCCCAATAGGTCTTAGCCCATGACCAAAACTTAGGGTACTCCTTTGAGCCAACTGCCGAGGTGGAACATCACATGAACCCACTCTATACGAACTAGTTTATAGCAACCCGAGGTGCTCTATATCAACACCTTGGATGGGTGACGGGACAACGGATGGTGTCAAAAATATGTAACTTTCTCCAGTTGATTGTGGCTTGATAAGACGTTGCTTTTATAGGAGATGTAACAGGCGTCCATCCCCTACTAAAAGTAGCCATGATTACTTCAAGGAAATTGGTTCACCTCTCCAACAGCTAGGGAGAAGATACGTGTAAAGTCCACCACGTGTCATCATCTAAGACTACAACTTCCCCTATAAATAGGGCACATTTGCCTTCAAATAAAAGGTTGGTAATTCAATACTCTAGCTAAATATTTTACCATCACTCCCTTTTCTCTCTTTTACACATTCATATTTCCCGCACTCAATTTATATTTGCTTGAAATGAGCTCTGACTTAGGCATCGGAGTGCAAACGGGAGTCACCTCGACCCCCTTTGCAAGCTGATTGTTTGTCCTGGTGTGCAGGAGATCCACGTGTTCAAGAGGGAGGAGCTGAGACGTGTTGATCCATGGTCCTACCAGATTTTGTGGTCAACATTTTGGCATCGTCCGTGGGAAACCACACTTCTAACCACGAAATCACGTGGCAAAAAGCTACGCAAAACCTTGAAAAAGGACGGATAACCTCTTGGAAAAAAGTAAAGAACTACAAAAACCTTGAAAAAAGGTTTGAAACTTGAAAACATAAGTTTGTTAACCTTGAAAAATGCTTAAAACTTTGAAATATAAGTTTGTTAACCTTGAAAAAGGCTTAAAACTTTGAAATATAAGTTTGTTAACCTTGAAAAAGGCTCAAAACTTTGAGATATAAGTTCCAGAATTGCTATAGACATGAATGAAAGTGATAACGATGTCAACCCTCGAAGAAATAGAGGGGAACAACACAGTGAGGAGGAGGCTTCTCAGAGACCTCTTGAAGACATAAATGAGGGGGTGGCCCAACCTAACCCTCCACGTCAGCACCGGAATCGTCGCATGCTTCGAGATATAATGCGTATGGCAGCCCAGATGTTGGAAATACAAAAACAGCAGATAGAACAAATCGCTGCGATAAATGCCTATATGGCTAGGGGATACGTTATAAACGAACCCATGATGCCCCCGCAGTACTCGCAGCCACATTACTCACCATCTGATACGGCCACTGCCTCGTATTATTTCCAGGATCTGCAGGCATATGTCGAGGTGGAATCTGTTCCTTGCGACAAAGAAGATCCGGTGCATAAAGCACCAAGAGAACAAGGTCAACCTATTAACCATAGGGAGGCTTCGCCCTCAAAGTTGGGAAGCGTTTTTAGCCGAATAGGGGGACTATTCAGGGGTAGAAGAGGAGGCCGAACTGACCAAGGTCGACATAATGCGGATGTGCCTAGAAATAGGCAGGAGCGACGGGCTGAATAAGCCCTTTCGCGGAGCCAAATACCTAAAGGTAGATATGATGCAAGGGCTTAAAAATTGAGCCCCACACATGAGCTTAGAAATAGGGGGAGAGAAGAGCAGAAGTAGCCCGGACCCTAACTCAGGGTGGCCTTCCGACCTTTCAAAGGCCAAACTACGGCCTAGTTTTGTCACCGCGGGGGCAGGATTACCTTCAGCCACCCCATGACCAATACTATAACGCGATGAATTCTGACCACGGTGAGAGCAGTGAACTGCCATCATACGACCTGGATGATGAAGAGGAAATAAGCCCCTTTACGGAGGGCATCTGAAGGTGCCCGGTGCCCATGACTTTGAAATGTCAGAAATAACAAAGTACTCTAGCAGAGGTGACCTTGATGATCAATCTGTTAAATTATCGTGCCCGTATGGAAATAGCCGAAGCCACTCCGGCGCTGAAGTGCAAAACCTTCGCTTTAACACTTGAGGGAAGTGCTATACGGTGGTATTAAAAACTCCCTTCTAGTAGCATCCATAGTTGGTGAGATTTAAAGGCAGCTTTCAAAAATGACTTTGTTTCCTCCAAGCCCGGCCAGTTCCCACTCCAACGCATTCAGGATTTAAGGCAAGGAAGGGAGGAGTCTTTGAAGAGTTACCTAGCTCGGTTTACAGAAGAAATGCACATTTGTGAAAGCATCACCGAGACGGAGATATTTTCTGCATTAAAAGAAGGCCCAGACATGACAAACATGTTTTGGAGGGATGTCCGAAGCAGAAAATCGAGGGATTACAATGCCCTAGTAGATTTGATGAAGGAGGAGATCGTCTCAGAGGAGATGGCTAGGGCTAGGTATAATCATCCTCAAGGGAGATACAATATTGGGTACCCCAATGAAGTGAACCAGAGGAAAGGGGGCAACAAGGATAGGTTCTACAGTAACCGCGGTGGTGCGCCACGTCCGTTTTCGGGAACTGGATCCAGTTATGCGGCTGAGATTACGGAGGCTATCCCCAATTTACACTCTACTGCGCTTGCCCCAAATCCTCCCACTGCCCTTGGAAGGATAGAAGGTAGCTGAAGTGGAAAACAACACATGATTGGAGCCTATTGTGCGTACCACAGATATTTTGGCCATGCAACGGAGGATTGTAGGGAAATCCACATGTTGCCAGACCAAAAGGCACACGGAAGGAAGGGATGTAATTTTGTTCCCTACAAAGGAAAGCCGCAGAGGCCAAACAACCAAAAGTTCAATCGAGCTGATAGGTGAGCTCCATGGAAAAACCTACAAAAGAAAGGGTTGATGGTCGTCAAAGAGATAGGAGCAAGGATTGGAATTACCCCCTGGCACGCGATAAAAACATAAGGGAACCACCTATGCCTGCAAATGATCCTCCGATCCGTGAAATTAACACTATATTGAGACGCCCCCATCCACGTGGGAGTACCAATAACTTCCAAAAACGGTACATCAGAGAGGCTAAACAACCTGCTAACTTGAACTATCACATCCATTCACATCCTGCTGGGATGCCCAGGACAAAACCTATCACGTTTACCCAGGACGACTCTATTGGGGTGCCCTTCCCGCATAATGATGCTCTGGTTATTCGGGTGGTGGTGGCTGGAATGGATTGTCACGGATGCTGGTGGATGACGGTGCTTTGGTGAACGTAATTTATGGGGTAACTTTTGATAAGATGGGGATTAGTACCCTACTTATTTCAGTCTCAGATCCAATATATAGGTTCACTAGAGACAGCATAACTCCCAGAGGATCCATAACCCTTATGACGGAAGTAGGGTAGGCTCTAACTCTCTCTAGAATACCCATGGAGTTCTTAATTTTGGACAAAAACTCCTCTTATCACGGCTCAATTGGGAGGCCTGGTCTCATTAACTTAGGGGCTACAACTCATACGAAGTATATTTGCATGAAGTTCGTAATGGACCATGGTATAGCTACTGTTAGGGGGAGCCAAACTGAATCACAGGCCTGTTACACAAACGCTATCCCGAATTTTCAAGATCGGAGCGTAAACATGATTAGTGATGTGGCAATGGTCGAGGCTGCTCCAGACCCTGAAAGATTGGGTGAAGGGCCCACCGAGGGAGAAGATGTCACAATGACACCGAAAGAGGATCTGACATATTTGGGCCCAAGAATGGTCGAAGAGAGTTGCTCTACCCCAGTCAAAAGGCTATAATGCTTCTGTGTTGATCCACATGATCCAATCAAGGAGTTGCAGATCGGATTAGATTCTCCAGCTGAATACAAAGATCAACTGAAAAGGTTTTTGCTCGGAAATCTTGACGTGTTCGCATGGAAACACGACGACATGATCAGAATTGATCCTAAAGTAGCTTGTTACAGGCTCCAACTTGACCCAAGAAACCCTGGACACAGACAGAAGAGGTGACCAATGAGTTTGGATAAATATGAGGCCTTGAAAGAAGTGGTGGCGAGGCTATTGAAAAATGGCTTCATCAGAGAATCTCGGTATCCGAAGTGGGTGTCAAATCCTGTTTTAGTTCCCAAACAGAATAGGAAGTTGAGAGTATGGATTGACTTTTCAAATTTAAACCAGGCATGCCCAAAAGACAGTTTCCCTCTGCCTCAGATTGATCAATTAGTTGATTCCACAGCAGGACATGAGATGTTGAGCTTTATGGATGCGTACTCAGGGTACAATTAGATCCCCATGCATGAGTCAGATGAGGAGCATACCTCGTTTATCACAGACAGGGGACTCTATTGTTATAAAAATCATGCCATTCGGTTTAAAAAATGCAGGGGCCACCCACCAGAGGTTAGTAAATCATATGTTTACGAAACAATTGGGAAGCACCATGGAGGTGTATGTCGATGACATGTTAGTCAAAAGTGTGGTCGCCTCATAACACGTCCGCCATTTATCAAATGCCTTTGATATATTGAGAAAATATCGGATGAAGTTTAACCCTATAAAGTGCGCTTTTGAGGTAGCGTCTGGGAAGTTTCTGGGGTTCATGGTAAACAGGAGAGGGATCGAGGCCAATCCGGATAAGATCAAAGCTTTACATAACATGCGCTCTCCTCGGAGCCCAAAAGAAGTGCAAAGCTTAACTGGAAGAATCGCTGCTTTGAGTTGATTCGTCTCCAAGTCCACTGAAAAATGCTTGCCATTTTTTAAGGTCTTGAAAGGGGGCAAACGATTTCAATGGACACCGAAATGTGAGCAAGCTTTTGTCGACCTGAAAGCATTTTTAGGATGGGCCCCCTATTGTCAAAACCAAAGGTTGACGAACCACTCTGTCTTTATTTAGCCGTGTCAAAGGAGGTTGTTAGCTCAGTGTTCGTAAGAGAGGATGGGAATCAGTTCCCGGTGTATTATGTGAGCAAAGCCATGGTGGATGCAGAAACACGATACCCAGATATGGAAAAACTTGCTCTCACATTGATTACTAAGGCTCGCAAACTCCGTCCCTACTTTCAATCGCATTCCATACATGTTCTCACAAACTTTCCTATGAGACATGAATTACAGAAACCAGATGTATCTGGAAGGTTAATGAAATGGGCGATAGAAATTAGCCAATACGACCTGCATTATGCGCCTCGGACGTCTATAAAGGGCCAAGCGTTAGCAGATTTCATAGTTGAGTTCACGTATCCACCTGAGGTTGAGATGATTGATAGTGTGGATAATAGCCTTGAGTGGAAGCTGTTCGTTGATGGGTCCTCCGCAGAAGGAAGATCAGGGGCGGGGATACTGCTAGTGAGCCCGAAGGGACACAAGCTACATAGTGCGATTCGCTTTGGCTTTAGGGCCTCAAATAATGTTGCAGAATATGAGGCGCTCCTAGCTGGATTAAGGCTTGCAAAAGCTCTAAAAATTAAGTTAGTAGTGGCAAACAGTGACTCGCAGCTTGTCATAAGCCAATTTAACGGACAGTTCTCTGCCAAAGAGCCAGCCATGATTGCATACTTGAAGAAAGTAAAGGACTTAGTTGCCCACTTCAAAAAAATTAAACTGCTTCATATTCTCAGAACTCAGAATTCTAATGCAGATGCTTTGTCTAAACTAGCAAGCAGTAAGGATGCCAAGCTCCTCAATATGGTGCCAATTGAGCATCTGCCGATCTCTTCCATCGAACAGGGAGCCGAAATTTTTGCAATAGAAGAAGAAGGTTCTTGGATGACTATTCTGGCATACTTGAAGCACCAAACTCTACCAGACGAGCCGGAAGCAGCTCGGAAACTGCAAAGGTATGCCCCAAATTTTGTCCTCTTGGACGATCTACTCTATAAACGAAGTTATACCTCTCCTTTGCTGCGATGCGTTGGGCCGGAGGAAGGACAGTATATAATGAAAGAGATACACGTGGGCATATGTGGCAACCAAGCTGGAGCATTATCATTGGCTCGGAAAGCCCTCAAATAGGGATATTTTTGGCCAACCATGCGAAAGTATTCCCACAGCTTCGTTCTCAAGTGTGATAAATGTTAGAGGCATGCAACCATAGCGCATCAGTCGCATCACGAATTGACCGTGGTAACCAGCCCTTGGCCTTTCGTGAAGTGGGGTGTTGATATTATTGGTCCTATGCCCCGAGGCACTGGTAACAATTGTTTTGCAATAGTGGCAATTGATTACTTCACTAAATGGGTCGAGGCGGAACCCTTGATGAGGATCACTGAAGCCAACACTTCCAAATTCATCTGGAAGAACATTAAATGCAGGTTTGGAATACCGCACTCGTTGGTTAGTGACAATGCAAAACTCTTCAAAAATAGAAATATTGACGAATTATGCAATGATTTGGGAATCTGTAAATTATTTTCATCTCCCCATCATCCACAAGCAAATGGGCAGGTTGAACCCGTAAACAAAACCATAAAGAATACCCTAAAGAGGAAACTGGAATCAAAGAAGAGTACATGGGTAGATGAACTCCCGCAAGTGTTATGG
The DNA here is from genome assembly GCA_963555705.1 of Ligustrum vulgare. Taxonomy (NCBI): domain Eukaryota; kingdom Viridiplantae; phylum Streptophyta; class Magnoliopsida; order Lamiales; family Oleaceae; genus Ligustrum; species Ligustrum vulgare. The sequence goes on along the minus strand of OY743186.1, from coordinate 16,368,468 downwards.
GCACTTCGTACTACTACGCACATCGCAACAGGGGAAACGCCGTTCTACATGGCTTATGGCTCCGAGGCGATATGCCCAGTTGAAGTTGGGGTGCCTACCCTTTGTCAAATCCATTATGAAGAGGCGATAAATGAGGAGGCTCAAAGGGAAAATCTGGATTTCCTCCTGGAAAAACGGAATGACTCCCAGGTGATGTTAGCCAGATACCGGGAAAAAATGGCCCGCTACTACACAAAAGGGTGAAAAATCGGTTCTTCAACATTGGGGATCTAGTCCTTAAGAAAATCCTTCCTTCTACTCAAGAACCAGGAGTAGGGACTCTAGGTCCTAATTGGGAGGGCCCTTATAAAGTCACTGTCGAGGTGGTACCCGGTACATATATGATCGAAGACCTATTTGGGGTTCCTTTGCATAACCCCTGGAACACGGATCACCTTCTTCGCTATTTTCAATAAAATCAAGTTCCCCTTGAATGATTATAACGTCTCCACATAATCTAATGAAAATTTGAAGAGAGTTATGTTAAAAATTGCATCAAGTGCTCTTCGTTAAATATGGCGGATGTTAAAAATGCTAAAGTTATTTTTGTTCATGAGAAAGTATAACTCTACCTATGATAGTCAAGCGACAGTAAAATGATGACAGTACTATACTTGAACTTCATCAAACAAGGGACTCTTATAAGCCATCACTGTGCTCACTACGTCTTGGCTGAAAGTAATAAACCATCAGCAGCAGCTCAGTTAAACTAATAATCGTAAGAAGGTAGAATCGCAAGTGCTAAAAAGTATAACATGGATATGATCAAGTGTTTATCAAATCAGAACTAACCAGTAAACATAAATGTCTTAAGCTGCTTAGATCTGAGGGACTATCAAGTATACAAAGCGTTTAGAGGCGTTTAGAGAGTTCACACTCTTACAAATGAGTATATAAAGTATTTAGAGGCGTTTAAAGAGTTCACACTCTTACTCTTACAAACAACGTCGTACAAACCAAAATTTGTGCACGCAACTGTTGAACTTCACAAAATGATCAAAATAATTAAATCATTACATTTACAATTCAAATTTTGAGAAATGCATCTTATATAAAAAAAAAAAAAAAAAACAACTACTACTACATTTATTGAAGGACATCTTTCGCAAAGTCTCCTCCTGGTACAATTTGGCATGAGTCAGAAGGATCATCAGTAGGAGGGCCTTCCCCTGAATCTTATGGCTCCGGGTATAAGGCCTCGATCTGGGAAATGTCCAAGTTTGGGAAAGCCTTTTTTACATCCCCCAAGGCCATCCTAGCCCCGATGTTCCCAAAAACCTTCTACATAGCTTCATACTCAGGGGTCTCTTCAAAAGTGTCCTTGAAATTCTGAACTGCCTCAGACACTTTGGCCCCCACGACCTCCTCCACCCTAACTGCAATGGCACGCTCCAAGGCTTCAGTAATTCTAGAGTCAATGTGTTTCTCAAGGAAGGTATAATCCTCCTCAGTCTTCTTTCTAGCCTCCACCTCCCCTTGCAGCTTAGTGGTAATTTCTGCTACCTCGGCTGTCAGTTTGGCCTTCATAGAATTTGTTTCCACTAGGGCTTCAGTTGTGATGGACTGCGCGCGGTTGGAGTCGTCAAGCTTCTTGCACAGAGTCGCCACATCTGACTCAAAGGCCCGGAGGTCACGCTTTAGCTTCTTGTTATCCTCCTGAAGGCGCTTTGCAAGGGCCCTATCCTCTAAGGAAGATTTGCGGGCTATGGACAGTTGATCTTTAAGATCATTGATCTCTTTTAGTATGTTGTCCGCATGATGAATTGCAGTCTTCGCATTTTTCTTGTCTTGCTGCGCTTCCACCACAGAGGATTCTACCTCATCAATGAGGGCCAGTGCTCTAGCATTCATGGCCTTGGCAGCAAGTAGTTTCCTGGATGGGGTGGCACTGGAAGAAAAGGCGGACAAGCCCTCTATCCAAAACTGTTCAGTGACCAAGGAAGCCCTGGCAGGAGGGGAGTTGGGGGAGTCGAACAAAGAGAGATCGAAAGTGACATCCCTGGGAAGGACACTAGCCTTAATTTGCTTGAGCTATTCGGCCCCCGCAGGTGTCACTTCATAAGCCAGGCCCAAAATTGACACGGAAGGCTCATCCTCCAAGTCTCGAGTCTCCGGTGGTGGAGGTACAAAAGTGGCATCCTTGCCCCTCCTGAGACTCTTCAAAGGAGCAGGCTCGTCCTCGGATATAGGCTCGAAAATATCCTCGGATAGGGAAGATGGCACCAAGACATTTTTAGAATCTCTTTCCCTCTTAGAGCCACCCCGATCTGACCTCTTCCGTTTCCCCGTTATGGTGACCCTCATAGGTTCGGCCTCTTTTTCCAAGCTTGACTGCCGGGGGCCCACTGGAAACAAACTGGGGGTGGCAATAACACAGGAAGAGGACCGTCAAGCTGGACGGTGGATGCTTCGGATACCTCCTTTGCCACCCTCACTTGTAGGTTAGCAAGTACTATTTTCTGCTTCCTCTCGATTTCGCTGCCATGGCGAAGGGCAGGAGGGGTCTTTTTAGACATGAGACCCTTCAGGGAGATCTTACAGAAGTCCTTGGAACCTAGCAGAAAAGAGAGAAGGATGAGACTCTGAATGTTGAGACAAAAGCTATGAATTCAATAAGAAAACTCTACTCACTCATGGCTCTCATAAGACCGTGCTTGACAAAGAGTTTGTTCTGTTGGATGACCTTTTGAAAAGTGTCCCGGTAGGCAAACACGCGCCTCACTGCCGCTAAATCTGCATCGGAGAGGAGGCAAGTAAAAGTGGACCCTGTCATAAGCTAATAAAATAAGAAAATAAATTAAAAATGATGAGCAAAAATGGAAAGTAAATAACACACAACACTTGAAGACGCGAAGCAAAGACAAGACTCACTAGGGGAGGAAAGAGTTCGGGGAACGGTGATTTTCGGAGTGGGGTGCACGGGCGAGCTCTACCACTCCCCACAACCCAGAACCACTGGTTTCTCCAATTCTTTATCGAAGTAGGATGACCAGTGATAATGGAGGGGTAAGAGCCTCTGGGAGACAGGTAGTACCAATCCTTAACATCCTGACTCACATCCTTATCCCTTCTAACAAACTTCTTCAGGGTGTATAAGGTATGGATGATGTGCAACGAGATGGGGTAGTCAGGGGTGACCTCTTGCCACACCAACCAAGTACCCACGGCCTAAGTTCAGAAGTTCGGAGCCAACTGGTAAGGACACAAGTTGTAGCTCCTAAGTAGTACCCTGAGAAAAGGGTGTAGGGGCAGCCTCATCCCACAGGATAAAGCATCATAACACACGGCCACCTGACCTGGGGGAGGACTGCAGGGTCAGCAAGAAGGCGTGGGGTGCACCAATCGGACCCCTTCTGGTATCCTGAATTTTGTCGAAGCACTTTCCAAATCAACTCCTCGAATTTCTGAAGCAATTTCACTGCTTTCCCAGGACTCTGGGTTCGGGTCAGGATCCACATGATACCCTGATACTTTGTTCACCAGGTCCACCCAACCTTCGACCTGGGCTATTTCCTCCTCAAATAGTCCTAACTCTTCCCTATGCACCCTAAATGGAGCCCGAATACTTAAGCAGAGGTCCTGATGACCAGAAGAAGAGCCCACTGCCTCTTCTCTTCTCAAGTCCCTATCTCACTTTCTTTGGAGTTCCCGCAAAGAGGCCTCCTCGTCGGATGATAGGTGAGCCATGTAGGTCTGGTTCTTTTCTTCTTCACTGTCAGAATCATCCAAGTTAATTATACTGCCATATTTTCTATTCCTCCTTTTAATCTGTTTCCTAAAGAAGCGAGAACTAAATACGATAAAGACAATGGGCAGAAACCTCCGACAGGAATCGCCATTGCCAACAGTTCCTGTGAACCCGTTCCCCCAACTCTTTCCATTTTTTTCTTAAAAATAGTCCAAACTTACCAAGGGAAAGACAAAAATGCAAAACAAAGCTTTCAAGCCAACACTCGAAGATTAGAAATAAAAAAGTTTTGCACATGTAGAGGAAAAAAAATTTACCTGCAAAAAATGAGCGTTTGAGGTTGTGCACTCGAAGGAAAAAACACGCCAATGGAAGGTGTTGGACAGCTGAGACGATTTTCCGGGTGGAAAATCCTCGAGAAATGCTGGAAGGCTTGAAAGAAAAGGAAGGATGCTGCGATTTCTTGCAAAAGGAGTTGCTATGAAAATTCTGAAAATATGGCAAAGGAGAAAGGCTGGGATGATAGAGGCTTTATAAGGAACCTAATAGTCCCAAACCTTTGGTCTTTGGGCCACCTGATTGATTTAGATAACCCACATATCTTGGGAGAAGGGTTAATCAAAGCGTCAGCTGTAGAAGGAAAGGGAGAAACCATTCAACTACCAAAGTGTACTCCACGCGCAGTAAGGTGCCCCCCCATCTCCTCCCTATTTCTTGGAAACAGACACCAGCAGTCTTTCTACCTTAAATGTGCCACCTAATGGGTATGCTGGCATATCCCAACATTCGTCTGGAAGAGAAAGCAAGAATAGTAGGTCGACTTTACCTTGAGCCCACACCTCGCTAAAGAATGGCATTCCGCACCGTGAGTTCGTAGCACTATGTAATGATCCCCAGCCAATTGGGTGCGGATTAATTATAAAACACTGGAAATAACAAGATTGGGGCAAAAACTACAATCCTGTGGCTGTTCACTTACGGAAAGTTCCCAGAACGAAACCAGCGCTTCTAACCTATGGCAAATTCAATCCGCCCATAAATGACTACATCGGATTTAAGGGACTAGTGTTGAAACCGTGTCAAAAAAGGAGCCCAATGGATCACTAGTAAGGGCCCACTAGAGGCCCAATGGGTCTTAACCCATGACCAGAACTTAGGGTATTCCTCTGGGCCAACTGTCGAGGTGGAACATCACATGAACCCACTCTATCCGAACTAGTTTATAGCAAGCCGAGGTGTCCTATAGCAACACCTCGGATGGGTGACGGGACAACGGATAGTGTCAGAGATACGTAACTTTCCCCAGTTGACTGTGGCTGGATAAGACGTTGCCTTTATAGGAGATGTGACAAGCGCCCATCCCCTACCGAAAGTAGCCATGATTACTTCAAGGAAATTGGTTCACCTCTCCAACAGCTAGGGAGAAGATACGTGTAAAGTCCACCACCTGTCATCATCTAAGACTACAACTTCCCCTATAAATAGGGCACACTTGCCTTCAAATAAAAGGTTGGTAATTCAATACTCTAGCTAAATATTTTACTCACTCCCTTTTCTCTCTTTTACACATTCATATTTCCCGCATCCAATTTATATTTGCTTGAAATGAGCTCTGACTTAGGCATCAGAATGCAAACGGGAGCCACCTCGGCCCCCTTTGCAAGCTGATTGTTTGTCCTAGTGCACAGGAGATCCACGTGTTCAAGAGGGAGGAGCTGAAACGTGTTGATCCAAGACCCTACCAGATTTTATGGTCAACAGAAACAGAGCCTAAGGAGTTTTTGGATTAATAGCCACCTTTGATACCTTAACTTGAAATAATGCCACTTGAAATCTCGTGATACTTATAAATGTCATCCTCAAATAAATATATTTTGAAAATAGCTTTCTCAATCACAAGAAATATTCTAGGAATACTTTAAATTTATATTAAATATTCTGTTACAATTTCTTAACCGGTAACCTAATCACCAAATCCTAACTTCAAAACAAACGTGAATAGACACGATATCTTGAAAATTACTTTGGAATGACGACATCGCATCTTACCTACTGATTCAGTCTTTTTGATTCGCACCCGTATATTCGTCTAGGCATTTACAAACTTTCTTATTCTAATGTTATCCATTGGATATGTTGCTACCGAGGAATTTTCAAATTTAAAAGTTAGCTTTAACGAACTTGTCGCTACGACTCTCCAATATCACCGGTCACTATTTTCGAAACAAGGGCTCTCGTCTGGCCCTATTAGTTATTTTGAGATTTTTAAGAAAGAAATCTAAATTCATTAAATTTTTAAATCCAATTTACGATTTTAAATTTGTCCAAAATTATTATTTCATTTTGAACTCAAATCATTCTTCTAATCCAATCTTCAATTCCTAATTTTATCATTACTATTGCTATTTTAAATTTCATTCAATGTACAAAATTAGTAACTCCAGCCAATTCATTTTTCATAAACCAAAAACTCCCTACAATCAATTTCTTGCAATGAATTTGTAAGTTACAATTTTCTTCAAATTCCACACCAGCTCAGCCAATGTACAAAATCTACAGCATCCGTTCCTACACCACCCCAAACCTCATGCCAAATGAAAAACAATCCACCATTACAACCCAAACACTACAAGAAACACATACGATCGAGCCCCTCAATTCACCACCAATCTAAACCATAACCATCGACAGCCACCACTATTGCCCAAACTGCCGAACCATTAAAGCCGACCAACACTTCCAATTTTCGGAGTTCCCCAAAATTGATACTCAAAATCAAACTCAAAAGCCTAGAAAATAGAAAATCAAAGTAACCCATCACATACCTCGACTATCGATGGTCCCTTCGCAGGATAAACGCAGTCCCAAGTCTCGTTTCGAGCTTCCACTTTCGCCCAAAACATCGACCCTTATTACCACCCCCTCATCGCCACCACTAGACGGTGGCATCATCGTTGGGAGATATTTCATGAGGGGTGTCCAGCAGCTCTTGAACCAAGTGGGGTCGATGTCCTCCCTCTCTCGCCCTTCTCTCTGTTTGTTCGAAATGAGAGAGAAAGGAGAAAAATCTGATATTTTAAATTTGATTTTTGTAAAATTTATTCCTTTAGTACCTAGTTTCTAAAGTCTTTTACTTTAGTCCCTGAAATGTTTAATATGTTTTAAGTTGAGCCTAATTTTAATTGTCTATTTCAGTCCTTCTGGTTTAATAAAGTTTTATCTCAACCCTACAGCTTCTAAAAATCTCTGAATCAGTCCCAAAATTTATTTACTTACTCAAATCAGTCAGTCTCAAGGTTTATTATTTACGTGTAGCAACCCCTAATTTCTTACAATTACACTATTTAGTCCTTAACACTTTCAAAAAAACCTATTATTACAAAGATTCTTCATCGAGTTCTAGAGTATAATTTTAATTATTTAAATTTACTTTATAGGACTAGACAAGGCGCGAAAGAATTAGAAGTATTATTCCCATTTGCTCAAAAACTCGAGAAATAAGGTAAACTCTTATTTTGAGCTTCACTTTGAATGCATTTGAATAATTAATTTGTTAATGTCTACCGAATGCAAGTATCAAAAGCTATTTCTAAACATTTATAATTTTTAATTCGTGAGTTTTATCAAGTAATAGCCTACTTATCAATTTTCTTTACTTTGGAGGGAAATAAGATTATTCGATGAAATACAGTGATTACATGGTACGTGGAATTATTGTAGATCGGGACTTCACCTATGATAATCTAGTGATAATGATATCTCAATATTTGTGGAAGGACACTGGCCAATATACTTTCAAAATGTAGTTCCAGGTTTATGAAAATGGTCTATCATATCATTTTGTGATGATATTTCGCTTCAATTTTATTTGAAATTGAAACAGGGAGAGAGTGATAAGAGAATTTACCCAATTTGTGTAGATGTTGATGTTCTAGCACCTAATCTATATACTTACTATATATAAAGAGAGAATAGTGGATTAGTGTGAATGTATTTATTGCCTTGTATATATATATATAATTTCTTAATCTTCAACGTTGTTCAATTATAGTATATTTGATGAGTCAAGATTAAATACATATTTATAGTTTATTGTGATTTTTGAACGAAAATTGAGAAAATGTTAAATAAGTAAGGCAAATGCAGAAATTATAATAAATATATTTATATCTTGAACAAGCATCAATATTTGTACTCATAATATTACATCTAACATGATATATAATTAAAAAATTATAGAATTTGCATTTATCATTCAATAAAGTTTTCGATAATTTGGATTATTTATATTGTTTTTAAATTTTAATAATTGTTGTAATAAAAAATATTTTTGTATCTTTTGTATTTGTGTTGATTATGTATAATCATTAAATTTTATGAATTTTTATCTATATTGCTGATAGCAATTTCAGTTCATCGCACTGGTGGAATCTATACTATATATAAAAGTAGCATAGTTTGACAGAATTTAATTCCTAAATTCTTTATATTTTAGTATTATAGTAAATAATTAATATTATGTTATTGATATTTATATATTTTAGTTATAATTATTATTATTTTTATTATTAACATTAATATTGAATGAGTTCAATCAATATTTTTAATTACCAGTATTAAAATTATTATTTAATCATTGATTATTTATCTATTTGTTGTTCTTAATATTATAAAAATTATGTGTAGCCATCAATAATTAAATTATTTTTTAATTATTAATAGTCAAATAATTTGTTATATTTAATATTACGAATCATATATTTTAAAATATATATTATATATTATTATTAAATATTTTAATAAATTAAGCTTCTATTCAGCAACTATATTTTTGTTTCGAAGTAAAATATATGATTGAGAAATAATCTTGAAAAAATATGTGATTAAAAAGTGTGTTGAAAATGTGCTGCTTATAAATAATTTATAGAAAAAGTTATTGAACGAATGTTAATATTGAAGACTTAATGGTTTGATTTTTTTTTTTAGTTAATAATATTAATAGAACGATTAATATTTTTTATCATTCTTAATTTTAATATTTTTTAAAGATTATAGGATATATTTTTAGGTATAATTTTCTAATCTCCAACTTTACTCGGTTGTCGTATCATGATAATCACGAGATTTTCAAAATTATTATTTTGATTACTTATTTTTTCAAATTAAGTTTTATTGGTTAAAATCAAATATTTTGGTTATTTCTTTTTTAATTATTGTGATTGATATTTTTGAATGAAAATTTAAAAGTACGTTAAATACAAGAGGTAAATGTAGAAGTTATGAGAAATATACTAATATCTTTCACATGCATCAATATTCGTGCACATAATATTATACATCAAATGTGATATACCATTAAAAAACTACTAAATTTACATTTTCAATGAAGTTATTAATAATTTATAAAAATTATTGAAATCAATAATAATTTATTATGTAAATATATAAATTGACGTTCACTATTCAAAGAATTTTTTAATAATTTGAATTACTTATGTTATTTTTTAAAATTCTAATAATTATTATAATAGAGAATTCTTTTTTATGCATTTATATGTGTTTATTATGTAGAAGAACTAAAATTTTACGAATACTTATTGAAATCGATAATGCAAATAATAACTTTCGTGCATCGCAAGGGTGAAATACTAGTTCATTTGAAAAACATAATAGCAATAGGTTGGATGCAATCTACGGTAACTACAATACTCAAGTGTGGATCTTGCCTACCATTGAATGTGGTTCACTGAGTTCGGGCATCATAGAGGGAAATCTGACTATTGCAGAAATAGGAAGGGAATTGTGTGACTATGTGAACCTGAGAAATGATGATAAATTAAGATCCATTGTGTTATGTAATAACAAAGCCTAATGTTAGAGAAATTAAGATGGGAGGTATTTTCTGGAACAGTGATTTGGTTATCACATGCATGTCATTATTGGTGATAAATAACATGTTCCAGTTCAGTGTGGTGATGTCTAACAGTAAGTTTGATTGGTTGAAATGCCTTGATGGGTGGTGCAACTGGACCTTCAAATCATCACAAGCAGGCTCCATTGGTCACTCTAAGATAAGAGAGGTGACTAGCACACATATACGCTCTAGTGATTTGTGTCAGGACAGGAAAACTACTAGTTTAGTGATTGCGAATTTGATCAAGCACAATTTCTCTCCTCAAGAAGAATTTATACAACGAAAAACATAATGGAGAACATACATCATACGTATAGTGTTCTTGTGAGTTATGATAAAGCATGGAGAGCACAAGAGCTTGCAATAAAAATGCCTAGGGGGACACAAATGAGTCATATGGAAATCTTATCACATACATACATAGTGTGCAAGTTGTGAAAAGTTCTTACACTAGTATTGAAACTGACGCAGAAGAAAGGTTTTTATTAAGTTTTGTAGTGCTAGGAGAGTCAATAGCTGGGTGGAAACACTGCAAACAAGTCATTTTAGTGACAGAACATTCCTATTGATTAGGTACAGTGGTACCTTGTTCACCATCTGTACATAAGACGCGAATAATAACATATTTATTCTCTCACTTGGAGTTGGGATGCTGAGAACAATAACACTTAGGATTGGTTCTTGTTAAGATTGAAGCATATGGTGATCGAGGGGATTGTGCATTGTGTGTGACCATCATGGAAGTATAGCACACGCGACTGAGAAGGTCTACATGGACACTTTACATGGAGCATGTACAAACCATTTGCTCTAGAGTTTAAAGAAACAATTCAAAAGGAAAGAAAAAAGGAATGAGAGTTACTTTTAACGATGCATCGAGAGCATACATAATAACAGATTTCGACACCCTTATGAGACGATTGGAAGTTATTGACGAGCAAAGTAGGGGTTACTGGTAAACACCGTTAAGGGCTTCATTTCTCCATTCTTATTTGGATGTAGTAGTTTGATAAAATTATTCTAATGATTCTTACTAAATGCGGGTGGGGGTTGGTTTCAAAAGGTGGTCAAGAGCTCACATGACAAAGGATAGGTAGTAGGTACTCTAAAATGACGTTCAACATTGTTGAGTCAGTTAACTCAACTATTAAACATGCAAAAATTATTTGATCGAAGCATTGCATGAGTGCTTAAGGTGCACAATTCAGAAATAGTTTTCCCAAAACTTGAGTGATGCCAAACCAACATTCACACCACTTGCTACTCGTAATGTTTCCATGTTGAATGAAAAAGGATCAAGATGCCATGAAGATTACGAATTATTTAAGTCATATGTGACTAATTATTTATTTCCTTTCTATTTACCCTAGAATAAACTTTGATCACTAACATTGTTCTTTTGATCAATTTAAATTCTTAGGTTTATCCTTCTAGTGACACAATATACCAACTTAGTGATGAGATATTTCACCAATGAGGAATACATTATGGCATACCATACTTCTATATATCCATTTGGAAATAAGGAGAATTGGCATGTATCGGATGACGTGAAGAAAAGGCTAGTGCTTGCGCCGATCTCAAAGCGTGGACCTAATAGACCAAAAGAGAAAATACTCAAATAATCACTTGACATATATAATAAATTCATTTATAAATAAACAATGAAACTTGCATGTTTGGTAGCAAGAATGTGCATACGGATTCATCTATGATGTCATCCATCTCCTTGAAATGCTCTTTGGTTAACGATCTTATCATCGAGAACAACAAAACCATCATCGATGTCACGATCAAACCCTAGGTCAAATGAGGGCGATGCAAAGTGATGCTGTAGAAATTCCTAACCTTGATGTACGTGGCAAGATCCAAAGTTGCTTGATCATTAGAAAGATGGATTGATTCGCCTTTAATCTGCAAAAAAAAAAGGCGAGGAGGATTCTCCCCGTCGCCCCTTCAGTGTAAGAATTAGTTTCTAGAGAGAAAGTAGAGAGAGAAATACATAGCTTGTAAATAGGTTGATGAATAATGAATGAATATTGGTAAAAAAATAGCTGTATTTATAGGCTTCGAGGCCCATCACCTTCTCCTAATAGGAGAAGGAGTCCTTATTAAGAAACTTACCTTTCGAGGAAAGAACCCAGGTAGTAATTGGACTTTCCTTTTTGGGAGGCGACCTTCTTGATTCATCGATATTGTGGCTAGGCCCATTTGTGAGGCCCATGGACTAGAGATTATCCTTGATGGGCCATTTAGAAGCCGAGATTGATCGAGCTAAAGGTCAATAGCAAAAGTTAATGGCAGAAAGGTTGAGTATACATGACCTTATGCTTTAATAAGTAGTTGGGCATGTTTCCTGACCTATGGACACGCTCACGAGAGGGTCCAAGGTGGGGTTAGACTGTATGCTTGACCTTATGTCCTTATGTAAGGCTTGGGAATATAACCCGATTCATGGAACTTTCATATACGAAGCCCAAGATGAGGTTGGGTATATGGGCTGACAAAAGGGTCTTGGTGAACCTGTCCTTTGGACTTTTTAGTCCTCAGTTTTATCGTTGAATGATGTGACCGGGATTATACTAACCACAAAGTTATCATGATAAACATCATAAGGTTTTGACTAGCCATATTCTCCTTATACCATGAAGTGCTTCCAACTTATGCCTATCTGAAAAGGAAAAGGACAATGACAATTGAGAAATGATTGAGTAGTATATATTGAAAAATAATTATTTAGGTGAACATTAATTTTTTTTTTGAGAAATATGAATGGTGAAGATATTCAACTTTGCATCTCTAATTCTATGTGCAAGAAATAATCCACATTCATTGTCTTTTATAATACATTGCATAAAAAGGTATATTAAATAGGATGACAATGCTCTCTATGAATTGGGAAATTGACAAATTAGTTCAATTGGAAGATAGCAAATTTAGTTTTTGTATTTTGTACTTTTCTTTTGATTGACCTATTCCTTGCCTGTCTTCTTTTAATAATACTTTGTGCATTGTATGTTTAAGTAACTAATACAATAATGCCTCGCATTTTGCAATTTAGGACGTGGTTATTTTTAGTGCATTGTCAAATCCACTCATAGAAAGTGGATCTGTATAGAGGACTGATGTGTGTTGAATCCAACAAATAATAATAATATCTTGCTTTAGAAAAATAATTTGTGATAGTGATGAGTAATGTCTAATTCATATGGAACAGTGAACCTAATTAGTTTCCCGATCAATTAGAATAGAATGTAGAATTTTGTTGTTGTAGATAAAAATAACAAGTAGAAGTGTTTAATGCATAAATACGAGAGACAATCTTGTTCTTAGGTTCGGTTGTGCCCTAAATTGTTGTTAAACTCTTTCCATGTAACGCGTTTCTATCCATTATTCAAATTATCGATTCCAACTGACTAACAAACTCTAATTATCACAATTCTTCCTTTTGTAAATTAAATCAGAATAATCTCTTTGATTCAATTCTAGCCAATGGATAATCCGAAACAAGTTCTTAGGATTTAATGTAAGGTAAGTATGAAAAACGAGAAGAATTAGATTGAATTAGATCGTTAATTTCATAAGCTCGAATTAATCAATCCAAGTCGAATCATTATTAAATCTGCACGAGACTTAATTGCTACTATGAGTCAAGATCTAATGACAATTACGTGTAAAAGATCTAACATAGCAAATACATGAATTTAAAGATTAACAATTCAATTGGCCAAATTAAAACTATTAATCAAATAAATTCAATTAATCATTGAAAACATAATAATCCAACAATTTAAAGAAATGGAATAGATTCAACGTTACTCGTTTGTAGGCAAAGAGAAATAACAATAACTAAATCGACACAACTTCCCCTTGAATAAGGCAAGAGAATTTAGCCCAGCATGATCATGGTGAAGTCCTCAAATTGATGATTGACTTCGCCTTGTTGTTACTGCTCTTTTGCTTGAAAATATCCCAAGAATGCTTTATATTTTTCCTATTTTTTTTCTTTTCTCCTTTTGTGCTTATTTTTCTCCTTTTTAAGCTCCCAAATCGTGCCCTAGGAGACCCATTCATAGTTTCCAAAGATAGATTTTAAAACCAGTAAGGAAAGTTTCTGCGGGAAAGTTACAGTCATTTACGCCCGTAAATCAGTTGCTGGAAATTTCAAACTTTTGAAGGTTACGGTCGTAACTTAGTACCTTACGGCTGTAAATTGATTTATGCTAGTTTCTTTGTTTTGGCCGGCTGGACACTTACGGCTATAAGTTTTTAACTTACGTCCGTAACTAATTTTTCACCGTTGGTCCCCAATCTTCATTTTTCAATGCTTTTTGGTCTTTTTTTTTTCCCTCTATTCTCATTCTTTGTGATCCTACACAACACAAAACATAAAAATACATTAAATAATACTTTAATGGAACTATACCAATAACAAAATACGACAATAGGTGAACTAAATAAGTGCTAATAACGCACTTACTCCTGATACCATTCTGACACGACCTGCCCCGAATCACCCTAATGGACTCGATACATGGTGTGCGCCGATGATAGATGCCAGCTAAACACCGGACCCACCACCAAGGATGACTGTGATCTACTCCCAATCATATGCTAAATAATGAAAAATTATTTTATATTAAAATAATGTGGGCCCCAACTGATATGAAATTCAATAATCCAATGGCCAATATGTCATTGACACAGTCGAGTGGACAAGACTCAAACAAACAGATAGACCTATAGTTCGGAGAGTCAAGGTTACATCCCACTTCTCTTTAGCATGAAAATTTAATTGCATAATCAGTGTGTAAGTGTGTGCAAGAGATGCATCATCCAATATCTCCTGAAAAGAAACATGAGGATTCACTACTCCGACCCAATTCAGTGTGGCTTGTATCCTCCCAGTAGGAGAGAGAAGACACAAATTGTCACATTTATTGTGAAATATATATAGCATAGCATGCCGTCTAAAAATGGACATAATGTTAGACATCATTCTACAATAAATGCTATCATATTAATTTTTTCTCCTCCACACAATCGCCACATTTGCTGAACATTCAATATGAAGGCACCATTGGAGATGCTCTTATAACCAAAGTTTTTGTGATTTTTAATGTTAAATGTGTGTTTAAAAAATTATTTGAAAAATTATGTTGTAAAAAGTGGTTTGGAGAAATATGTATTGTAAAAGTTGGTTATAAAAGTTGCATAAATATATTTTCCAAACACAGACTTAGTTGATGACATTTATACTATTTCAGTCCTAGTTATATTGATGATTGTATCCCTTACATTCTTAATTCTTCTTTATGAATAAGTGATTTGAGTTCGCAGTAAATACACACAAGTCTATTAACTTCTTTATATTCTCTTATTTTTCTCTTTATATTTTAAAACACGTTATTAGCATTATTTCTCAAAATCAAAGTGAATTAATTGGAAGGTAATAATTTGTGTAAGCATATGTACCGAAGTAAATGTTTTTCAATAATCATTTGTTGTTACTCCTCAAATAACACAACCTTATAATTAATATTCTAGAAGAATATTACTTTTAGACCTATTTATTACAAATATTTTGTTGTTATTCTTGAAGTAGCACAATATTATATTTAATATTCTAAAAGAATAATACTAGCTCCTAAAATACATGAATTGTAATTTTCAATAATTCAGAAGAATATTGATATATTGCTCTTAAAGAAGTAATAGTAAAATACAACGTGTTATTTAAGTAGTACATGTTTCAAAGAATATAAAATTTTGAATAAGTGTTTTTTCATGGCGGAAAACATATAACTTATGTCAACCTAACATTGAGTACTTGATTAGTTTATTTTTCAATATCTTAGTAGTTCATTTTGATTTAAAAGATCGTTTGAAGTATGCTTTTCTTATTTCCCTTAAAGCTCGAGACATTATATTGCTAAACTATTTCTAGTTGATTAAAGTGTTACTTAACTCATTTTGATTATAAAGCTAATTTTTTAAATATTAATTTTGATATGTTTATATATTCAAGATGAATTATCAAGATATCTTTTTAGTTGATAGTGCAATTATGCATAATATTTTTTTCTAGAAAAAGCTATATTTTTTTACTCAACATTAGCAGAAAATAATGTTAATATGATATCAGGTGCATTGAGTATTGTTAAGGCTTCAATGCCTTCAAAATAGTTTGTGTTATTTTATTAAATACTAAAACATTTTATATTAACGATGCACTTTATTTTAACAAATTCAAAAGAAATTTGATTAGTTTTAAAGGTATCCGCTTCAATGGATGACACACTGAGACAATGCAAGAAAATAATATTAAATACATTTACATAACTTCTTTTGTATCTGGATAGAAGCAGGTGAAAGAAAAACTCCTGGCACTTCCATCTAGCATATGTTAATTAATACAAGTGGTTGAAACTAACATTATTGTGAACCAAAAGTTTGTTCATTCAAAAAAATAAAAATAAAAAAGAAATTATACTTTTGCATGATTGACTTGGACATCCAGAAACTATAATAATATGCTGAATAATTAACAACTCACATGAACATCCTCTAAAGACCAAGATCTTTTTTTAACCTAATGATTATCCATATGCTGCTTGTTCACATGGAAGGTTAGTAATTAGATCTTCAATTACAAAGGTTGACGTTGAATCTCCAGCTTTATTGAAAATAATTTGTGAAGATATTTTGGGTTTGGTATACCCATCATGTGGATCATTTGTAGCAATCAAACACTGACAATAAGATTGTACAACAAATTTTGCATATTATAAAAAAATACTGAAATTTTCACAAATTGGATTTGAGAATTAAAAGTGGGCAATTCTCTTGTGATAAAATCTTCTGACTATGATCTATGTATCTGAAGACAAGGGGCCACTTAGCTTGATTCATGAACTTTAGAATTTTTTGAAGACTTGATTTGTTGAGAGTTAGCTTGTTTGGTGCTTGGAATTTGAGACTTGGATTTGAACTTGGGCTTGATTTTGCTTTGACTTGAAGAAGACTTTGATCTTCTTCCACTTGATTTGGACTTGCTTGGTTTGAAGACTTTGATCTTCTTGTTCTTGAATTTAGTTTGAGGCTAGAGAGAATTTTTGTATTTGTAACACCCCAAGTTCAAGAATCTTCAACCTAGGCGTGTTAACTTCCATTCACATTATATGCGGAAATAAATCGTTTAAACATTTATAATGCGGAAGCAAATCATTTTAAAACTTCAACCTTTTCATTTTCTATTCTAAAATTTTATAGAAATTTCGGCAGAGTCTCCTCTATAAATTGGACTTAACCAACCTGTAGAGGGACATAAAAAAAAAGCCATTTTACAACATAAAACTCAACTCAAATAAAATTCCAATACTCAACATACAAACCCAATTCTACTTCAAACTCCCACATCACCACACTATTTCAAATTCAATCCCCAAACTCCTAAACACAACATTTTTCATCAATAAGCTTCAATTAAATACAATAAGTGATAATATAACAAATATTAGAAATTCCATAACTAATTTAAACTAATCTCAACCAAACAATTATCAAAATAATGAATTAAGGAATAAATTCAAATGATAACTTTAATAAATTTTACTTTATTTAATAATGTCGACAGCGGTTACTGTCTGAGTCAGCCGCCAAATGTTCTCCTCGGATCACCTAACTTTCATCACCTGAAATGTTGGGGAGGGATTGGGGTGAGCTAAAGCTCAGTAAGTAAACTGTATGCATGAATGTATGCTTATGACATGAATGCTTTTTAAGAAAATTCCATGTATGTATCCCCTTTTTCTTTACTTTCCAGAACATACAACATTTCAAACTTTCACTTAACATTTCAAAACTTTCACTTCATTTCCATCGTGAGCTCACTTGATGTAACTTCTAGTCAATCAGAATACAGTGGGCAATTACTTATTTGGAACCAGATTAACATGCGCACTTCCACCGCAAAGCGGTTTAACATTCACTTTCCCACCGCGAAGCGGTGTAACATTCACTTTCCCACCGCAAAGCGGTGTAACATTCACTTTCCCACCGCAAATCGGTTCATTACATTCGGGTACGCCGGTCCCCCGCGCCCCATTTCCCACTCGCATCTTTCATGAACTAGAAACACACCCATTCATTCTTTAAAACTTGGGATACATAACTTTTGAACAAACTTGCACTTTGACACATTTCTTTCATTTAAAACATTTGACTTCCAAATTTCGATGTCAATGCACGCTTGATGATGCAATGACATGATAATGTGCATGCTTAAACATTCTTCTCAATAACATATGCTTTCATAATGTAAATGCAATTCATCAAAGCAAGTAAGTTGCACGACAGTCATTTACACATAACTTTCACATTTACATTCAACTTCTATGAAAATAGGGGAAAGTTTACTTACTTGACGTCCTTAATATTTACCGTTTTCTTGATTTGTAAGTGGAGGAGCCTCGACTGCCCGTGTCGTCAATGTACCAACAAAATCCTAGTTATATTCATTCATTAAATAAAATATACTTTTATTAGCATTAACCCCCGTAATTGAAATTGACCAATTAAAATTCGAAATCATAACTGAGTGAAAATTAATAAAAACATTCATAGAGTCCCTTAATATTTCAAAAATTACCATTATGCTTCAACTTAACTAGCAGTACAATTTAAAAGACATAACTTACGGATTTAGAAACTTGAAACTTCACCCACGCACATTATCCAAAATTTGAAATCCACAATTGAGGTTAAAAATTCCGTGACTCACAATTTGATTCAAACCTGTCTAAATACATTACTCAAATCTCAAACCAAATTCGAACTTTGGAATTTACTTATTTATAAATCAACATATAAACTAAACAATTAACTAACACAATTGAATTTATATTTATACCCCTTTCTAGCTCAAAAATGAAACTAAAAATTTTTCGACATTTGAAAATTTATCTACAAACTAAAATCTGAAATTATACACGTTCCCACATAAAAATCCAATTTTTATATATTTACATATACCTATACATACATAATAATATACACATTCCCATACATCAATACTCACACACCTAAACATCCCAACTCCTTAATTTATGCTTAAATTCGAAAATCAATAAGAATTGAAATCTGAAAATTCAACCCATAAATCTGAATTTATACATATATGGTGCATACATACGTTATTCACATAGAACTTATATATATATATATATATATATATATATATATATATATATATATATATCAATTTATGGGTGTGTGTGTGTGTGTAACCATGTGCGTGTGTGTGTATAACGCGAAGAGGAAGGGGGAAGAGGGGGAGGGCTTACTTCCGGCGGTCGGCGACGGTGGTGGGCGACAGTGAGCGAGAGGCCGAGAGAGAGGGTGGTCGGCTGTGTAGTTGGTGAGATGAGGGAGAGATGAGAGAGAGTGCAGCGCGAGAGGTTGCGACTGAGAGAAGAGTGAGGGTTCGGGATTAGGTTTAAACTTTTCGAAATTTGCAAATTCAACCCCCAACTCGCACAATGAGTATAAGTCAGTCCCAAACTTCTGTTTGATCTTCAATTACCACTAAACTTTCCCCCAATTTCAACTTAATGTATTTTGGTCATTTACAAATTTAAATAATTTGAAATGGGCATCCCTAGAAATTAAAATAAACACTTAGACACATAATTACACGTAAAAATTTATAAACTTTTTAATTGGTACATTGAGCGAGACGGCGTCCAAATCCTTCCACTACAAAATAATTCAAATAATTATCAACAATAATAATGTCAATAATGATTAATAGAGACATTAATAGAAAAATTACGCGAAATCCATGAAAGCCCGTAAAACGAAAAAAAACGGTATTACAATTCCTTACCCCCTAAAAATAAATTTCGTCCTCGAAATTAAAACTTACCAAAAGGTGTGGATACTTGACACGTATTTCATCTTTGCATTTCCAAGTAGCCTCTTCTACTGTATGATTCCTCCAAAGAACCTTAACTAACGAAATCTTCTTTCTTCTAAATTCCTTGCCTGCTTTCATTAGGATTCTCACAGGTGCTTCCTCATAAGTTAGATCCTCACAAAGATCTAATGACTCATAACTAAGACTATGGGTGGAATCCGAAATATACTTCCTCAACCTCGACACGTGAAATACGTTATGAACCCCCAGATAGTGCCGGTGGCAATGCAACCTGATAAGCTAGGTCACCCACCCTTTCAAGTATCTCAAAGGGGCCAACAAATTGCAGACTAAACTTTCCTTTCTTCCAAATCTCATAACTCCTTTCATCGGAGCTACCTTCAAAAAGATCATGTCACCTGCAACGAATTCCAATGGTTTCCTTCTTCTATCCGCATAGCTTTTCTATGTACTCTGTGCAATTTTCATCCGCTAGCGAATCTTTCCAGCAACTTTTACTGTTTGTTGTACTATTTCTGGACCCAATAATTTTCTTTCTCCTAACTCACCCTCGTAAATGACAATCCACACTTTCTATCATATAGTACTTAATACGGATTGAAGTTTGATAGTTATTGTTGTAGGTGACCATCAACCGACATTATCCCACTTATGAATTCATTCACTAACTTTCTATTTCCAGCCTTTCATAGGATCTATTCTAACGTCTAAACTTTAATTTATATATTGATTGATCACATTCTTAAAACTAAAATCAAGAAGGTTGACCAAAAGAAGACTTTATAATCCAGAATTATTGAAACTTGACATCCATACCAAAATATACAGTAGAAATACTAAAACTTTGACATAATCTTTCTGGAAAGGTTTACAAACGAAATCCTTTCTAAACATGCTTACATTTCCTTTAAAATCCGAGGATCAAACTTAAATCCTGTAACCCATACTTATATATTGTAATCAAGTATTCAACATCATACACTCATCTTAAAACTAAAGCCAATGTACTAATTTAAGAATTCATGCTTTCAAAATCATCATAACAACCATACTCTAACCAAGTATTTTATAAATAAATCCTTGACCTATCACCAATGAATAAAACTTTTGTGATTCATATAAAATTCCTCATCAAGTTTACTTAACCCAAAGATACAATCCCATTATAAGTAAAAGTCACACAACTGACCTCAAATAATCATATCAATCTCTCTAAGATTACAACATAATAACCATCATATCCCTCACACGAACCTTTTACATCTATATACTCACTAAGATTTTATATCAGTCTCTCAAACTCATTAAATCTTGGATTCTGCCATTGTCACTCTCTCTGCACACTACTCCATAATAAATAATCATTGTGAAGTCTTATTCTCATTTTCCACAAATCCTATCCACAAGGACAATTGCCTAAAATTTCATTTCTTATTTTTTAATCAAGATACCATCAATAATAATCTTCACAATTTCATGGTATGTACTATCATAAACTTTCCTCCGATCAGATGCATTACTTCTGCACTTGTACAAATCTAGGACCTGATAAAGTTTCTTTCATCAATATTGACAACTTAATGTACATCAGTGAATCATTCACATTATGAGGAAATCCTGATTCATTTTCCATGACTGAGATTCATCATTCTTTGAATTTCCACTTAGAACCAAATACAACATAACTTATTCATGGATGGTCAACTTATTTCATAATTTCAATACATTATCACCTTCAGTTCTCATCATCACATTATTCCTTACAATCATCTATTATACCTTTTATATACAATTGACCTTATGACAATCATTATCTCACATAATCCCAAACATTCAATCGTATGTCCCCAATTTCTCACTTTGAATAAATGGTTACTCCTTTAAGGCATCTCACCATAAAATATTTTCAATATCTCCCATTCATGATAACTGACTAATCCCAATAATCATATTACATGTAAATTCAACAGACGGTAAATGGTTTTCCTAACCATCACAAAGGTCTAAAATGCAAGCTCTCAACATAGCCTCTAAACTCTGTATAAAGAAATATTTGCTGATTACTTAAGTCATTATTCAATAACCCAAATGACATCACGTCTCTTCACTAATCTCTGTAAGCCCATGGAAAATTCTCTCCAAACTTCAATAAATCTTTACTATTTGTTTAAAAACATATCAAACCATAATAATTTGTCATCTCTAAAACTTCTTTATCACCAAATATCACCAAAATAATTAAAACGATAGAAATTACCTGAATATTCTCTCTATGTAGTATATCCAATAACATATTATTCACAAATCAACATAATATCATCAGCTTATCTTTAACATATCTTCTCGATCAAATTCCAAAATAAATCAACAGTATTATCTCCTATCCTCATAATTTATAATATTCATTGACAAGTGATCATTCCTTACTAGTGATCAATCCGTTCCCAAGAATAATTAAGATTCTTCCCAATAACGCCATAATACTTGTCTTCACTCATCTTTTCAAAATATAACTTATCATTTCCCAATGTATGGATCAAATCATCACATAACTTCATGTATACCTTGATATCCCAGAAAACCAATCCATAATTCCTCAACATAACAATTTCAAATCATAGTTTCCAATATCAATATCTCACTTCCTTCAATACATTAGTTGGCTCAAAAGACTACTCATACTTATAAATATATGCCACAAATCATATTCCCAAAATTTAATCACAAGACCAAACTACATAATAAATTTCTCTCAAAATAGAGGAATAATTCACTTACTCAACACAATATCCATTACTTAATTCCCAATAACTAAGATCCAAATCTTTAAACCTCTAATTTCATAGTTCTTCTCATAAAAGTCTCGATAAAATCATATCACTTATAATCTCAACATCTCTCGCAACTTCATAAAACTGGTTTTGCCATGTCTAAAATCAATTATGCAAAGTCTCATAAAACCATCTTTCTTCTTCATGTATAGCTCCTGAGCACCCCATGGCAAAAAGCTATGTCGAACAAAACCTTTGTCCATGAGATTCTATAGTTGTACTTTGAGCTCTTTTAAGTTACGAAGGAGCCATCCAATATTATACCTTGGATACTAGAGTTGCGCACTTAATCGATGACGAATTCAAGTTCTCCTTTAGGCGGTAAATCACAAAAATCTTCTGAGAACATCTTTAGTCATTCTCGAATAACAGAAATTTGTTCGAGAGAAATATTCACCTTAAACACTTCAATTATTGCAACTAGGTAGGCCTAGTAACTCTTATTCATCAATTGACGAGCCTTCATCACTGATAATATCGATATGAAAAGTTCTACCTTTACCTCAACAAGGCGAAAAATGGTTTCATTTGAAGGTTCAAATACCACCTTAACGTAGCCAGTGATTGAAACCTTATACCATAATAATCACCTCATTCCTAGTATGACATCAAGTTTGTGGGTATTCAGTGTTATGAAATCCATCATCTACTCCTTCCCATTCCCCATGATTGGGGAATTTCTCAACGCATAATTTTAGTTCAACAATTCTTCAAATGGCGTTGACAATATAAACTTGGTCTCCAGTTACTGAAATGGGTAAATCAATTTTCCTATAACTGTTGGACTATCAAATGAGGGGGTAGTCCCGAGATCAATTACGATCAGTGCTTAATACTAAGTTCGATAACTTCTCAACTTCTCGTTTGGACATTGTATACTCTCGTGCCGATATACCATTCATATCCATTTCTTATTTCACAAAAAGATCTAATAAACGGCACCCAAATTTTTTAATAACCATTACTTTCTCACTTCCTCATTTACATAACCAAGATATACTCGTCATAATCACTGACAACATTCTTAACCTTTCACTTTCCGACATTACACATTAGCATGCAAGAATTTACAATAATTGGACCATCAAATAACATTTCATAATTTAAACAAAACTTAACTTACCAGATGATCGAGGGAGAAGCACTTGAGGCGTGACTCAGTACCCGAACCATTTTCAAATAAATTTTAAAAGTCTACAGAATCGCTTTTAAAACTCTTAGCTCTGATACCAAAAATGTAACACCCCAAGTTCAAGAATCTTCAACCTAGGCGTGTTAACTTCCATTCACATTATATGCGGAAATAAATCGTTTAAACATTTATAATGCGGAAGCAAATCATTTTAAAACTTCAACCTTTTCATTTTCTATTCTAAAATTTTATAGAAATTTCGGCAGAGTCTCCTCTATAAATTGGACTTAACCAACCTGTAGAGGGACATAAAAAAAAAGCCATTTTACAACATAAAACTCAACTCAAATAAAATTCCAATACTCAACATACAAACCCAATTCTACTTCAAACTCCCACATCACCACACTATTTCAAATTCAATCCCCAAACTCCTAAACACAACATTTTTCATCAATAAGCTTCAATTAAATACAATAAGTGATAATATAACAAATATTAGAAATTCCATAACTAATTTAAACTAATCTCAACCAAACAATTATCAAAATAATGAATTAAGGAATAAATTCAAATGATAACTTTAATAAATTTTACTTTATTTAATAATGTCGACAGCGGTTACTGTCTGAGTCAGCCGCCAAATGTTCTCCTCGGATCACCTAACTTTCATCACCTGAAATGTTGGGGAGGGATTGGGGTGAGCTAAAGCTCAGTAAGTAAACTGTATGCATGAATGTATGCTTATGACATGAATGCTTTTTAAGAAAATTCCATGTATGTATCCCCTTTTTCTTTACTTTCCAGAACATACAACATTTCAAACTTTCACTTAACATTTCAAAACTTTCACTTCATTTCCATCGTGAGCTCACTTGATGTAACTTCTAGTCAATCAGAATACAGTGGGCAATTACTTATTTGGAACCAGATTAACATGCGCACTTCCACCGCAAAGCGGTTTAACATTCACTTTCCCACCGCGAAGCGGTGTAACATTCACTTTCCCACCGCAAAGCGGTGTAACATTCACTTTCCCACCGCAAATCGGTTCATTACATTCGGGTACGCCGGTCCCCCGCGCCCCATTTCCCACTCGCATCTTTCATGAACTAGAAACACACCCATTCATTCTTTAAAACTTGGGATACATAACTTTTGAACAAACTTGCACTTTGACACATTTCTTTCATTTAAAACATTTGACTTCCAAATTTCGATGTCAATGCACGCTTGATGATGCAATGACATGATAATGTGCATGCTTAAACATTCTTCTCAATAACATATGCTTTCATAATGTAAATGCAATTCATCAAAGCAAGTAAGTTGCACGACAGTCATTTACACATAACTTTCACATTTACATTCAACTTCTATGAAAATAGGGGAAAGTTTACTTACTTGACGTCCTTAATATTTACCGTTTTCTTGATTTGTAAGTGGAGGAGCCTCGACTGCCCGTGTCGTCAATGTACCAACAAAATCCTAGTTATATTCATTCATTAAATAAAATATACTTTTATTAGCATTAACCCCCGTAATTGAAATTGACCAATTAAAATTCGAAATCATAACTGAGTGAAAATTAATAAAAACATTCATAGAGTCCCTTAATATTTCAAAAATTACCATTATGCTTCAACTTAACTAGCAGTACAATTTAAAAGACATAACTTACGGATTTAGAAACTTGAAACTTCACCCACGCACATTATCCAAAATTTGAAATCCACAATTGAGGTTAAAAATTCCGTGACTCACAATTTGATTCAAACCTGTCTAAATACATTACTCAAATCTCAAACCAAATTCGAACTTTGGAATTTACTTATTTATAAATCAACATATAAACTAAACAATTAACTAACACAATTGAATTTATATTTATACCCCTTTCTAGCTCAAAAATGAAACTAAACATTTTTCGACATTTGAAAATTTATCTACAAACTAAAATCTGAAATTATACACGTTCCCACATAAAAATCCAATTTTTATATATTTACATATACCTATACATACATAATAATATACACATTCCCATACATCAATACTCACACACCTAAACATCCCAACTCCTTAATTTATGCTTAAATTCGAAAATCAATAAGAATTGAAATCTGAAAATTCAACCCATAAATCTGAATTTATACATATATGGTGCATACATACGTTATTCACATAGAACTTATATATATATATATATATATATATATATATATATATATATATATATATATATATATATATATACATGTGTATATCAATTTATGGGTGTGTGTGTGTGTGTGTAACCATGTGCGTGTGTGTGTATAACGCGAAGAGGAAGGGGGAAGAGGGGGAGGGCTTACTTCCGGCGGTCGGCGACGGTGGTGGGCGACAGTGAGCGAGAGGCCGAGAGAGAGGGTGGTCGGCTGTGTAGTTGGTGAGATGAGGGAGAGATGAGAGAGAGTGCAGCGCGAGAGGTTGCGACTGAGAGAAGAGTGAGGGTTCGGGATTAGGTTTAAACTTTTCGAAATTTGCAAATTCAACCCCCAACTCGCACAATGAGTATAAGTCAGTCCCAAACTTCTGTTTGATCTTCAATTACCACTAAACTTTCCCCCAATTTCAACTTAATGTATTTTGGTCATTTACAAATTTAAATAATTTGAAATGGGCATCCCTAGAAATTAAAATAAACACTTAGACACATAATTACACGTAAAAATTTATAAACTTTTTAATTGGTACATTGAGCGAGACGGCGTCCAAATCCTTCCACTACAAAATAATTCAAATAATTATCAACAATAATAATGTCAATAATGATTAATAGAGACATTAATAGAAAAATTACGCGAAATCCATGAAAGCCCGTAAAACGAAAAAAAAACGGTATTACAGTATTCTTCCCTTTCAATGTGTTTTTCTCTTCTTTCTTTTCTTTTTTCCCTTTCCCTATGGACCAATGGTCCTATTTATATAGAAAAATTGTTACAACCACATAACCACCAAATTATTTAAATAAATAATTCATAATTGAATCTTACGTCATTTAAAAGTAACAATGATTAATGCTACAAAAAAAATTGTTGAAAATTACGTTCTTCAGAAGAAATTTCATATTGTGATACTTACGATACTTTTCAAATTTTGGTATCACAAACTGAAGCTTTTAAAGATTTTTATGATACTTAGGACAGAATTTTAGTGTCACACCTTGATACTTTGAACTTTTTATGATACTTTGGTCTGACATTTCATCGAACACATTATAGAATTGGTGAAAACTCAATGGTGATGTCTTCCAACAGCACACCCATCCTGAGTAGGTCACTGGAGCCTCGTCGAGGAAAAGGGAGATGGAACGGAGTGGTGATGCCGTGTTGATAAGAATATTATAAGTTTTGAAGAGAAAAAAGAAAAATAAGTTAAAATCAATAAAAATATTAATGTAAATGAATTTCAATAAGGGATAAAAAAGCAGGATGCAATGCAATTATCCCATAATTAAAATTGTTATGGGTTTTGAAAATTGGAAATTACACTCACACCTACTTTTAAAGATCCAAATTCATAAATAAGATCAAACTTATAAACCTTCAAATCTCAGGTTATAATTGAAATTTTAATAATTAAATAAATAATATAATAACATTACAATTTTAAATTAATTACACCCTAATTTAGATCTTCCTCATTCTCGCTATACTTTTCCGAAGACCCTCAAAAGTCTCTCTACAGTCTACACCGCTTCCTTCCCTTACCGACAACCGTGGAGACGCAGCCAACCATGTAAGTGCTAGCAGTGCACTATCATAAATCTCACTACCGAAGCAATCCTATGGATGACAGATCTCTCTCGACGGATTTTGCACTCTCCATTCGCACGGTCTCACAGATCTTACCACCACAGCAGGGCCTATTAGCAACAGAAGCTATCGTGGTGGAGCCTACACGTGGTAGTGCGATCTAATCGAACATGTAGTGGTGTAGATGATGTTGGTAGATAGCAGTGTAGCTAGGGTACATCCTAAGAAATTTGAAACTGTGACCTAAGTTTTTTTGCTTGGGACCTTAGAAACTGGTGGTTGAGATAGATTTTTTGGTTGAAGACAAGATATAAACCTGACTCAATTTCTTCAATTTCCCTACAGTAACAAATCCTTTTACATTTGTTTCCTTATTACTTTATTTTTCAAAGCCTCTGGAGTTTAGCCTGGCTCAATCTCTTGGCCTTGTTCACCTTTTCATCATTCTCTTCCGCCTCCTTTTTTTTAGAACCAGGAGTTTCTATTGTCATATTCTTGACGAGTTTCTTTCTTTTTCTGGGTTTTGTTTTCAACTGAATTTGCAAGCATTTTCAATTTATCGGGAGGGGAGATCTTGTAGGAGTTCTTCACTTTGACAAGCTTTTCTGATTTCATGAACTTTTCCAACTTGGCATAGAGAATTTTCTTGAAATTTGTTGGGAGAGTAGCAGTGTAATTCACTTTAATGAATTTCACTATTACGGGTTGGCTCGAACCCATGTGGTCCTTCATTGTTGTAATAACTTCATTTATAATCTAAACCAAAAAATAAATAATTACAAAAATTGATCAGTCAAATTTTAAAATAAATATGAAGAAAAGTTTGAAAAACATAGTACCTGAAGGTATGGTGGGTGAAGGTTTGAAGGTTGTAACGACCTGAGAATTTTGACATCATTAACAGTCCAGTATGACGTAATAAAAGTATCTGTAGAGTTTATTTGATTAAAAAAAAGAAAAGTCAAATTTTTATAAAACAAAAAGTTATATCAAAAGCGTATGTAAATGTCCCTTTTCTCGAGACTTTTTCTAGCACTCCCCGCCTCATTTGCTTACATGATATATATGGGCAAGTTCTTGGAGAGAACTTTGAGATTATGAAAACGGTTTGTCATTCTGACCAACAAATAGCTCTCGGTGAATTTTTAAAGTTAAGATGGTAAAACGGTTAATCCGAAAATAGTTTGAGTGGCCTATTTTGGAAGGCCATAACTTTCTCCTCGATTATCCATTTGTTACGCCATAAATTGTTTGTGAAAGTACTCCGTGAGTACTTTGAAATGGTACCATGAGCTCAAGATTTCAACCCCTTTTAGTACCTCGAATCTGTGCTCAAAAATGGTTCCCCAAAACTATAATTTGGAAGTTGTAAGCATGAGGTGGCAAGGAAAATGACATTGCTGCACTTGTGGACTTAATAATCATCCCCTATCTCCCAGAAACAGCTCATGCTTACATGTTAGGCCTCCTCTTTTTAGACTTCGTTACTCATGCAATTAGAAGAGAGCACCTCCAACTTTCCATAAATGAAATCTTCCACCTCCTACTTGATGAATTCCCTATGGCCAGTACTCATTCATCTCCATACAATGTATAAATCCAATAAATAGACATCAAAATGCACGGTAAAGGATACACCCAAAAGGTATAAGAAATTGTAAGAAAACTAGAATAGTTCCCTCTTCCTCCAAGCTAGAATTGGGTTTGAATAGACTGTTAGGATCAAAACTCATTAATGTAATAATATGTTCTTGATATCCTAAATGAAATTTTGCTTGGCCAAATATAGTTAAATCATGAAGGAAATCCCAGAAACCATACTTGATAGTGCTGAACCGACTATATGTATCGATACATTAATACATGTATCGATACACGATATACTGATCAGTACTATTTTGATATTTAAAAGAATCCTTACTCTTGAATATGTGATCCTAGACTTGTTAACATAATAAAGATGACAATCTTGTCTTGACAGATAATAATATATTATCTACTTGTTTAAAGACATAGTACATGATTATATGAACTTGACACCACTTGAATTTTATTTTGATCTTGAATATGTAAGATTAATTCGTCTATCTTCAACTCCTAAATATATGAACTTGTCTGACTTAACTTGTACGTGACCTTAAATGCCACTTCGTGATACACTTTTATTACGCATTGATTGAAAGGATTTTCAAGCTTTTAAAGTTACTTCCTTATGCATGACATGGAAATAATTTTCTTACATGATATTACAATCATACTCCATCCCGCTTGTTAATATGCCTATGGCCCTTATCTTGATATACGTGCCACATAGTCCAATAATTGGATCACTATGTGGTTACGCTTGTTAACGAATTTCAGAGATCTCGACTCCTTATTTGAAACCTGTGGTATAGAAACCACGCTTGTAAAAGAACTCATGGGATAAACTCCACACTTGAAATCAAGGTTACATTCCCTACTTGTGTGTTCTTAGGATAGTATTTGATTGTAATATGGGCCCCCATTAAAAGTTGTACGCTCTTGAAAATAGATACATTTGCATAAGTTGTGAATATATAGGTTTGACTTGGCTAGAATATGTGAATTTGACTTGATTTGAATACATGAAATTAACTTGAATGGACTAGATATAACTTGAAATACATATAATCTAAAATGACTTGACTTGAACTTGACTTGGGACTGGACTAGACTTGACTTGAGTATATGACTTAACGTGAATATAGGACTTGACTTGAATATATGACTGGTCGTGAATACCTGAACTCGAACTTGACTCAACTTGAACTTGACTTGATTCGACTTGACTTGACTCGACTTGATTTTATTAATATGAAAAATATATATGACCTTGAATATATGAGCTTGACTTGAATAAATGAAGATAACTCGATTACGTGCAATAGCACATGTGCACCATACTCCACTCATTGGAAAAGTGTATGCTCATTCCACGACATATATAATATTTCAGGTAATAATATAAATGAAAAAGGGATTGACGCAGATCTTCAGACGGGGAGACAGATAATGCTGCGCTAGGTGACGATTAGTGAGTTGTGGACTCATTAAATAAGGTCTTATGTTTGAACTACCAAACTCGCTATCATATTATTATTACTGTTTATCTAAAAGATTTTAAAGTCAAGATCTTATATTAAATGTTTTATCGTTACTTTTTAAAAAATGAATTTTATTTTAAAATAAAGTGATTTTGAAATCCTAGTCAAGTGACGTTGTTTACGTCATTGGCTTAAGAAATGAAATTGAAGTATTTTCGCGATTTTTTTTGTGCACCACAAGTTGGCATCGAATTTTGAAAAATATCGTGAAAATTTGGCCGTACGTCACAAAGGTGATGAACTAGAATTGGATTTTTTCTTTGAAACAACCATTGTTGTTAATAGATGAATTTTTTGGGAGAATATGCAAGTGAAATGAGAAGGTTGTGATGATAGCTATGACCTTCTGAAACTGTGACATGTAATTGTTTTGCTTGTGACCTTAAAAAATGGTAGTTGTGACAAGAAATAATAGTGTTTGTGACTTTGAATCTTGAATAATTGTGACTTCACCATGATCTGTGATAACAATGTTTGTGACTTGGGATTCTGAATAATTATGATTAAAAACAACAATGTTTGTGACTTGGGATCTTGAATAGCTGTGACCTAACCCTGATTTGTGACTCTAAAATTAATGTGACTTAAAATATTTGATTTGTGACTTGACATTATATAATATTGTGACCTCAGTAAATATAATTAATAAAATATTTTTAATTATTTAATTTGATGAATTTATACTTATTACAACCATATTTTTGAAATTATAGAGGTTTGATCTTCTTTTTGAAATTTGAAATTTAGAACACCTTATTTATGTATTTTTCCCTTAATTCCATCACATCATTTCTTATATAATATACTTTATATTCAACACTTTGAAGCTTATTTTATCCATCGTAGACATTAAATCTTGCATAAAATATTTGTTGAAAATTTCATTAGCACAATTAATTTTTTTTCAGTAATAATTTGAGCAAATGGATTTAGTAACAAAATAAATAGATTTATTTACATAACTTATAATAATCTTGGTTAAATATATATGGTCATTTTTACAATTTTGGATGAAAATAGAATGTCATTTGTACAAACCAAATTAAGGGGAAAAAAAAGGTGCTTGCAACATTATGTCATTCAGAAAGTGATATTTGTATTGATGACTTTATTTACTTCACCCTTAAACCCCTACCTATTTCAGAAAAATAGGTTGAACTCCAATCTTAGGAGTTCCTAGAGCCCTTGTGATGTGATCCGGACCAGGCATCGAAGGGCGAAGTCGAGACATCGGCAGTGTGACGGTGATCTACATGGAAAACGGAGCAAGTTCCATGTTGGAAGCGAATTGAGAAGATGAAAGAATCAAGCCGAGCCGAGTGCACGAAATTGTTTATGCAGAAAAGGCCTTACGGCCGTAAGGGAAATCATTCACGGCCGTAAATCATATAATCACGGCCGTAAATCATATAATCACGGTCGTAAAAGCTATTGTCACGGCCGTAATCAATTGTCGAAGAAAAAGGAAGAAATTCTGCAGAACGACGCTTACGGCCGTAACATTCAAACCGGAGGAATTTCACGGCCGTAAACAATGTGTCACGGCTGTAACTAATATCAAAATTTTGATCATAAAGGCCTTTACGGCCGTAAGAAGGTTTGTCACGGTCGTAAACACGCAGCGCCAGATTTTCCGGGAAATTTTCAATTATTTTATTTCCTTTTATTATTTTTGGTTATTTTCCTATTTTAGAATTTTAGTATAATTAGGATTCTATTTTGAGTAATTAGATGCTAGGTTTTCTTGCTTATTTATATTTCTTTTCATCATTGTAAATATTAGAAGAATTGAGTTGATTAATAAAATTTGTGAGAGGATTCTCCAAAATTGAGAGGTTGAGTTTATTCCCTTTTTCTTGAACTTATCAAAGATCCGATCTTTGTGGCGTTCTTCCAGCAAACTTATCAAATAGAATATTTGTGGCGTTTCCAATTTAGAATCTTATCAAGAAAATTGACAAGTCCTTGTGGTGTTTCGAAAACCTTGGATCTCGATTCCGCATCGTCAATTAATTGCGTCGTGAATCTTGGGTCAAGGTCCTATCGTCAATTTTATCTTTCCAGTATTTTAATTCTTGTTATTTTCGTGTCAGATCTGATTTAGATATTTCCTAGGTTTTAATTGTCGTTATTCCGCGTGTTCGACGAGATTCCCCGACCGGGATCGCGTCATCTGGTATCAGAGCTTGGATCTATTTCAGATTCTTGCGTTTCTTGATTTTCTTGATTTTTTCGTGTTCTTCACGTTCTTCGTGTCAGTCATAATTTTTTTCAGTTTGATCCATAAGAGTCAGTCCCAAAAATTCAAAAGTGTTTTTCTTCTTCGTTTTTCGTCCAAATTCAGTTCCGTTTTTTCTGCCATACTCGTAGTCAAATTCTCTGGCAGATTATAAAAAAATTCCGAAAATTCCAAATATTTCCCAAATATTCTGAATTTCCTTGTTCGTGTCTTAAAAAAATGTCTGATAGAGAGGTTTCCACATCTTCATCTTCTGTTGGAGACAGGAAACAGCCCAGGGGTGTGAATAGAAGGAATAAACAGGGTAATGATGATATTGCAGCAATGAGGGCGCAATTTGAGAGGTTTATGGCACAGATGGAGAATAGAGGTGCAGAGCGTGAACAAAGACCTCGTGATCAATCTCATGATGGTTCTCGGGTTAGGAGAGGTAATAGGCGTTAGGTTGGTATGGGTGATGAGGATATGGGAAGTGAAAGTGGAAGTATATCTTTGGGTAGTATCCAAAGGAGGGATAGAGGAGATAGGAATGAAAGGAGGCATGATAGGGAGCGTCGTGATGCTAGGAGGTATCGTAGGGGTAGAGATGATGTTGATGACGACCTTGGGAAAATTAAGGTGAAATTACCATCATTCCAAGGTAGGAGTGATCCGGAAGCGTACCTGGATTGGGAGACAAAGGTCGAACGACTTTTTGATTGTAATAATTATTCAGAAAAAAAGAAGGTGAAATTAGTCGTGATTGAATTCACCGATTACGCAAATATTTGGTGGGATCAATTAGTGACGGGTAGGAGGAGGAACCTTGAGGAGCCGGTGGAGACTTGGGGTGAATTGAAAACTATAATGAGGAAGCGGTTTGTGCCAACTCATTATTATAGGGATATTTACCAGAGGCTGCAGGGTATGACTCAGGGGTCGAGGAGTGTAGAAGATTATCACAAAGATATGGAGGTAGCGATGATTCGGGCTAATGTGGTGGAGGATCGAGAAGCTACGATGGCTAGGTTTCTGAGTGGGCTGAATAGAGACATTGCCAATGTCATTGAGCTGCAACACTATGTGGAGCTAGAAGATATGGTGCATATGGCAATGAAGGTAGAAAGGCAATTAAGGCGAAAGGGAACATCTAAACAATCACCGGGAACTTATCCTACATCACAACCGAGGAAGGATCACAATGATGAGCACGTCCCGAAGGGAAAGGAGGAACTTATTACTAAAGGTAAAAATATTTCTGATTCTCACCCTACTAGGGATAGAAATATTAAGGTGGCGTTCTGTTTGTATTTTATTTTGTATTTTCATTTTGGAAAATGTTTTGTATTTCCTGTTTTTATTTTTATTTTCAATGTTGCTGAAAACGTGTTCTGTTTGTCATTTCTGAAAACTGTTTTTGAAAATGAAAAGCTGGAAAACACGTTCTGTTTGAAATTTTGCAGAATACAACTTATACTATTTTCAATGAATTTGCTTCTGAATTATATTAAACAATCTATATTGTTTAACTTTTTTTTGGACCAAATAATAATGTCATTAATGTTCAACTCCAAAAAAATATTATAAGAAATTAATAACATAATATTCAAGTCCAAATTACTTCCATAATACATGTAACTCTAATTACTCATACAGAGTTTGATTAAACAAAATAAATTTAAAAGTCATCTTGACCTTGTGGAGTAATCAGTCCACATTTGATTCAGGCACATTTCTAGGATTAATCATAGGTCTTGCCTGCTACAATTCTCATGTGGTACATTTCTAGAATTTTAGTAGATTTTTGTGCATTTTGATAAATTTCATTTAACTTGGTTTGTTTTCTTGTATTTTGGTACATTCGCACACTGGTACGATTTGCGCATTTTGGTCGATATCATGCATTTTGTATATTTTGGTGAATTCTGGTATATATAGTGTATTTTAGTACATTTTGAAGCATTTTTTAACATTTCACACATCTTGGTTAGCACAGTACAATTGGCATTGTTTTCGTAAATTTTAGAGCTATTTGCGCATTTTGGTAAATTTCTTGGGCACAATTTGAAACATCTCACAATTTGGTACATATCGCGCTTTTGGTATTAGATTAGGCATCTTGGTGAAATTTTGCTCTTTTTTGGTAGATTTAGCTTTGTTTAGTAGAGTTTTGCGTGTTTGGTACATTTCGATTCCATGCAGTTTGGTGCATTTTTTGAAATATAATAATAAGAATTCTCACTTAATTTTTTTTTGTAATGTTGATATTGAATTTAATAAAACTTTATTTAAGCTTAGTTCCAAGTTAGAATAATTCTCAAAAAAAAAAAAAAAAAAAAATCTTTATTTAGGCTTAGTTCCAAACTAGGATAATTCTAAAAAAATAATAAAAAAATAAAAACTTTATATTAAGCTTAGTTCTAAGTTAAGATAATTCTATAAAAAAAAAAAAAAAAAAAAAAAAAAAAAAAAAAAAAATCCCAAAACGCGTTTTCCGCGTTTTGGACATTTTTTGTCGAAATACACACAAAACGCCCAAAACGATGTTTCGGACGTTTTCCGTTTTGTGTACAATTTTTTTTTTTGTTTTCCAAAATGCATTTTCGAAAATGGTAAAGAGAACGCGTTTTTAGCGTTTTCGAAAATAAAAACAGAAAACGACCTCAAAACAGCAAACAGAACAGGGGCTAAGTGCTTTAAGTGTTTGGGGATGGGCCATATAGCATCACAGTGTGTAGCGCCCCGAGTTCCGTATACCCGATTCACTACGTCATTTTCTGTCTAAATTTTTCGAATAATATTTTTGCGGAAGAAATAATTGAAATTCATTTTTGGCAACATTAAATAAACTGTAATGGCCGATAAAATTGGAAACATTTATGAAACCATTTGAAATAGTAAATCGAACCATTAATATTGTAAAGAAATTGCCAATGTCATAATTTCTCAAATAAATGAACTTCTCTAAATTATTCGATTGTTTGGAAAATACGGAAACCATTAACGTCAAACTTTCAACTGTTTAACGATTATTGCCACCATCATTCATCGCTCGCCACCATCTCCGAAATCTGCAAAACTGTTAAAAAGTAGGGTGAGTATTTCATGGGGGAAATACTCAGTAGACTCATCGCAAATTAATTTAATTTATAAGATGATTAAACACATAAATCCCGGCTCTTTATAAAACGGGCATTGATAGAGCTTCTTTATAAAATGGCTCTTGATAAAACTCATATTGTGCATTACAGCACGGGACATATTTTGCAAATCATAGGCTCTTTGAAAATAGCTCTTCGAAAACAGCTCTTTGAAAACCATATACTTATAAAAACATTTTAATTATGCCAAGCATAATTTCTTTTGAAAGCATAACATAAGATAGGATTGAAATCCTCATAAACATAAATAGACACAAGAACTTTACCGAACTTAGGTGGCAAGAATTCTTATGCAGTAAAACCATAATAACAGTAAGATCATAATAACATAGGATAAGATCGAAATCCTCATAAATATAAGAATTTTACCGAACTTAGGTGGCAAGAATTCTTATGTAGTAAAATCATAATAACAGTAAGTATACCAAAACATAATTCATGAAATTCATAGGGATCATTTCCATCATAACATAAGATAGGATCGAAATCCTCATAAACATACGCGACAGGAATTTTACCGAACTTAGGTGGTAAATCCTCATAAACATATGGAAAGACAGGAATTTTACCGAACTTAGGTGGTAAATCCTCATAAACTTATGGAGACACAAGAATTTTACCGAACTTAGGTGGTAAGAATTCTTATGTGCATAGCAATGATCCAAAACATATAAAACATTATCGTAAAAAGATAGGGTATACTTACTTTTCATAAAAACATAAGGTATATTTACCTTTCATAAAACATACTTAATTTTCTTGAAAATTGACTTTCACAAGTCACATGACATTCATATGAAATCATAATTTAAATCAATTAATAAGTGCGAGTCTACCTCAAATCCGACGAGTGCAAAGTTGAGCGGGAATGACTTCAATTTCTTTAAATTCTCCGTACGCTTCGTCTTAGCCAATAAGTCACTTTAGTATATCGAATATATAGTTCAAAATGATAAATTATAATTTGAGGACTAAAATTGATGTTTTGAAAGTTGAGGGACTAAAATGAATACTTTTGATAGTTGAGTCGGAAACTCAAAACAATAGGGTTGAAAATAATATATTTTAAAACAATAGGGGCTGATTAAAACTCATTTAAAACTTAAGGGCTGAAATTGATAAGTTTAAAAGCTGAAAGGACTGAAATAAAACCTTTTTAAAACATAGGGACTGATTTGAAATAACTTTAAAAGATGGGGACTAATGATGCAAATTCTGAAAGTTAAATATAATATCAAATTTATTTCTCTCTACCCAAATCAGAACATTCGAAGAGAGAGAGAGAGGCGAAGACGGCGAAACGAGGCAGAGACGGAGGAGAGTAAATCCGTCCTTCGACGGGCGATTCGCCGGCGCAACGCCGGCGCTGGTTACAGCAAGAAGGCGGCCAAGGAGGGTTTCTGATTTGAGGCAGTTTTGATGCGAGATAGGTGCGCAAATCAAAGTGATTCGAGACTGAGATCGCGATTTCAAGAGCGCGGTTTCTGGTTCAACTCCGGTCAAAGAAACGATGGTCGAAGGTGATTATCTGGTTACTCTGTTTTCTTGGGTTTGGGTTGATTTTGGGTTTTGATTTGGTGATCAAAATGGTGAGAAACGAAATGGGTCAAGGATGAAGGTTAGTTTCTGGGCTGATTGGGGCGTGACCGTGGCTAAAAGCAGTGCTGGATTGAGGATTGTTGGTTGACAGTATTTCAGTTGGTGATGAAAGTGCTGCAAAATGGTGATGAATGGAAGTGGTGGTGGATTGCTCGATCCTTGGTTGAGGCTTGGTTCCTTGAAGATGGTGGTTCAAGGGACTGAATTATTACATAGTAGGTTGATTGTTGAAGTTCTGTGATATGAATAAGGTAGTGAATGAGAGGTGTTGCAGATGGTAGTTGATGGTGGTGATTCTGATGA
The DNA here is from genome assembly GCA_963555705.1 of Ligustrum vulgare. NCBI lineage: Eukaryota > Viridiplantae > Streptophyta > Magnoliopsida > Lamiales > Oleaceae > Ligustrum > Ligustrum vulgare. The sequence goes on along the minus strand of OY743186.1, from coordinate 16,330,724 downwards.
GTGCTAAGTTGATTATGGTGATGAGGATGATGATACCGGTGGTGGAAGTTTGCTGCAGTGATGATGAAGATGGTGATCAGAGGGGGTGATATCGTCTGCTGGTTGTAAATGATTTAGAGTTCAATCTGAGCAGTAGAAAATGGCTTTCGGCTATGCAGGTGCTGAGATGATGATGTTTATATATATTGTATTGTGGAATTTAAGTACATGGAAGTGTGAGTTGTGCCATGAGTATTGAAATGAAGATGGGGTAGATGATGATAATGATGAAGATGCTTTGCTTGTACAATTATGGTTTAATATAATGAAGGTTTGTGGCTATGGATTGATGCTGATAATAATGGAGCTGAAAAGGAATTTGTGGGTGGTGGCTATGGCTTAGAAAATTGACTAACTTCGATTAGGAAGCGTATTTAAAACAGATATATTTTCGGACTGAAAATATGATTTTGAAATAATACTTTGAATAAATAATTAAAATAACATAATTTTAGAAATTCGGATTTTAATTTAAAATCGAACAAATTCGATATTTCTTGACTTGGCTAGACGAATCCGTCGCGGCGTTAATTTCAAAACAATGAGTGAAATAGTAGCGACACAATTTTCTAAATATTAAAAATAATTATAAAATTGCGTAAAAATTCTGAGTCGCTACAATCTTACCTCCTTAAAATAATTTCGTCCTCGAAATTAAACTCACTTAATCTTATGATTTCTGAATACTTAATCAGAATCTCTTCTTTCTCTTATGTAGCATCATCGCTACCATATTTAACCCAACCATATTTAACCCACTGGACTTTGTCTAAATGCATCAATTTGTTTTCCTTAAGACATGGACTTCTATCAATAATAGACATATGTCTACTCATAAATTCTTCTGAATCAAAATGAAAATTCCCATTCGTATGTGATATTTCATCATATCTTGTAGTATTCATGTAACTTGTCACTTATCATCGTATCACGTGACCTCAAATATTCGTATATATCTTCCGAATAACTAAGATTCTTTACTTAAATGTCATAACATTTCCTGCAAAGTATTTCTTTCACTTGTATATACGTATGAATTCTGATTCAATACGGTACTCATTTTACTTTCCACGTATCATCACACTATACCAAGATTATCATTATTAAAACAAAATATCAGTACCCATAATCCAAGAAAATATTCCAAATCTCCAATCAAATCTCCTTTATCGATAAAATTTAACAGCGCATTACTTCTTGTCTCCTCTTTTCATTAAAATAATCCTGCGCTTTCTTGCTGGTCACAACATCACGCGGATTCACTCAGATCCTTTGCGCTTTTAAATAGTTCATGCTGGGAAGAGGTTGAATCATCAAACAATGGATATCATTCTTTCTAACATTCGCAAGTATTATTCCAGTCTTCCTATGAATGATCTGAGAAAGATCTATAGAATAAGGCTCGAAAGATTGAGGTTGCTGATGGCTCATGGTGTTCCAGAAGATGTTCGCTGGTTGATAGAAGCAAAGGTTCGACTATCTGGTGAATTACCATCAACATTTCCTAAACACATGCCTGGTTTAGGCAAAAGCACGTTTGCAAAGAAACGAAGAGCAAAAAGACTGGGTGGTTGCTACAAATGTGCTCGTTGGAACTGTAATACTCGTTGCAAATCAGTAGGATATTCTTCTACTAATCGGGATGATAAAATCGAATTCATAAAGGGTGGACTGAGTAAGGAGTCTTTGGATGATATTCGACTGACTCTTGAGACGCACCCAAGTGGTTATGTACAACGTGAACTTCTCTCCTTATACGCTCAGTTTAACGAGGACAAAAATCGTTATAGTCTCCAAAATATAATATCGAAAGATCCTGTTTGCCAATCTGTTTTACAAAATGAGGCTTCTGGCAGTTCAGCAATGATATAAGGTAAATCTTTTAAAATATTTTGCTGCTTTCTTTCACGCGTTTTGAAAATAAAATATATTTTCCTTTCTCGAGATTTGATAAAGCTGGAAATAAAATATTTAATCGCCGAAAGGTGACAGCCTCGATACGATAAAAATATTCAAAAGTGGGCTGATTTTGTCAAAAGTAAATCTTCACTTTTTCAGAATCAATCAAAAACAGTAAATTTTTCCGGCTTTAAATAGCCAAACATATTTCATAGTTCAGGCATCCCAAAATCACATCTTCTTCGTAAGTTTTCTCTTCTATACTATCAAAGATGGAAGCACCAAAACTTCGACAAATCAAAACTATTTGTGTATTTTGTGGATCAAAAGTGGGGAAAGGCTTCGGTTATCTAGAAGCGGCTGTAGATCTTGGAAAGAAACTGGGGGAAAAAGGTATCACTCTTGTATATGGGGGTGGTAGCAGTGGTCTAATGGGTTGTGTTTCCCAATCTGCTCTTGCAGAGAAATCAAAAGTAATCGGTGTCATACCTGTCCCTTTGGTAGATGTTGCAGGCAAAACACGAGGGCATGAAGTTCAAACCTTATCCATCCATGAACGCATAACTTGTATGCTATATGGTTCTGATGCCTTTATAGCCCTGCCTGGAGGTTTTGGTACCTTAGAAGAAATCTTTAACATTACCTCGTGGGCTCAACTAGATCTCCATACTAAGCCTATTGGGCTTCTGAATGTTAACAATTTCTTTGATGGTTTGTTAACCTTTCTTGATTATGCTGTGGAACAGGGATTCATCTCTCCATTTTCCAGAAGGCTTCTTATTTCTGCTCCTACTATTGATGAACTACTTGATAAGCTGCAGTCATATATCTCAATACAAGATCCAGCAGGAGTTAAGATAGATTGGTCGCAAGGAAGGGGAATCAAGCGAAAATGGAGTCCGGTTAATGTAAATTTAACTCTGTGAATCTTAGAATAGGTGGGGGTAGAGTACGGAGTATTCTCACTCTCGAGACACCCCTCCATTTACTAGGATTTCCTTAATGTTTAAATTTTGTGTGTACCTCAAAGGTTCCAGGTGGTAGATTACGGAGTATTCTTACTCTCGAAACACACCTCTTTGAAGGTTTCTTTATTTCCTCAAAAGATCAGAGGTGGTAGGATACGGCTACTCCGGAAACACATCTCTCATTCTGAGGATCTTTCCATGTTTTTCTCTTATGCTTTCGTGTGTTTCATGTATTTCCTTTCCAGTGTGACTCTTGTGTGTTCTCCTTATGAGAAAATAATAAAATCTCTGCTATCATCTACTAAATCTCGTTTGTGATGTAAATGAACTTGCATGTCTAACCTTAATTCCTTTAGTAGATGCTTATCATATCATGCTCTTAATTCCAAACGATAAAAATTCTAGGAAGAGTTTCCCTTGTAATTTGGACTTATCCAAACCATAAGCATACTTCATAACTCACAATAATAAATAACTCCACATTTAATCACAACGATAAAAAAATATTGAAAACGATTCCAACACTTCAATATCATCAAAATATCTCATAATTCAATTCATAATTCCTTAACATAACAATTTCAAATCATATTTTTCAATATCACAATATCACTTCCTTCCATACCTTAATTGGCTCAAAAGACTACTCATAATTATAAATATATACCATAAATCATATTCCCTTATGCTCAACACTCGTTTTCTTTCTTAAAAAAATTTCTCATAATCATACATTAAAGCATATAAGTTATGACAAAGCATAACAACATCATTATTTTCGAAAGATACATTCTTATTTCTCATAAATCATAAGTATCCGAAATACTCTTCATTCTTTCTCATAAATCAATAAAATGAGTATTCGAAATACTGAAATAACTTTAAACATCATAAACTTCTTTACCTCGGAGTTGGTGGAACGAAATGATGGCAGTGGCAATCTTCATCAATAATATTTTATAATGGAAAATATTTCTTGAAAATTCTTTTTGAAAATTTTACCAGTCTACAGAAACGCAGACTAGCTCTGATACCAACTTGTAGCGCCCCGAGTTCCGTATACCCGATTCACTACGTCATTTTCTGTCTAAATTTTTCGAATAATATTTTTGCGGAAGAAATAATTGAAATTCATTTTTGGCAACATTAAATAAACTGTAATGGCCGATAAAATTGGAAACATTTATGAAACCATTTGAAATAGTAAATCGAACCATTAATATTGTAAAGAAATTGCCAATGTCATAATTTCTCAAATAAATGAACTTCTCTAAATTATTCGATTGTTTGGAAAATACGGAAACCATTAACGTCAAACTTTCAACTGTTTAACGATTATTGCCACCATCATTCATCGCTCGCCACCATCTCCGAAATCTGCAAAACTGTTAAAAAGTAGGGTGAGTATTTCATGGGGGAAATACTCAGTAGACTCATCGCAAATTAATTTAATTTATAAGATGATTAAACACATAAATCCCGGCTCTTTATAAAACGGGCATTGATAGAGCTTCTTTATAAAACGGCTCTTGATAAAACTCATATTGTGCATTACAGCACGGGACATATTTTGCAAATCATAGGCTCTTTGAAAATAGCTCTTTGAAAACAGCTCTTTGAAAACCATATACTTATAAAAACATTTTAATTATGCCAAGCATAATTTCTTTTGAAAGCATAACATAAGATATGATTGAAATCCTCATAAACATAAATAGACACAAGAACTTTACCGAACTTAGGTGGCAAGAATTCTTATGCAATAAAACCATAATAACAGTAAGATCATAATAACATAGGATAAGATCGAAATCCTCATAAATATAAGAATTTTACCGAACTTAGGTGGCAAGAATTCTTATGTAGTAAAATCATAATAACAGTAAGTATACCAAAACATAATTCATGAAATTCATAGGGATCATTTCCATCATAACATAAGATAGGATCGAAATCCTCATAAACATACGCGACAGGAATTTTACCGAACTTAGGTGGTAAATCCTAATAAACATATGGAAAGACAGGAATTTTACCGAACTTAGGTGGTAAATCCTCATAAACTTATGGAGACACAAGAATTTTACCGAACTTAGGTGGTAAGAATTCTTATGTGCATAGCAATGATCCAAAACATATAAAACATTATCGTAAAAACATAGGGTATACTTACTTTTCATAAAAACATAAGGTATATTTACCTTTCATAAAACATACTTAATTTTCTTGAAAATTGACTTTCACAAGTCACATGACATTCATATGAAATCATAATTTAAATCAATTAATAAGTGCGAGTCTACCTCAAATCCGACGAGTGCAAAGTTGAGCGGGAATGACTTCAATTTCTTTAAATTCTCCGTACGCTTCGTCTTAGCCAATAAGTCACTTTAGTATATCGAATATATAGTTCAAAATGATAAATTATAATTTGAGGACTAAAATTGATGTTTTGAAAGTTGAGGGACTAAAATGAATACTTTTGATAGTTGAGTCGGAAACTCAAAACAATAGGGTTGAAATAATATATTTTAAAACAATAGGGGCTGATTAAAACTCATTTAAAACTTAAGGGCTGAAATTGATAAGTTTAAAAGCTGAAAGGACTGAAATAAAACCTTTTTAAAACATAGGGACTGATTTGAAATAACTTTAAAAGATGGGGACTAATGATGCAAATTCTGAAAGTTAAATATAATATCAAATTTATTTCTCTCTACCCAAATCAGAACATTCGAAGAGAGAGAGAGAGGCGAAGACGGCGAAACGAGGCAGAGACGGAGGAGAGTAAATCCGTCCTTCGACGGGCGATTCGCCGGCGCTGGTTACAGCAAGAAGGCGGCCAAGGAGGGTTTCTGATTTGAGGCAGTTTTGATGAGAGATAGGTGCGCAAATCAAAGTGATCCGAGACTGAGATCGCGATTTCAAGAGCGCGGTTTCTGGTTCAACTCCGGTCAAAGAAACGATTGTCGAAGGTGATTATCTGGTTACTCTGTTTTCTTGGGTTTGGGTTGATTTTGGGTTTTGATTTGGTGATCAAAATGGTGAGAAACGAAATGGGTCAAGGATGAAGGTTAGTTTCTGGGCTGATTGGGGCGTGACCGTGGCTAAAAGCAGTGCTGGATTGAGGATTGTTGGTTGACAGTATTTCAGTTGGTGATGAAAGTGCTGCAAAATGGTGATGAATGGAAGTGGTGGTGGATTGCTCGATCCTTGGTTGAGGCTTGGTTCCTTGAAGATGGTGGTTCAAGGGACTGAATTATTACATAGTAGGTTGATTGTTGAAGTTCTGTGATATGAATAAGGTAGTGAATGAGAGGTGTTGCAGATGGTAGTTGATGGTGGTGATTCTGATGAGTGCTAAGTTGATTATGGTGATGAGGATGATGATACCGGTGGTGGAAGTTTGCTGCAGTGATGATGAAGATGGTGATCAGAGGGGGTGATATCGTCTGCTGGTTGTAAATGATTTAGAGTTCAATCTGAGCAGTAGAAAATGGCTTTCGGCTATGCAGGTGCTGAGATGATGATGTTTATATATATTGTATTGTGGAATTTAAGTACATGGAAGTGTGAGTTGTGCCATGAGTATTGAAATGAAGATGGGGTAGATGATGATAATGATGAAGATGCTTTGCTTGTACAATTATGGTTTAATATAATGAAGGTTTGTGGCTATGGATTGATGCTGATAATAATGGAGCTGAAAAGGAATTTGTGGGTGGTGGCTATGGCTTAGAAAATTGACTAACTTCGATTAGGAAGCGTATTTAAAACAGATATATTTTCGGACTGAAAATATGATTTTGAAATAATACTTTGAATAAATAATTAAAATAACATAATTTTAGAAATTCGGATTTTAATTTAAAATCGAACAAATTCGATATTTCTTGACTTGGCTAGACGAATCCGTCGCGGCGTTAATTTCAAAACAATGAGTGAAATAGTAGCGACACAATTTTCTAAATATTAAAAATAATTATAAAATTGCGTAAAAATTCTGAGTCGCTACACAGTGTCCAAATAAAAGGGTAATGCTCTTGCGTGATAATGGTGAAATTAGTTCTGAGGATGAATTTAAGGGAATGCCTAAGTTAGTGGATGTTGGAGCTAGTAGTAGTGATGAGGAAGGATTGACCTATCCTGAAAAAGAATCATTTGTTAATCGGCGTGTCCTTAGCGCTAGGGCTAGGGTGGATGAAATTGGTGAGCAAATGGATAATCTTTTTCATACTAGGTGCTTGGTGGGCAAAAAGGTTTGTGGTATGGTGATTGACGGGGGAAGTTGTACTAATGTGGTTAGTACAATGTTGATTAATAAATTGGGGTTAAGCTTGATGAAACATCCAAACCCTTATAAATTGCAATGGCTGACCGAGTCGGGGGAAATTAAGGTAAATAAGCAGGCTAGGGTCGATTTTGCCATCGGAGGTTATAAGGATGAGGTGGTCTGTGACGTGGTACCTATGCATGTTGGTCATATATTGTTGGGGCGACCCTGGCAGCATGACAGGAGGGTAGTGCATGATGGGTTTAAGAATCAATATTCATTTGTGAAGGGTGGGAAGAAATTTACACTTATTCCGTTATCTCCAAAAGAAGCTCAAAATGACCAATTGAAAATAAAGCGCGAGTTCGAGGGGAAAAATAAGAGCGTTGAGACCACGACCTCAGAAAAAGGAGAGGGTGTGAAAATTGAAAACAAGAGAGTTGAGGCCACGACCTCAGAAAAAGGTGAGCTTGAGAGTGAAAAGAAAAAGAAAAGAGAGTCCACCACAAAAATGAGTGTATTTGCATTTGCTAACACATCCCTCCCCAGTTCTACTAAATCTGTTTTGCAGGGACATAAATCAAAACATGAACGTAAAGCGAGAAAGAAAGTTATTGGCCAAAATAAGCAGCCCAAGAGTCTAAAGGATTGCATGACGCTTAAAAATAATTATCGAGCCCAGGAAAGCAGGAGGAATTTGAAAAGCCGACCAAAAATGGATTCGAGGTCGAATCCTTTTCAAGAGAGGGAGTATGATGTGATCCGGACCAGGCATCGAAGGGCGAAGTCGAGACATCGGCAGTGTGACGGTGATCTACATGGAAAACGGAGCAAGTTCCATGTTGGAAGCGAACCGAGAAGACGAAAGAATCAAGCCGAGCCGAGTGCACGAAATTGTTTATGCCGAAAAGGCCTTACGGCCGTAAGGGAAATCATTCACGGCCGTAAATCATATAATCACGGCCGTAAAAGCTATTGTTTACGGCCGTAATCAATTGTCGAAGAAAAAGGAAGAAATTCTGCAGAACGACGCTTACGACCGTAAGCTTGGAAGTTACGGCTGTAACATTCAAACCGGAGGAATTTCACGGCCGTAAACAATGTGTCACGGCCGTAACTAATATCACAATTTTGATCAGAAAGGCCTTTACGGTGGTAAGAAGGTTTGTTACGGCCGTAAACACGCAGCGCCAGATTTTCCGGGAAATTTTCAATTATTTTATTTCCTTTTATATTTTTGGTTATTTTCCTATTTTAGAATTTTAATATAATTAGGATTCTATTTTGAGTAATTAGATGCTAGGTTTTCTTGCTTATTTATATTTCTTTTCATCATTGTAAACATTAGACAAGTTTGAGTTGATTAATAAAATTTGTGAGAGGATTCTCCAAAATTGAGAGGTTGAGTTTATTCCCTTTTTCTTGAACTTATCAAAGATCCGATCTTTGTGGCGTTCTTCCAGAAAACTTATCAAATATTCGTGAGAATATTTGTGGCGTTTCCAATTTAGAATCTTATCAAGGAAATTGACAAGTCCTTGTGGTGTTTCGAAAACCTTGGATCTCAATTTCGCATCGTCAATTAATTGCGTCGTTAATCTTGGGTCAAGGTCCTATCGTCAATTTTATCTTTCCAATATTTTAATTCTTGTTATTTTCGTGTCAGATCTGATTTAGATCTTTCCTAGGTTTTAATTGTCGTTATTCCGCGTGTTCGACGAGATTCCTCGACCGGGATCGCGTCACCTTGCCCTGGGGATTTGTAGAGGATATAAATTGCGAGATGTGTCTCAGTGAAGTAGAGATGAAAGCTTGCTGTTTAACTGCCTTGCAATGAGCCTCATCCATATCAAAAGTAGAATTCGAACTCCCACCCTACAATTGTCAACTTAGCTGATATTTCTTACTCTCATCTTTCAACTATTAAGCTATGCCTCGCGGGCGGCCCCTACCTATTTCACTTCTTCATATCAAAGAGAGATTAGATGAAAAATCAATTTTATTATTATTATTATTACTTTATTTAAATTTATTAATAATATTACTATTTAAGAATACAAAATAAATGTTGAATAATAAGCTCAGGAGTTAAATGTTCCATTCATCTCTGAACTTATATCTCCGTCTCACTATCCTCAAAGAACTTTATAATGTTTCCCAAACCTCACTCAACTTCTTGAAGATATACTCCATCCAACACTTCATAAAATTGGATGGAATCGCCACATGGACAAACGGAATTAATACGTGGATAACAGAATTGCCATGTAGATAAAAATTTTGTTAAAAATGCCAACACAACGTCCTACTTAATTACATCATTGGTCCCTCAACTTTCAATTTTTTTGTCACTTTAGTCCTCAAATTTTTAATTTTTTCAAAAATGCTCTTATTTTTTTGCAACTTTGGTCCTTTAACTTTGTAATTTGAATGCTAGTCCCCAAAATTTACTTTTCTTTCAATTTAGTCCTTCTAGTAGCATTTGCTTCATAAGTCATTGTCTTCAGACGCGTATAATTTCTTATCTACAAGCGCACCAATTTTTGCATTGAACTCTAAATTTAACCATTGTCTTAATGGTGTATAATATGCTCATTTATTGAGCATTATGTTTTATTTTTGTACTCTAGATACTTATTTTGTTAGAGCAAATTTTTAATTTCAGCCTTATTTCGCAAGTTTAAACAAAAATTGCAAGTTTCAACAAAGTGAGCTAAAATTAAAATTTGCAAGTTCACCAATTTTAAAGCTTCAACAATTTGCAGAACCATTTTACGTTAATCAATGATTCCCCAATAAAACAAGTATCTATAGTACAAAAATAAAAAATAATGTTAAATAAATGAGCATATTATATACTATTAGAAAGATGGTTAAATTTAGAGTTCAATGCAAAAAATGGTGTGCAATTCGGAGTTTTAGATAAGAAATTATACGTGTCTGAAGACAATGACCTATAAAGCAAATAGTAGAAGGACTAAATTGAAAGAAAAGTAAAATTTGCGGACTAACATTCAAGAAATTACAAAGTTGAAGAACCAAAGTTGCAAAAAAATAAGAGGATTTTTGAAAGAAACTTCAAAATTTGATGACTAAAGTAACAAAATTTGAAAGTTGAGGGACCAATGATGTAATTAAGTAGGAGGTAATATTTCCACGTGGCAATTCCATTAGTCACGTCATAATTCTGTTTGTCCACGTGGCGATTCCATCCAATTTTATGAATGTAGTATTGGATGGAGTATAACTTTAAGAAGTTGAGTGAGGTTTGGGAAACATTGTAAAGTTCAGTTAGGAAAGTGAGACGGAGACATAAGTTCAGTGAGGAATGAAACATTTTAACTTTAAGTGTTCGTTTGATAGTCAGGGTGGAATTTGGATGGAAAAAAATGAATTCAAAGGAATTGAATTGTTGGGAACTCGTTTTCCTAGGAATTAGAAATAATGTGTGTTTGATTGGTGAAATTTTCCACCCGAAAAATGTTGGAATTTTCTATCTTTTGATATTTGATTGACTATATTTTCCATGGAAATTGCACTTTTTTTTCTAATTATTCATGTTTGATGATCATTATTTTCTATGAAATTTCTCACTTTTCCATGCAAATAAATTTGGAAAATTGAAGATGAAACTCATCCGTTTGTTTCATCCATTTGTCAATATTAATTTTAACCATTATTTCATATGTTACATCTTTTGAACCATATATTTTACAAAAATTCATCTATAATTCGAAATATTTTTTTTATTGTTATCCATAAATATTTATCCATAGTTGACATATTGTCGATTTTTTTTTTCTTTTTTTTCAAATATCCATAAATTAAGCCTAATTTTTACAACATCCATAAAACAACAAATTTGAAAGAGTCACTTTCAACTCCTAAGAGACAAGTTTTATATTTCACTTGTTGCCCACTTGAGCACCAATTCCGGAAGATAGATAAATAAGTCACATTTCAACAGGCCATGTCTTCACTAGTGACCCATCTCCATATAGAGGACCTCAAACATTGTTCAAAACATCAAATTATTTCCTTGAATATACAATAAACCCACATACATGATTATGTATGTCACAGACTCATCATAAATTTTATAGTGCATGGGAGTAAAAGTGCTAAACTTCGTACAAGAAAGACAGGAAATGCATTCTTCACCTTCATTAAAAAGCTAAAAATGACTACGAGACTACAACAGAATGGCTTAACAAGAATGAAATATCATTGTTTAACATTCAAAATCACGTGGGTACTACATCATTTAGACTACCCTTTGAATTAAAAAATATTGTTAAACTAAATTGAAAAGAGTAAAAAAAAGGACGCCATTTATATATTCAAACTGCCAAATGCCTAACAAAAGATCAAATATTTTAGAATCTAAAATTTCAAGATTTTCCATCTAAACCTATTCAAGTGGGGAACCTTTAACTAGATCAAGCAGAAGCTGTAAACCTTAACAACACTAGGATGTACACACGTTCAAGACAATTAGCTTACAATGCAAAAAATGCTAACCAAAATACATATTCTCCATTAGTAGGTAATTGTGTGCATTAACAAAAATACATAATCATGTGTAGTACAAAAAACATTCATACTACAAAGGTAGTGGAGGTGGTTATGATGCAAAAAATGCTAAACAAAATACATATTCTCCCTTGGTAGGTAATTGTTCGCATTAACAAAATAGATAATCATGTAGTACAAAAACATTCATACTACTAAGGTAGTGGAAGTGGATCACGTCCAAGCTTGTCAAACACCAATGCTCGCACGTATTTTGAACTTGTCAAGTTCATAAATACCTTAGCCAAACCATCGTCCAATCGAAAGGCTTTCATTACCACAATGATGTCAGGCATGTCTAGGTTCATGGCCTCTAACTTCTCTACAATCATCTTCCAGTTGACATGGTTAAGTGTATCTAGCGTTGTTTGTATTTCCATGGCATTAACAATTTTTGCAGATGACTCGACAGTCCTCGACAAGGCAATCGTACTCTCATCCATTGGTTGTGCACGTCGATGCTTAACTTTGTTGATCTCTCCTTCAACGGTACGCTTCCAAACATGAACTGGGCTAGGATCTGTTTCTTCGTTTTCCATATCAACCTCATTCACACTTTCATCAGTTACTCGATAAAATAGATAAAAACCTATTAAAAATTTATATATAAAACGCTGAAAAGTATTGTATTGTAAATATATATTTTGCACCATTCATCGGGAAGAAATGGTCGAAGCCAAATACGATGCGATCTTCAGTAGAAGCATCATTGCCAAAGATAATCTCCATTTCATCATATCTTGGACAAAGTTTGCTTCTCCACTTTCAAAACTCAGACTTTCCCTACGACATGACCCATCCCAAAATCACCCTAATGGACTCGAGACAAGAAGTACGCCAACGATGGATGCCACTAGACGCCGGACCCATCACTAAGGCTAACTGCTATCTATTACCAATCATATGCTAAATAATGACAAATCATTTTATTTCAAAACGAATGTGGGCCCAAGTTGATATTTAAATGCTCAATTTTGAATGAAATAATAACCTACACATGTCATACGGGTGTGGCTCCAAAATCAACAGACTCTTCAGGCTTCCAAAACTCGACTGTTACTTATTAAGAAAAATGGTGGAAAAATATGTGAGCTGATAGTTTAGTGAGTGGAGAGTTTCGAAAATAATCATACTTTCCCATTTATACATTTTTATCGAAAATCAAGTTTACGTCATATAATACTTCACAGTGTAATACCATATAATCATGTCAAAATGTGGGATATTTTAATAATGTTGAAAAATACGATCTCTAGTCAAATCAATGACATAGTCTCATCATATCAATAAAATACTATCATCACAGTCTGCAATCTCTAGGTATGGCTATACCCTAACAAATCTCACCAAAATGTATCCATTGAATATAATATGTAATCTGGTCATATGCTAGCAGATTGCCTAACTGGCTAGTCTCAAAGACTTCTAATAATCAATTCTAGAATACGGCTAAGGCCGCCTCTATGAACTATATCAAACACGGTCAAACCACCTCAGGGTAATATCATACCCGATCAAGATCCCTCAGTGCAATATAGAACACAGTTAAAGCCCCTCAGTGAACTAGAAGAAGTATATAATCATGGATACTTTTTGGTGGATTTCAATATCACATTACTTTTCACAAATAAGCATTTCACAATCTTTGTAATTCCACAAATCTCGTATTCTCATAATATTTCACAATAATCACGTAATTGGACAACTACATCATATAATCACGTTTAACGTAATTATATATGCATTATTAATATTTAAAAATAATTAAGTTTTTCCACTCACAGAGTTCTCAACAACGAACTAGTTAGGTTGGCAGACATTCTCAATCTTCTCGTCACCTCCTTAACTCATCGTACCAAGTTTGGAATCTCTTACTTGTCCAAGAGATCATATTTACCCATATAGGTACCTCAAGTAATATTCTTATAATATGGAATAAGAATTAATTAATAATAACTTTATGTATAAACTTTCCAACTTCTTATCCCAATCAAAATCACTAACATTTACGTCACCATATTTCCATAGTTTTGAAACCTGGTACTAATTCCTGTATATGGAAATTTGTCTCCAAACTATTGACAGAAATAGCACTTTCTGGTAGCAGTTTCAGAAATGGCACATGTGTATGAATTTGGTCGAAAATTGGGAGAAAAATCAAGGAAAAACAAGCAAAATCATACCCAAATCCTTATCCAACTCTAATACATCATAATCATATGTTTGATATCATACAAACAAAAGAAAATTCAAAGAATAAATTTCTAGTTTACAAACCCAATTCTAAATTTTCTCTTTATTCAACCTCAATCTTCCAATAAAGATTCATTGTCATAATCTTGATTAATACCTCAAAAACATACCAACATCATCTAATTTTTTGCTCAACTACGAAATAAACAATTTCTACTTAAACCCTAGAAATTAATTCAACATCTTATTCTTACGTCCAACTAAATTAAAAGAGAATTAATAAATCGAGCTTGAGAAAAGAAAATCGACACCTTCCTTTTCTTTCTTTCCTTTTTCTAGCCTCGTTCTCTGCATCTTTGTTCCCAGCCTTTTGTGTTTTTTCCAAAAAAAAATGAGATATACCTCATTTACAAATCTTACTTAATGGATAAGTGAAGTGAAATTACAATTCAATCCCCCAAGTTTCCATATAACATAAGACTAGGTCCTCAACTTCCATAATTGAAAAATTAAATCCCCAATTTTCTATTTTCCAATCATCTTAACCCTTAAGCTTATTTAATTAAAATTTATGTCCCAATAATTTCACTTCTTCCACTTAAATCTTTATTTGACTTTGACTAAATGATTTCTTGACATTTGACTTGTGTGAAAACAGGATGTCACACCCTGTAAAATTAAAATATGAGCATTCTGAAACTATCCCAAAACATGTACATTTCCAATATTTATTTGTAGTAATATCTAAAATTTTGATACTGTAGTTCATACCTTAATTAACTCATCCCAATCAACGACATCGGCTACAATGCTTCAAGTTTCAGGATCCAACCTAAAACCGCTCATATATAGTAGATGGCAGACTTCAGCATATTCTTTTTTAAGAGTCTTCAACCTAGCCCTTATATTCTTTTCTGAGACTACTACCCCAAATCCATTGAACACGCACTCAATTCCCTTTGAGACTTGAAATGTAGTAAAGCCATTGTCACTTCAATTCTGCACAGCCAAACACTTGTTGAACAAGTGAAGTGATCATAAAACTATCCATTTCATCACTCCAATAGATGTGACGAATCCTACCATTAGGATCCACATGCAACCTACCAAGATCAATGTCATTCCCATCTGAAAGGATTTTCATTTTGGGAACTCGAAAAGAGCCCGTGGAGCTTTGTCGATTCTGTGCCATCAATGCTGTCATAAGACATGTCATCGACAGTTAATATTGCACATAACAAGAACAAACATCAATATTGCATGAAAACAAACAATGGAAGATATAAAGTCACCAATTTGATTTGGAACTATATCATAGATACAAATATACAAAACATTGGAAATAAGAAAACATTACAACGTAACAAGTATTGAAGACAATGTCACATAGGTTGCTAAGAAATATTAGTACGAGACAAGAAGGTTAGCAAGTTTAGCTCCAAACATTACAGGCCGAAAAACAAACAATGAAATACAACATCGTAGATTTATTCAAAATCAATTCCTGCAACATGACTTGGATTGAAAGTGGCCCACATGTCATTAGCCATTGTATCCCTATTATTGGACCATGTAGTTTCTAATATGAAAGATATGGTAGCATTTTTGCGTGATCTTCGGGTACATCAACATGTCCAGGATTAACCTCATCATCGCTACTATAATATTCCTCATCACAAAGATCTTCTACATCATAAATTCTTAAGAAGTTGTGAATAGCACAACTTGCAAGGACAATCTTTGCTTGTGTCTCAATGTCGTGGCATGGTTGATGTCACAAACATGCGAATCATTTTTTAAGCCGACCAATAATTCTCTCTACAACATTTTGTAGAGATGAATGACGAAAATTAAAACAACTCTTTCGTGTTTTCAGGCCGTTGACCCTCAATGTCTCTACGATGGTACCAAGTCTAGCGATAGGGTGATAGAAATCCCGGAACCAATGGAAATCCAACATCAGCAAGATAGTATTTACCTATTTCAAAATTGGTGGTTAATTTGTCGTTCTTTATTGAAGAAAAAAAATATCAAAGACAAACTACGGAACAATAAGTGCATCTTACCAACAGGAATTGTTAGCTTTTGACCTTGTCGAAAAATTGTACTCCTTAACAACCAACTGTCGTGGACAGACCCCTCCCAACAGTCAAGCACATAAGTAAACTTCATATCAAATGTGCAAATGACCAAAACATTCTAACTTATCATTCGCTTCCTATTGCGATACCTCGCTTGTTCCTCAACTGCAACAAATGCAGGAATATGAGTACCATCGATTTCCCCCACCGCATCCTAATAGGATAATGAAAACAATTTGGTTACAAAAGGAATAGTTACGATGAAGAAAAAAATTAAATGAAGATACATTTTACACCTAACCTGAAAGTGTTGGAACCATGGTTTCACATTATCCTTCTCATATGACGAGTTATGGATAGTGGTATTATTGACAACATCTCTACATAATCCAAGACAGGACTGTAAAACTCTATGGAAGTAAACGCACAGTTTGACCATATCTAAAGAATGTAAAACTTCTTGTTCGATTACGATGATCATGCCCAACAGTGTTGAGAAATATAGCCACTTATTCATCCACTTTGACAGATCTACTGTCAACCAAGCCATATGTTCGTAAACTAGCAAATAATCTTTGAAAAGTAGCTATTTTCATCCTCGGTAGATAATGACTGATTCTATCATTTGTACTGAACATCCGTGTCATTTCTCTCCGAATTCCCCAATTTCTATATGGGCCTCTAGGGAGTCGTCCAATATTGATGAGATTCGAAGCGCGGAAGAAACGCCAGAAAGTTCCGAACTCAGGTTGTGGTTGGACGGATGAATCATGACCCGATATTCACGACGCGGTGGCTCGACGATACGGAATAAAGAACCACAACTTTCGAAACGCCACAAGGAATTGCCCAATCTCCTTGATAAGTTTCTGGTTTTGAACGCCACAAATATTCACAAGAAATATTTGATAAGTTCGGTATTTGAACGCCACAAGAAATATTCTTGATAAGTTCGAAAAACATAGAAATCCACCTATAACTTTTATTGAATCCTCAATAAAAATTGTTTATATCAAAATCAAAGTCTCAAGTCTGAATTACAATGAATGAAAAGGAATATAAATAAGTAAAATAACCTAGCCGCTAATTGACTCAAAATAGAATTATAATTAGACTAAAATTCTAAAATAGGCAAACAAATAATTAAAAACAAAATTTAACCTAAAAATACGCAAAAACCCAAATTTCCGTCAGCATAATTGACCTGTTGTTTTGAAGCCCCAAATGATGGAATTTGGCCATAAAATCAGTCGGTTCAAGGGCTTTAGCCCATGAGTTTTGCTTAGTGGCTCATTTCTACTCGAAAAACACATTATGTATCTAATTCCGACATGGTTGGCTGGATTGCACTTTTATTTGACTTGAATATTTAACTTTTTCCGTCAAGCTTGCTATGACTCCGATTGTCGAGGGTTCAGAACACATCATACCCTCCTTCTTTAGGATGATTCGTCCTGAATCATAACTTTGTTCCTGTTGTTTCACTTCACCTCCTGGATCAAACGAAAAATTTCTCCTGCCATTGCACATGATCAACCAAAAATATTCTGCAACGGGGGTCATGTGAATGGCTTGAAGTTGAAACACCTTTGGACATTAGTGGTGTTACCCAAATTTCCACGTACCATTAACCTGCAAGAAAGAATTAAATAAAACGGGGAGGGGAATGTTATTTTCATGAGGTACAAGGTATGGATCCTTGTATACATGATTAATCACCATCTCCAATTCTTCTTTAAGAACCACGAGACCCTCCTCTTCACCTCGTTCTTCCTTTGCATCTTCAACTACTTTTTCAAAATTTTTACTTTCGAATTCAACCACATCTTCTACCTCCAAATTTTTTATCACTAATTTCATGAACTCTCTCAACGGTATTCAAATGTGGATCTACCAATTCAAAACTCAAATTTTGAAGTTCTACCTCAACCCCCAATTCATTCCTCTTATCATCAACAATTTCATTCCTAATCAATTCCTCGCTTCCCAACTCCACCTTTTCCCCATCAAATTTTGGAGTTTGTTTATTTGTTTTTAATTTCAACTTTCACTCCTTCTTATCAATATCTTTATCCACACGATGCCTCCTATTACACCACTTTTCACTCTCCTTCCTTACCCTCTGTGAATCTTCTAGTGCTTCCTCCAATGTCAACCCATATAGTACGCATGTTTTCCCTTTCTTAAGGAATTTGTATATGTGCATACTCTTATCATAAACAGCCCCCCTCCTACGCTTCCATGATTTTCCCAATAAAATATGATAAGATTTTAATGGCATTACATCACACCATACATCATCACTATACCTTCCTTTGGTAATAGACACTAAAACTTGTTTGGTTATTTTGAAATCTCCAAACTCCCTCATCCACGTCATCCTATAAGGTTTATGGTGTGGTTCTAGGGGTAATCCTAATTTCTCAACCATGGTTCTACTACCGAAATTAGTAAAACACTTTCCATCAATCGCCAAACTGCACCCCTTATGATTCACATAACATCTAGTTTGGAATAAAGAATTCGGATCATAATCCATTCCTTATTTGACGTTTCAAAAATTCGAGAACGAAGATGATTTAGACATCAAATAGCAGGAACGAATTTTATTGCTGACTTGAAAGGAAACGAATATCAAGAATTTAAGAAAATTCAAGAAAGTGGTTCTTGAATTTTGGAATGACTTTTTTTTTTTTTTTTTTTTTAACAATGGATGAATTTTTGAAAAAAAATAAATTAAAAAAATAATTGTTTTTTTAATATATAAATCTGAAAATTCGACACGAACGTAACAAAACAAAAGGCACAAGATTTGGATAAGAATTAAATAAAATAAACACTTTTGAATTTTGTTGGAACGATTTTCTGAATTAAAAACTCAACAAACTCAAGAATAAGAAGAACGCAAAATAAACTGAAAACAAAACACTCAACAACATATGTATGATTTTTATGGGACTCGATGATAAACATAAAAATCAAACTGGATAAAAAAACCTGAATTCAGAGTCCAGCTCTGATACCAGATGATGAGATTCGAAGCGTGGAAGAAACGCCGGAAAGTTCCGAACTCAGGTTGTGGTTGGACGGATGAATCATGACCCGATATTCACGACGCGATGGCTCAACGATACAGAATAAAGAACCACGACTTTCGAAACGCCACAAGGAATTGCCCAATCTCCTTGATAAGTTTCTGGTTTTGAACACCACAAATATTCACAAGAAATATTTGATAAGTTCGGTATTTGAACGCTACAAGAAACATTCTTGATAAGTTCGAAAAATATAGGAATCCACCTATAACTTTTATTGAATCCTCAATAAAAATTATTTATATCAAAATCAAAGTCTCAAGTTTGAATTAAAAAAAAAATGAAAAGGAATATAAATAAGTAAAATAACCTAGCCGCTAATTGACTTAAAATAGAATTCTAATTAGACTAAAATTCTAAAATCGGCAAACAAATAATTAAAAACAAAATTAAACCTAAAAATACGCAAAAACCCTAATTTCCGTCAGCATAATTGACTTGTTGTTTTGAAGCCCCAAATGATGGAATTTGGTCATAAAATCAGTCGGCTCAAGGGCTTTAGCACATGAGTTTTGCTTAGTGGCCCATTTCTACTCGAAAAACACATATTATGCATCTAATTCCGACATGGTTGGCTAGATTGCACTTTTATTTGGCTTGAATATTTAACTTTTTCCGTCAAGCCTGCTATGATTCCGATTGTCGAGGGTTCAGAACACATCAAATATGATGTTGTATGGTATTATATATCACTATCACTTGCATTACCATCATCCAAAATAGTCTCAATTGTTGTCATTGTCAACGATGTTGGTTCCTTGTGGTATCCATGGCACTCATAATCTCTAAACAGTGTCGATATGATCGGTAGTTGAAAGTTATTACTGTGGTAGCTCCTTGTGACACACAATTCTATATAATGATGGAAATGAAGATTAGTATAGTGTGTGTGCGCCTCTGTAAGAAAATAATTTCATTAGCATCAAACACATTTTTAATTTCTTCCAATGTACATGATTATGTGAATGTACAAGCTTTTATGTAATTATGATTTTACAAATGACATTAAGATACACTCAGGAAAGTAATTAATTGCACCAAGAAACTGAAAAAATAAACAAAATGGAATGAGGACAAACATGGACGCTGCTAAGCTAGTATTTAAAACAACAAAAAGTTTCATTCAATTACATTTGTATAACTAATAAACCTAAAACAAGTTATAATAACTGTATTTAGTGTTAACACGTTAGTCTCTGATAATTTTGATGACTTGAAAGTTGGCAACAAAGGGAAGCTAATATAAAATTACATATGAGTGATAGATAAAAGGACTTTTCCTAAACTTACTACCTCTAAGCTAATAGAAATGCTAGATAAAAGGAACTTCAAAAAAGTTAATATAATATACTCAGGAGGAGAAAAATGGGTGTGGGCCAGGTATCTTGTAATTTGCCTCGAAGAAAACTTGAGCGTATGGTAAAGCTTAAGCACACTACAAACATCAGTGCACATATATAAATATTAATGAGTCGGATCCAGTTGTGGGTTTGAATTCACAAGCCAAACATTTGAAGAAAAATAACTGAGAAATATAAATATAAACATCTCCTTTTCTTTTCTTTCTCTTCCTCTTGGTCAAAATTCCAAAAATTCACCACCCAACTGCATAAGCAGTCAAAAAAGGAACTGCAAAATGATTAATTCACACATAATTAATTTCGATAGTCAAGAACATATTACTAAGTCGGACTTTGAAATATTTATTAAAAAATGGCACAGTCACAAAGTGCACGTTTTTTTAACTGTTTTATTAAATTCCCCATAAATCAATGCAAAAAATAAATAAATAAACTTCCCACCCATATTTCAAGAAAACACGTCCAACAAGAAATTCACTTTATTTTCTAGACAAGAAGCAAAGGAGGAAAACAAAGTCTTGAAATTACCTTGCACCAGTTGATTTTGAAAGGAAGACCAACTTCTCTAAACTCAAAGATCTAGATTTGTTTGGGTTATTTGGCAAGATTACTGGACCAAAAGTAAAAATTTTAAGCCTACACAGAAACTTGCAAGGAACCAATTCAGAAACAGACCAGAAATTAAGGAATAAATTACCTTCTTCTAAGCCCTTGAAAATGGAAGTTTAGGGCAGGCATGAGAAATTTGGGGAGAAAATGTTTTGCCTAAGGCTGCGTTGAGTTTATAGCGGGAGTGAAAATTAGTTGGAAATAAAATGAATTTCGGGAATTGAATTCTAAAGAATTGAATTCCTGAGAACTGGAAGTTTAATGTGTTTGATAGGTTTAATTTTCTAAATGGAAAAAGTAGAGAATTTTTCAATTTTTGTTTTTTGATTGACATTATTTTTCGTGAAAAATAAAGTAAAATTTATTTATTTTAATTAAAAAAAATATTTTTTTTTATTTTTTCACACATTTGTACTTGATAATAATAATGTTAATTTTTAGAAAAAGATAAAATCAATTAACAACAATAAAAATGATCAAACGTAAAGAAAATGGTATAAGATTTTTCATGAAAAATAAAACCTCCTCCACTACTAGAAAAATGAATTCATTCAAAATAAGGAAAATATCGAATTTCGAGACAAGTGAAAAAATAAATTCCATGAAAAACTTAGACAACCAAACAGTTAAAAGTTGGAAAATTACATGAAAAATCACATTTTCAATGAAAATGAACGCGTATCAAACGCACCCTAAAATTCATTTTCTCAACCAACCGTTGGAAAAATATTTTTCAACATTTAAAAGAAAATCACATCACGTGACCAAAAGTAGAAACTTATTTTACCTGGAAATTTTTAACAATAAAGCAGATTAAAGATGGAAAATTTTCCAATATCAAACATTTGCGGAACGCCGGAACCCGAACCCAAGTCCATTTCGTCAGGGTCGAAACTCAGAGTCCCAAATTTCATTCTTCAAATTTCAGACAAAAATTCACACGCTGAAAATGCATGCAAAGACAGATTCTGAAGTCACCAGCATAGCCCTTTCTTCTCCAGATCGCAATCGACGCCCAGCATACTACGTGCAGAGCCCATCAAGGGATTCGCACGATGAAGAGAAGACTACGATGTCGTTTCATTCCACTCCAGTGCTGGGCAGTCCAATGGGCTCCCCTCCTCACTCCCACTCCTCCGTAGGCCGCCACTCGCGGGAATCCTCCACAACTCGCTTCTCGGACTCGCTGAAGCCCGGATCGAGGAAGATTTTGCCCAACGATTCCGGATCTGGGACTGCCGGAAGGGGCCAGTGGAAAGGGCAGAAAAATTGGAAAGAGATTGATGTGATTGAAGAAGAAGGGCTACTTGAAGATGAAGAATCGAGGAAGGGATTGCCCAGGAGATGCTATTTTCTGGCATTTATTGTGGGTTTTTTTGTGCTGTTTTCGTTCTTTGCTTTGGTTTTGTGGGGTGCTAGTAAACCTCAAAAGCCAAAGATCACTATGAAGGTTCGTTTAATTTCCTCCATAATCTCAAGGTTTTAGCTTATAAATCAATTCAATTCGCTGTTCTAAAATTTTCCTGAACTTTTAATGGGTAATTGGTATATATTATATCAAATTTCCCTGAATTTTAGCTTAAGCAGAGATCCATTGTGTATTTTTTGTGTTGATCATGATTTACAATTTAGATCATTCTCAATTTATTTGCATTTAGCATGTGGATATTTTACATACAAATGCATTTGGCTCTAATATATGTTAGACTTGATCACATTATTTCTGCAATGGATCTGGATTCTGCATCTTTTTTTTAATTCTAGTATTGATTTGATTTTTCCCTTTGTCCGTAATGTTCATAAGATTGTAATTGAGTTTTCAGAGCATTATATTTGAGAGATTCGGGGTTCAAGCTGGTTCGGATAATAGTGGAGTTTCGACTGATATGATGTCTATGAATGCCACCGTGAAATTCAGTTTCCGCAACACTGCTACATTTTTCGGAGTCCATGTTACATCGACTCCTCTAGCCGTCTCTTATTCACAACTCAACATTGGAACTGGAGATGTAAGTCCCATAATTCTTTGTTAAAATAATTTTGTGGAATGGGATTGGCTCCTTGTTCAATTCAATTGATGATATGGGATTGGTTTTACAGATGAAGAAATTTTATCAATCAAGAAAGAGTCAAAGGAACGTAGTTGTATCGGTGATTGGTGACAAGATTCCGATGTATGGCAGTGGAGCTAGTTTGAGCACACCAACAGGGACGAAGGTGCCACTGAAACTGGATTTCACCGTCCGCTCAAAAGCTTATGTCCTGGGCAAATTAGTGAGACCAAAGTTCTACAAGAAGATCGAATGTTCAATCGTGATTCATCCAAACAAACTCAATGTTCCAATCTCCTTAAAGAATTCGTGTACATACGACTGATAATGGAATGGAGTACCAAACGTTAAGGATTTTGTCCCTTTTTCTTTGTTGTCCAAGAGGATGAGTATCCGGATAGACAAGCTAACATGGCGGATATATTTGGTTGCCCAGTTGGGGAAAAGAACATACAGAGAGACAGGAGGCTGGAACATGGCTGAGTTGCTTTGTTTATGAGAAAGAATATGGAGTAATAATAAGAGAATAGGAAAGTCATTTTTTGATGTATTTCTTTATGTATGATAATGGTATATGTATGAATTGTGAGGATAATTTCTATCTATCATTATTTTTAAAGTGATGTGTAATACTAAATTATGTCTTTGGTTTTAGTTGACAAACTGGGTTAGTTGTTGGGGGAGATGACAGAATTTTCCAATTGGAAAAAGTTATTTTTTGCTGAATATCACTGGTTTCATTGGTCGAATTAGAGCGTGAATGAAGGAGATTTTTTCAAGTGATTTATTTATTTATTATTATTATTATTATTATTATTATTATTATTTTTAAGAATGTTTGATTAAAAATGTTTTTTGTTAAGTTATTAAGCTTCACTATTGCCGTTTCACAGAGTCAGTGTTGGAAGAGGAGGAGGAGGAGGAAGCCTCTCGGACCAAAATTTCATTAATGACAACTTATTAATTTATTTGCTTGTGAATTTCATTTCAGAAATTTGAATCCTTGTAATTTCCCTATTGCACTTATTTGTCCTATAAATGTGGAGTCATTGGTTGTGTTTGATTGTCAACATTTTTTCATGAAAAATGTCCAAAAAAAAAAAAAAAAAAAAATTACAACTCTTGTGATTGAGAATTCATGATAAAACTTTTCTAGCTAGATACAATATTTTAAAGCATGTTGTGCCCAAATTTTCATCAAATATTTTCTTTATAGGGCTGAGGTGAGAAAATGTAGATGGAAATATTTTCATATTCATTTTCCATCATTTATTAAACACACTATGGTATAAAAAAGAGAGAAGTTAGAGAGCAGACTTGTGTGATTTTCTTTTATAAATTTCTTTTTATCATAGTGAATTACTGTATTGGCAAAAGATGATAGTTTCATTTTGAAGCGATCTCGTAAAAATTGTGTAATTTTTTTTCCTGTTAATTGATTGTTCTTGATGGAATAGAATTAGGGTTTCTAATTCTCGATTGATAGGCTGGTTTATCGCTTAACATATTTGGACCGAAATATTTGTCGGGTCCAATGATTTTAAAATAAGAAGTCTAGGCCGAATGCCTCACTTTTGCTGTTATACACGTATTTTGGTTATGGAACTCTCGTTCAAATAATGTGAAATGTTGATATGTTGGCACATAGGTTATTGGTAGTCGTTGATGCAAGAGTTATTGACTTATCTCTCATAAAGACCGTGATCTGTCATTCGAGAGAAAATTCTAAGGTTTTCTTCTTTTGCCGTTTTTCAATCTTTTTCTAAAAAATTTGATCTTCTTCGTTTGTAATCTATATATATATATATATATATATTTTAATCTCTTTGTGAATTTGTACATATAGAGTTTTCAGGGTTTATTTGATGTTCATGGTGAGCAGTAACTTGGTGTAATTGTTAAGAGAAGTGATATTATGAAGAAACCTAGATTTTGAGGGCTATCCTTGTTGATATGTTTGTGTATTGGCTTATATATTGTATCCTTTGATTGTGCTAGTAGATTTATAGCATTAATCACTTTAATGTAGATGTTCAACATGGTGGCTAGTCCATTTTGCTGAACATCTGGGCCTAAGGACAAAACATCTTTGCGTTCTTTATGATTTTGTTAAAGTTTATTTTTTGTTTAGATGATTGAATACTAACATGGGGGTATCAGAGCTTTTGATCTGAAGGAAAACTTCTTCGATTCCGATTTACTTACAATTCTTGGTAGTTTAAACTTTAGATATCCACAAATGTGTATTTTTTAAGGGCTAAATCAGGTTAGCACTTGAGACATAAAACATATAATTGTACTCTTTGTTTTATATTTGTGATCTTCGATCTTCTAGTAATGATTTCTAACCCTACATCTGCAATTTTTGGTGCACTGCTAATTATTCCAGATCTTGAAAGTAATTGTCCTAGAATTACATGTAGTGTTATCTTGTGTTTAATTTGTTAAAACGCACACTGCAAATATTTTTACCTGAAATTGAACATGGTGATACTTGTTTTCATCTCACTGATATATCGCTTTGATCACACTGTGCATTTGTGAATTACATAGATTGTATATTTGGCGATCTTGCTACATCAAATTTTTTGAAGTCTTCTTTAAAATTTCTTTAAGTAACAAGTTAAATGTTGAGATTTGGACCGGCAAAGGAGACTTAAGTCCCTATAGCTAGTAAATGAAAGTTCTACTTTCACAACAAATATGTGCTAAGGCTATAGATGTTCATTGACCTCCTGTTTTTAATGAAGTAAACAAAACATATCAAATTAGAATTACATGGAGTGCCTTGTTTCTTCATTATCTAATAACAAGAGAAGTTGGTACTTTTGAAACTACAACAAAATTTTGGGATAAACTATCTATTTTATACAAAACCAAAACACTTCCACTCATCAGAATTTAGAACAGCCTGTTAGTGGTGTAAAATTATCTTGAACCACGACACCTCAACTTGTAAATGGAGAATGTAATTGAACCGTCTCAAGCTCATATACTAGATGAGTCATTAGACCTAACAAAGCTAAAGAACTGCTACAACCCAAACTCGACATTCAGACTCAAGCAATTAATATGGACATCACCATGATTGAGCAACCCAAATGGAAGAAGAGTTGATGAAGCCTACGAATTGACCATTCCCTCATATCCAGCCGGATTACTTGCCCATTTCAAAGGAATTCCGAAATCAGTTACCCACAATCATGCAAAGACAAGAGGAGTAAATACGAGAGTAAATGACAACCAGCGAGATTAGTTACAAAACAAGTATAAAATGGGGTAAAGGTGGAGGGCAAGGGATATCATTTCGAATCATTGTACATTTTCAAAAGAGGCTCTAAACATAATAAAAGAATGTTCCACCCTCATGTATATTTTCTCCACTTATTATATAAAACAGTTAAAATACATTTGTGTCGAACCATGAATTCGACCGCAGTTTGTCTTACACTTTACGTACTTTTTATGCATTTTCTATTGCGTTGACGAAAAGGAGGTCGAACCATTTTTTACATCAACAGCTTGGCGCCCATCGTGGGGCACAAAAAGAGAAGAATAGTAATCACTCAGCGAACACTAGATGAAGATCCATCAGAAACTCGTGCCCTTAAAATTCAAATTAAAAAAATGCAAGCAAATGCACAACCACTTCGGAGAGAGTTAGACACCTCTACAACAAGAGGCACACGCGACGGCCGACATGATAGAACAAATCAATTAAATGATTCCAACCGCTATAGACTCCACACTAGTAGCAAGAAATGAGTACGATTGGGGTAGAGACATGACCGACCTTACCACCCCCGTAAAATTACCAACTAGTACAAACTTGAAAACGCACGAAAGTAATGGAAAAATTGAGCAAGCACGCAGGAGAACTCCTGCCTAAATGAATCCTAGGATCATAAAAAGTAAAAGTGGAAACCGGAGAAGAGAGAGAGAGAGAGAGAGAAACATGCCGCCGAAAAGCTGGAGGTGAAGTAGGAAAAACCCTACGAAGCCGTGAGGTCAATTAAATCCTGGAACCCACTGGCCCAAAGAATTTGGGGGCAAGAAGCTTGTATGCATCTAAAACCAAAAACAAAAAATACTATTGGTAAGCTCGTTCCAATTTTATGTCATTTTTCAATTTACTTCAATGTCATTGTTCTAGAAATAAATTTGAAGTTAGCCAATTATTTGTAAGATGACCTGATCATTACGGATAGTAGAACTCCACGGTCAACTACGACAAACAATCGAGTCGAATGACCACTGTAAACAACCGGGTTACTAGGACAAAAAATACGAGTCGGACGACCACGGTAAATAACAGGGTCACTACGAAAATCAATACGAGTCGGACGACCATGGTAAACAATTGGGTCACTACGACCATTAATATAAGTCAGACGACCATGGTAAACAGCTAGGTCACTACTGCACAACTCTCACCTCTCATGTGAGCTCAGCCTATTACGGCCCAAATCTCAACGCTCATGTGAGCTCAACCTATTGTGACCCAAATCTCAACATGTTCCCATACGAGCAACAATCAATTCCGAAATCAGTTACCCACATCTAATCTCAACGCGTTCCCATACGAGCAGCAACCAATTGAGAGTTTAATTTTTTTTAATTATTCTTTAACTTTTTAAATTGCAATGTTTATGGATAGCTAATTTTATAATTCTAATTCAAGGATAATCGAAGTGTTGATTCTTCAAGAATTGTGAAATCTGATTAATTTTATTGTCCTTTTATCTCTTTTCTATTTATATATTTTTTGGGTTTATTAAAGTTATTTTGATTAATTAATACAAAGTGTACGTTATTTTAGCTGTCAAAATGATACCCAGCCAATTAGGAATCTGAATCCGTAATTGTTTAGAATTCTAATACAAGTGACATATTGATGAGATTCGAAGCGCGGAATTGAACGCCGGAAAGTTCCGAACTCAGGTTGTGGTTGGACAGATGAATCATGACCCGATATTCACGACGCGATGACTCGAAGATGCGGAATAAAGAACCACGACTTTCGAAACGCCACAAGGACTTGCCCAATCTCCTTGATAAGTCTCTGATTTGAACGCTACAAATATTCTAGCAAATATTTGATAAGTTCGATATTTGAACGCCACAAGAAATATTCTTGATAAGTTCGAAAAACATAGGAATCCGCCTATAACTTTTATTGAATCCTCAATAAAAACTGTTTATATCAAAATCGAAGTCTGAATTACAATGAATGGAAAGGAATATAAACAAGTAAAATAACCTAACCACTAATTGACTCAAAATAAAATTCTTATCAGACTAAAATTCTAAAGTAGGCAAACAAATAATTAAAAACAAAATTTAACCTAAAAATACGCAAAAACCCTGATTTCCGTCTGCATAATTGACTTGCTGTTTTGAAGCCCCAAATGATGGAATTTGGCCATAAAATCAGTCGGCTCAAGGGCTTTAGCCAATGAGTTTTGCTTATTGGCCCATTTCTACTCGAAAAACACATATTATGCATCTAATTCTAACATGTTTGACTGTATTGCACTTTTATTTGGCTTGAATATTTAACTTTTTCCGTCAAGCCTGCTATGACTCCGATTGTCGAGGGTCCGGAACACATCATACCCTCCTTTAGGATGATTCATCCCGAATCATAGCTTTATTCCCGTTGTTTCACTTCTCCTCCTGGATCAAAAGAAAAATTATTGCTTCCATGCCAGAGGAATGACTAATAGTATCCTGTAACTTGGGTTACATGAATGGATTGAAGTAGAAACTCCTGTGGACATTGGTGGTGTTGCCCAAATTTCCAAGCACATTTAACTTGCAAGACAAAATTAAATAAAGCGGGGAGGGAAATGTTAGGTTCATGAGGTACAATGTATGGATCCTTGTATCCATGATTAATCACCATCTCCAATTCTTCTTTAAGAACCACGAGGCCCTCCTCTTCACCTCGTTCTTCCTTTGCATCTTCAACCACATTTTCAAAAAGTTTACTCTCAAATTCAACCACGTCTCATATCTCCACTTTTTTATCACCACGCTCGTGCACTACCTCATTGCTACCCAAATGTGGATCATCCAATTCAACGCTCAAGTCTTGAACTTCAACCTCAACTTCCAATTCCACCTTCTCCTCATCAAATTTTGGAGTTTGTTTATTTGTTTTTAATTTCACGTCTCCCTCCTTCTTATCAATATCCTTATCCCCACGATACCTCCTATTACACCACTTTTCACTCTTCTTCCTTGCCCTCCGTGAATCTTCTAGTGCTTCCTCTAATGTCAACCCATACAGTGCGCATGTTTTCTCTTTCTTAAGGAATTTGTATATGTGCATACTCTTATCATAAACAACCTCTCTCCTACGCCTCCAAGGTTTTCCCAATAAAATATGATAAGATTTCAATGGCACTACATCACACCATACATCCTCACTATACATTCCCTGGGTGATAGGCACTAGAACTTGTTTGGTTACTTTGAAATTCCCAAACTCCCTCTTCCACGTCATCCTATAAGGTTTATAGTGTGGTTTTAGGGGCAATCCTAATTTTTCAACCACGGTGCTACTAACGAAATTAGTAAAGCACTTTCCATCAATTGCCAAATTGCACCCCTTATGATCCACATAACATCTAGTTTGGAATAAATAGCCCGAATCATAATCCATTCCTTATGTGGCGTTTCAAAAATTCAAGAACGAAGAGGATTTAGATATCAAATAGAAAGAACGAGTTTTATTGCTGACTTGAAAGGAAAAGAATATCAAGAATTTATGGAAATTCAAGAAAGTGGTTCTTGAATTTTGGAACGACTTTTTTTTTTTGAATAACGGATGAATTTTCGGAAAAAAATAAATTAAATAAAATAATTTTTTTTTTATATATAAATCCAAAAATTCGACACGAACGTAACAAAACAAACGGAACAAGATTTGGATAAGAATCGAACAAAATAAACACTTTTGGATTTTTGTTGAATTTTTATATGGATCAAACTGGAAAAATTTACTGGCACGAAAAACACTCAAGAAAAGAAAAACTCAACAACAAGATATGGATAATTCTTATGACAGACTCGATGATAAACATAAGAATTAAACTGGATAGAAAAACCTGAATTCAGAGTCCAGCTCTGATACCAGATGATGGGGTTCGAGATGCGCGAAAGAAACGCCGGAAAGTTCCGAACCCAGGTTGTGGATGGACGGTGGATCATGACTCGATATTCACGACGCGATGACTCGACGATGCGGAATAAAGAACCACAACTTTCGAAACGCCACAAGGACTTGTCCAATCTCCTTGATAAGTCTCTGATTTGAATGCCACAAATATTCTACCAAATATTTGATAAGTTCGATATTTGAACGCCACAAGAAATATTCTTGATAAGTTCGAAAAACATAGGAATCCACTTATAACTTTTATTGAATCCTCAATAAAAACTGTTTATATCAAAATCGAAGTCTGAATTACAATGAATGGAAAGGAATATAAATAAGTAAAATAACATAGCCGCTAATTGACTCAAAATAGAATTCTAATTAGACTAAAATTCTAAAATAGGCAAACAAATAATTAAAAACAAAATTTAATATAAAAATACGCAAAAACCCTAATTTCCGTTTGCATAATTGACTTGCTGTTTTGAAATCCCAAATGATGAAATTTGACCATAAAATCAGTCGGCTCAAGGGCTTTAGCCCATAAGTTTTGCTTAGTGGCCAATTTCTACTCGAAAAACACATATTATGCATCTAATTCCGACATGGTTGACTGTATTGCAATTTTATTTGGCTTGAATATTTAACTTTTTCCGTCAAGCCTGTTATGACTCCGATTTTCGAAGGTCCGGAACACATCACATTTTACATAGATAGATTTTTTATTTATATTATGAAAATATATAACCTAGTTTAAATGAATAACGTGTGTGAATTCGTTGGTTATAATTGATCGTCTCTCTAGAAATTAATGCTATCGGTAATTTAAATCCTAAGATCATATTTAGGATTGTTTATTGATTAGGGAAATAATCAACGAACGTCTCTTGATTATCGAGATAATAAGGAGAGATAGGTTGTTAGATCGTATCAACAATTATAAACTATTCTAATTCAAATCTAATCAATGGTCAAATATATATATATATATATATATATATATATATATATATATATATATATATATATATATATATATATATTTTTTTTTTGAAGGTTAATTTGTTTGTATTAAGTACCCTTTAAATTAAAGTGTGATTCTTTTGCACTGTTTAAAAAATTTAAAACTTTGACTATTATTATTATATATTATTTACTCCTCCTCCTCCTCCTCCTCATTTCTTTTCAATTTATTTTATTTCATTTGATTAATGATAAATTATCTATTTTACTATGTTTTAATGGAAAAAAAAAATGTAAGGACCTGTAGCGTAAAGAAAGGTCATTGAGATCCAAATACTAATATTGAAACGATAGGGATTATTTATGCAATGAAGGCAAACGATAGGGATGTTTTGCACAAATTATACATATTTAACGGAAAAAAAACTTGACGGAATAAGACGGCAAAGACGAACTCCACCATAAAAGGTTGAAATGAGGGCGTAAATGCAAAATTTGAAACATTAGGGATGATTTTCACAATTAGTGTAAACAATACGTTTTGCGCTATTTACCTCACCTAGGAACTATATTAAGGATTTTGTTACCCAAAAAAGTTTGATCTCCTTCTTATTATTATTATTAAATGCCTTTTTTTCTTTTTTCTTTTAAATGCGATGATGCGTGCTTCGGTTGTATTTATCGTTGTAAGGGATCGGTTGCTCAATCATTCTCACTATATTATATCATATATCAAAATAGCATGTAATTCTTGTTAGAATGTCCTCCATCAGCCAACCTCACATTTAAAAACTCCTAGCAATAATTGTTCTCACAATTAACACATAATAATATTCCTAGTTGGTATCCATTTATGCGTACACAAATTCATAGATTTGGCTAATCTAATTTCAACAGATTTCTTGCTAACAAAAAAAAAAAAAAAAAAAAAAAAAAGGGTTAAACTTCATTTCGTTTTAAAAATTTCAAAATTTCAACGTTTATTAAAATTTGGCTACTACATCCATGTCTATTGATTTTGAAGTTGGCAGTAGTGGAAAAACTGTTTTCATTACCATAATGAAATCACTCCTGTTTAGAGACTTCATACAATTTTTGGTGCATGTAAGCGAAAATAAGGACTTATTACATCTTTAAAACTTAAACCAGTTCACTTTAAATGGAATTTCACAACATAAATGATCACCAAGTCTTAATCATCGGGGACACAACAATAGGACTCCTCACAGCATACTTTCCATTATCCTCAACCCAAATTATTGAACCAAATGTAACTGCTCCTGATCTGTCCCCCTGGTAACTTATAGTTACACTATACCTCTGTTTCTGATATTTCTCACCAAACACTAATGTTGTTGGGTATACGTTAACATTGGATCCTTTTGGTGCTGTCACCTTAACCTTGTACGTTTCCGATCCATCTCCGACATTCGTGACGGTCCTCTGGAATTTCTGAACCAGCTTAGTGGTTGTTCCATTGGTGTACAAGGCTATAAAGGATGGGTAATTGAGGTCGGATGACGGATTCGGGCATGTGTAGCTTGATCTTGTGATGGTCTTGATTTGTTTTCGCGTGAAATTCATCGAGCAGAGTAGATTGACGTAATCTTGGGGCGTGGCATCGTATATGAGGCCAGGATTAAGGGCGCCGTTTGGATTAACTTGTCCTGCTCCCATGGCTAGAGGTGTAGCGATTTCGTTGTCTAGGCCCAAATCTCTAATGTACTTCTCCGTGTTATCAAATGGGCTTGCAGTTGTCATCATGGCAGAGCGAATGGCGGCCGGAGACCATTCAGGGTGCGCGCCTTTAAGAAGTGCAGCTATGCCTGCAGCATGAGGGCAGGCCATGGATGTACCAGAAATCATAATGTAATCAGTAGTTAAAGCAATATTGGAACCAATAAATGCTACTTCAGAATCTGGAATCCAGGATGCAAGGACTAGTGTTCCAGGTGCCATCACGTCCGGTTTTAGGACACGGGGATAGCTAGGGGCAGGGCCACGTGATGTATACGAAGCCACCACAGGCGCCGGTTTTGCCCCGAAAAATGTTTGTTGGAACTTGATGCTGGCAACAGGCTTTGCACCTTTTGCGACATAATCGATGAGAACTGGAGCATCCTTGGAGGTGATCACGACTCCCGGGAAGCTAAAATCACTGAACTCAAATATCTCATCAGAGATGAAGATACCAGCAACAGCCTTTGATTGTGAGACATATGAAACTTGTTCATAGAATGAGCCATTTTCACATATGACTATCCCATTTTTAACAGAAGACAATGCCTTAGTTGAATCACAAGAAGAGATTGTTTTGTTGTAAATAAGTGATGCATCCTTGACAAGGGCTGGTGCAGGGAACATAGTCCATCCCTTGATAGACATTCCATTTCCTAGAGTCAATGTTCCGGCAAAGAACCGGTCGATCGAACCTGCTGCTACTGTCAAAACCCACGGAATTCCATTGTGTAAACTTCCAATATCATGCTCATTTCCAGCAGAAGAGGAAACAATTACACCTTTCTCCATTGCACCAAATGAGGCTATTGCAATAGGGTCTTTATATAGAGGAACTTCATCAAATCCCATCGAAATCGATATAACATCAACACCATCAGCAATAGCTTGGTCCATACCAGCAAGAACATCAGAAGCGTATCGTCCTTCGTCCCAAAGGACCTTGTACATCGCCACATGAGCACGCGGGGCCATCCCTCGTGCCATTCCTGTGGCATAACCGAAAACTGAAGCACCCTCGACGTAATTTCCAGCAGCGGTGGACGATGTGTGCGTTCCATGGCCAAGAGTATCCCTTCCGGAGTTCATACTCAATGTTGTATTAGGATTCGCAGCTATAACTCCCTTGTTGAAATACCGGACTCCAATAAGCTTCTTGTTACACAATGAAGCACTAAATTCTTGTCCCTCCTCACAAATTCCCTTCCACCTTGCAGGAATATCCCCCATTCCATCGTCGTTGTAGCTTAAACTTTCCGGCCAGACGCCGGTATCAATCACCCCTACGATTACGTCTTTGCCATATTCAGAAGCAGGCCATAACCCTGTGGCAGGATTTAGAGATAGGAATTCAAAAGTGTGAGTAGTATCAAGTGTAACAACTCTATCATTATAAACTGAGACAAACCCTGGTGATTTCTTAAGATGTTGGAGTTGTTGCTTTGTTAAAACAGCACTGAACCCATGAAATGCATTGTCGTAAGTATAAACAAGGCTTGGTTGGCTCTGATGCTGGCCATTTGATGTGGGGCTGATTGTTCTTAGGGAATCAACTGTGGAGGAATACCAGTGTGTGTGGTGAGAATAAGCCTTGGGCATGAAAGACTTGTCCATGTGAACAATGTAGATTGATCTTTCTCCTGAGACTAAAAATGTCACAGCAGAAAGTGTGAACATGAATACTAGAGGAAATTTCATTTTGCAAAACTTTTGCTTTGCCAAGTACTGGCATGTGACTCCCATTTATATACACAAAAATCTGATGGCATGGCTTAAACTCTCAGGGATGAAAAACTTTTATTTAATTAAGCCCAGATTAAAATAGGATTTTCATCTAGGTCAAAAGTCAATAATCAATTTTAATCATATATTTTATGGAACCCACAACTTTTAATTCACACGTCTCATTAACTTTTATCAAAATTATTAAAAATCTGATTCTCTACTAAACAAGGGCTAACTTTAGTCTTCAAAACGGCACTTAACGTGTAGGCCTGGATTCATTTTCTCACGAAAGGCATAATGCGTGTTAAAATTTTGTATATAGATAGCAACGAGAATTGATCACCAGGAGTGACTTAGACCACATTTAATGCTTTTTGATAGGGAGTATTTGCCTTGTAAATTGATTTTCATCTTTTCTGGGTTGATTGTACAATTCCAGCAATTCCTGGAAAACCAATTCTTAAGCTTTGGGTGATAATTGGTTTCCATGGTAAATCATAAATGTCACGGTTTGATCAATTTTGTTATTCTTAATTGACTTTTTTTTTTTTTTCCAGAAATTAACATTATTATTATCAAGTGCAAATGTGTTAAAAAAAAAATTATTTTTTAGCTAAAATAACTAAATTTTGCTTTATTTGTCATAGAAAATTATGTCAATCAAATAACAAATATTGAAAAAAATTCATTTTTTCCACCTAAATAATTAAACAAATCAAACACATTAAACTTTCATTTTTCAGGAAAATAAATTTTGAAGAATTCAATTTCCTGAAATTCATTTTCTTTTCACCCAAATTCTACCATCTTTATCAAACGGACCCTTAGGGTACGTTTGATAGCGAGGGTGGAATTTGAGTGAAAAGAAAATGAATTTCAGGTAATTGAATTTTAGGGAATTGAATTCCTGGGAATTAGAAGTTTAATGTGTTTGATTGGTTTAATTTTCTATGTGGAAAAAGTAGGGAATTTTTCAACTTTTGTTGTTTGATTGACATTATTTTCCATGGAAAATAAAGTAAAATTGATCTATTTTAATAAAAAAAATATATTTTTTTAATTTTTTCACACATTTGTACTTGATAATAATAATGTTAATTTTTAGAAAAAAAATAAATCAATTAACAATAAAAAAAATGATCAAACGTAACGAAAATGGTATAAGATTTTTCATGGAAAATAAAACCTCCTCCCCCCTTGGAAAATGAATTCATTCAAAACAAGGAAAATACCGAATTTCGAGGCAAGTGGAAAAATGAATTCCATGGAAAACTTAAGTAAACAAACAGCGCAAAGTTGGAAATTGATATTTTTCATGGAAAATTATGCGAATCAAATGCACCCTTAATATAATCTATCAGCAAAGTAGGAAAACTCGTAACAAAAGATTGTAATGAAGTATTTTAAAAAAATTATCATTTTTATTTTGTTTTAACATTTTTTTTGCATTTTTATAAGGACTCTCCAATCCAAAAAGTTTGGCTATGTCCCTATACAAATCATAGTCTCTATCCAAAGGGGGTCTTTGTGGGTCTAGACCCCCCAAATTTTTTTTAATTATCTTTTTAGTTTTTTATTTTTTAGGAAAAAATTTACATGTTTTTGGATGTTATTAAGTAGAAAAACTCATAACGAATGCTTGCAATAAAATATTAATAAGTATTTTACCATTTTTATACAGGACCATCATCCCAAAAAGTTTGGCTGGGTCAATGTACAAACTCATAGTCTCTATTCAGAGCTTTCATTGTAAGTGTCATCAGCATGCTGACAGCGAGAAAAGGCAAATTATAACACTGAGATAAAACCTTAAAGAATTTAGACGGCCTACGTTCGTTATTATGGTCCTTTGGTTTTATATTGTTGGCTCCACTGTTCTTGGAATATTCTAGGTGCCGGTGGACGAAGGAAACTATGTCAATTAATCGATCAACTTGACGGCCTATCAATGTATTTGATTCATAGGAATATGATGTCTGCTCGTACAATTTTCTCAAGTATTGGCCTATTTGTTTAATAAAAGTTTCATCTTTCCGGAAAGAATTCATTTTTGCTAACTTGTTCAATTCCATAATCGAACATGTCAAATCATCTCATGGGACATTTTTCTGAAAAGTCAATAATTTTAAGTTGATAAAAGATTTTCGTTCACCATCTTTATGTTTCAACAAAATTAACCAACTAGATATTGATACGTCACTGTTTACGAATAAAATTTATAAACAATTTTTTACCATCTAGAGGCTTAGTTTAAAATTTTCTCCTCTTTTCTCTGTTAATCTTCTTCTTCATCCTAACTCCCATAAAACAAAGTGGAAAAATTGAAATTGTCCTCATCTTCGACGTATAAACAATCAAAAATTGATTTCTCTATTTACTGAAAAGTCTTAAAATGATTAAGAAAACTGATTGGATGTCATTTGTCAATAATTGGACAAAGCTGAACTGTGACATAATCATATGATTACAAGAAAATTGAAAGTAAATCAACATCAGGACAGGATGGCAAACAAAGGATTGTTTTGTTTCTTTGTCATCATAGATAATATGATTACTAATTTTTGTGGCTTGTGTACATTTAAAATAAGAATAGGAGAAAGAACATTCAACTACAAGTTTAATTTCCAAGTCTTATTATCTTTGGAAAGACGTAAAAGAGAAATATATGTTAACAATTAGTTTTATCACTCGTGTGATGCACAATATTAGATATACACAAAATATTTGAAGTTAAATATAAAAAAATAAACTTAAAAAGAAAAAGCTAAATTCTAAAATACAAAATATTCCTCGTAGATTTGTACATATTTATGAAGTATAAATTAAAAAGGAAAAATTATATCAAATTCACAAAATCCATTATAATGATTTCGATAAGTAATATTTGTAAAATTTTAATACTTGTACATATATAATTAACACAAATACAAAATGCATAAAAAATAATATTATATTAAAATGACTATGAAAATTTTACAAACAATAAAACTAATTTAAAATATAATACCTACTTTCAATAGTAAAAGCCAATTTATATATTTAAATAATAAATTATTGTTTTTTACCTCTCATATTTAACATTTTATTTTTCATTTTTCATTCAAAAAACCAATCATAGTAATAATAAATGATATATAATTCAAAAAATATGATTTGTACTATTAAAGATAGCAAATAATAATAATAATCTAAATATACAGCGAGCTTGGATCCACAATCAATCATAAGAATTTAGCACAACAGCGAGCTTGGAACCACAATATTTCAAATTGAAGATCCCACAGTAGGGATGAAGGAAGAAACCACAAGTGGGGATGCACAAAACCATTGAAGCAGGACCACCAAGACAGCTCAACGCACAAGTTTTTTAGTAATATTCACTCAGAATAATTGCTTCTAATATTAATATATCATCTATAATTATAAGATCCAAACATATTTAAGAAACGACAAAATGGCTCATGTATACCTTAAAAGGGGAAAGGGATGAAAAAAGGATGAAGTGACAAACCTACCAAGTAGTAAATAAACTCAACCAAATCCAAGAGTTGAACTCGAGGTCTTCAAACCACTTACACAGGCGTAACTAAGTCCAAGCACAGTAAAAATACAATTCCAAAAGCTTCTGGACAAATTCAAATTAGTTAAGACTTTGATGTAGGATAGAATTGAGACAAAATTAGACTGAAAAGGATCTAGCAGAAATTTACAGATTTGGCGTCCGACCTCCGTTTCAGGTTCATAATATGTCTATTTTGGGTAGCTCAACGAGACGAATTGGATTCATTGCGTTGCTGTGACATACGACGGATTTTGGACATTTGAGATGGTTTAGGCAGCAAAAACAGTGTTTTAATATTTTTTTGTTATTTCAGTCATTTAGTTTATCTTGAATTCTTTTTATTTAGTTGATTTAGAATATGTTTAATATTTTTCTAGATGATTTATAATATGTTTCTTTGTTTTATTTAGTTAATCTAGAGTAGGTTTTATGTTTTTCCTATTTTATTTAGAATAGATTTCTTTGTTTATGGTCCTATTAATAGCAGGATAATTCATTGTTTTTTATTCATTCAGATTATTAATAAAATTCTTGAGATTTCTTCTCAATTTGCTTGGTGGATTCCAAGTTACTTGGTAGATTTCAAGTTTATATTTCTTTTAAGGATTTCGCTTGAATCCCTTACTTCCGTCCTGCGTCAATTGGTATCAGAGCACGGTTTCTCCATCTCGTTACCTTTTGATTGTGTTAATATATCCTACCCCAATGGATGAAGTTCCGGTTACCAAAGATGAATTGGATGCACTAACAATGGAGATAACTAATCTGATAGATACTCGTGTTGGAGAATTACAACGAGTCATATTACAGGGCATGGGAAACAATGTTGGAAATAATGTTACGAAAAATGACAGGGGCGTAGGTAACAGAGGCATCAATGGAGGGGATGTTCAACGGGCTAACAGAGGCACTATTGGTATAAGACATGACATTGTCGCTAATGAATCAAATTTAGAAGAGGATATTGCTCCTCCGCGAAATAACAACAATAATTGCGAGGCGTATACTATTAAGGCAAATATTCCCTACTTCACTGGAAACTTGAGAGTTGAAAATTTGGTCGATTGGCTAGATGAAGTTGAAAGGTTCTTTAACTACTGGAAAATCAAGGAGCATCGAAAATTCATAGAAGTAAAATATCGACTCAAAGGATGTGCATCAATTTGGTGGGATGGACTGCAGACAAACCTTATCCAACAAGGAAAAAATAAAATTCGAACTTAGCAGCGAATGAAGAAATTAATGATTAAACATTTTCTTCCTCTAAACTATGTACAACAATTTTGCATTCAAAATCAGGAATTTCAGTAGTCTGATCAAGTTGTACAAGAATTCACTATCGATATTCAAGAGCTTGATACGCATATTAACATCCAAGAATCAAAAGAAATTATCTATAAAGATGGAGGTATTTCCTTAGAAAAAGAGTATTTAGAAGACAAGGAATACGTGAATAAAGCTAAACCAAAATAAATCATCTATGTAGGTGAAGATGCTTTCTTAGATGAAGCTCATTTTGCTGTCCCAAGTGAAACTCAGATTTTTGTTGACCCAACTCAAGACCGCTTGATGATCTATTCCAAACCCAAGAAGAATCAATTGAGTGGTTTGAATTGGCAGGAATAACGTTCAAGAGAAAAATGTGAATTTTATTTATAGGGATGAAATCAAAGAATACATCATTGAAGAAATTATAAGATTGTGCTTTGAAGGATAAAATTGAAAAGTTAAAAATCGAAGGAAAAATTTAGGTGGCTTGCTTACATGCTAGACTTGTTAGGTATTATGTCTTAAATGAACAACCCTGTAGTGATGGTGATTTATTCATGAAACCACATATTTTAGTTGGCCAATTTATTGGAGCTCTAAGCCTCGGGCATGAGAAATTTAAATTCAAAGGAGCAAGACGTCGCCAGTGGCTAATAGCTTGGAAATTTTCGAATTTAAATTATAACTCGGGGTCAAGTTATTTGGAGGTGGAAGGGTCTAATGTAGGACATAATTGAGGCAAAATTAGACTGAAAAATGATCTAGCAGAAATTTACAGATTTAGCGTCCGACCTCCGTTTCGGGTTCATAATATGTCTATTTTTGGTAGCTCGATGAGACGAATTAGGCTCACTGTTTTCTTTTGATATACGATGGATTTTGGACATTCAAGATCGTTTAGGCAATAGATACAGTGTTTTAATATTTTAGTGCTATTTCAGTCATTTAGTTTATCTTGAATTCTTTTTATTTAGTTGATTTAGAATATGTTTTATATTTTCCTACATGATTTAGAATATGTTTCTTTGTTTTATTTAGTTAATCTATAATAGGTTTTATACTTTTCCTATTTTATTTAGAATAGGTTTCTTTGTTTATGGTCCTATAAATAGAGGTTAATTCATTATATTTTATTCATTCAGATTATTAATAAAATTCTTGAGATTTCTTCTCAATTTTCTTGGTAGATTCCAAGTTTATATTTCTTTTAAGGATTTCGCTTGAATTCCTTGTTTCGTCCTGCGTCAGACTTGCAGTTATCAACTCCTGCTCCTGCATTTATCCCGAATACCATTTCTACATCTGAACAAAATGTGAAAGCAAATAAGTACACTGTACAATATGCTACATTAAAAAGAAGAAGAAGAAGAAGAAGAAGAAGAAGAAGAAGAAGAAGAAGAAGAAGAAGAAGAAGAAGAAGCTACAAGCTAAGATCTAATGATAAACAACAATAAAAAGATTCAAAGAACTTCCTCCGATAAACAAACAACAGAAGAAGGTTAAACTGCAAGTAGTTAGTATAAATGGGGGATAATATGGATTTCCAAATTGGAGTATGGTTGGATTTAATGTGCCAGAGATAATACGGATTTCCAAATTTGAGTATGATTGGATTTAATGTGCCAGAAACTCTCTTGTAATGATGTAGTGTAACTTTATCTGATTGTTTGATAGAAGTTTGTTTACTTGAGGACAAGAAAATAAGAAGCATTGAGGATAAGAAAATAAGGACTTCACCCATTGGGGATATGGTGCCTCATCTTTCCATAGTAATAATAGTTATGAATGGATTTTCATTAGTGCACGCTTCCAGGTCAGTATTCATTGCCAACAAAGGGATTTCAAGCATTTTCCATTATTTTATCCTGATGCGTGTCGCAATGCACCAAAATAATAAATAATTCCTTACTCGTTAAATATTAATTAATAATGTAGTAGCGAGAGTAAGGGTCGATCCCACGAGGAACGGAAACTAATTTTAGTTGTTCGATCAATTAGAATGGAATGGGGGGTTTTGTTGTTTGAATTGCTTGAATGAAAACTATGCATAAAAATAAACAATTAAATATGACTAAAGAAATAATATGAGAGGAAATCTTGTTCTCGGGTTCGGTTGTGTCCTCAATTAATGTTATACTTTTCCTTGTAACGTGTTTCTATTCCTAATTCAATTATCAATCATAAATAATCAACAAGCTCTGATTATCTAAACTCTTCCTTATGTGTATTGATTCAAAATAAGCTCTTTGAACCAATTCTAGCCATGGACAATCCTAAACAAGCTCTTAAGATTTAATGCACGACTAGTATGAAAATTTAGAAGAATAGATTGAATTGGATCGTTAATTACACAAGCTCGAATTAATCAATCCAAGTTGAATTATTGCTAAACCTGCACGAGATTTATTTGCTACTAAAGTAAAGATTCAATGACAATTACGGATCAAGAATCTAAACATAGCATATTCATGAATCCAAAGATCAATAATCCAATTGGCCAAATTAAACTATTAATCAAATAAACTCAATTGAACATTCAAAACATAATAATCCAACAATTGAAATAAAGGAATAAATTCACGCTACTAATTTGTAGGAAAAGAAAATAACATAATTAAGTTAACACAACTTCCCCTTTGAACAAGATATGAAATTTAGCCTAGCATTGTTGTGGTAAATTCTTCAAGTTGCTTCATGAATTCCATTGTTGTTGATATTCTTGCGCTTGAAAATCTCCAAAGAATGCTCTATATTTTTCTCTCAATTTTCCTCAATGTGTAGCCTCTTTCAAAAATAATAAAAGTCATTTTCTTGTCATGAACTTCCCTATTTATAGCCTCAATTTCGTGCCCTAGCTTTGGGAGCAAGAAATCCAAAAT
This sequence comes from Ligustrum vulgare, assembly GCA_963555705.1. NCBI lineage: Eukaryota > Viridiplantae > Streptophyta > Magnoliopsida > Lamiales > Oleaceae > Ligustrum > Ligustrum vulgare. The sequence continues at coordinate 16,288,286 of OY743186.1, read as the reverse complement.
TATGGAAATAATTGAAATAAAGAAATTTTTGACTTGAAGAGTTACGGCCGTAACATTCCTTTTACGGCCGTAATTGAGTTTCTGCATATTTCCTTAAATTGGAGTTACGGCCGTAACCTTTTGATTTACGGCCGTAACTTTTCCTTTACGGCCGTAAAGTGGTTTCTGCTTATTTTCAACTTGCTTCACGACACTTTCACGGCCGTAACCTTATTTGCTTACGGCCGTAACACCTTTTCTTGCGGCCGTAAATATATTTGCACCTAAGTCCCCAACTTCATTTTGATCGCATTTTGGTCATTTTTCCTTCTTTTCTCTTCCTTTGTGATCCTATACAATATAAAACATAAAATGTATTAATAATACTTAGATAGAATCACATTATGGCATATTCAAGGATATAAGTGTATAAAATAAACGTTAATATAACACTTATCAAATCCCCCCACACTTGAACCATTGTTCGTCCTCGAACAAAGATTTGCAAGGATAAGAATAGGATTCAAACAATAGATTCCAATTTAGAGACTTGAGGTTGCAACCCACTTTTCTTTAACAAGAATGTTCCATTGCATGATCGGGTTGTGTTAGTGTGTGCTAGAGATGCAATGCCCTTTATTTCCCAACCCAATCATGGCTCGTTATGGTTTATTTCCTTTCACCTCTCGTGTTCACTCACCTCCTAACCATTATTGAGTGGCTACAAGAAAAATAGTTTCGTAAACCGAGTTATTCATGATGTGAATTCAGTCAACACAGTACCCCCGACCACATTCATACCACCAACCCTAGACCAAGCAATTCAAACCACTCATAAGTATATGTAATGGGTTTTAACACCCTCACAAGATATTTCTCTCTTCGTACAAGGTGTATAAGGGGTTGAATTTTCGCTCAGCTCTCTGCATGGATAAGTCAGTACCACAGATTGCCTAACTGTCATAACCGGAGCCAACAATAACACAAGTGCAAAGCAAAGGTCTTTATTTGGTTGTAGCGGGGCTTCAGGTTAGGTAGGATAAAAGGATATATTTAGGCTAAGTCGAGAAGGAATTTCGCAAACTAAGTCAATTCAAAATAGCATTACTTCCTTCACTCTTAATATGAACTTTATTGTTTCCCGCTTCCCAACTTTATTCACACTTGAATCTCTTCTTTTCTTTTCTCTCTTTTTTTTTTCACAAGTTGAGTGTTTGACATCCTCAACTACTAGTTTTCATGACTAACTTCCTTTTCATTGCTTTTTCTCTTTCTCTTTTTCTTTCGAGTACAGACTGCAACTTTTTTTTTTTTTTTCAAATCATTATGCAGTCACCAATTGGCACAAGATAGAATTACAATCCTCTGAATTCAGTCCTTTTCACAACCATTGCTCAACACAAGATAACCATTTCAAATTCTTGGACTTAGGCCATAGCACAATCCTCAATCAACAAAAGCTTGCGAATCCTTTCTCTATGGGTTCAAAACAAAGATAATGCGAAAGAAGGGGTATTCGTGGCTTGTAGCGTGGCATAAAAGGTCAAAGAAAGGCTAAGGCTCAAAAGAGCTTCTAATGGTCCATGTAGCAAGGTAGGCTCTTTTAGCAGTTAAATTTGGTTTAACCTATTGCCTTGCTATAATTTGCACTTGAATCAAGAAGCTACAACGACATGCACAAGAAAGCACATCCAAGCATAACCCAACCATGCAAGACACACATCAAAGAATTACGAGCTCATAAGTATTAAAAACAGCTCTTAGGCTCAAAAGCTCACAAATTATGGTTTTCATGTGTTACTCCCATCCAATTATGAGTTATAGGTCATTGCTTGATCTTCATTCCAAATCTAAGTCCATTGGTCGAGGATAACGGTTAAAAGTATTCAAACCATGACTACTCACAAAAGTATAATAATTGGGACGTTCAGGGTTATATATGAAGGGATAATACATTTATTCCTGTTTGGGTTGACTAGGTTGTAGACATCTGACAATTTATCTTTTCATTTTCAACCTATTTTGCAGTTTTGGGCAAGATCATCTCTATGTGCTCAATTTATATCCAATTATGCAATGATTTTTCAAAAAAATGAACCAAAAGTGGGGTCGCTTCCTATCAAAGATTAAAATGGATGCTAACTCAAACTGAATTTTAACGTTTCGACTACAGAAAGAAGATAAAGACATTAAGCTCACAATCAATTCAATCCCCCCCACACTTAAACAAAACAATGTCCTCATTGAAAAATAAAGCTAAACAGTAGAAGGGGGAAAAGAATTTTTTTTTTTTTTTTAATTTGAAATTTCTGGATTTACGGCCGTAAAGATGTGTCTTACGGCCGTAATCAGGACTCTGAAAAATTTGGGGAAAAGTGAATTACAGCCGTAAAGATGTGTCTTACGGCCGTAAGGTTTTCTGAATAAATGTTTAAAAATTGAATTACGGCCGTAAGGTTGCCTCTGAGTTTTTTTTTTTTTTTTTGAAATGACTAAATAAACTAAAATTAACCACAAATGAAAATACGAAAATAAAAAATAAAAAGTTGAGGAGGTAAAGAAACTCCCCTCTCGGGTTGCCTCCCGAGCAGCGCCTTTTTTTACTGTCGTTGGCTCGACAGGTTGCTTCCTTCTTCATCCGGGATCAACTGGACTTCCAAAGCTTAATTTCCTCTTCATGCTCTTCATTAGTGCCTGCAAAGTAGGGGGTAGAAGCTCCTCATTAGAAACGGATGATGTGGTACATGAGATTGTACCTGGTTGTGGTAGCTTTGGACAATCATTAAGTTCAGCAACAGTTTCCTGAAATGGAGAATGACTCACAACAGTAGATTGAACTTTGTTAGCATCATTAATGTGTTTCATGGAGTCATAAATATTGAACTTAACAATTTCATTATCAAACTCCATGGTAAGTATACCATCACTAACATCTATTTTAGTTTTCGATGTTTTTAGGAATGGTCTGCCTAACAAAATAGGAGTGGGGTTTGGAGAGTGATCATCATTCATGTCCAACACATAAAAATCTGCTGGAAACACTAAACCCCCTACTTGTACTAAAACATCTTCAACTACCCCATCCGGATATGCATTGGAACGGTCGGCTAGTTGAATGATAACACTAGTTTCAATCATGTTAGCGAGTTTCAATGAAGTGTACGTAGATCTAGGCATTACATTTATAGATGCTCCTAAGTCTATCAATGCACGATCTATCCTAGTGTTACCTATTTGACAGGGTATGGTAAACATACCTGGATCCTTGCACTTGGGAGGTAATTTTCTTTGAAGAAGTGCAGATACAGACTCACCCATTCTCATTTCCCACCAGTTTCCGTTTGCTAGTGCATAAATCTTTTAAAAATTTTGCATAACGGGGGACTTGCTTGATGGCCTCCAATAGCTGGATATTGATTTCAACCTTCCTAAACATCTCTAACATGTCCTTTTCCTTGATCTCTTTGTTTGTCTTTGCTAACCTGCTCGGAAAAGGCGGTGGAGTTAGTTTCGCATTCACAATAGGTTCGGTTTTTACCTGAGAGTTTTGTGGAATGCTGTTTTTCTTTTCGACTTCTTTTTCTTCAACCTCCTCCTCTTCACTCGCGGTTGGCTTTGATTGTGGCGCCTCAATTTCTTTTCCACTTCGAAGAGTAATTGCACTTACATTCTTCGGATTCACCTCGGGTTGAGATGGCAACTTTCCTCCTGTTTGTGCTTCCAGTCTGTTGATAGCTGTGGCCATTTGACTCATTTGATTTTCCAGGTTTTGAATGCTGGATTTGGTATCCTGTTGAAATTGTAGAGTGTTAGTGGCCAAAGTTTTCATCATTTCTTCGAGAGACATACCTGATGATTGTGGCTTTTGCTGATATTGTCCCTGTGGATGGAAATTTCCTTATTGTTGAAAATTCCCTTGAGGCTTGTTGGAGACGAAACCCGGAGGTTTGTTATTTCCATAGCTCAAGTTCGGGTGGTCCCTCCAGCCAGGATTGTAAGTGTTTGAGTACGGATTGTATTGTAGTTTTTGAAATGGGAAGCCTCCAGCAGGGTTCACTTGTTCACTGTTTTCCTCTTGGAGCACCGGGCACGCATCCGTTGCATGTCCGAAGTTAGCACAAATCCCGCATGCTTTGACTTGTTGTGCACTTCCTACAGCAAGTTGTTTAACGAGATTTGTTAGTTCAAACAGTTGACTTTCTATATTGGAACTACTTACCTCGTTCACGCGGTGAACTTGCATGTCTCGGGTTGGGTTAAATTGCTGAGTGTTTTCAGCCATGTTGGAAATCAAAGCCCGAGCCTGTTCCGGTGTTTTGTTCATTAAGGCACCTCCACTTGCGGCATCTATCATACTTCTGTCCATTTGTAGTAGTCCTTCGTAAAAATATTGTACCAGTAGTTGTTCGCTGATTTGATGATGGGGGCAGCTCGAGATGAGCTTCTTGAAGCGCTCCCAATATTCATACAGCGATTCACCATTGTTTTGACGAACCCTGCAAATTTCCTTCCGGATTGTTCCAGCTCGAGGTGCAGGAAAATGTTTTTCCAAAAATAGCCTCTTCATGTCATTCCAGGTGGTGACTGATCCGGATGGTAAACAGTATAGCCAATCAGTAGCGGCATCCTTTAACGAGAATGGAAAGACCCTCATTTTAATTTGTTCCTCGGTAATACCAGTGGGTCTCACATTGTCACAAACCACGTGGAATTCCTTGAGATGCCTGTAAGGGTCTTCACCAGCATGTCCTCGAAAAGTTGGCAACAAGTGAATGAGTCCAGATTTGAGTTCAAAAGTTTTTCCCTCCTCCACCGTCGGAAAAGTGATACAGAGTGGCTGTTGAACGACATCTGGAGTGGCCAATTGTTTAAGTGTCCTGTTGTTGAGGTTATGAGCTGCCATTTGTTCTAGTGCTTCCCCTCTTCGCTGTCGAAAAGTTCGCTCGATTTCTGGATCAAATAAAAAATATTCAGGATTAGTGGATCGAGTTTTATGCATATAAATAAATAAATAAATAAATAAAATTTTCGGAATTTCAAATTTTTTTTTTTTTTTGAAAAATTATAGAAATAAAGTGAAAATAAAATTAATAAAATAAAATGCAGAAAAAATAAAATTCTAATTAACTAAACAACTAAATTGGTTGACCGTTCCCCGGCAACGGCGCCAAAAATTTGATGTGTGTCGCAATGCACCAAAATAATAAATAATTCCTTACTCGTTAAATATTAATTAATAATGTAGTAGCGAGAGTAAGGGTCGATCCCACGAGGAACGGAAACTAATTTTAGTTGTTCGATCAATTAGAATGGAATGGGGGGTTTTGTTGTTTGAATTGCTTGAATGAAAACTATGCATAAAAATAAACAATTAAATATGACTAAAGAAATAATATGAGAGGAAATCTTGTTCTCGGGTTCGGTTGTGTCCTCAATTACTGTTATACTTTTACTTGTAACGTGTTTCTATTCCTAATTCAATTATCAATCATAAATAATCAACAAGCTCTGATTATCTAAACTCTTCCTTATGTGTATTGATTCAAAATAAGCTCTTTGAACCAATTCTAGCCATGGACAATCCTAAACAAGCTCTTAAGATTTAATGCACGACTAGTATGAAAATTTAGAAGAATAGATTGAATTGGATCGTTAATTACACAAGCTCGAATTAATCAATCCAAGTTGAATTATTACTAAACCTGCACGAGATTTATTTGCTACTAAAGTAAAGATTCAATGACAATTACGGATCAAGAATCTAAACATAGCATATTCATGAATCCAAAGATCAATAATCCAATTGGCCAAATTAAACTATTAATCAAATAAACTCAATTGAACATTCAAAACATAATAATCCAACAATTGAAATAAAGGAATAAATTCACGCTACTAATTTGTAGGAAAAGAAAATAACATAATTAAGTTAACACAACTTCCCCTTTGAACAAGATATGAAATTTAGCCTAGCATTGTTGTGGTAAATTCTTCAAGTTGCTTCATGAATTCCATTGTTGTTGATATTCTTGCGCTTGAAAATCTCCAAAGAATGCTCTATATTTTTCTCTCAATTTTCCTCAATGTGTAGTGATGCAAACCACGTAGCAATTGTAGCTACGCAACCCACAAATTATTGGAATCGACCCAAGAACGCCAATAAATCACGATTTATGGATCCAATTAAAATTAATTGAACCAAGCAACCAATACAATCACAAGGATATATTGACCTCTTGATCACAAGGAATATTAATTCTCACCGGGGTTTGAACAAACACGAATAACTCGCAAGTTCGGATTGTGTTCAATGAAGAACGAAGTTTGAAAGCAATTTGCCTCACAATAATAATATCAAAGTTGTCTTTTAAAGTCTGAATAATAATGAAAATTACATCCCTATAAATAGGGCAAAACCTGACTAAAAGAGTTTTAATTATACAAGGAAACAAATACCTAAAAATAAGGAAATAAATAAAAATCCTAAAATTACGGAAATTGATTTTTACGGCCGTGACTAATTCTTTTACGGCCGTAAGAAGCTTTCTGATTCTCAGTTACGGTCGTGAGCCTTGATTTACGGCCGTAAGTCATTTTTCCCCCAAATTCATAATTTCAACAGAGACTTCATTACGGCCGTGACACTGCAAGTTACGGCCGTGAGTAATGTATGTTGCGGCCGTGAGTAGTGTATGTTACGGCCGTGAATTTGTGATTTCACAATTTTCTTTGTCGGCTTGAATGAGGTTGATCCACTCGTCGTCACGACTAGCTTCCAACATTGAAATTGTTCATTTTCCTATGTCGAATGTTGTTGCGTCGTCCGTGACTTGACTTCTCCTTTGAGCTCCTATCCCGGATCACATCTCCTATCCCGGATCACATCATGTAGCCTCTTTCAAAAATAATAAAAGTCCTTTTCTTGTCATGAACTTCCCTATTTATAGCCTCAATTTCGTACCCTAGCTTTGGGAGCAAGAAATCCAAAATTATGGAAAGAATTGAAATAAGGAAATTTTTGACTTGAAGAGTTACGGCTGTAACATTCCTTTTACGGCCGTAATTGAGTTTCTGCATATTTCCTTAAATTGGAGTTACGGCCGTAACCTTTTGATTTACGGCCGTAACTTTTCCTTTACGGCCGTAAAGTGGTTTCTGCTTATTTTCAACTTGCTTCACGATACTTTCACGGCCGTAACCTTATTTTCTTACGGCCGTAACACCTTTTCTTGCGGCCGTAAATATATTTGCACCTAAGTCCCCAAACTTCATTTTGATCGCATTTTGGTCCTTTTTCCTTCTTTTCTCTTCCTTTGTGATCCTATACAATATAAAACATAAAATGCATTAATAATACTTAGATAGAATCACATTATGGCATATTCAAGGATATAAGTGTATAAAATAAACGTTAATATAACACTTATCATATCCATTCTTCATACATGATAGTATATATATCAAATTCTAACCTTACTTTGATTATGATAATAGATTAACTATTTCCAAGATGGCTAACGTATCTATCCACATTTCATTTTCTTACTTTGATTATTGTAATAGATTCCCTATTTCCAAAAATCCATTGCAGCTACCATGCTAAACCTGAAAAGTAATATTCTAAAAAAGAAAAATTACCTGATTCTTAATAAAATCAAAGAACAGGTGGTTAAAAATATTAACAAAAAGTGAATCTAAGGGTGAAAAGAGGTTTACAAATAAACAACCTCTTAGATCTTGTGATTGGCTAATTAAAAGTAGCCAAGAAATTAAAAGTAAAAATAAAATAGAAAGTAAAACTAAAATAGAGATCTCGATCTTAAAACACCTAGCTTCCTAAAAATCCTGCTCTTAATTTGGAAATATTTGATAACAGTGAGCTACAGTGATATTAAAAACTATTACAGGTTTAAAGTGTATTCAAAATCCCAAGTTCTAACATTTATTACCGAATTCTTATGGCATATATGAATGGAAAAATTAGATATCAAAATGTTGTTATAGAGCGAAAAAGAACTCCTGGAAGTCATCAAAAAGCATAAGATTTCATAAAATCACTCACTGTAATTATATCTGATATCCCTTAGACACCCTGGCGTAGCACATCATCTGCTAGAAGGAAAGTATCTTGCAGCACGGTCTCTTCATTAGCAATATCCAGCAGATGATCATCTGGAATTACTATCAGCGTATCTACATTTTTCTGGAGTTTTTCAATAGCTTCCAGAGCCTGAAAACAAATGAAAAATGCAATTAAGGTTTTGAGTGATAAAATTATAAAGAAATTACGTGTTTTTCAATTACAATACATTACATCTATGTAGTTACGAAATTTTTCTTAAAATTTACGATAGCTTCAGTCAATCTTTATTATTATTATTATTTTTTCTCTCTAACTTTATTTCTAGACACTATTGCCTCTAACCTTTCATTTTTGACATCTACGGCCCCTCGTAATGTTTTTCGTTAAAAAATTACGTGACATTGTCATGTGCATTTCTTTTATTTAAGAGCAATAATGTCCAAACAATATCAAAAATTCAATAATATGTTAAAAAAGATGGAAGAGAAATCGTTACCTTTTCTCACACTCTCATCACAATCCGATAAATAATCTATACAAGATTAAGTGAAATTAATAAATACTGAAATTAATTAAGTGAACACACACACGTGTATATATATAGGTCAATCTCATCGGCCTTCTGTGTCAGCATGAATTTTGTGATAAAGCCAAATGTTGAATGATTACATGCAGATTCTACACAATAATTTGCTACCAAAAAATGATAGTTTTGAATGGATAATAATTGAAACAGAACAATGTCAACATAGGGAAATTCAAAACACATAACTTACCCTTAACTCAGGTACCAGTCTCTACACAATTAATAACCCTCACTCACCATCTGGCGACATGGAGACCAGAATAGAATGCCTAGGGTAATTAAAAACTATGCTCAGATGCTGGTCATAGCATATTGAATATCTATATAATAGGTAAAACGTTAAACAAATTTAGAAGGGAATAAGAAAAGTCATAAATGTATGCAAATAATCTGAAGCACCAGTTTATACATGAGTGAAATATTAATGTATCTGGTTTGTAAACCCAAATAATTCATTCAACAACTGTAATAAAATTGTAACCCCAATAAATACTTCTTGAAATTTCTCCTATCGAGTTGTTTAGTGGAAAAAGGTCGATTTTGCATTATATTTCATTGTCAAGAAAATCAAATATATCAAAATTTCTTGAACACTTTTGGATTTTCAATTTCGTGATGGGAAGTTCCTATGTCCTGAAATACTGGCAGAAATCATGATATTAACCCTATTGTGCTCCCTTATGCTTATCCTTCCCTTTTCATATATAATATAAAAAATATCTTATCTCCTAGAACACTAAAAAGCAAAGTGACGAAATTCAAAATAGGTCACTTACAGGTATTGAAGGACGAATTTTGGAAGTAAAGAAGATGATACCGCTTCGGGAAGTGATGGTATCGCCATTGCAGGTATTGAAGAGAACCGGCCAAACAAACCTCAAATCCTTGAACAGTATAACCAAACTTCAGCAGTGAACCGGCCAAAACCAAGGTGATTTCAAGAACTAAGTTGGAACCTCAAATCCTTTAACAGGAAGTGGTGGTACCGCCGTTGCAGGTATCAGAGAGTTGCTAGATGGTGGAATCTCTAAGGCATTCAAGAATTGAGTAGGACTTGGGTCTTGCAGCCATTAGGATGTCAGGGTTTAGGGAAATTTAGAAAAAGCCTCAACCTACCCAAGGCTGAAAAAATTAGCAAACACCGGCAGCTGATCAGACTAACACCAAAAATTCGGAAAATTAGAGTGCAATGAAAAGTCTGGAGGGAAGGAAAAATAATATGGAAAAAAAAGTCTAACTGGCCAATTTCAAATTAACATGGGCATTGCAGTGTATCATGCACAGTTTTAGAGACTATATTTGTTCTGAACTGCTAATTTTTTGTACAAATTTTATAAATTTTTTTATGGGGACGTTTTTGGGAGGAATTTGGGAGGGAAACACTATGCAGATTTTCTCCTTTTATATAAGAATAAGATAGGTTTGATATTGATTAAATATCGAAATTCTTTCTAAACATAAAGGTTTGTGCTAGAAAACGGTGATCTAAATTCCGTTTGGCTTGGTCCAAAAAGTTCGCGGTACGAACTTTGTTGAGAAACTAAATTATGAAAAAAAAAAAAATTGGAGTCTGTGATGGTAGCGGAGGGATCAGGAGATTCGGGACAAGATGCAGTATGTAATTTTTTATTTCAATATTGTTATAAGTAGGAGTACTCGGAATACAACCATAATTTGAGTCTTTTAAAATGGGTCTTCAACTAGCTTTTGGATCATTTCATCTTTTAGTCCTTTGGGTTAATGTTTGGGGTTCTTCTTTATGCGTTATATTTTTTGAGAAATCTCTGATTACTCACCTTTGTTTTCCTCTTTTATTGAATAGATATAGATATGTGAGGTTAGATCATATGAATGTTGTTAGGAAGGGGATTTTGGGTTTATTCTTGGGTGAACACTATCTTGTTGGTTTTTGTATGGTCAAAGAACTATGAACTCTCACATCTGTGAGAGATCCCTATGACTCAATCTTGGTTGCCTTTTTTGGGCTATGATAGGGGAATCTCGAGTGATATCCTTTGTTGGATGCTCAATAGAGGATTAGGTGTTAATAGCGGTCGCCAAACATTAGGGGACTTTTAGTTTAGAAAAATCTTGGTGTTCTTTTATGTTTCTATAATTTTCTTTTGTAGAGATTATTAGCTTTTTGTGATCTCAGCTTAATGTTACATAATAAATTTAGTAGTATGTCGAGGAGTTGACCACCATTTGTTGTTGCAATGCCAAACCTCGAAACCCCCAAGCTATACGAAATTTCATTTTGTTCTTTCACAAATTAGGCTTAGACTTTGACCATGACAAAATTAATCTGGTGATCAAGAATAATAGCCGTGAAAAAAAAAAAAAAAAAAAAATCTTGAGTTAACAAGATTTACACTTAACCATAAATGAGAAGCAAAATGATCCTAGATAGCATAAAGAAATATTTTCTTTTATTAATTCTAGTGTAAGGATTTTAATCAATCGTGTGGGTTTATATGTGAATTATTGTGTATTGAATAAAATGCTATAAAATTTGGTTAAGCCTGTTTAAAGTGATCTAATAAGGATTTGGTAAATGGGGCTTTAATGCATCTAATTAATGTATGGGCTTTTATGTGTAGATACAAGGTCATTACCTAATTCATGATGGGCCGGATTAGGTTAACTGACAATACAATATATAAACACGGTTATGGTCCCTAAATCGTACGTACTGTTCATTCTGTCTGACATCCCATCACCAGAGAGAAAAATTAGGACTACGTATTGATTTAGAAGATCCAACCAACCGAATCGTTCATCGTGAATCATATTTGATTAAGGTACGCTTCCGCTTCAGTTATTTAATTCTTGATAATTCAGCATGATGATTTTGGATCATAAATAAATATTTATCTGTGATATAATTTCTAACAAGTGGTATCAGAGCCAATCATCGTGTTGGGTTATCAGATCTATGTTCGTATGAATATGATATATAATGTATACATCTTCTCACTGCCGTATACATGGATGTGGATTGAGATTCGGTTTGCATATTGTTGAGAAATTGAATAAGGACATTAAACTTCTTGATTCATTTTCTCTGTCTGTGAATCTGTATGTGTATATATTTTGAAAAGGGACTATGAATATATGGATGTTTTCGGATTTGGGTATGGATTTTTGGATTGTTGAGAATGGCTTTGAATCTGATTAAGGAGTTGAAATATAGAATCTGCTTAAGGGATAATTTTTTTTTTGAACTGGATTTTGGTTGAATTTGTGGATGGTGGTCGAAATCGAATGTGGCGGTATGGGTTAGTATGGCCGACGACTATTATGGCAGCACGCTCGCGATTTTTTTTTTCTCGATGGCTGCGCGACTGCCACCGGCGCAATGCCCGCGGATGGCGCAGGCACGCAGCGCCTGGATTAGCTGTGCGCGACGGTGCTACAGCCGGGAACAGTCGCAGGAGGCCGCGCCTCTCCAGATTTGGATGCGACGGCGGCTGCGGCTAGGGTTTGCAAACCCTAGCTGTTCGATTTGAAGCAAGGACTTCACCCGGAAATTTGAAGTCTTCAAGGGCTGTTCTGCAATTTTAAAAATTGTGGTTATTTGCACCTGATGCCCCTATTTGTTTTAAATAATGTTTAAAACCTAAAAGTTATAAAGTCTTTTAAAGTTGGTCCTTAAGACTTCTGAATTTACGAAATCAGTCCATAAAGTTATGTAACCACTTAAGTTGGCCTTTAAAGTTTTGAATTGTATAATTCAACCCCTGAAGTTTTGAAATTTCCTACTTTGGCTCCTATAGTTTGAAGATTTTCTAATCCAGCCCCTAATGTTTGAAAATTTTCAAAATTGGTCCTTAAAGTTTGAGAATTTTCTAATTCAATCCCTAAAGTTTGAAAATTTTCATATTCATTCCCTAAAGTTTGAAAATTTTCTAATACAGGACCTAAAGTTTTGAAATTCTCTAATTTGATCCATAAAGTTTGAAAATTTTCATTTTCAATCCCGAAAGTTTGAAAATTTTCATTTTCAGTTCTTAAAGTTTCCAAATTCACTATTTTGGACCTCTAAAGTTTGATTTTCTTTCAAATTGGGACCTAAAGTTTGGAATTTCTCAAAATTGGCCAATAAGATTTTGGAAAAATTGTAATTTAAGTTCTTCAAGCTTAGAATTTTACATAATTGGTCACCTAATGTTTAAGAATATTGCAATTTGATCATCTTAACTTAAGGATTGCTTTATTCTAAAGTTTTGAATTCTATAATTCAAATCCTGAAGTCAAATATATATGCAAATCAGTGGATTTCAATTTCAAATCTTGGTACATCGGACTCTTTTGAGAGATATAATATTCGAAAGTAAGTTAGTTGAAACAACATGTTGCCAAAGCAACCTCTCTTGTGGATATTAATTAACTTTGAATATTAGAAGGTATTTGTGTGTGTGTTATTCATTGCGGATATTGATCGGCCCAAAGAAAGGTCAATATTTGGCTCGAATTTCACATGCACCTGTGGTGATAAACACGTGGCAATTATTTGGTTTAACATGTGACCAATAAATCGGTCCAAAGAAATGTTTATTGGTTAACATGTCTTATTACCAGTGTTTGATCACTACACTAAGGGAAAATTAGGTGTTTGTGTGTTATTTCATGCGGATATTGATCGGCCCAAAGGAAGGTCAATATTTGGCCTGAATTTCACATGAACTTGTGGTGATAAATACGTGACGGTTATTTGGTTTTACGTGTGATCATTAAATCGGTCCAAAGAAATGTTTGTTGGTTGACATGTCTTACTGTCAGTGTTTGATTACTACACCAAGAGTACCACTTACAAGTCAATATTTTTGTCCAAAGACTAAATATTGATGTTGTAAGACCGCTTTTCATTTTATGGACAATTCTGAAATCCCACGTGATATTTATGTTAATGTTGTTATAAATTTAAAATTTAAAATTTTTAATGTCTATAATTTTAATTATTTTGCAGTGGAAGAACTTGGACGCCGTCTCGATCAATGTACCAATTAGAAAATTTATTAATTGTTACGTGCAATTTTATGTGATTACTTGTCTCATTGCCTAAACATGCTATTTTCCTATTTTATTTGGTTTAAATTGAAAGTTAGGGGAAGGTTAGGTAGTAATTGGAGAGTAAATAGAACTTATGGGCTTAATTATGCACATGAGAAATGGGGGACCAATTTGCAAATTTCAAAAGAATATACCTAAACCTAACCTATTTACCCTCAGACCCGACTCTCTCTCTCTCTCTTGCTTGCTCGTCCGACGCCCTGCTCACGCTGGTTACTCTCCCTTCACAGACAAATTGAACCACTCGTTCCCAGCGCAACCCACAACGACCACCAAGACCGGTAAGCCCATCCCTCCCCCTACCCTCCTCCCCCTGCGAAGCGCACACGCACACCTGAACACGCAGTCGCACAATTGCACACGGTTTGCACACCCAAAATCGCGACACACACACACATGCACACTTCCGCACATAATATATGTATATGCTTGTATATTTCATACCTTGGATTTAAGTTTAGATTTGAATTTAATTGTTAATTTCAAGTTTGTGGGCTATATATATATGTAAATGTGCATAATAATTTTAGACTTCGAAATGTAGGAATTTAGTATTATAACTTATATGTATAGTTTATTTTCAGAATTTAGATTTGATGGGATTATGAAATTAGTTAATTGTTTGGTGATGTTTGAGTTATAATGTGAAATTTGGATTTGGGAATTTATTTACAAATTTCAGATTTTAGCAATGTTAATTTTAACGTTGACCTGTAATAGTAAATCCTCAGTCTTAGGTTTAATTGGCAATAATGTTTGAGAATTTTCTAATTATGGATAATTAGATTTTTTTTAAGAAATCTTGTAAAGTTAGGTCAAGTTAGGTAATGTTGTAATTTAATTTGAATTAAAAGGTAAGAAAAAGCTTTCTAAAGTACATTGAAATTGACATCTTATTTCGAATATGATGTGGTGTGTTGGACCTAGCTTAGGTCACGTTTGGGATTAAATTGTGAATGAAATAGAAGTTTTAACCTTGCTTAGAGTTTAAAATGTGAATTTTGAACTAAAAGTGTATTTTATTAAATGAATGGGTACAACTAGGATTTTGGTACATTGACGTTACGGGCAGCCGATGTTCCTCCACTTGCAAATTCAGATAACGGTAAATGCTAAGGACGTCAAGTAAGTAAACCTTCCCATATTTTTATAGAAGTTGAATGTAAATGTGAAATGTGTAAATTTGCAACTTACTTACTTTGATGAATTTCATTACTTTATGAAAGTATATGTTATTGAGAAGAATGTTCAAGCATGCACATTATCATGTCATTGCATCATCAAGCATGCATTGGCATCGAAATTGGGAAGTCAAATATTTTTAAATGAAAGAAATGTGTCAAGGTGCAAGTTTGTTCAAAAGTTATGTATCCCAAGTTTTTTTTTTTAAAGAAAGAATAGGTGTACTTCTAGGTCATGAAAGATGAGAGTGGGAAAAGGGGCGCGGGGGACCGGCATACCCGAATTAAGTCGCTTTGCGACGGAATGTTCAACCTTGTTACTGTGGACTGTTAAACCGCTTTGCGGTGGAATGAAGTGAATGAGCCGCTTTGCGGTGGAATGAAGTGAATGAGCCGATTTGCGGTGGAAATGTGAAAGTTAATCTGGTTCCAAATAAGAATTGCCCACTGTTATCTGATTGACTAGAAGATACACCAAGTGAGCTCACGATGGAAATGAAGTGAAAGTTTTGAAATTTTAAGTGAAAGTTGAAAAGTTTGAATGCTCTGGAAAGTAAAGTAAATGGGGATACATATATGAAATTTTTAAAGCATTCATGTCATAAGCATGCATTTCATGCATAAAGTTTACTTACTGAGCTTTAGCTCACCTCAATCCCTCCCCAACATTTCAGGTGATGAAAGTTAGGTGATTCGAGAAGAGCACTCGGCAGCTGACTCAGGCTATACCCGCTTCAACCCTTTTAAAATAAAGTAAAATTAGAATTTATTTAAATTTCTCATTATTTATTCTTTAATTCATGTATTATTGAGGTTAAATTATCTTTTATTCCATTTGCTAAAGTTTATTTACTTAGAATTATATTTTTGAGGAGTTTGGGACTTATCGTAATGGTTTGGATGATGTTTGGGATTGAATGAGTGGCGATGTGTATTTTAAAAATGGTTTTGATGTCCCTCTACAGGTTGGCTATGTCCAATTTATAGAGGAGACTCTGCCGAAATTTTTGTAAAATTTCATAATAGAAAAAAAAAATGTTAAGGTTTAAATGTTTTGTTTACGCATGTAATTGAAGAAAATAAGTGTTTGAAATGTTTTATTTCCGCATATAATGTGAATGGAAGTTAACACGCCTAATTTTAAGCATTTAAAAATTGGGGTGTTACAGATGTTGTGCTAGGGATGGGCCCTACCATTATTTGAAAGTATGATTTGCATAATAAGGTATTTGTGTGAGCTATTTTGTTTAAGTGTTCTCTATTCGGTTTCAACTTCTGCTAATAGTATATCTACAAACTCAAATTTAATCCCTGTATTTATGGAACAAACTTTAGGGATCAAAACAAGAACATTAACCTTTTGTTGGCTGCATGGATTTAGACCGTGTACTAAGGATTGAGCAACCTGCTCCTCTTACGGATGAAAGTTCATCTAATCAAATGAGGAACTTTGAGAAGTGTGATTGATTAAATTACGTGAGTCTTGTGATCATTAAGTGCGGCATTCCGGAAGCCTTTAGTGGCATAGTATCTGAGGAGGTAAATGATGCCAATGAATTCCTTGTCGAAATTAAGAAACGTTTTGCGAAAAACGATAAGGCTGAAACAAGCACGCTTATGCAAAGCTTGATTTCAATAAAGTATAAAGGCAATGGGAAAATAAGGGAGTACATCATGTAGATGTCTCACACTGCTTCAAAACTTAAGGAACTAAAACTCGACTTGTCTAATGACTTGCTCGTGCATTTGGTATTGATATCGCTTCCTGCACAATTCAGTTAATTTAAGGTTAGTTATAACTTTCAAAGTAGAAATGGACTCTCAATGAGCTCATTTCAAAGTGTGTAAGCTTCTTACACAATTCAGTCAATTTAGGGTCAGTTATAACTATCAAAGGGAGAAATGAACTCTAAATGAGCTCATTCTATTTTGTGTGCAAGAGGAAGAAAAGTTGAAGCGGGACAGAACTGAAAGTGTTCACTTGGAAAACACCTCTAAAGATAAGGGCAAGAAAACAAATAAAGAAAATAAAGTTGTTAAGAGTTCAGAACAAGAGAAACCACATAAACACATTAAGGGTTGTTTCTTTTGCCAGAAATCTGGACATTTAAAGAAAGATAGTACATAGTACCAACTAAAACTGCTGCTAAAATACCTTAAGAGCTTTTGACAGGCAGAAAACCTAGTCTAAAGCATTTTCACATTTGGGGATGTCCAGCTAAGGTTAGGTCTTATAGGCCACATAAAGAAATTGGACTCCAAAACAGTCAGCAGCTCCTTTATTGGTTATTCTGAGCGTTTAAGGGGCTATTAATTTTAGAATCCCACACTTTAGTCAATTTTGAAACGGGAAATGCAACATTTTTTGAGGATGTTGAGTTTGGGGGAGAAATAAGGTTAGAGCATCTCCAGCAGACTCTTTAAACTCAAAATCCTCTTTAATTTAAAGAGTAAGGTCTTAAAATAATACTCCAACAACCTCTTTAAATTAACTTTTAAATTTAGAGAGTGGGTTTGACTCTCCAAATTTGGAGAGCCAAACTCACTCTCTATTATTAAATACATTGAAATATTTCACTTTTCAATACCCTCCCTCTTTCTTTATTAAATATCATGCACAATTATCAACCTCATTTTCAACTACCATTGTATCCACCGTCAACGCTATATTCATATGTGTGTATATTTGTTCTCTATGTTTGCAATTTTTCTTCAACATGATTTTTTTTTTTTTTTTTTTTTTTTTTGGGAAACCAGCAACGTGAATTTTGTAATTGATAGGGATGAAAATCAGTACAATAACTCAAATGAGAATACTTGACAGGGAAGAGGTTTATTTAAAACTAGATGAATAACAAAATTTGAGGGAAAAAATTAATGCCCTCTGGAAAAAGAAAAATATAGAGGAAAAGATAAAGAGACTGTTGGAGTAATTTAAAAAAATAGCTCTCTAAATTTATAGATTCTCTCTAAAGTGTGAAAAATGCTCTCTAAATATAGAGAATCTGCTAGAGATGCTCTTAGATATATTATCTTTAAGGAAGAAGTTGAGGAAGGATCGGTTACGATTCCTATTGTTGCTTTTGACAATGTACAAGTTTTCTATGCATGTCATTGATCAAAAAGCATATCCGGAACCTCAACTGGACAATGTTGAAGAACTTCCCATCCAAAATAAGGTAAATTTCAGAAGTACAAACTCAACAACCTCAATAACTAATGCCATTAAGAAGATCCACGAGAGAAAGGGGAAAATGCTATTCTGGATAATTAAATAGTATTTTTCCAAGAACATAAGGAAATAATGGAAT
This sequence comes from Ligustrum vulgare, assembly GCA_963555705.1. Classification (NCBI taxonomy): domain Eukaryota; kingdom Viridiplantae; phylum Streptophyta; class Magnoliopsida; order Lamiales; family Oleaceae; genus Ligustrum; species Ligustrum vulgare. The sequence continues at coordinate 16,270,073 of OY743186.1, read as the reverse complement.
TGTGGAAGATGGTCCAATCAATTCCATCAGGCCATGCAGGGTTCTAACTCTCAAAAGTGGATTGATGCCATAAATAAGGAGTGTAAGCATATGCAAGACAATAAAGTTTGGGATCTTGTCCCATTACCAGAAGGTGCGAAGCCCATTGGTCTTAAATGAATTTTTTAAACCAAGAGGGATTCGAAAGGTAATGTGGAAAGATATAAAGTTCGTCTTGTATCTAAATGCTTTACATAGAATGATGACATTGATCATAAAGAGACTTTCTCTTTGGTTTCTACGAAAGACTCTTTCAGGAAAGTTAGGTTGTTGCACATTTTGACCTCGAGTTACATCAAATAGATACTAAGGTGGCGTTTCTCAATGGTGACATTGATGGGACGATGTATATGGTGCAACCAGAAAGCTTTGTGTCAGAAAACCCGAAGAATATGGTTTGCAAATTAAAGAAATCCATTTATGTGCTCAAGCCAGCTTCCCGTTAAGGGTAATACAAATTTCATCAAGCAATTATCTCATTTGGTCTTGAGATTAATGTTGTTGATGGTTGTGTGTATTACAAGTTCAGTGGGAGTAAGTGTATTTTCCTGATTTTGTATGTTGACAACATATTGCTTGCCATCAATAATATATGCATGTCACATAAAATTATGAGATTTTTGTCAAGGAATTTTGAGATTAAAAATCTTGGTGACGTCTCTTTTGTATTAGGGATTCAGATACACCGAGATTGCTCTCGGGGTATTCTTGGATTGTCACAAAAGGGCTATATCGATAAAATACTTAAGAGATTTGGCATGCAAGACAGTAAATCAGGGAACACCCTTATCGCTAAAGGAGACAAATTTAGTCTCAACTAATGCCCGAAAAATTATCTTGAAGTTAAAGAAATGCAGAGGATCCCATATAGTTAAGCTATAGAAAATCTGATGTATGCTCAAATTTGTATGCGTTCGGATATTGCATACATTATTGGGATACTAATGAGAGATTTAAGTAACCCTGTGATGGATCATTTGGAAAGCAGCCAAACATGGGTTATAAAGTATTTAAAGAGAACAAAAGATTACATACTCACATACAGAAAATCGGATTAGTTGGAGATCATATGATATTATGATTCCGATTTTTTGCTAGATGCCAAAACAGTAGAAGATCCATATCAGGCTAGATCTATCTTCTAGTTGGAGGAGCTATTTTCGGAAGGAGTGCTTAGCAAACACTTTAGCTTCTTTCACCATGGCAGAAGAGTTTGTAGCAATTTTGGGGGCATTTAATTATGGAATATTGTTGCGAAATTTTGTCACTGGGCTGCGTATTCTGTACGGTATAGAAAGACCACTAAAGTTATATTGTGACAATAACTCAGCAGATTTATATTCCAGTAACAACAGGAGCTCAACTAAGTCAAAATACATTGACATAAGTTCCTGGTTGTTAAGGATACAGTTCAGAGTGGACAAGTGTCAATAAGAGCACATTGGGACAAACTCCATAATTGCGGATCCGCTTACTAAAGTATTACAACCCAAGGTCTTTCATGAGCACATTACTTATATGGATGTTGTATTTCTTAAGGATATTTGGTTTCAGTGGGCATTTGTATTTTGGGTGCATTAGACACATATACTGTCCTTTTGGATACAGTTTAAAGTTAAAGTTATTTACAGCTGTAAGATTTCAGGTTTATTATCTCTGAACTCGTTTGAGGATGATCTCACTAAAGTTGGACCAATTGAAAATATGCATGTTGAAGATCACATTACATGTAATTTCCATGCTACACATCCATACTTGATCCATGTCATTCAATTATGTCGATATACGTGACCATTGATAGGTTTAGTTACGATTAATGTAGCGAAAGCCGTTTTGATCCTATGTTGATATAATTGATGGACCGGATTGTTTGGGGATGCATTCCGTAATGATAGCAAAATTATGAGTACTCATAAGATTATGATTGATACACAATTGTAAGGTTACACATATAGCCCAAGTGGGAGATTGTAAGGATTTTAATCAATCGTGTGAGCTTATATGTGAATTATTGTGTATTGAATAAAATGCTATCAAATTTGGTTAAGCCCGTTTAAAGTGATCTAATAAGGATTTGGTAAATGGAGCTTTAATGCATCTAATTAATGTATGTACTTTTATGTGTAGATACCAAGTCATTATCTAATTCATGATGGGCCGGATTAGGTTAACTGGCAATACAGTATATAAACACGGTTATGGTTCCTGAATCGTACGTACTGTTCATTCTGTCTGACATCCCATCATCAGAGAGAAAAATCAGGACTACGTATTGATTTAGAAGATCCAACCAACCGAATCGTTCATCGTGAATCATATTTGATTAAGGTACGCTTCCGCTTCAATTATTTAATTCTTGATAATTCAACATGATGATTTTGGATCATAAATAAATATTTATCTGTGATATAATTTCTAACATCTAGTGTTTATTACAAATAAGAATTTATGAGTAATCATGAAGGCATGGCTTTCTTTTAATGCATTTTCACCTATGAATGCTATATATATAGATCGACTTTTTAAGGGAAGGCATTTGCAATATCTCTCAGTATTTCATATACAATGGCTTCTCTTGGACAAAATTGTTTTCTCGTTTCTCTGTTTACCTTTTCAGCATTGTTATGCCACGTGACTTCGCGATTATCTTATAATGATGATGAAATGTTGATACTACACAAACAATGGATGGAACAACATAAACATACTTACAAGAGCAACGAAGAGAAGTTAAAGAGATTTAAGGTATTTAAAGATAATGTAGAGTTCATAAATAGCTTTAACAAAGCTGGTAAGAACAAATACAAGCTTGGAATAAATGAACTTGCAGACTTAACTAATGAAGAATTCGTTGCAAAATATACTGGAGCCAAAATACCATCCTTTAAGAGATTAACCACCCCGTCTACCCTTGGAAATGTCAAATATGTAGCACCTAGCCTTGATTGGAGAGACAGAGGCGCAGTTACCGCGGTCGAGAACCAAGGAGTATTTGGTTAGCCATTTAGACCAATTATTTATGAGTAATTCTAGGGAGATATTTTTCATTAATTGGATGGTGACATGTCATAATGTCACTTAAAATATTCTAAAAAATTATCTCCCTAAAATTATTGATTATGAATATGAGCATATTTGGTCATGAAACTTGATAAGACTAGACAAGTGTTGTCAAATTTGTCAGGCCGTTGTGTTAGCCTATCCTAAGAGTCACGTCGAGCTCAACTAAAAGGGCATGTAACTCGTGTGCTGGTCAAGATAGTCCTGTATTTACAAAAAATAAAAATAAATTGGTCAAGATAATCCTGTATTTAAAAAAATATAAATAATAATAATAATAATAATAATAATAATAATAATAATAATAATAATAATAATAATAATAAAACCTAAGGTAAAATATGTGAAGAGATTGTCGACTGAGCCCTACAGATGGCTTGAGTTGGGCCCCAAAAAAAAAAAAAAATTGGTTGCCACATAAACACCCTACTTTTTGGGATCAAATTAAAATTTAATTGAATGTTATTGTTAAGTGCATTTTTATACACTTTTTATACCTTTAAATTAGCATATTTTGGAACAAATTGAGCAAATATCTACTTATTTAATTCGTCTATCGTGTAAAATTAGGTAAAAATACATTTTGAAATAAATTGTAAGTAATTGATAAAATGTGTGATATATATGTGTGTGTGTATATATATATTTATATATATATATATATATAAAACATGAGAATATGGGAGAATGAGAGAGAGTAGGCTGCTGGGAGACAGAGAAGTATGGGAGAGAAAAAAAGAAAAGAAAAGAAAAAAAAACAGGAAACAAAGCATGATGGGAAGAAGATGGAAGGCTGCAGGCTGTTGCTGGGGGATGCTGCTGATCTACATATACACACAAACAGACACGAGAGAAAAAAGGGGGGAACCGTGTGGATGGTTGGTGACAGCAACCATTGGTAGGTTTCATTAGATATAGATATATACACAGGGAGAAAACCGGGTTGATTTTCAGCTGGTGACAGCAGCTGGAGAAGCTGGTTGGCGACATCAACCATCTCAGTTTCCATAGATAGACAGGAGGAAGCAGGGTGACGGACTGCCAGAAGATTTCAGCAGGGTGACAGGCTGCTGGAATATCTGGCCGGTGGAGCTGCTGCTGCAAGAAAGAAGAAGAAAGTGCTGCTGGACTGCTAGACGATACTGCTGCTGGTGCTGCTGCTAACAGGAAGAAGACAGAGAGGGTGCTGTGCTGCCGGAGGATAGGGTGAGACTGCTGTGTATCAGTGGTGCAGCTGCTGATCTAGAACTTGCTGATACTGCTGAAATCTGAAGCCAAGATAACAACTGCTGCTGCAAACTGTTAGTTTGAGGCAGGGAGAGAGAAGGCAGGCTACTAGTTTGGCAAGGAAGAAGCTGGGAGTCAGAAACTGAAGCTGGAAATTGAGGGACTGAATTGCACATGAATTGAAAGTTGGAGGATCATGATGCAAATTCCACAATTTCCAATTTCCGGGTTTTATTTTTAATGCTTAATGTTATTTTTATTTTTATTTTCAAATGCATGTTTAGCTAAATTTTGCTTGTTGGGATAATTGATGGAATTTAATTGCACTTAGTTAATTTCAAGTTATTTACGTATTTTGCGCTATTTAATTTCATGCATTTTAATTATTGCCGTTTAATTTCAAGCACTTTAATTTATGTCGTTTAATTTTGCGCATTTAAATTTAAGTTTAATGTCATGCATTTATTTTGAGTAGTTAGTTTTATTTACAAAACTTGAAAATTGATTAAGTGTCGTTTAAATGAAATCATGAATCCCAACTATTTTAATTTATCATTTTCTGCATTATCGTTAGATTTTAGAATTTACTCATTTAAATTTCGCATTCAAAATCAAAATCCAAAACTTTATTCTGTGACTCTCTTGTTAAAATCAAATTAACTAGCATGTGTAATTGAAGTATACATTCCTCGTGGGATCGACAACCCGGACTCTAAAAGTCCACTTTATTACTTGAACGCGACCCGTGCGCTTGCGGTACACGATTTTAGCGAACAAGTTTTTGGCGCCGTTGCCGGGGAATGTTTTTACTTTGATTATACTTTAGTTAATTTTAGTTTTAACAATTTTTATTTTTATTTTGTTACCTTTGATTAACCGTCACTATTCTAATCTTTCTTGTGTTTGATTTTCTCTCTATGCATATCTGATTTTAATATTGGCGAAGTAGGAAAGATTTTTGCAATGGACAATCTTTACATGGGTAATGAATACATGCTCGGAGAATATTCGAGTTGTGAAATTTGTTACAAGGTGCATGATAATGGACAATGTTTGTATTCGGGCAATAATGCGTTTATGTCTAACCTTCTTGCGTTTAGACAATATTTGAATTGCCGAAAACAAGCAATTGACACATCCGATGCTAGTTACATGCTATTGGGAGATTGTGTACCGGAAGATTGGGATGAGGATATTACTCTTGTAGGAGTTGGTCCTCCATTTTTGAATGAAAAGGTACTTGCGAAATATTACAATGAGCTTGCCAAGTTGGATGAAGATGATATGCCTATGGGAGATACCATATTTTGGGAAGGATTTAAAATGTGGGGGTATGATCCACTCTTGGGAATAAATAGGAAAAACTTGCCATTGCCCATGAATTCGAATTTTGGATCGGTCATTCAATCCGAGGAGATATCAACTATTGAAGATGAGCTTGAAACGAATGATAAGTTAATCACAAAAGAAACACAAGGGGAAGTGGTCGTTAATGAGGAAGAGATTAAATCACATTTTCTCGACTTCATTGATTGCCCAACAATTGATTTTGTGATTAAGCCACTTGAGGAGGAGCAAGTCTACATAGTTGAATTTGAATTGGATGAAGTAGGCAAGTCATATGATAGTGGAAGGGGCAAGGTGCAAGTTTGGAGAATCAATGAAGAGTGGAACAAAATCAAAAGAAGAAAAATGGGCAAATCATCAAAAGCTTCATTTAAAGTGCCATGAAGTGCTTATGCAAAAAGTCGAGCTTATGACTTTAACCAAGCGCTTTTTGGGAGGCAACCCAAATTTCTTCTCTTTTGATTTACTTGTATTTTATTTATTGTATTTCTTTACTTTCTTTTTTATTTATTTGTCAAATTTTTGTAGGTAACAAACATTTTTGAAAATCCTAAGCGACATTGTACTCAACAAGTTTGGGGGTGAACTACATTCGACGAAAGCTTAGGTCAAGTTCAAACATCACAAACAAGCATCGAATCAGGGAAGTTCCACTACCTCTTTTCTTCTTTACATGTTGTTTCTATTTTCACATTGAGGACAATGTGTAATTCAAGTTTGGGGATGTTGACTTCATTTTGCATTTTATCATGTTAGATAGCCTTGACGGCTTAAGACATTGTGATGTTTGATTTTGTTCATTTTGTTGTGGATATTGACATGCTAGATAGCCTTGTCTGCTGAAATGATTTGATGTTTGAAATTGCTGATTAATTCACGAATTATGATCAAATATACTACTTGTGCCTATTTTTAACTTGCTTATCTGTGAATGATCCTGAGTTCTCTTGAGCAAAATAGTCATAACTAATTATTGTTGAGATTTGGAATCCATTGAAGGGTGGAAAAATTCGTGAAGTAGACTTCATTAGGTTGTGAGCTTGTATTTTCAATTTTTATCAACCTATCCAATTCCTTCTCAATGCTATTAATCTCTTGATTCTTTGTGAGACAAGTTTGGGGGTGGTCGAGCCGGTAAAGGAGACGGTCTAGATGTGTAGTGATTCCATGCATGCTTGATCTAAATTTGTGTGGAGTGTTGTTGATGTTAGTATAAGCTAAGTGATGACCAAATGCTAGAGATCTAAGCCCATTTTAATTATTGCATTGCCCTATCTCGTAGCCTTTTTGACTCGAGTAATTAAGCCCGTAGGAGTATCTTGAAACTTGGTGCCTTAAGTTTGAAACTTGGGAGTCATCGGCCTAAAGCTCGCTACATGGGTCAATTAGAAAGCTTAATGAGTAGGGTACACACACACACAGTTGTAAAATAATAAAAAAAAAAAAAAAAAAAAAAAAAAAAAAAAAAAAAAACACATCATCATCATTGCATTTGCTTAATAAGTCTACCTCACTTCGTAGCCTTTTTGACTCGAGTTAGTAAGTCCGTAGGGGTATTTTGAAACCTGGTACCCTTTGATCTTAAAACAATCGGGGAGTTGCCGGCCTAAAGCTCGCTACATGGGTCAATTAGAAAGCTTAAGGGAGTGAGGAATTCACGAGCAATCATCATATTAGTTTGTAGAAATCATGCATTTGCATTTGCATAAGGGCTTAGATTAATAGTGGGTTTGAATTGCTTGGTATAAACTTTAATGTTGAAACACTCATCTAGTGGAGAGTCACTGCATATCTAGATTGTTGAGATTGTTGGTAAGTCATAACCAAGCTTTAGTGGAAAAATAAATGTGTGAATTGAGAGTCACCCCTAGGATGCATTTCGGGAGAGAAAAGAAATAATATTGGGGGATGAATGTCACGAGAGGGTAAGAAATGAAATTGACCACTAAGGGTGGATAGTATTACTTTAAAATTTATCCTTCCTACAATGTTTGCTTTGAACCTTAGTGATAATTGGAAGTGACTATGCACACACACACCGATCAAACATGAGATAAGCTCAATTTCTTTTTGTAGTATTATTTTTGAAAACATAAATTGTGAATTAATCATGAAATTTTACACTCGAGAAAGAATTTACAAGTTATCTAGCATTGTTAATCATTCATTCATTTGCTTTTGTGTTAGTAGATATTCTTGCTCGAGACGAGCAAGAGTTTAAGTTTGGGGGTATTTGTTAAGTGCATTTTTATACACTTTTTATACCTTTAAATTAGCATATTTTGGAACAAATTGAGCAAATATCTACTTATTTAATTCGTCTATCGTGTAAAATTAGGTAAAAATACATTTTGAAATAAATTGTAAGTAATTGATAAAATGTGTGATATATATGTGTGTGTGTATATATATATTTATATATATATATATATATATATATAAAACATGAGAATATGGGAGAATGAGAGAGAGTAGGCTGCTGGGAGACAGAGAAGTATGGGAGAGAAAAAAAGAAAAGAAAAGAAAAAAAAACAGGAAACAAAGCATGATGGGAAGAAGATGGAAGGCTGCAGGCTGTTGCTGGGGGATGCTGCTGATCTACATATACACACAAACAGACACGAGAGAAAAAAGGGGGGAACCGTGTGGATGGTTGGTGACAGCAACCATTGGTAGGTTTCATTAGATATAGATATATACACAGGGAGAAAACCGGGTTGATTTTCAGCTGGTGACAGCAGCTGGAGAAGCTGGTTGGCGACATCAACCATCTCAGTTTCCATAGATAGACAGGAGGAAGCAGGGTGACGGACTGCCAGAAGATTTCAGCAGGGTGACAGGCTGCTGGAATATCTGGCCGGTGGAGCTGCTGCTGCAAGAAAGAAGAAGAAAGTGCTGCTGGACTGCTAGACGATACTGCTGCTGGTGCTGCTGCTAACAGGAAGAAGACAGAGAGGGTGCTGTGCTGCCGGAGGATAGGGTGAGACTGCTGTGTATCAGTGGTGCAGCTGCTGATCTAGAACTTGCTGATACTGCTGAAATCTGAAGCCAAGATAACAACTGCTGCTGCAAACTGTTAGTTTGAGGCAGGGAGAGAGAAGGCAGGCTACTAGTTTGGCAAGGAAGAAGCTGGGAGTCAGAAACTGAAGCTGGAAATTGAGGGACTGAATTGCACATGAATTGAAAGTTGGAGGATCATGATGCAAATTCCACAATTTCCAATTTCCGGGTTTTATTTTTAATGCTTAATGTTATTTTTATTTTTATTTTCAAATGCATGTTTAGCTAAATTTTGCTTGTTGGGATAATTGATGGAATTTAATTGCACTTAGTTAATTTCAAGTTATTTACGTATTTTGCGCTATTTAATTTCATGCATTTTAATTATTGCCGTTTAATTTCAAGCACTTTAATTTATGTCGTTTAATTTTGCGCATTTAAATTTAAGTTTAATGTCATGCATTTATTTTGAGTAGTTAGTTTTATTTACAAAACTTGAAAATTGATTAAGTGTCGTTTAAATGAAATCATGAATCCCAACTATTTTAATTTATCATTTTCTGCATTATCGTTAGATTTTAGAATTTACTCATTTAAATTTCGCATTCAAAATCAAAATCCAAAACTTTATTCTGTGACTCTCTTGTTAAAATCAAATTAACTAGCATGTGTAATTGAAGTATACATTCCTCGTGGGATCGACAACCCGGACTCTAAAAGTCCACTTTATTACTTGAACGCGACCCGTGCGCTTGCGGTACACGATTTTAGCGAACAGTTATAAAATGTGAAAATTACTTATCATAAAATTATAAAAACTGAAAAATTCTTCATAATCACGTGAAGATCACAATCTAATACTTATGATATTTCTCAAATATGTTAGCATTACGGTATGATACTTATGATACTTTTCGATTTTTATTAGTAACATTGAAGTATTTTTCAAATTATATTTTTGGATAGTAAAAATCAATTTTTCCATCTAAAGTAGGTAATTTGCACAATTATCCCAAAAATTTTAGCACACAGCAAGTTGACATCTCTAGATCAGTCGACGACACAAAAGATAATATTTACTATGTGCTTCAACTATCGTATATTCTTCCAGGATCTTGCTGGACGTTTTCAGCAGTGGCTGCTATGGAAGGCAGTACTCAAATCAAAACAGGAAAGTTAGTTTCATTATCTGAGCAACAATTACTAGACTGCACGACCACTACAGACAGCTGCAAAGGCGGCTGGATGAAGCATGCCTTTGAATTTGATACGCAGAATCAAGGACTCGACTCGGACACAGACTATCCTTACCAGGCCAAACAAGGAACTTGCAGCGCCAACAAGTCATCCTCCCTTCCAGCAATGATAACTGGCCGTCAAAGTGTACCTACGAATAACGAGACAGCACTGCTAATGGCTGTTGTTAATCAAATTGTATGTGTTAGAATAGACCCGAGTCAAATGCGGTTCTACAAGAATGGGATTTTAACAGGCGATTGTGGAATTCATCTGACTCACGCTATCACAGCAGTTGGATATGATACAAGTGAGGATGGTACTAAGTATTGGATATTCAAGAATTCTTCGGGTTCAAACTGGGGAGAAAACGGGTTCATCAGGATTCAAAGAGATATTGCTGCCAAAGAAGGCTTGTGTGGTATTGTTATGTATCCTACATTTCCCGTAGCTTAAGATTTAATTAGTACAAAACAATTTATATTTATAGGTGTTTAAAGTTTCAAAAGCAGATGAAATTATTGTTGTCCGATTTCTCGTATTGCAAGTGTACGATATACACAAGTAATTAAAAATTTGACTTTTAAGTCCGAGTTGTCAATCTCACAATGATTAGATTATTCGTTTTAAATTCAATTTGATCTAAATTTCCTAATTAAAGCTATGAAATTCAAAGTGCAAAAGAATTAAGTAGCGACTATAAATTTAGATTCAACACCGTAAGGCATTATGCTCCCCGTGCATCCAATACATATATATTTTTTTATTAGTAAAATCTTAAAAATGAAAAACCACATGATGGAAATGGAAATTTCTTGGAAGAGATGATGTTTTGTTGTGCTCCAATATCGATATTTATCATAATGATTGGCCAGAACAAAATAACCTATTCCAACAACCATGTCTATGGAAGGACTATTGCGACCTACCCATCCTCCGATCGAGAGAAATGTCATTTAGATCCAAAAGATGCATGTTGCCACTTCTATAACCTACACATATTTGTGATCCAATGTACAAAAGTATTTCTACTGAAATTCTTGCAAGCAATTGCTATATATCTACTCTTTTTGTACAACAAAATATTTCACCGCATTTCTAAGTGTCTCCCCAAGCAAGTTAGGTAGAACTAACTTTTGTCAAAGAAAGGCATTAGGATAATTCTTAGAGATCTACATATCATATGGAGTTCATCAGCTAGAACTTCATCTGAGAGCTGACATAATAGAGCTCAAACTCTCAACATGGACTTGATGGATATTATACCATTTATATGACACTACTGGCATTAAATTGTGATAACTTATTTTAAGTTATATTTATTGGCATTTTCGATTTTCCAAATGTTTAGTAATTTATTAAATTTAATTAAATTACTAAATATTTTTGATAAGTGCGATTTTGCACTTAATTTCATGCTTAAATTTGCACTAATGTGAGTATTTTAGAATATGATATTGCTAAGTTGCATGTTTATTTTAATTGATTCAGGGATAATGCGAATTGAAATGCAATTGAGCACAAAAATGAGGAAAAATGACTAAAAGAGTACAAAATATGAAGTATGGGAACCAATTTGCAAATGGCAAAAAGACGGAGGACTTGAGTTGCAATTCTGGGAGGACTAAATTGAAATAAAAGTCAAAGTATGGGGACTGAATTGAAGAAGTCAGAAAATTGGAGGACTAGACATGCAATTACACAGGGTCTAAAAGGCACAAGTAAAAAAATTGGCGAACCGCGGTTCAAGTCTGTTCCTGTATGCCGTGGTCAGACCGCAGTCCAGCTGAGGAGAAATTTCGCGATTTATTTTATTTCCTTTTCGATCTTTTTTGGGCCCAACTCGGAAAAATTCTTCTTGAACCTATTCTACCCTATATAAAGACCTAAACAACACATTAGAAGGGGTGGAAAAAATCATGAAAATAGAGGCACAATACAAGAGGCTGACAAGAGGCAAAAGGAAGAAGATAGATTCAACGCTTGTATCGATTTTCTTGGTGCCAAAATTCTAATCTCTCTTTTCAATGTTGATTAGCATGTTTAACTTTCTATTTTGCGTTTTTATCGTTTTAGATTTTAGTATGAGTAGCTGAATAACTCGTTGGGACGAACGATGTGATTTGGTTTGAACATTCAATTTAAATTCTCTCTTTTCAATGTTGATTAGCATGTTTAACTTTCTATTTTTTTTCTTGTTACTTTGATTTTCCTAATTTCTTTTTACAGAAAATAGTGCTCGTTGTATGCTCCGTTCACAAGGCGACAATCTTGAGCCCTTAGATCCCGAGATTGAACGCACTTTCAGACGAAGACGCAAAGAACACAACCAAAAAAAGAAAAAGTCACAACAAGTTTTTGGCGCCGTTACCGGGGATCGAACCCGGGTCACCCGCATGACAGGCGGGTATACTCACCACTATACTACAACGGAGAATGAACAAGAAGCTGACAGGGTGGCCGCTTTGGCTGCTCAACTTGCCAATGTAAATATTCAACCCCGTGATCAAATCGAAGAGGAAGATGAAGGAAATCTACCCATGGCTCAGTTTCTGACACCAGTTGCAGCTCCTAGTCGCTCCAGTATTGTCTACCCACCATTTGGAAGAAATAATTTCCAAATTCGAGTAGACTTGATAAATCTCTTCAGCAACAACATGCAGTTTTATGGAAAAGCACATGAAGACCCGAATGCTCATGTAGCCAGCTTTCAGAGAATATGTCATAATGTCCAGTTGGATGAAGTAAATGAGGAGGCTGTTAAATTGAGATTATTTCCGTTCAATCTAAGGGATGCTGCTTTGCAATTGCTGGATTCAGAACCGGAATCGAGTATTATTACATGGAATGATTTGGCCATGAAATTCTGCAACAAATATTTTTCACCAGCCAAGGTAGCAAAGTTGAAGTTAGAAATCTCCACATTCCAACAATATGACAGGGGAAATTTTCATGAAACTTGGGGGAGATTCAAAGAATTGCTTAGAAGATGTCCATATCATGGTTTCAAAAAGGGGCTTAAGGTACAATTTTTCTACTCTGGTCTGGCGTTGCAATTCAAATCAATAGTGGACTCTTCTGCAAACAGATCCATCACTAATAAAAATGTCAACCTTATGCCTTTATCTGATTCAAGTGATTGAGAAACTATAGCCTCCCAATTCAGTTAAGGGAATTAGAAGTTTTCTGGAACATGCAGGATTTTACCGGAGGTTTATTAAGGACTTCTCTAAGATTACAAAGCCACTGAGTAGTTTGTTGGAGAAAGACACAACATTCCATTTCTCTGAAGAGTGTTTAAATTCATTTAACACTTTGAAGGAGAAACTGATCAATGCCCCTATCATAGTCGCACTAGATTGGAATCTTCCGTTTGAATTGATGTGTGATGCGAGTGACTATGCGATTGGTGCCATGTTGGGACAACGTAGGGAGAAAACATTAAATGCAATATACTATGCTAGCAAAACGTTGATAGATGCTCAGATCAATTACACCACTACAGAAAAGGAGATGCTTGCAGTAGTTTTTGCATTTGAAAAGTTTTGGTCTTATCTAATTGGATCGAAAGTAATTGTCTACACGGATCACTCAGCCCTAAAGTACCTCTTTGAGAAAAAGGATGCTAAACCTAGGTTGATTCGATGGGTACTTCTCCTTCAAGAATTCGACATTGAGATCAAAGACAGAAAAGGGACCAAAAATCAAGTTGCAGATCATTTGTCAAGACTGGAACCAGAAAAAGAAGTTGAGAAAGTTGACATCAATGAAGTGTTCCCTGATGAGCAGTTACTAGCTATTGCATAGCTACCGTAGTATGCAGATATTGTCAACTACTTGGTAAGTCAAACAATTCCACCAGAATTCTCGTACCAACAAAAGAAAAAATTGATGCACGAGTCCAAATTTTATTATTGGGATGAACCACATTTGTATAGAAGAGAGGCTGATCAAATTATTAGAAGATGTATTCTAGAAGAGGAGATGAAGCCAATATTGTCTCGGGTGTATGCATCGGCATATGGAGGACACTTTGGGCCAACAAAAACAGCAGCAAAAGTTCTTCAATGTGGATTTTATTGGCCAACACTATTTAAAGATTGTCACAGCTTCTGCAGATCTTGTGATCGATGCCAAAGAACAGGTAACATTTTTGCTGGACATGAGATGCCACTCAACAATATTTTGGAAGTTGAAATTTTTGACGTGTGGAGCATCGATTTCATGGGGCCTTTTCCACCATCATACAACCATTGCTACATTCTCGTAGCTGTAGACTATGTATCTCAGTGGGTAGAAGCAAAAGCCCTTCCCACCAATGATTCGAAAGTTGTAGTGGAATTTATGAGGAAGAACATTTTCAATAGATATGGAGCACCTCGGGCTATCATAAGTGATGGGGGATCTCATTTTTGCAATAGGCTCTTCAAGAAAAACTTCACAAATATGGAGTCCAACATCGAGTGGCCACACCTTATCGCCCTCAAACAAGTGGACAAGTGGAGACTTCAAACAGACAACTCAAGAAAATTTTGGAATTAACTGTGAATGCATCAAGAAAGGATTGGTCCAAAAAGTTAGATGATGCACTGTGGGCATATAGGACAACATTCAAAATACCAATTGGAATGTCACCATACCGAATAGTGTTTGGGAAAGCATGTCACTTGCCTGTGGAATTTGAGCACAAAGCGTATTGGGCATTGGTACAACTAAATATGGACTTAGAAAAAGATGGGGAAACAAGAATATTGCAGATTCATGAATTGGAAGAATTTCGACGGGAAGCTTATGAAAATACAATCATCTATAAGGAAAGAACAAAACAGTGGCATGATAAGAATATTCGGCACAGGACATTCAAAATTGGAGATCAGGTTCTATTATACAATTCGAGGCTGAAGCTATTTCCAGGAAAGCTGAAGTCAAGGTAGTCGGGACCTTTCACTGTCGCTCAAGTCTTTCCATATGGGACTAATGAGCTACGTCATCCTATCTAGGGAAATTTCAAAGTAAATGGACAACGCGTGAATCACTACATGGAGGATGATGCGAACCCCTTCGGTATATTGATTGAAAATTCCCACAATAATTTAATACAAAACCCAAGAAAGCTAAAGTGGTAAAATAAAGGATAAACACCTTAACCCAAGTTTAAATTTAACCCAAAATTCAAGGATTAAACTAACCCTAACCAATGGGTATCAATCAAATAAATTTCAAGGTGGCTGAAATCAACAACAAACACAACAATAATAATACCTTAGATTTAGTTGAAGAAATTCCAAGGATAATACAAGAACAAAGGAGGTTAACCTTACCTCAAGGAGTCTCTCTTAAGACCAAGCTCAAATGAACAACCAAGTTTTTTTTACAAATGAAAAGTAAAGTGTATATAAGTTACAAAATTGGGCAAAAGATGCAATTTCAGTATTTACAAGAAATACTCCGTTTTTGTAAAATGGAATGTTTCGGTTGACCGAACTGGTCGACCGAAATTATTTCTGTCGATCACAGTGTAGCGCCCCGAGTTCCGTATACCCGATTCACTACGTCATTTTCTGTCTAAATTTTTCGAATAATATTTTTGCGGAAGAAATAATTGAAATTCATTTTTGGCAACATTAAATAAACTGTAATGGCCGCTAAATTTGAAAACATTTATGAAACCATTTGCAATAGTAAATCGAACCATTAATATTGTAAAGAAATTGCCAATATCATAATTTCTCAAATAAATGAACTTCTCTAAATTATTCGATTATTTGGAAAATACGGAAATCATTAACGTCAAACTTTCAACCGTTCAACGATTATTGCCACCATCATTCATCGCTCGCCACCGTCTCCGAAATCTGCAAAACTGTTAAAAAGTAGGGTGAGTATTTCATGGGGGAAATACTCAGTAGACTCATCGCAAATTAATTTAATTTATAAGATGATTAAACACATAAATCCCGGCTCTTTATAAAACGGGCATTGATAGAGCTTCTTTATAAAACTGCTCTTGATAAAACTCATATTGTGCATTACAGCACGGGACATATTTTGCAAATCATATGCTCTTTGAAAACATTTCTTTGAAAACAGTTCTTTGAAAACCATATACTTATAAAACATTTTAATTATGCCAAGCATAATTTCTTTTGAAAGCATAACATAAGATAGGATTGAAATCCTCATAAACATAAATAGACACAAGAACTTTACCGAACTTAGGTGGCAAGAATTCTTATGCAGTAAAATCATAATAACAGTAAGTTTTCATCATAACATAGGATAATATCGAAATCCTCATAAACATAAGAATTTTACCGAACTTAGGTGGCAAGAATTCTTATGTAGTAAGTATACCAAGCATAATTTTCTGAAATTCATAGGGATCAATTGCATCATAACATAAGATAGGATCGAAATCCTCATAAACATATGCGACAGGAATTTTACCGAACTTAGGTGGTAAATCCTCATAAACATATGGAAAGATAGGAATTTTACCGAACTTCGTGGCAAATCCTCATAAACATAGGAGACACAAGAATGTTACCGAACTTAGGTGGCAAGAATTCTTATGTGTAGCGCTACTAAAACTCCGGTCCCCTTAACATATCATAACTTATCATATGGGACCCAAAACAATCTTGGTAGATTGATTTCATAGCAATGATCCAAAAAAACATTTTCGTGAAGCATAGGGTATACTTACTTTTCGTAAAAACATAAAGTATATTTTCTTTTCATAAAAACATACTTACTTTTCATAACAACATAAGGTATATTTACCTTTCATAAAAACATACTTGTTTTTCTTAAAAACTGACTTTCACAAGTCACATGACATTCATATGAAATCATAATTTAAATCAATTAATAAGTGCGAGTCTACCTCAAATCCGACGAGTGCAAAGTTGAGCGGGAATGACTTCAATTTCTTTAAATTCTCCGTACGCTTCGTCTTAGCCAATAAGTCACTTTAGTCTATCGAATATATAGTTCAAAATGATAAATTATAATTTGAGGACTAAAATTGATGTTTTGAAAGTTGAGGGACTAAAATGAATACTTTTAAAACTTGGGCTTAAAAGTAAATCAGCAGGTACTGAAATAAAAGAGTTTAAAGTTAAAGGGCTGAAGTAAATCATTTTAAAGCTTTGAGGCTGAAATGGATGAGTTTAAAACAGTAGGGACTGAATTAAAACAATTTAAAACATCAGGGACTGATTAAAACTCATTTAAAACTTAAGGGCTGAAATTGATAAGTTTTTAAAACTGAAGGACTGATTTGAAACAATTAAAAACGTTAGGGACTGATTTACAAATTCTGGAAATAAATAATATATCATTCAGATCTTTTCTCTCTCTCATAACTCACTCACTCTCTCACGATCTCTCTCTCTCAGAGAACAAAAAAAAGCGGAGGAGGCGATCGAGTAATACCGCCGGTGATTCGCCGGCGCTAGGTGAGGCGAAGGACGGTAAAGTGTGGGAGTTCTGATTTGAGGAAGCTTTGATGCGAGATAGGTTTGAATCAGAGATTTATCGAGGCTCAAAGTCGCGGTTTAAGGTAGCGATTTCCGGTTGTAAATCCGGTCAAAACAGTCGGCGGTCGAGGTAAGTAAGTATTTGGGATAACTTATTCTGGGTTTTCAGTTTTGATTTTGGGTTTGATTTGTGACTGAGGATGATGGTTTTGGGTGGTGATGATTCGGTGGTTGGGTGATGATGACTTGGTGGTTTTACAGTGATTACGTTGGTGATGAAGATGGTGAGTTGGATGGGCTGAGTTGGTTGCGTGGCGGTTTGGAGCTGCAACGAAAACTGGTTGCAGGGTGGTTTTGATGTATTGGTTGCGATGATTGGGTTGTTGGCGATGATGATGATGAACGGATGTTTGATCTTGAAGGTTGGTGTTCATTTGGTGATTTAGAGTTGAGTAGTGGTGGTCGGAGGTGGTGATGTCGTCTGATGATTGTAGCTAGGTACGGTGGTGGCTGGATTGAGGAGGTGGTGAATTAAATTTGAATGAGGCAGTGGTGGATGTTGAAAGAAATGGCATTGTGGTTGATTGATGAAGATGATGCAGGGTGTTTGATCTTGGCCGGGGTGGTGGTGATTTGGGTATTAAATTTGGCATTCATGAGGTTCTTGGTTTTGTGCAGTGAGCAAGAATGGCAGTGAAGGTGATGATACAGATTTCTTGGGTGATGGAGCTGCAGGTTGATGCCAATACGATGATGGTGGATCGACAGCTTTGGTGAATTGAGTGTTTAACAGAGTGATGGTGAGGGCTGTTCTTGATCAGGCTGGTTGGGGGGTGGTTCTTGGTTGTGGATAATTGGGCTATGGTTGATCAGTGGCTGCTTTGGGGCGGAGGTATACTGCAGTGGTGTAGGGAGGAGGCTGAAATGGATCGAGATGTGAATTCTAGTGGTGGCTGAATTGTGGTGATGATATTGGGTTGTGCATATTGATAAAATGGAATTGGTTGTGGCTTGAATTAGATAAAGCTTGGTGGTTTGAATTGTGAAAATGGAACAATGGCAGTGATGGTATTGAAAATAATACGTGTGTGTGATGATGTTGATGGAGGAAAGCTGGAGAAAATGACTTAAATTGAAGAAAGTATAGTGGAGAGTTAGGTATGAGATGGGGTGGAAAGTGGAGGGAATCGTTGAGTGGAATTGGTGATGATAATGATGATGCTTCAATAGGTTAGATGCTGGGATTATTGTATTGATTTAGGAATTATAATAAAGTATAGTGGAATACATCAGAATTGGAGGAATCTTTGATTAAGAATTGTATTTAAAACTGATATATTTTGGACTGAAAATAAATCTGAGAATAAATAAATTTTGATATAAAATTGAATTACTTATTTTGGACTTGAAATAATTTAAATAAGGAAAATTGAGATATTTTAATAATTTTGGAATTCAAAATGATTTTGAAAATAATATTTTGAATAAATAATTAAAATAACATAATTTTAGAAATTCGGATTTTAATTTAAAATCGAACAAATTCGATATTTCTTGACTTGGCTAGACGAATCCGTCGCGGCATTAATTTCAAAACAATAGCGACTCAATTTTCTAAATATTAAAATAATTATTTATTGCATAAAAATTCTGGGTTGCTATAATCTTACCTCCTTAAAATAATTTCGTCCTCGAAATTAAACTTACTTAATCTTATAATTTCTGAATACTTAATCAGAATCTCTTCTTCTTATCATCGAAAATTCTCAAAATAATCAAAACAATTACCTGAATATTATCTCTACGCAATATACCCAAACATATCAACATAATATCATCAACTTATCTTTCCAATATTTGTAACCCAAAATTCAGTAAACAAATATCTCCCAAAACTAAGATTATATACTTAAATGTCACCACATTTCCTGCAAAGTATTTCTTTCACTTGTATATACGTATGAATTCTGATTCAATACGGTACTCATTTTACTTTCCACGTATCATCACACTATACCAAGATTATCATTATTAAAACAAAATATCAGTACCCATAATCCAAGAAAATATTCCAAATCTCCAATCAAATCTCCTTTATCGATAAAATTTAACAGCGCATTACTTCTTGTCTCCTCTTTTCATTAAAATAATCCTGCGCTTTCTTGCTGGTCACAACATTACGCGGATTCACTCAGATCCTTTGCGCTTTTAAATAGTTCATGCTGGGAAGAGGTTGAATCATCAAACAATGGATATCATTCTTTCTAACATTCGCAAGTATTATTCCAGTCTTCCTATGAATGATCTGAGAAAGATCTATAAAATAAGGCTCGAAAGATTGAGGTTGCTAATGGCTCATGATATTCCAGAAGATGTTCGCTGGTTGATAGAAGCAAAGGTTCGACTATCTGGTGAATTACCATCAACATTTCCAAAACATATGCCTGGTTTAGGCAAAAGCACGTTCGCAAAGAAACGAAGAGCAAAAAGACTGGGTGGTTGCTACAAATGTGCTCGTTGGAACTGTAATACACGTTGCAAATCAGTAGGATATTCTTCTACTAATCGGGATGATAAAATCGAATTCATAAAGGGTGGACTGAGTAAGGAGTCTTTGGATGATATTCGACTGACTCTTGAGACGCACCCAAGTGGTTATGTACAACGTGAACTTCTCTCCTTATACGCTCAGTTTAACGAGGACAAAAATCGTTATAGTCTCCAAAATATAATATCGAAAGATCCTGTTTGCCAGTCTGTTTTACAAAATGAGGCTTCTGGCAGTTCAGCAATGATATAAGGTAAATCTTTTTAAAATATTTTGCTGCTTTCTTTCACGCGTTTTGGAAATAAAATATATTTTCCTTTCTCGAGGTTTGATAAAGCTGGAAATAAATATTTAATCGCCGAAAGATGACAGCCTCGATACGATAAAAATATTCAAAAGTGGGCTGATTTTGTCAAAAGTAAATCTTTACTTTTTCAGAATCAATCAAAAACAGTAAATTTTTCCGGCTTTAAATAGTCAAACATATTTCATAGTTCAGGCATCCCAAAATCACATCTTCTTCGTAAGTTTTCTCTTCTATACTATCAAAGATGGAAGCACCAAAACTTCGACAAATCAAAACTATTTGTGTATTTTGTGGATCAAAAGTAGGGAAAGGCTTCGGTTATCTAGAAGCGGCTGTAGATCTTGGAAAGAAACTGGGGGAAAAAGGTATCACTCTTGTGTATGGGGGTGGTAGCAGTGGTCTAATGGGTTGTGTTTCCCAATCTGCTCTTGCAGAGAAATCAAAAGTAATCGGTGTTATACCTGTCCCTTTGGTAGATGTTGCAGGCAAAACACGAGGGCATGAAGTTCAAACTTTATCCATCCATGAACGCATAACTTGTATGCTATATGGTTCTGATGCCTTTATAGCCCTGCCCGGAGGTTTTGGTACCTTAGAAGAAATCTTTAACATTACCTCGTGGGCTCAACTAGATCTCCATACTAAGCCTATTGGGCTTCTGAATGTTAACAATTTCTTTGATGGTTTGTTAACCTTTCTTGATTATGCTGTGGAACAGGGATTCATCTCTCCATTTTCCAGAAGGCTTCTTATTTCTGCTCCTACTATTGATGAACTACTGGATAAGCTGCAGTCATATATCTCAATACAAGATCCAGCAGGAGTTAAAATAG
Organism: Ligustrum vulgare; assembly: GCA_963555705.1. Classification (NCBI taxonomy): domain Eukaryota; kingdom Viridiplantae; phylum Streptophyta; class Magnoliopsida; order Lamiales; family Oleaceae; genus Ligustrum; species Ligustrum vulgare. The sequence goes on along the minus strand of OY743186.1, from coordinate 16,248,995 downwards.
ATTGGTCGCAAGGAAGGGGGATCAAGCGAAAATGGAGTCCGGTTAATGTAAATTTAACTCTTTGAATCTTAGAATAGGTGGGGGTAGAGTACGGAGTATTCTCACTCTCGAGACACCCCTCCATTTACTAGGATTTCCTTAATGTTTAAATCTTGTGTGTACTTCAAAGATTCCAGGTGGTAGATTACGGAGTATTCTTACTCTCGAAACACACCTCTTCGAAGGTTTCTTTATTTCCTCAAAAGATCAGAGGTGGTAGGATACGGCTACTCCGGAAACACATCTCTCATTCTGAGGATCTTTCCATGTTTTTCTCTTATGCTTTCGTGTGTTTCATGTATTCCTTTCCAGTGTGACTCTTGTGTGTTCTCCTTATGAGAAAATAATAAAATCTCTGCTATCATCTACTAAATCTCGTTTGTGATGTAAATGATCTTGCATGTCTAACCTTAATTCCTTTAGTGGATGCTTATCATATTATGCTCTTAATTCCAAATGATAAAATTCTGGATAGAGTCTCCCTTGTAATTTGGACTTATCCAAACCATAAGCATACTTCATAACTCACAATAATAAATAACTCCACATTTGATCACAACGATCTAAAATATTGAAAACGATTCCAACACTTCAATATCATCAAAATATCCCATAATTCAATTCATAATTCCTCAACATAGAAATTTCAAATCATATTTTTCAATATCACAATATTACTTCCTTCCATACCTTAATTGGCTCAAAAGTTACTCATACTTATAAATATATGCCATAAATCATATTCCCAAAATTTATTCACAAAGCCAAACTTCATAATAAATTTCTCTTCAACATAGAGGCATAATAAATTAACTCAACATAATATCCATTACTTAATTCTCAATAAAATCATATTATTCCCATTATGCTCAACACTCGTTTTCTTTAAAAATTTTCTCATAATCATACATTAAAGCATATAAGTTATGACAAAGCATAACAACATCATTATTTTCGAAGAAATACATTCTTATTTCTCATAAATCATAAGTATCCGAAATACTCTTCATTCTTTCTCATAAATCAATAAAATGAGTATTCGAAATACTGAAATAACTTTAAACATTATAAACTTCTTTACCTCGGAGTTGGTGGAGCGAAATGATGGCAGTGGCAATCTTCATAAAAATCTTATAATGAAAAATATTTCTTGAAAATTCTTTTTGAAAATTTTTCCAGTCTACAGAAACGCAGACTAGCTCTGATACCAACTTGTAGCGCCCCGAGTTCCGTATACCCGATTCACTACGTCATTTTCTGTCTAAATTTTTCGAATAATATTTTTTCGGAAGAAATAATTGAAATTCATTTTTGGCAACATTAAATAAACTGTAATGGCCGCTAAATTTGAAAACATTTATGAAACCATTTGCAATAGTAAATCGAACCATTAATATTGTAAAGAAATTGCCAATATCATAATTTCTCAAATAAATGAACTTCTCTAAATTATTCGATTATTTGGAAAATACGGAAATCATTAACGTCAAACTTTCAACCGTTCAACGATTATTGCCACCATCATTCATCGCTCGCCACCGTCTCCGAAATCTGCAAAACTGTTAAAAAGTAGGGTGAGTATTTCATGGGGGAAATACTCAGTAGACTCATCGCAAATTAATTTAATTTATAAGATGATTAAACACATAAATCCCGGCTCTTTATAAAACGGGCATTGATAGAGCTTCTTTATAAAACTGCTCTTGATAAAACTCATATTGTGCATTACAGCACGGGACATATTTTGCAAATCATATGCTCTTTGAAAACATTTCTTTGAAAACAGTTCTTTGAAAACCATATACTTATAAAACATTTTAATTATGCCAAGCATAATTTCTTTTGAAAGCATAACATAAGATAGGATTGAAATCCTCATAAACATAAATAGACACAAGAACTTTACCGAACTTAGGTGGCAAGAATTCTTATGCAGTAAAATCATAATAACAGTAAGTTTTCATCATAACATAGGATAATATCGAAATCCTCATAAACATAAGAATTTTACCGAACTTAGGTGGCAAGAATTCTTATGTAGTAAGTATACCAAGCATAATTTTCTGAAATTCATAGGGATCAATTGCATCATAACATAAGATAGGATCGAAATCCTCATAAACATATGCGACAGGAATTTTACCGAACTTAGGTGGTAAATCCTCATAAACATATGGAAAGATAGGAATTTTACCGAACTTCGTGGCAAATCCTCATAAACATAGGAGACACAAGAATGTTACCGAACTTAGGTGGCAAGAATTCTTATGTGTAGCGCTACTAAAACTCCGGTCCCCTTAACATATCATAACTTATCATATGGGACCCAAAACAATCTTGGTAGATTGATTTCATAGCAATGATCCAAAAAAACATTTTCGTGAAGCATAGGGTATACTTACTTTTCGTAAAAACATAAAGTATATTTTCTTTTCATAAAAACATACTTACTTTTCATAACAACATAAGGTATATTTACCTTTCATAAAAACATACTTGTTTTTCTTAAAAACTGACTTTCACAAGTCACATGACATTCATATGAAATCATAATTTAAATCAATTAATAAGTGCGAGTCTACCTCAAATCCGACGAGTGCAAAGTTGAGCGGGAATGACTTCAATTTCTTTAAATTCTCCGTACGCTTCGTCTTAGCCAATAAGTCACTTTAGTCTATCGAATATATAGTTCAAAATGATAAATTATAATTTGAGGACTAAAATTGATGTTTTGAAAGTTGAGGGACTAAAATGAATACTTTTAAAACTTGGGCTTAAAAGTAAATCAGCAGGTACTGAAATAAAAGAGTTTAAAGTTAAAGGGCTGAAGTAAATCATTTTAAAGCTTTGAGGCTGAAATGGATGAGTTTAAAACAGTAGGGACTGAATTAAAACAATTTAAAACATCAGGGACTGATTAAAACTCATTTAAAACTTAAGGGCTGAAATTGATAAGTTTTTAAAACTGAAGGACTGATTTGAAACAATTAAAAACGTTAGGGACTGATTTGCAAATTCTGGAAATAAATAATATATCATTCAGATCTTTTCTCTCTCTCATAACTCACTCACTCTCTCACGATCTCTCTCTCTCAGAGAACAAAAAAAAGCGGAGGAGGCGATCGAGTAATACCGCCGGTGATTCGCCGGCGCTAGGTGAGGCGAAGGACGGTAAAGTGTGGGAGTTCTGATTTGAGGAAGCTTTGATGCGAGATAGGTTTGAATCAGAGATTTATCGAGGCTCAAAGTCGCGGTTTAAGGTAGCGATTTCCGGTTGTAAATCCGGTCAAAACAGTCGGCGGTCGAGGTAAGTAAGTATTTGGGATAACTTATTCTGGGTTTTCAGTTTTGATTTTGGGTTTGATTTGTGACTGAGGATGATGGTTTTGGGTGGTGATGATTCGGTGGTTGGGTGATGATGACTTGGTGGTTTTACAGTGATTACGTTGGTGATGAAGATGGTGAGTTGGATGGGCTGAGTTGGTTGCGTGGCGGTTTGGAGCTGCAACGAAAACTGGTTGCAGGGTGGTTTTGATGTATTGGTTGCGATGATTGGGTTGTTGGCGATGATGATGATGAACGGATGTTTGATCTTGAAGGTTGGTGTTCATTTGGTGATTTAGAGTTGAGTAGTGGTGGTCGGAGGTGGTGATGTCGTCTGATGATTGTAGCTAGGTACGGTGGTGGCTGGATTGAGGAGGTGGTGAATTAAATTTGAATGAGGCAGTGGTGGATGTTGAAAGAAATGGCATTGTGGTTGATTGATGAAGATGATGCAGGGTGTTTGATCTTGGCCGGGGTGGTGGTGATTTGGGTATTAAATTTGGCATTCATGAGGTTCTTGGTTTTGTGCAGTGAGCAAGAATGGCAGTGAAGGTGATGATACAGATTTCTTGGGTGATGGAGCTGCAGGTTGATGCCAATACGATGATGGTGGATCGACAGCTTTGGTGAATTGAGTGTTTAACAGAGTGATGGTGAGGGCTGTTCTTGATCAGGCTGGTTGGGGGGTGGTTCTTGGTTGTGGATAATTGGGCTATGGTTGATCAGTGGCTGCTTTGGGGCGGAGGTATACTGCAGTGGTGTAGGGAGGAGGCTGAAATGGATCGAGATGTGAATTCTAGTGGTGGCTGAATTGTGGTGATGATATTGGGTTGTGCATATTGATAAAATGGAATTGGTTGTGGCTTGAATTAGATAAAGCTTGGTGGTTTGAATTGTGAAAATGGAACAATGGCAGTGATGGTATTGAAAATAATACGTGTGTGTGATGATGTTGATGGAGGAAAGCTGGAGAAAATGACTTAAATTGAAGAAAGTATAGTGGAGAGTTAGGTATGAGATGGGGTGGAAAGTGGAGGGAATCGTTGAGTGGAATTGGTGATGATAATGATGATGCTTCAATAGGTTAGATGCTGGGATTATTGTATTGATTTAGGAATTATAATAAAGTATAGTGGAATACATCAGAATTGGAGGAATCTTTGATTAAGAATTGTATTTAAAACTGATATATTTTGGACTGAAAATAAATCTGAGAATAAATAAATTTTGATATAAAATTGAATTACTTATTTTGGACTTGAAATAATTTAAATAAGGAAAATTGAGATATTTTAATAATTTTGGAATTCAAAATGATTTTGAAAATAATATTTTGAATAAATAATTAAAATAACATAATTTTAGAAATTCGGATTTTAATTTAAAATCGAACAAATTCGATATTTCTTGACTTGGCTAGACGAATCCGTCGCGGCATTAATTTCAAAACAATAGCGACTCAATTTTCTAAATATTAAAATAATTATTTATTGCATAAAAATTCTGGGTTGCTATACACAGGGTCGACCGAAATGGGACTTTCGGTCGACCATCCCTCAGCCGAACGCGACTGAGGCTGCCTTCAAAAAAATCTTTGCAGACTTTCGATCGACCGGTATGACTTTCGGTCGACCGAAATTGGCTTAGTCCAGTTTCTTCTTCTTTTTGGCTCCAACTTGATTCTCGGCTTACTTTTCTTGACTTTAATTACTTGATTAGCCTCGAATCTTGAACCTCCTTAGCATCGAATCTCGTCATGGGTCCCACAGACTTGCGCATCGAGGTTTGAATTTCTCGATTCTCATCATCCCCTCCCTCTTGAAAAGGATTCGACCTCGAATCTTGCTTGAGTGCACTGTCTGAGACTCCTTGGACTTTGATCTTGCAACGTTGTGGATCACAGGTTCATGCGTTGAAGTTGGACCTTCGCGATTCTCATCATCTCCTCCATCTCAAAAGAGATTCGACCACGAATCGACACCTACAATAAAAATAGAAAATTCAGACACAATAGATGTAACTGAAATTTCATACTCACCATGCAAAATCAATTTGTAGGCGTTGCCAAAAGCTTGAGATGTGCCAACATCGAAAAGTAGCAATTTGGATTTTATTCGATCGCGCACCCGTTCTCCCCTTGAAAGGAACCATATCCAACCACCCGGATCAAATACGAATCGCCTCCTACCATTGTTGGTGTTCAAATTGTAGTGCTCATCCTCCCTCTCAATTTGAGATTGGTTCCACTCATGAGGTGACTTAACCTCTTATTCACTTTTCTTCCCACCCAAGTTACCTCTTTCATCATTAAACAAACGCATCAAATTCAAAAGAGCTAACGAGTTAAAATCATGAAGAATTTCAAAAGGAGAAAGTGCAGTAGTAGAATGAACACTTTGATTATAAGCAAATCCAACAATAGATTGACCTTGTTTCCCACTCTTTAGGCCAATCATAAGGTTAGTGCAAAGGAATTGTGTTAAAACTTCATTAACCATCTTGGTTTGGAACGTGGTTTGGTAAGAAGAAATTGTTAAAGCTAGAAATTTGGTTCTAAACCTCCCCCACAAATCCCCCAAAATGTGATTAATAAATGTGCAATTATACTCAACAACATTCCCCTATGGATAACATGTAAATGCACTACCTCCTTAAAGAGAAGAATTGTTACGTTGGTAGAATCACTGGATTCATGAAATGTAGCAAAGTGTAGTATTCTAATAATCCTACCAACATTCACAAAATTAGCTTCATTCCCTTTCTTGGACCTAAGTAAACCCAATATAAAATTCATAGCATTAGTAATCCAATGTTTACTCATGATGGGCAAATATGTATGTAATTCTTGAGGCAAAAACTTGAGTTTAGTCATTTTGCAAGTTCGGAATTTACTACAAGTGTAAACATGTTCAACACCAATCTTCGAATTAGGCTCATAAAATTGTTCCCATGATACCCCTAAAACCCCGTTGATTTTAAATCACCCCATCAAACGACCATCATGTGCCTCTCCCATTAGCAATTCACATATGGCACTTTTAAAAACAAACTAACTAATTTTCCAAGACAAATAATCATCATGTTCATAGAATCTAGCAAAATCTCGCCTACCACATGATTCATAGAAGTTAAACAATTTTGGGTTTTTAGCATGCATGCTCTTGACATGTTCAAGACAAGATGAGTTGGTTAAGGAGGTTAGAAGGAAAATCATTTCCAAGCCAAAAATGTTTGGTTATATCTCCCTTATAGACTTCCCAAACTAGAAATTCCCCTATAAGACAAGTAGGCACATTGAGCTTGTTTTCATAAAATAGGAAGTCATGCTTGTTTTCGTAAAACAGGAAGCCACCATGCACATGAAGGCTATCAAGTATAACATTTTCACACTCCAACAAAATATTTGCTAAGCTTCCATCGATGTCATACAATCCTCTAATGTATTCAAAATATAATAACCTTGCATTTAAAGAATTTTTATGAGCATACCTCCTTGATGTGACGTCGGTTATTTCATTTTGTTTACCTCGGTTGTACTTGTCGTTGTAGGAAAATGTTTCCAAGAACTTCTCCCATAAGGCATGCTTTTGGAGTTCTTTGTTGCTTTGATAAGTTGGCCTCACAATTTCCTGCAACAAAAAAATAACCAAACTAGGGAGGGAAGTGTTAGAATATTCAAGAGTAAAGAATATTTTGGGGTGATCCTTGCTCTCAATTTTCTTGGTGGCACTCTTCACACCCTCTCCTTTTTCTAAGGTAGGAACCTCAACCCTCGACTTTTCTCTTACCTCTCCTTTTTCTGAAGTTGTGGCTCCAATCCTCATTGCCTCTCCTTTTTTTAGGGACGTGGCCCCAACTCTCTTACTTTCATTTTTGTTTTCTTTCTTCTTCTTCTCTTCTTCTTCCTTTTCCTTTTCTTTCTTTTTCTCCTTTTCTTCCTCAAACTCCGTCTTGAGCTTCATTTGGTCTTTGTAGACTTCTTCCGAGCTCAAAGATAGGATCACAACCCTTTTTCCATCCATTTGGAAGATACACCGGTTCTTCCTTTTGTCATGTGTCACACTCCTATCACTTTACCAAGGTCTCCCCAAAATTATGTGAGTAGTGTGCATGGGAACTACATCACATATCACTTGGTCACAATAGGTTCCAATGAAGGCAAGAAGAACTTGTTCACTCACTCTCACTCCCCCATCGTCACCCAACATTTGCAATACATAGGGATTATGATGCTTCATAACCGGTAACCCCAATTTCTCAACTTTACTAGCACTCACCAAATTAGTGTCAATCTCCCCATCTATCATGAGACTACATGGTTTATCACTCATTAGGCACCTAGTGTAGAAATTACCCTTCCCATGTTTCTCCATCTCATTAGTATGGGCCAAGGATTGTGCTGGCCTAGCATTCATCTCCTTCACTACTTCTCTACCTTCACTACCTTCCCTCCTATGGAATGATGAAGTCTTCATTAGCTCAATATCAACCTTCTCATCCATCCCATCTTCACTCCTATCTACCCATTCTCTTCTTCTCCTATTCATACTCCAATCTCCTTCAACTTCTCCACTTTTACCCATTCCATGGAGTGATGAATTTTGCATTTGCACACTATAAATATTTTCACCAACTCCATTTCGTCTATCATCTAACCACTCTCTTCTTTTCCTATTCATACTCTCATTTTGTTAACCATCCCCTTCATCATCCCAAACATCCATTCTAAATTTCATATTCAAACTCCCATTTTGTTTTCTACTTCCATCCCTATACACAATGTTCCCAAATTTATCCCTCACCCTTCTTTTATTACACATCATTTCTTCACCTCCCCTATTTGATGTACTCTCCCCTCTTGTTCCTAAATTTTCCAACTCACCCCCACTTTTCTCCATTTGTCTAGCCATGGTGGTTGAAAGATTTTCCAACAGGTACTTCAAATCTTGAGTTTGAGAATTGAAAATGGACATGGTGTGCAAGTATGAAAGTGTTCTCACAAGAAAATATTTCTCTCGTGTTTCACTCAAATTTGGCTTTTACCCTCTATTGAGCTCACCACTCTTGCCTTTTTCCACTCAAAATCTCCTTTCTCAAGTTCCCCAAGGAAGGTAATCAACTAAACCACAAAGTATAATTCTTGTGGAGTTAAAGAAATCACCAACAAGGAAGAAGGAATTTAGAACAAGTAGACACAAATAGCAAGTAGAATTTATGTGCTTGCTATACTCAAAAGGAACAATATTTATGTGGGATAGGATGCTAGGAACACAATTTAGCAATGGGATTGATAAACCACAAATAATAGACAAGGCATAGATGTAGAACAATAAGCACAAAGAGTGTAAATTTTGAATGAGGCAATTTATCAAACACCTTGTACTCAATCTTTGAATGACCTTGAATGGATAAAATGTGAATATATGATAAATCCCCAACAACCCAAATGTGACAAAAAATGAATGATCAACAATTACCCAATGTATGAAGCAAGTAATATATGGGATACAATGTTGATAACACAATCTCAATGATGGGAATTAGATAGCCCCAAGTAATTAACAAGTTATGGGCATTGAATAATAAGGCACGAATGGAGTATTTTTCTTTGGGACAATTTATCAAACACTTTGGATAATGTAGGAAAGTAAATGTATGGCTAATAGAAACCCCCAACAAATTCAACAATCAATATACCCAATATGTAATGATCAATAAATACTCATGGGCACACAAATTTTCTCCAATTTTTTCCAATTTTTGGATTTTTTTTTTTTTTTTACAATGACAAGAACAACAACAAGAAAGTAAAGATAGGTTTACCAAATTAGAGCCAAGCTCTCATACCAAATGATGCGAACCCCTTCGGTATATTGACCGAAAATTTCCACAACAATTTAATACAAAACCCAAGAAAGCTAAAGTGGTAAAATAAAGGATAAACACATTAACCCAAGTTTAAATCTAACCCAAAATTCAAGAATTAAAATAACCCTAACCCAATGGGTATCAATCAAACAAATTCCAAGGTGGCGGAAATCAACAACAAACACAACAATAATAATACCCTAGATTTAGTTGAAGAAATTCCAAGGATAATACAAGAACAAAGGAGGTTAACCTTACCTCAAGGAGTCTCTCTTAAGACCAAGCTCAAATGAACAACCAAGTTTTTTTTACAAATGAAAAGTAAAGTGTATATAAGTTACAAAATTGGGCAAAAGATGCAATTTCAGTATTTACAAGAAATACCCCGTTTTTGTAATATGGAATGTTTCGGTTGACCGAACTGGTCGACCGAAATTATTTCTGTCGATCACAGGGTCGACCGAAATGGGACTTTCGGTCGACCATCCCTCAGCCGAACGCGACTGAGGCTGCCTTCAAAAAAATCTTTGCAGACTTTCGATCGACCGGTATGACTTTCGGTCGACCGAAATTGGCTTAGTCCAGTTTCTTCTTCTTTTTGGCTCCAACTTGATTCTCGGCTTACTTTTCTTGACTTTAATTACTTGATTAGCCTCGAATCTTGAACCTCCTTAGCATCGAATCTCGTCATGGGTCCCACAGACTTGCGCATCGAGGTTTGAATTTCTCGATTCTCATCATCCCCTCCCTCTTGAAAAGGATTCGACCTCGAATCTTGCTTGAGTGCACTGTCTGAGACTCCTTGGACTTTGATCTTGCAACGTTGTGGATCACAGGTTCATGCGTTGAAGTTGGACCTTCGCGATTCTCATCATCTCCTCCATCTCAAAAGAGATTCGACCACGAATCGACACCTACAATAAAAATAGAAAATTCAGACACAATAGATGTAACTGAAATTTCATACTCACCATGCAAAATCAATTTGTAGGCGTTGCCAAAAGCTTGAGATGTGCCAACATCGAAAAGTAGCAATTTGGATTTTATTCGATCGCGCACCCGTTCTCCCCTTGAAAGGAACCATATCCAACCACCCGGATCAAATACGAATCGCCTCCTACCATTGTTGGTGTTCAAATTGTAGTGCTCATCCTCCCTCTCAATTTGAGATTGGTTCCACTCATGAGGTGACTTAACCTCTTATTCACTTTTCTTCCCACCCAAGTTACCTCTTTCATCATTAAACAAACGCATCAAATTCAAAAGAGCTAACGAGTTAAAATCATGAAGAATTTCAAAAGGAGAAAGTGCAGTAGTAGAATGAACACTTTGATTATAAGCAAATCCAACAATAGATTGACCTTGTTTCCCACTCTTTAGGCCAATCATAAGGTTAGTGCAAAGGAATTGTGTTAAAACTTCATTAACCATCTTGGTTTGGAACGTGGTTTGGTAAGAAGAAATTGTTAAAGCTAGAAATTTGGTTCTAAACCTCCCCCACAAATCCCCCAAAATGTGATTAATAAATGTGCAATTATACTCAACAACATTCCCCTATGGATAACATGTAAATGCACTACCTCCTTAAAGAGAAGAATTGTTACGTTGGTAGAATCACTGGATTCATGAAATGTAGCAAAGTGTAGTATTCTAATAATCCTACCAACATTCACAAAATTAGCTTCATTCCCTTTCTTGGACCTAAGTAAACCCAATATAAAATTCATAGCATTAGTAATCCAATGTTTACTCATGATGGGCAAATATGTATGTAATTCTTGAGGCAAAAACTTGAGTTTAGTCATTTTGCAAGTTCGGAATTTACTACAAGTGTAAACATGTTCAACACCAATCTTCGAATTAGGCTCATAAAATTGTTCCCATGATACCCCTAAAACCCCGTTGATTTTAAATCACCCCATCAAACGACCATCATGTGCCTCTCCCATTAGCAATTCACATATGGCACTTTTAAAAACAAACTAACTAATTTTCCAAGACAAATAATCATCATGTTCATAGAATCTAGCAAAATCTCGCCTACCACATGATTCATAGAAGTTAAACAATTTTGGGTTTTTAGCATGCATGCTCTTGACATGTTCAAGACAAGATGAGTTGGTTAAGGAGGTTAGAAGGAAAATCATTTCCAAGCCAAAAATGTTTGGTTATATCTCCCTTATAGACTTCCCAAACTAGAAATTCCCCTATAAGACAAGTAGGCACATTGAGCTTGTTTTCATAAAATAGGAAGTCATGCTTGTTTTCGTAAAACAGGAAGCCACCATGCACATGAAGGCTATCAAGTATAACATTTTCACACTCCAACAAAATATTTGCTAAGCTTCCATCGATGTCATACAATCCTCTAATGTATTCAAAATATAATAACCTTGCATTTAAAGAATTTTTATGAGCATACCTCCTTGATGTGACGTCGGTTATTTCATTTTGTTTACCTCGGTTGTACTTGTCGTTGTAGGAAAATGTTTCCAAGAACTTCTCCCATAAGGCATGCTTTTGGAGTTCTTTGTTGCTTTGATAAGTTGGCCTCACAATTTCCTGCAACAAAAAAATAACCAAACTAGGGAGGGAAGTGTTAGAATATTCAAGAGTAAAGAATATTTTGGGGTGATCCTTGCTCTCAATTTTCTTGGTGGCACTCTTCACACCCTCTCCTTTTTCTAAGGTAGGAACCTCAACCCTCGACTTTTCTCTTACCTCTCCTTTTTCTGAAGTTGTGGCTCCAATCCTCATTGCCTCTCCTTTTTTTAGGGACGTGGCCCCAACTCTCTTACTTTCATTTTTGTTTTCTTTCTTCTTCTTCTCTTCTTCTTCCTTTTCCTTTTCTTTCTTTTTCTCCTTTTCTTCCTCAAACTCCGTCTTGAGCTTCATTTGGTCTTTGTAGACTTCTTCCGAGCTCAAAGATAGGATCACAACCCTTTTTCCATCCATTTGGAAGATACACCGGTTCTTCCTTTTGTCATGTGTCACACTCCTATCACTTTACCAAGGTCTCCCCAAAATTATGTGAGTAGTGTGCATGGGAACTACATCACATATCACTTGGTCACAATAGGTTCCAATTAAGGCAAGAAGAACTTGTTCACTCACTCTCACTCCCCCATCGTCACCCAACATTTGCAATACATAGGGATTATGATGCTTCATAACCGGTAACCCCAATTTCTCAACTTTACTAGCACTCACCAAATTAGTGTCAATCTCCCCATCTATCATGAGACTACATGGTTTATCACTCATTAGGCACCTAGTGTAGAAATTACCCTTCCCATGTTTCTCCATCTCATTAGTATGGGCCAAGGATTGTGCTGGCCTAGCATTCATCTCCTTCACTACTTCTCTACCTTCACTACCTTCCCTCCTATGGAATGATGAAGTCTTCATTAGCTCAATATCAACCTTCTCATCCATCCCATCTTCACTCCTATCTACCCATTCTCTTCTTCTCCTATTCATACTCCAATCTCCTTCAACTTCTCCACTTTTACCCATTCCATGGAGTGATGAATTTTGCATTTGCACACTATAAATATTTTCACCAACTCCATTTCGTCTATCATCTAACCACTCTCTTCTTTTCCTATTCATACTCTCATTTTGTTAACCATCCCCTTCATCATCCCAAACATCCATTCTAAATTTCATATTCAAACTCTCATTTTGTTTTCTACTTCCATCCCTATACACAATGTTCCCAAATTTATCCCTCACCCTTCTTTTATTACACATCATTTCTTCACCTCCCCTATTTGATGTACTCTCCCCTCTTGTTCCTAAATTTTCCAACTCACCCCCACTTTTCTCCATTTGTCTAGCCATGGTGGTTGAAAGATTTTCCAACAGGTACTTCAAATCTTGAGTTTGAGAATTGAAAATGGACATGGTGTGCAAGTATGAAAGTGTTCTCACAAGAAAATATTTCTCTCGTGTTTCACTCAAATTTGGCTTTTACCCTCTATTGAGCTCACCACTCTTGCCTTTTTCCACTCAAAATCTCCTTTCTCAAGTTCCCCAAGGAAGGTAATCAACTAAACCACAAAGTATAATTCTTGTGGAGTTAAAGAAATCACCAACAAGGAAGAAGGAATTTAGAACAAGTAGACACAAATAGCAAGTAGAATTTATGTGCTTGCTATACTCAAAAGGAACAATATTTATGTGGGATAGGATGCTAGGAACACAATTTAGCAATGGGATTGATAAACCACAAATAATAGACAAGGCATAGATGTAGAACAATAAGCACAAAGAGTGTAAATTTTGAATGAGGCAATTTATCAAACACCTTGTACTCAATCTTTGAATGACCTTGAATGGATAAAATGTGAATATATGATAAATCCCCAACAACCCAAATGTGACAAAAAATGAATGATCAACAATTACCCAATGTATGAAGCAAGTAATATATGGGATACAATGTTGATAACACAATCTCAATGATGGGAATTAGATAGCCCCAAGTAATTAACAAGTTATGGGCATTGAATAATAAGGCACGAATGGAGTATTTTTCTTTGGGACAATTTATCAAACACTTTGGATAATGTAGGAAAGTAAATGTATGGCTAATAGAAACCCCCAACAAATTCAACAATCAATATACCCAATATGTAATGATCAATAAATACTCATGGGCACACAAATTTTCTCCAATTTTTTCCAATTTTTGGATTTTTTTTTTTTTTACAATGACAAGAACAACAACAAGAAAGTAAAGATAGGTTTACCAAATTAGAGCCAAGCTCTCATACCAAATGATGCGAACCCCTTCGGTATATTGACCGAAAATTTCCACAACAATTTAATACAAAACCCAAGAAAGCTAAAGTGGTAAAATAAAGGATAAACACCTTAACCCAAGTTTAAATCTAACCCAAAATTCAAGAATTAAAATAACCCTAACCCAATGGGTATCAATCAAACAAATTCCAAGGTGGCGGAAATCAACAACAAACACAACAATAATAATACCCTAGATTTAGTTGAAGAAATTCCAAGGATAATACAAGAACAAAGGAGGTTAACCTTACCTCAAGGAGTCTCTCTTAAGACCAAGCTCAAATGAACAACCAAGTTTTTTTTACAAATGAAAAGGAAAGTGCATATAAGTTACAAAATTGGGCAAAAGATGCAATTTCGGTATTTACAAGAAAAACTCCGTTTTTGTAAAATGGAGTGTTTCGATCGACCGAACTGGTCGACCGAAATTATTTCGGTCTACCATCCCTCAGCCGAACACAACTGAGGTTGCCTTCAAAAAAATCTCTGCAGACTTTCGGTCGACCGGTATGACTTTCGGTCAACCGAAATTGGCTTAGTCCAATTTCTTTTCTTTTTGGCTCCAACTTGATTCTCGACTTGCTTTTCTTGACTTTAATTACTTGTTTAGCCTCAAATCTTGAACCTCCTTAGCATCGAATCTCGTCATGGGTCCCACAGGCTTGCGCATCGAGGTTTGACTTTCTCGGTTCTCATCAGAGGACTTCCCTACTGCAACAGAGACACTTGACGTTGCAGTTTCACACTTATCCCATCATTCAGTCCAGCTAGAGACTATAAATCAAGAACTATAGGGCGGTATCCCGAATTCTAACCCTTAAACTCGTATTTAATTATTTTTAAGTTATAGTTAACATTGCATTAGACATTAGGATGCATCTCTCTAATTTAATTCATAATTAGGTATTTTAGTTTTTTTTTATTATTTTTAAAAATAAAAAAAAAATTGCGCAACCGCGGTTGATATAATTAGTTGTTTGCCGCGGTCAGACCGCGGTCGCGACGTAATTTAAAAAAAATAAAATAAAATAATTTGAAATCAGATTTTACAAAAAAGGTCTCTCTCCTTTTTCTCACCACTCTCTCTTCACAAACCCTCCTCTTCACATTTCTCTCTTCACAAATCTTAAACAACAACCTTCTCCTACTACATTCACACCAATTGCTTGCAAGTGGAAGATTTCTAGTATTTCAAGGTGTTAACATCTCTAACTCTCCCATTTCAACATATCTCAAAGGTAGTATTCTCTACAATTTTCACTTACATATTTTGTAACTCTTGTGTATTTCACATTTGGTATGGATTTGGTAGGAAGAGTGTCTTAGTGTTGATATTTGATTGAGGATTGTGTTAGCCTTGCTTTCTTTGTCATTGATGTTTGGAGCATTTTAGAGTAGTTCCATTATTTGAAATTGGGGTAAAAATTGGGTATGCACACAATGTGTTTGATATAAGGCCCCAATTGAATTGTTTTCTTGGAAAAAGAATTTCATGAGTATTTGTGGTCGTCTTTGTTAAGTAAGTTAGAGTTGTCCTCATTATGCACTTTAGGTGTTTGTTTCAAGTTCCCACCTAACTTAGTTTCTTAGACATTGCATATTATGAATGTTTTACACATTTTTTATTTTGTGGAAAGTTGTTTAACCTTGTGCTTGCATAGATAATGCTTGTTCAAAACCTAAATTGATTGTGTGACATTTGTTGGTGAGTTATGGGTACCTAACACTTTCTTTTGCCCCTACTATATTTGCATTAAACACTTTCCTAAGAAAGTGCCATTATAGGATCCAACCTTAGTTCATGCAATTCTCACTCAAGTTTGGGGGAGACTAGTGTGTTTCATGTTCTTTAACATTATACTTAAGTTTTCCTCTGATAGTATGTTATCTCTGTATGCATTAATACTCTACTTGAACTCACACTTCAATACTCTTTTTGTAGGGATCCTCCACTATAATGCCTCCAAGAGCACCCCCATCTCGTGCCACCAAAGGAAAGGGAACGGCAGAACCTTCTAACACTGGAGAATGCACTCGGTTAGTGTCACAGTCATACGAGACCTATGTCTCAGAAGAAGCTGAACGGCTTGCTGAACATTTTGGACACAGTGCTCCCCTAATGGAAAGGGAAGTTAGGCTACATGAATTGGAATTTTCTACCATCCCAAATATGATAAAGGAAAAGGGGTGGACCACGTTATGCGCCAAACCACACAAAGTGTACATAGTGGTAGTAAGGGAATTTATGTGTAACTTCAATGCAAATATCCTGAATGGGGACAGCGAACGCTACATGCAGACATATGGGAGCGGAATTTGGGTCCCATTCAGCCCCCAAATCATTCAAGAATATTACAACATTGAAGAGGGATCTACTCCACCCCCTACCACCATTTTTTTGGAAGTGACACAATTTATCTACCCAGCAAACCAGCAGAAAACTTGGCCACTCAACAACATGGTGAATCATGGGAAAATGACTACTGAGATGCGTTTCCTGCATCAATTTCTTAGCACGAATGTCGTCCCTACAATGTATACTACTCACATACACTTGCCAAAAATGACTTTGTTATACAGACTTGCGACTGGGTGGGATATCAATTTTGGTGAGGTGATATTCTACAATGTAAAGGATGCAGCATTGGTACCTCAGAGTCGAACGAAATTAATCATGCCCATTCTAATCTTTGCATTGTACAAAAGAGCGGGGTCCCCATGCTTCCATCTGAAGTCGAAAAGAAACCTGCTCCAGTATTGCGCCTTGCAACTATGAGGAAATCAGTGGCTCAGGTCATTCGACATCAGAATGCAAGAAGGGGAAGATGTAGATGAAGGGGGGCATCGAAATTAAAATATACCCATCCAAGAGGAAGTGCCAGTTGATCGACCTACTTCAGCTTTCCAGCATAGACTTGGCATTAGAGGAGGTGTGAATTTTGGGCCAGTATTGAGGCAAATGCAATCATCCCTCCAACATCAAGAGGAAGCCATCGGCCAACTGCAAGAGGGTCAGACTCATCTACAAGAAGGGCAGGACATGATCCTTGCTACGCTTCAGTCCCTCGATGACCGTTAACGTCAAGATCATGAGGAGATGATGATGCTACTGAGACGTTTTCAATGGCCATAAGATCCTCCACCACCGCCCGAGTTTTAAGTGCCCGGTACTATCTATCCTTGTATTTATATTTCTCACATTAGGGACTAATGTGTATTTCAAGTTTGGGGGAGCGGGTGTATTTCAAGTTTGAGTGGTATATATGTTTCTGTTTGGTTTTTACTGTCGGGCTATAAAAAAATAAAAGGTTTCTGCTTTTTTTGTGTTGAATAGCCGTGCCACTCGTGATGATAATTATTTGTAACTGCGGTAATTCATGAACTGGGGACAGGAGTGCTATACTTGTAGTAATTCACTATGCTTGATTATTCTTTGAGCACATCAACTTGATTATTGTGCATAGTGGTTGCATGGGAATAGTTGGTTGTAGATTGTCAATATGAACTTATGATATATTCCAACTCGAAACATGTCATTCCATCACTATGACCAGTTAGTTAGGCAGTTTGGGGGTTTAAAACTGATAATGTTACTGTTTGGGGTGTGTTGATTCTATGTGTGCAAAATTGTTGTGTGGAGTGACCTTGGCTGACAGGAGAAAGCTAGGTAATGACCAAATACTGGTAATCTTATCCCTTGCATAAATTAGGAACATGCATGCATCGTTTACCTCTCTTTGTAGCCTTTTTGACTTGAGTAATTAAGTTCGTAGGGGTATTTCAAAACCTGGTGCCCTATGGTCAACTGACTTGGGAGCCACCGGCCTAAAGCTCGCTACAGGGGTCATCTAGAAAGCTTAAGAGAGAGAGAGAGAGAGAGAGAGAGAGAGAGAGAGAGAGGTAATTCATATAGATTTATTTCTGTTAATTAAAAAAAAAAGAAAAAGAAAAAAATGTATAGGACATTGCATTCATTTGACACTTTTCTTTGGAGTGTAGTGACTCAAGTGATTAAGCCCGTAGGGGTATTTCAAAACCTGGTGCCCTGTGGTCAACTGACTTGGGAGTCACGGGCCTAAAAATCGCTACAGGGGGTCATTAATAGCTTAATGGAGAAGGGTACTGCATGATAGTTAAATTTAGTTGTTAGTTTTGCACATTTGGGATTAAGATAACTAGTGGGTTTGAATTACCTAGTGGATGTCTGAAGGGTGGGGCGCTCAATCAAAGGAGAATCATCGCAGTCCCAGGTAGTAGCAGTTATTGGTTTTACACACCAAAATTTGAGTGGGAGAAGAATTAGTGATTTAGGAAGCAACCTTAGAATTTATACCCCGGGCTAGGGAGAAAATCACAAGTTTGGGGGGAAAGTGAATCTCACGAGAGGGAAAGCGAAATTTGACCACTAAGGGTCGGGATATCACTTATGCTCACTAAGATGATCGAGTTGATTGTACACACATTGAGCATGGAGTGAATTAAAACTTGTATAGCATTGTTTGAATACTTTTCAGGGATTACTGGAGTTTTAAATCCTGAAGCAAAAATGGCAGGTTATTTAACAGTCATTTGATGAGAAAATAGTAGTATATGTTCTCCACTTCATACTTGGATGAATGTATTAGCTCTATCTTATTCGAGGACGAACAAGAGTTTAAGTTTGGGGGATTTGATAAGTGCGATTTTGCACTTAATTCCATGCTTAAATTTGCACTAGTGTGAGTAGTTTAGAATATGATATTGCTAAAGTTGCATGTTTATTTTATTTGTTTCACGGATAATGCGAATTGAAATGAAATTGGGCACAAAAATGAGGAAAATGACTAAAAGAGTACAAAATATGAAGTATGGTGACCAATTTGCAAATGGCAAAAAGACGGAGGACTTTAGTTGCAATTCTGGGAGGACTAAATTGAAATAAAAGTCAAAGTATGGGGACTAAATAGAAGAAGTCAGAAAATTGGAGGACTAGACATGCAATTACACAGGGACTGAAATGCACAAGTAAAAAAATTGGCGAACCGTGGTCAACCGCGGTTCCAGTCTGTTCCTGTATGCCGCGGTCAGACCGCGGTCCGGCTGAGGAGAAATTTCGCGATTATTTTATTTTATTTTATTTCCTTTTCGATCTTTTTTGGGCCCAACTCGGAAAAATTCATCTTGAACCTATTCTACCCTATATAAAGACCTAAACAACACATTAGAAGGGGTGGAAAAAATCAAGAGAATAGAGGCACAATACAAGAGGCAAAAGGAAGAAGATAGATTCAACGCTTGTATTGATTTTCTTGGTGCCAAAATTCTAAACTCTCTTTTCAATGTTGATTAGCATGTTTAACTTTCTATTTTGCGTTTTTATTGTTTTAGATTTTAGTATGAGTAGCTAAATAACTCGTTGGGACGAACGATGTGACTTGGTTTAAACATTCAATTTAAATTCTCATGCTTTTGATTAAATTATTTGTGTTGATTTTGTTATTGCATTTTAATGCTTTGAATTGCTTGATCACCAATTTGATAAACCGTGGATTGTTTTCATAATTCGAGAGGTGAGTTAACACCTAGACTTAGTAATAAAATCCAGCAATTGACAAAAAGGTAGAGATACATAGTTGTGGTTGTCGTAATCATTTTGAATTGTTGTAATTAAATGCGTCTATTTAGGACTTATTCTGACCGGTCATAGAGATGTGAGGTTGACCTATTTAGATATAACCAATCTAGACTCGAGAGGGAAATTTTGGATAAAATTGTGAATTCGATTAAACACTATTTTTGAAACATTGCATGAGAAGAGAAATTGAATAGGATAACTAAGTGGCTATCGTAAGTCCCAACATTTTCCATTCATAAGAAAAATCCAAAAATCAAATATTTTTAAGTGTTTTATTTTCTAATTCATTGCTTTTGCTATTCAAATAAAAATTCAAAAACATCAATCTTGACATTTATTTGTAGTTTAGGAACCGATTAATTCAGGCTAATAACAAATAAGTTGGTCCTTGTGGGATCGATATCCGGACTCAAA
The DNA here is from genome assembly GCA_963555705.1 of Ligustrum vulgare. Taxonomy (NCBI): domain Eukaryota; kingdom Viridiplantae; phylum Streptophyta; class Magnoliopsida; order Lamiales; family Oleaceae; genus Ligustrum; species Ligustrum vulgare. Next base: position 16,228,930 of record OY743186.1, on the reverse strand, counting down.
AAGTCCATTTTACTACTTGTTGCGATATCGTGCACTTGCGATTTCACACAACAATTTTCGATTTAGTAATTTAGCCCTTGTTTGGTTTCCTTTTAATTTTTCCCTTTTTTCTATTGTACTCACTTTCAACCATTTATTAAAAGTCAAATCCACAATATTTGACTTTTCAATCAAATCTCAACCATCCATTCTCTACAAAATCACTATTCATTTTAAAAAAAATCTTTTAAAACTATACCAAAACACACACTTAATTAACTTGGACTTGAGTTTTGATTTATTACTTGGAGATTAATTATAAATTTGCTACATTTATCACTTATTATATATGATAACATTTTGTAGTTCCAGTTTACCTCTATCACTTAGTTGGTAAGTGATTCAATTTTGGTAAGATAGTTTTTAATGAATCATTGTGTTACCTTATCTCTATTCACTACTAGAATTTTATATTCCGCATACAAAATAAATTTTTAGGGAAAGCTTTTTATTTGTAGGTAAAAACCTTTCCAGACGAAGATAATTTGTAGGGAGGTTTGTGTGGCAAACATCGAAGGGAAAGACATAAACCGACAAAATTAGTACATTTGTCTGTGGAGGTATGCGCATACTATCGTCTAAAATCTTCCCCCAATGAAATTATTTGTATGCTAATGTTAATTTTACCTACAAAATATGTTTTGTTGACTAAAGTCCTAGCCTACAAATATTTTAGAGACAAATATTATTTGCCGCCTAATTTCTATCCCTACACAATTTTTCGTATTCTAATATTAGATTGGCCTACGAAATATGTTTGTAGGTATAGATTAAAATGATGTTGTAGACTAAATGATAATTTTCCCCACAATTAATTATTTGTATGGAAAACACTTTGTAGGTTAATTTCTTATCTATACAATTTTATTTTATTTTATTTTATTTTTTCTTTTTGTGGAGAAAGCTAACAATTATAGTATTTGTAGGGAAAAATTAAATCATTTTTATTTATATTTAGTATTAATGATTGTTTGTTTATGCAAAATTAACAATACGTAGAAAAATAAATTAAATTAAAATTTCTAATATAAACCAATGTATTACCAACTCCAAATATTGTATCAAACTACAACTAAAAGCTCATTGTCACAATAATATTAATAATAATAATAATAACAACAACAACAACAACAACATAAATATGTATCCTCATAAATTAATTAAATATGCTACTCATCCTCATCAAAATTGTGCTCTTCCTCAAAGTTGTTCTCTTTTCCTGCAACATCATCATCATCTTCCTCGATAACATCATCTATTGACAATGGTAGTGAAGGTCTATCCCCGCATTGAAGTGCAAACTTATTTCCAAAATGAACAATAATTAAATCAATGAATAAATATTGAAAATAGCTATAAAAAAAATACTTCTACAAAATATCAAATTTGTAGGGTAAAATCAACTCACGTTACGAATTAAAAAATTGTCTTCTAAAGTTTTGTAGGCGAAATTATATCTCAACAAAAATTATTTTTGTGATAAAAATTTAATTCCGCCTACAAATCTCATTTTATAGGCGAAATTTTGTAGGCTAAGTATACATATTTTTGGAGCCAATTTTTTACAACTACAAAATCTTATTTTGGGGGAAAAAATAATATTTACCTACAAATCTTATTTTATATGCGCATTATTTGTAGGGAAAGCAAAATGTTTCTAAATATACCTACAAAATCTCTTTTTGTGGGGAAGGCAATATTTATATACAAATCTCATTTCGTATGCGCATTATTTGTAGAGAAAGCAAAATTTTCTTGTAGTGATTGATTCATATTTATCTTTGATATTGCAGGAAATCATAGAGATTTTGCACAAGTAGAACTCTTGGTGTACAATAAATTCTCTTATGCATAAATAGACGAAAAGGGGACAATTTTCTCCAAGTCTTAGAAGCCAAAAATTTGAGGAAGAGCAAGAACTATAAATGGCTTTCTTCTTGGTGACTTCTCCACTGCATGAACATCATAAATATTTAGTGCTTATACGTTCAAGCAAAACCAAACTTTAAATGACAAATCTAAAAGGATCTCTAGGGGAGTCTCAATTACTAGAGTAAGAAAAGACCTTCAGGCAATGAAGATCAAATGGGAGTTTGGATCAAAATGCAACAGGAGTTCGAATTTGTTGAAGTCGTGTGCAGTGTCAAGGAAAACTACTGAAGAGTAATGGGACGCCAGCTCATATTGCACATCATCAAAGAATTAGGGTGTGATTCATCTAATTTCATGGGTGTTCAATAAATTTATGGGTGAATATATCCCGTGGTTTCCATGAACTTTGTAATCTTATTTTCTTATTAGTGATTTATTTTTGTCCGCAGGCTGCTAGCATGTAGGTTATCCCTGAAAGGGTTTTCCCTATGTAAAGCTCAAATATTTTATTCCGATTTTGAGGCCAAAATACTTTGGAGCCCAAACTCGTGACCCGGTTTTGAGGCCCAGTTACACCACCACCTCATTTTACACCATTAGATCATCAAGACTCATCACAACCGTTCCTCTGATGATAAGGATTGCTGATGACTTTTCACTCTCTCACTTATCCAGAAACATCTCCTCTCTGATCTATGTTTTTCTCTCTCATCGTCTCTGTGTATTCTTTGAGTTCTGAAGAAGAAATCTCTGATTTTTCTCGCAATATTCTTGGTGGTTTTGTTACTGATTCTTTGTGCATAATCAGTAATTCCTTAGTGGTTGTTTTACAGATTATTTTTCTGTACATCTTTGTGGTTTGTTCTGCGTGTTTTTGAGATTTTTGATATTTGTTAGATCAGAGTTTGAATCTGTAATTTTCTCTTTATGATTTACGATTTTCTTTGAGTAATAAAATTTCTTTGAAGTTTTATTTTTAAATCGTATTTTGTATTTCTTTATGGTTGATTCTGAGCCTTGAACGCTTTACAGTGGTATTAGAGCCTAGGGTTCGTGTAAATACGCTGTTTCTTGACTCAAATTTTGTTAGATCCAGAGTTTTACTATGTGGATCTGTGTTTTCTGGAAAGTTCTTTGTGGTATTGTGTAAATGTTTTAGGGTTTTCAGTTCTTTGTGGTAATCTTTGAGAAAACTGTGATTTCTTGAAGTTTTATGAAAACTTTGTTAAAACGTTTTGATTTTTTGAAAAGTTTTAAGTTTTCAGATCTTGAAAAAATTTTCATTACATTCTTCGTGGTATACTTCTGCTTAGTGGAAATATTTTAAAATCTATTTCAAATTAGGTATTCTCAGAGTTTTTTTCCCTTTGTTTCTAGATCTTTTATTCTGAGTCTTACATTTTTTTGTGGATCTTTGTGAACTCAATATATTTACTGGATATTCTAAGTAGATCCCTCATATCTTGGTGACTGAACTTCGTGGTTTTTTGAAAGGCTTAGTGGTACTGGAACTTGTGGCTTCTGAATCTTTATGGATTGAAATCTTAGTGGAACTGCAGTGGTATTAAAACTTGCAATAGGTGATATCTTTTAATTTCTGCATTATATACTACTATTTTTTTTTCAATCCTTAGTTCTCTTCAAAATTTCTCCGTTGAAGCCTATTCTTGGACCCAATCCTTACCTTTGTCCAAGATTTCTTAAGAATCCGAGAATCTGAGGGAGCTTGGGCTGACCCATAATAGGTTGAGGGATATACTGGAAAAACTATTTTTAGTATATTAGCTCTTTGTGATTTTCTTGATTAGCCTGATTACTGTTATTAATTTGTGATCACCTTGATTACCTTACTATTTAATAATTGTTTTTCTGACGCTGTATGTCTTCTTATATCTTGATCTTTGTAGAATATTTCTGATAATTGGAACCTTCTGTGTTTATACCTTGCATTACTATCTGTCTGTTTTTAGTTTGAAGGAATAAAGCCTCAATTCTTGATAAATTTTTCTTCGAAATCTTTTAGTCTTTACTTCAATGGCTACTATAAAAGTAGATGTTGAAGTATGGAATGACAAAGGAGATTTTAATCTCTGGAGCCAGATAATGAAGGCTCTATTACTTCAAATGAAATTTGCTAAAGCCATTGATCAATCTTGGTCTTTAAATTTACCTTAGGATAGACAAATTGAAATGTATGAAATTGCATGGAGTATTATTTTTCTTCATCTATCTGACAATATGATTAGACAAATAGGAAAAACTAAAACAGTTATGGCACTTTGGGATATGTTAGAAGAAGTTTATGATACTGTCTCTCTGCTTGATAAGTGTTTTTTGTGGAAACAATATTTTTTTTTTCAAGTTTGATCTATCTAAAGATGTGAATGATAATATGAATAGGTTCACTAAGATTACACAAAGTCTTTTAAATTGTGATGAGAAACTTACTGATGAATAAAAAGTTGTCTGTTTACTGAATGTTATGGGTGATAAGTTCAAAGACCTTAGGAATGCTCTGGAATATGGTGGGCAGAAATTGACTACAGAAATAGTTTACACTTCTCTAAAGAATAAGGAACTTGAATTCAAGAATAATCCTAAAGAAGCCTATAGTGTTATAACTTATAAGAACTTCAAAGAAAAAGAATTCCTTTAGAAACAATAAGCCAGTTAGTAATTTCAATAAAAATTAGAATACTTCTAATAATAATAGAAATTGGAATAGTGTGAACAGTAAGCCTGCAAGAGGAAATTTTCAAAATAAAGTCAATTTTAATAAGTCTAATGACAGCACCTATAGAGGTCAGAATAACTCCAGGAACCAGACCAATTTTAGAGGGTATGACAATCCTAGAGGTCAAGACAACTTTAGGAATCAAAATAATTCCAGGGGGCAAGACAACACTGGGGGTTTAGATAATATAAATAGACCCAGACTTTGCTTTTACTGTGGCCAACCTGGATATCACATTAAAAATTGTTTCAAAAGAAAAAATGAAATAGGAACCAATAACCAAGCTGAAGCTACAGTTCAAGATAATAATGGTGTGGTATATGTTACTACTGAATCTAATAATAAGTATGAATGGATACTTGATTCTGGTTACACTTTCTATATGTGTCCTGAAAGAAACTTGTTTTCTGATTTCAGCAGTGACTGTAATGGTTCTGTAAAACTTGGAAACAATGTGATATGTGATGTAAAAGGAACAGGTAACATTCTGTTGAAACTTGAAAATAACAGGACATTGGTCTTGAATCAAACTAGATATGTACCTGACTTGAAAAGAAACCTGATTTCACTTGGTGTGCTTGATTCTGAATTTTATGAGATTAGATTACATAAAGGTTATCTATCTATTTTTAAAGATAATCTTTTATTTTCATGCACTCCCAAAATAAATGGAATTTATGTGTTAAATTCTTATCCAATATGTGCTAAGTCCTTTAATGCTGTTTCTGAAATTGATAAAACTGTTTTGTGGTATAAAAGACTTGGTGACTTAGGAGAAAAAAGTTTAAAATTGCTTGAAAAGAAAGGTGTCTTTGGTAAATATATCTTACAAAAACTTGATTTCTATGATAAATGTATTATGGGAAAGCAATAAAGAAACTTTTTTGGAAAAGGGATTCATAAATCAAGTGACATTCTTGAATATTTACATGCTGATTTGTGGGGTCCTGCCCCAGTTAATTTTGTTTCAGGTTTTAGATTCTTCCTACTTATTGTTGATGATTTTTCTAGGAAGACCTAGGTTCATTTGTTAAAAACTAAGGATATTACTTTGTGGATGTTTAAAAATTGGATTACCTTAGTTCAAAATTTGAAAGATAGAAAGGTTAAAATTATCAAAACTGATAATGGTCTTGAGTTTTGTAATCTAGATTTTGATTCTTTTTGTAGCAGTCTAGGTATTCTTAGGCACATGACTGTTGCATACAGTTTACAGCAAAATGGGGTTGCTGAAAGAATGAATATGACTCTTTTAGAAAGAAATGTCTTTTGCTTGATTCTAATTTAATTTGTCTAAAATTTTCGAGGGTGAAGCAGTCAAAACTGCTTCATATTATATCAATCTTTCTCTCTGCAGTGCTATTGATTTTAAAATTCCAGATCAAATTTGGAACAATTCTCTTCCAGATTTTTCAAAACTAAAATTATTTGGGTGTGCTTCATACTCACACCAAACTGAAACTAAACTTGATTCCAGGTCTCTGAAATGTGTTTTTTTGGGGTATGAAGGAGTCAAGGGTTACATGTTGTGGGTAAAAGAACAGGGAGGTTACAGGGTTATTTTAAGTAGATCTGTTGTTTTTAATGAAACTTTTTCTCTTGTAAAGATGAAATTTTATCTAATCCTATTAGTGAAAAAGATTTTCTTACCTCTGAGCTGAGTGCAGACCATTTGAGTGATGAAAATGGTCTGCCCAATACTTAGTTTCAGGTGGAGCAACCCCCACATTCTCCTAATACTACTTCTGATCATCTTTCACCAAATCCAGTACCTAATCCTGAAAATATTTCTAATACTGAAACTGATTTAAATCTTGATAATTATCAATTAGCCAGGGATAGAACTAGGAGGGTGATTAGATCTCCTGCCAGATTTGATGATCCAAATTTTGTGTCTGCTTTTACATATTCTGAACCTTTACTTTATGAACCTGAATAATTTGAAGAAGCTATGTTTTCACCTGATTCTAAATTGTGGCTTGCAGTCATGCAAGAAGAGATGGATTCTCTTATAAAAAATGGCACTTGGACCTTAGTAAGTAAACCTATTAATACTAGGGTTATAGATTGTAAATGGATTTTTAAAATAAAAGAAAATAACTCAAAAGCTATAAAACTTAGATATAAGGCTAGACTTGTAGCTAAAGGTTTTTCTCAAAAAGAAGGTATAGATTATAATGAAATTTTTTCACCAGTTGTTAAATATACCTCTATTAGAATTTTATTTGCTCTAGTTGCTCAATTTGATTTGGAATTGGAACAAATGGATGTTAAAACTGCTTTTTTGTATGGTTCTTTGGATGAAACTATTTACATGCATCAACCTAAAGGTTTTGAGAATTTTGGTAAATCTGATTTGGTATGTTTACTGAAAAAGTATCTATATGGCTTGAAACAAGCTCCAAGACAATGATATAAGAGATTTGATTCTTATATTCAAAGTCTTAATTTTCAAAAAAAGCCAATATGATTCTTGTTTTTATTATAAGAATGGTAATTCTGATTTTATGAATTTGTTACTATATGTTGATGACATGTTAATTGCTGGCCCTAATAGATGAGATTAACCCGCTAAAGAATAAACTGTAGTCTGAATTTGAAATGAAAGACTTAGGGCATGCTAAAAGAATTTTAGGTATGGATATTTTTAGGGACAGGCATTCTGGAAACTTGTTTTTGAATAAAAAACATTACATTGAAAAAGTTTTAAACAGATTTATTCTAACTAATTCTAAACATGTTTCTCTGCCTTTGCATGCACATTTTAAATTATCATTTGAACATTCACCTAAATCTGTTGAAGAAGAACTTAGAATGAAAAATGTATCTTATTCTAATGCTATAAGATCTTTTATGTATCTTATGGTGTGCACTAGACCTGATATTGCTTTTGCTGTCAGTGTTCTTAGTAGATATATGAGTAATCCTGGTGAACTGCACCAAGAAGCTGCGAAATCTCTTTTAAAGTATCTTAAAGGATCTGTAAATCTTAGTTCAGTGTTTTCTAAAACCAAAAATGATTTCAAATTAAAGGGATTTGTAGATTTAGATTTTGCAGGTAATATAGATAATAGAAAATCAACTTCTGCATATTTCTTTACCTTAAATTGTTCTTGCATTAGCTGGAAATCTCAGCTACAAAAACTTGTTGCATTGTCTTCAACTGAGGCAGAATATATTGCTGCCACAAATGCTGTAAAAGAATGTATATGGCTGAAAGGTTTGCTATCTGAAATTGCCTGCATTGATAATTCTGCTATTGAACTCTGTACTGATAGTCTTAGTGCATTACATTTGTGTAAAAATCCTGTTTTTTATAATAGGTCAAAACATATTGATGTGAAAAGGGTATAGTTAAACTTGTTAAAATATCTACACAGTTAAATCCTGCAGATGCAGGAACAAAACTAATTCCTATCAATAAATTTAAGGATGCTTTAGATTCCTTAAAATGGTTAGAATTTCGATACTGCCGTGTTTTGTTTTTGCAGTATTTCTGATCTAATTGAGGTGGAGAATATAAATACAATTGGACCAACCCAAATTGGAGCCCAAGAGCATTAACCATAGCTGGACCAAATATTGAAGTCCAATACTGAAGCCTGGCTTGTATCAACTTGGTCTGAAGATTGGAGCCCAAACTCGTGACCCGATTTTGAGGACCAGTTACACCACCGCCTCATTTTACACCATTAGATCATCAAGACTCATCACAACCGTTCCTCTGATGATAAGAATTGCTGATGACTTTTCACTCTCTCACTTATCCAGAAACGTCTCCTCTCTGATCTCCATTTTTCTCTCTCTTCGTCTCTGTGTATTCTTTGAGTTCTGAAGAAGAAATCTCTGATTTTTCTCGCAATATTCTTAGTGGTTTTGTTACTGATTCTTTGTGCATAATCAGTAATTCCTTAGTGGTTGTTTTACAGATTGTTTTTCTGTACATCTTTGTGGTTTGTTCTGCGAGTTTTTGAGATTTTTGATATTTGTTAGATCAGAGTTTGAATCTGTAATTTTCTCTTTATGATTTACGATTTACTTTGAGTAATAAAATTTCTTTGAAGTTTGATGTTTAAATCGTATTTTGTATTTCTTTGTGGTTGATTCTGAGCCTTGAATGCTTTACATATCTTGTGGAAACAAATTATTAAGTGAAAGTATGTGATCAGGAATATCTTACTCGACTTCATTTGGTCGAGGAAATATAATTTCACCATTCCTACTCTTCATGATCAACTATGTAATAATTAGTGCATAAGGTGTGTGGCGAAAAGCCTCCATGCATAGCCATTGCGATTGCATGCCCACGCGGAAAACTCTCTAATTGAAACTGTTTACATGTGGATTTGTTATCATTCAAATTCACGATGTATCCAAAATTGCGCTTGCATTTCACTTTGAAGCGAAACTTATGCAGTGGCTCCACGCGCACCTTTCTTGCCACCTCGGGTATCTTTAAGAGTTTACCTTTCATCATTGGGCTTAGTACGCTTGTGCACATCTGTGATTCCGCACGTCTATTATGAAATCATTCATGCAGCATGTTATGAATATACTCAATCATTGCGAAAATTGGTAACTTTCGATCCTTCTTAAATAATGCATTTAGCGCAACTTTTTATTATTTGATGTCATCATATTGTATCGAGTATCGACATCCTAGAAATTGTGACCATGTCCAATGTTCAATTTCTAGCTTATCTACTAAATACTATCGGGAAGAATCTAATTTATTGTCTATCTTGAGGATGAACTCATTAAATTCTTCAAAATTGTAAGCATCCGTAGCTTTCCTAAACAATGCAACGATCCTACTACTCCAATACTTGGTTTTCAAATTATCTAGTATATGGTACTACCTAAGGAGCTCTGTGCGAATAGTAATAGATATGTTTATACCATTGGAATCAAGGCAGGTAGCAACTGCCTTAAGAATAACAGTGACATCCTCACGAATTACCTTCTTAGAATTCCTCGTGTTCAATATTGAGGATATTATTCCTCACTAAAGTTACATAAATAGAAGTCGTGTTCTTTGTTTAGTTCAATTAACCACTTCATTTGCATTTAAGAGATAGCCTTTAAAGGTGGAATCGAAATGACCGAATGCTAGTTAAATAAAAATCTCAAATCCATGTCCGTTAATGTAATTGATCTTATCAAGATTCCAGATTATTACCATCACTTGTCAATCTCCATTACCATCATCCATTTTCATTACTTAGAAATTCACCAAAATTAACAAAGGATGAAACCTGATTTCATATCTGCATTAAAAATTATATATAAAAAATTAATTAAAAAATAATGTAAAAAATGTCCCAAACGTGTGTGCGAGACGTTGATTACAGGCGTGCCAAATGCTTGAGGCTTTCGTAACATACTGCTCGATGCAACTAGGCAGTCTAGACAGAATCTCTGGGTCGTCTCTTACAAGCAGCTCAGACTCGATAGTGATATCCAAGTCTTGAAATTCATCTGATCAATTTTTCCCCTATTTTTCTCTTAATAAATTTATAGACTTGTTAAAGAGTTTTAACATCTGTTTGTTAAAAGTTTTTTGTTTAAAAATTGAACCTGACCTTTTCCTATAAGGTTACCACTGGCACTCCCTTACAAGATTCCTAAGTTAACTTATCCCTTTCCCCAGTATTTAAGGATCACAACAGGCTCACTCCGGCCAACAATCCTATCTCTCTGGGTCACTCATGGTTAACTTAAAAACAGTACGACTTCTAAAGATCAAGTTATGCTTTTATGATATGCATAGAATGAAATGATTCTACCAACAAAATTTACAACATATAATTTACTGAAATAAATATGACCATAAAAATGTAAAACATAAAGATAAATTTTTTGGAGATTTATTAAAACATCTTAAAGAAAATACAACTAAGGGTTTCCCTTTCGAAAAATCCCTTAAAGGATAAAATAAAACTTGAAAGAAACAAGTACCTTAGAGATATTCACAATTTTTCTATACAGGGGTTCCTATTTTGGATTGAGAATTTTTCTGATAAGGAAGGTTTTATCGAGATAGAAAGCAAGGAGATCACAAGCTGAAAACTCTTGCTTCTCTCTTCTGAAAACTAATCCTTATATAGAGAAATTCTTGGGAGCGGAAAATAATTCTATCCTACAGCTGTCTTTACTTTTCTGAAGTTGTCTTCTACTTTTTTGACACGCGTTTCTCCGAGCAACTCTGGTCAAAAAAGTTTTGGACATCTTATCCTAATAGCATCTTTCTTTCAAAAAAGTTTTTTGTCTTGTTGCGTCGGCGGCATCTTCTTTTCTAAAAGTCTTTTGTCTTGTTGCGTCGGCAGCATCTTCTTTTCTAAAAGTCTCTTGGCAGCATCTTCTTTATGTATTTAAATTATGTTCTGATGTGGATGAAAAAGACATTCCACTGTCTGAATTATTGAAAGCTTCTCCTTCATGGCCTTCATGACTATTTCCTTGTCTAGATTCATTGTCTTCTTGTTCTGGCATGATCTGTGGATATTCTGAGATTTCTTTTTCTTTTTCTGTTCTGTTTTGAGAATAAATTTTTTCAAAATTTTTTTCAATGGTCTCACTCATTTTTTCTTGGAGATCTTTTTCTTTTTTCTTTTTGATTAAAATTTTTTTCTTTCTTTTTGGTATTTCTTCTTTGCTGGATGGAGTCTTCTGAAGTTTTTGTATCTGTGAAAGTAAATGATTGATAGAAACAATCTCGTCTTCTGGGTCTTGGGCTTCTTGGACTATTTCTTTTCCTTTGGTATTCTGACTACTTGATTCTTCTTGGATTTTTTGTAATGGGCTGAGATTTTGGGCTGGGCTAGAAATTTGTTCTTGAGATTCATGGGAGTATTTAACAAGAAAATCAAACTTTCCACTGGGCTGGTCCAATGTGTCCCAATTTTCTTTGGTCTGAAAGGGAAATTGTTGAGTTCTTTCAAAATTAAAATGGTCTTGTGTATTAGGGAAATCAACAGTTCCCTGAGTCTGTTAAACTTTTGGCAAGCCCAAAGCCATCAACGGGTTTGAAAAGTCTTTACCAGCTACCGTTTGAGCTGGACTAGCTACTGACTTCTTGGGCTCAGTAGTGCCTTTTGCTATTTTCAAACTAATCACTTCTTTTTCTAAGTCTGTGATTTTCTTTTGTAAAAGGGTTCTTTCTGAAACAAGGTTCTGATTGGCTTCATTAATGACTCTGAAATTGTTCTTCATACACTCGCAATGATTACAAAAAATATTCTCTTCTCTACTTGGAGAAAAATCTAGAGGAGGGTCTTGGTAGTTTTTGAGAGAAGGGGAAATGAAGAAGTTAATACCTATGAGCTGTCTTGCTGAATCTAAAGCTTCTTTCAAATTTGTAAAACCTTTGTAAAGAGGGTCTCTGAAATTGCTAATGCTTTCTAAAACTTCTAACCATGTATGAAAGACACCTAACTTATGACCTTTAATGACAACATAAAATTTGAATCTAGTTCTGTTCTGATTAAAGTGTTCTGACAATGCATTTAAACATGCTAGAAAGTATTTCTGGTCTTTTGGATTCTTATTGTAAGAAATCCACAAATTGTCTAAAATGCATTTTTCTTCTTTTGAAAGTGAAACGTGTGCTAATGCTTTGAAAGAAATGTTACTACTAGGAAAACAAGTAAGTTCTTGATTACCAAATCTAATTCGTTCTGAGTAATTTGTTCTGTTCTGAGTAGATGGAGTCTGAAATGATGCATAGGAATTTCCCGGAGGAATTCCTGGTCTTGGAGGCGGTCTAGACATCTGTAGAAAACAAGATCATGATGAGTTTATCTCAAGAATTTCTTTATTTTCTACCATTCTACTAAGAATGTCTGCTGCTTTATTATCTACTCCTTTAATATGTTCAAACTCTATGTTTATTCCTGTATTAGTAATTCTATCAACAAAATTCAACCATCTTCTTCTGCTAGTTTTCTTGGAATCTAATTTTAATTTATTATAAAAAGAGACAATAGCAACACAGTCTGTTCTAATTATGATTTCTTTCTTTGAAATAATAAAAAGCTCGAAACTGTCTAAGGCATAATTAACAGCTAAGAGTTCTGCATCTATGCTACTCATGTTTCCTTTTTCTTTATAACTACCACTATTGTATCTGCAAATTCTTTCTGTATTTTTGTCTGTATATCTATTTGGTTTACATAATAGAATGGCTCCCCATCCTAATATGCTTCCGTCTGTTTCTATTATTAGAAAATTTGTATCTAAGGGCATTGCTAATTTTGGTAAATTTTTTATTCTCTCTTTGATTTCTTGTATAAGTTTAATGTCTTCTTGATTAAAATGTCTTTGTCCTGTTGGAGAGGTCTTGGAATATAAGGGTCCTGCAATTTTTCCTAAATCTTTTATAAATGGCCTTGCATAATTAACTAATCCTAAAAATTTTTGGATTTGTTTTAAATCTTCAAGCTTGTCTGGAAATTCTAAAGCTTTCTGGGCTATATGAGGTTGTAATTTTATCTCTCCCTGGCCTATATTTACTCCTAAAAAATCTATATATTCTTTAAATAAAATCATCTTTTTCTTACTTATGATTAATCCATGTTTAATGAATTCTGAAAACACAATTTGTAGGTGTCCTCTATGTTCTCTTCTGTTTTTACTGAAAACAAGAATGTCATCTATATATGCTATAATAAACTTGCTATGTTTATTAAAAATATCTTCCATTTTTCTCTGAAAAATACTAGGTGCATTCTTTAATCCAAATGGCATGACTAACCATTCATAATGTCCTTCTGGACATGTGAATGATGTCCATCTAATACTATCTGGGTGCATTCTAACTTGCCAAAATCCTGACTTTAAATCAAACTTACTAAAAATTTTACATTCTTGGATTTTATTGATTAAAACTGCCTTATCTGGAATTTTGTATGCATCATCTGTTGTATTATCATTAAGTCTTTTATAATTAATAACCATTCTGCTTTTTCCTCTAACTATTTCTGAGTGTTTTCTTACTATAAAGGCTGCTGATCTATAAGGGCTATCTGATCTTCTAATAACTCCTAATTTTATTAGTTCTTCGATATGCATTTTAAAATCTTCTAAATCTAAATTAGTTGCATCTATGTTTTTGGTTCTAATGATGTATTCTGGATTTTTTATTTTAATCTCACAAAAATCTTATCCTTTTCCCAATATTTTAGAACATTTTCTCCTAAAATTTCCATTTTTTCTAATCTATTTATCAAATTTTCTATATCTTGTTCTGTAATTAACATATCATAAATTTTTTCATTATCAATAAATTGATAATCTATTTCTATGTCTTCTAATTCTTCATCACTTTCTTCTAATTTTTCTAAAAGCTGACATTCTTTTTCTTTATTACAGGGGCAAATTTTTTCTTCTTTAGTGCTTCCACCACGCTTCTCAGCGTACTCTGATGGATAATGTATTGTCTGTGCTGGTGTAAATAATGTATGTTTCTGGAAATGTATAAAGTCTTTTGTTATTGTAACACTACCGTTGTCTTTTAATAAAAAACTAAGTCCTATGATAAAATCTGTTTCTTTTAAATTGAGGAATCTAACCCATGTTGAATCTCTTGGTAATGTATATTCTGTACTAAGTCCGCAATTTGTTTCAAAGCTTATTTTACTATTTGGTCTTAATAATTCTGTATATGTATATAATCCTCCATCCATTTGTTGTGCATTGATTGGATTTTTGGATTCTATAACATATTGATCTGGAATTAATTTTATATTTATTATACAATTACTACTTCCTGAGTCTATTAATCCTAATCATTTTATTATGTAATTTCCTATTCTGATCTGACATTTTACTTTAATTGTTTTAAGTTTTTCTGGATTGCAAACTACTTGGACGTAATTTATCTGTGAGCATTCTAAATCTGGTTCTTCTATCATGATTTGCTTATCTTTTCTATTTGATTCTAAAATTTCAATTCTTTTAATCATTAGCTTTTGCATTTCTTCTAAACTTTCAATTCTTTTTCTAAGGATTCTGATTTCAGAAATTTCTAATTTATTTCTTTCTACTTCAATGTTTGTTTCTTCTTTTTCTAGAATCATATTTTCTTCTAAACATCTTATGCATGCTTCTTTATAACATTCTAAATATTTTGCTCTAAGTTTTCTTGCTGGGTACCATTTACAAATAAAACATGCTATATTATCCATTCCTATGTTCTTTTGCCATCTATGTTTACATGAATCTATAGATGTCTCCATGAATTCAGTCTCTTGTTCTGATTCTGATTGTTCATCTATTTTGAATTTAGTAAATTCATCTAATATTTCATAATCAGATTGTTCTTCTTCTATATTAATTTGATCTTCTATTGATATAATACTGTAAATAGATTCTTTGTCTGAAATGTATTCATCTAATTGTATTAAATCTTCATTAGTACATTCTATAAGAGTACTTTTCTTATCATAATTGTTTATTCTTTTAGGACATGTTCTTGCTAAGTGTTCATTGCTATTACAAACAAAACAATTTAGTTTATTTTTATAAGTTCTATCTGGTCTAAATTTTTTAACATGTCTTTTTTCATCTAAGTAAGGTTTTCTCTTATTTGATTTTCTTAAGAAATATCTTTTCTTAATTGGGTTTCTAAATTTCTTCTTATATTTTTTCTTATAAGGTTTAGATGTTGAAGCTCCATAGGTCTGAGGTGTAAAAATGTCTTTACAGAATTTATAATCTGTCTTTTTTAATTGCTTTTGGATTTGTAATTCTACGCATTTACCTTATAAGCATCTTATTACATGTTGTATTCTTTGTCCTATACTCCAGTTTTTCTCTGGAAATTCTTTTACAGATGCTAGGTTATTCCATGATTCTGTAATTTCTAATCCTAACGGTCCTGGTAATTTATGAAATAACTTATTTCCTATTTCTTGGTTGAATGTATTCCTGAAATTGAGGTCTGATAATAATATTCATTTAAAAATCTTTTTACATACTTACCTTTAGTCCATTTATATAAATTAAGCTGTTCTAAATCTCTCATTGCTTTTCTTTGTATACTCATATGTCCTGAATTAGGGTCTGCTCCTGTGATTAAAATTTGTACTTTATTAACAAAATTATAAGGGTTACTTCCTAATTGTACTAATTGATCATATTCTTCTTTTCTTTCTATCTTATAGGCTTCCCACATTGCCTTTGTACTTTCTCCTAAAAATGTTTCTAAATATCTATACATGTCTAAAGGTTCCATGTCTTGTATGCTTCTAATATAATGTCCTATTATAGTGTTCTTCCAAACATCTATAACATTTGTCCATGTCTGTGGATCATGTGCAGTGATGTTTAGTATTTGTGCTTTAGAAGTTGTCTGAAATTCTATATTCTGTTCTAAAGGTCTCTCACTTCCTCTTGCTATATATTTACTATTTTGAGGCGGTTCATTATATGTATTATAAGCTCCTCTAGGAGGAAAACCATCTTCATAAGTTAAAATCTCATGTTTAACAGTCTTATCAAAAGGGGTTTCATCAAATGTTCTGTATCTAGTTGTATCTTCCATAAGTTCTTTTGTATAACTATAATCTGTAACTTCTGTATTATTATCATTTTCTTCATTAATAATTCCTGCCCTAATATTATGTTCTGAATCATAATACAAATACTCATTTTCTTTTATCTGTTTTGAAATATACATTTGATCTTCTAATTCTAGGAGTTCTTTTTTATTTAAAATAATTCCTAATTCTTTTGGATAAATTATTTTATCAATATCTTCTCCTATTAATTCTATGTGAACATTATCTTGATGTGGTTGTTCTTTTTCTTCTTCATCAGAAGTCTTTGGTACATATTGATAGTCTGTAAATCTTAGGCTTGTTCTTCCTTGTGCATCTTTATAAGTTAAAGATTCTCTAGGTGCTATTGACTTTGCTTCTTCTTCTAGAAACTTATCCATATCCCATTCTAACCCAGCTAATTGTTCTGCTGAAAATTCTTTTGGCTTAACCATATTAATTCCTTTACTACTCATTAGTCCTACTACCTTATCCATATAAACTTTATATTTTGTCTGGGAATTAATTGAGCATCTTCCTAAGAATCCTACATGTATCAAAAGGTTTTCTCCACTATTAGTGTCTTCATATCCTTTAGTCTGTATACCTATTTTAATTTTTTCTGAAAAGTCTCTAATAGTCATTAAGAAGTCTGGATTACAGTAAATAATACCGTTATTATTATTCATGTCTACTTCCATACTTGCTATCTGTCCTTTTTCTATATTATTGAATCTTTCATCATAAATAGTAATTAATGTCTTACATCCTAAGCTCTTTCTAGTTAATCCTTTTATTCCTATTACAATTAATCCTAAATGAATAAATCTAAAATTTCTTTTTCTAAGTTCTTTCTTAGAATCTTCTGAAATTAAATTAAGTTTAACTACTTGGTTTCCAATACATTGTATTTCTGTTTCTCTATGATGTCTGAAAAATTGGGTTCTTGATTCAAAAATTCCTCTGTTATATAAAATATCAGGATTAAGTACTCTTAATCCATGTGTCTGGAATCTTGCATAATCTTGTTCTGGATCTATAATTTCTTCAAGATTCTGATTATGTTGTTCTACTCTTCTCAAAACTCTATCTAAAAAATTCCTATTTTCTCCCGATGTACTAGGTCTAGATGTTCCTTCACTGATTGTTCTTGATCTTCCTAAAAATGGAGTTGTTAAATTCATCTTGGAAATTTTAATTCTCTTGATAATCTTCTTGTAACTTTTTCTTTGCCTGTTTCTTTAATATTTAAATTTCCTAATTTATTTGTTATAGATCTTAAATCGCTTTCTATTTCAGGGTCTATTCTTTTATCAAGGGCTTCTAATTTTTTGTGTAAGCTTACTAAGAGAGTAATGATTATATTATTTTGTCTTATTAAAACTCCTTCAGAAATTTTTGGAGAGTCTATTTTTGTTATTCCCTATGGATCTTTATGATAAATTCTACAATAATCAAAAGCTTCTTTGTAGTTTCTTTCGGATTCAAAATCTTTGTTCATTAACTAAGAATAAATCATTTTAACTCTTCTGTCTTATTACTGATCTTCTTTGTTTCTTGTAAAATCTCTTTATTAGAATCTAAAATTTTTGTTATTTCTGAAAAATTACTTGTTAAAGTAATAGTTTCTTATTTAGAAATTTTTTCTAGAATAACACTATTTTGATTTTTAATAAAGTCTTGATTTTCTTTAATATTTTTAAAATCTAAGTTTCTTGTTTTAAGATGATCTGAAACTTCTTCTAAAGTTTTATTAATTCTTTTATTAGCTTGTTCTAAATTTTTTGCAAAATTTATAACTAAATCTATTAAAAGATTCTGACTTGGATCTTCTGAAAACAAACTATGTAATTTATGTGCTGATTCTAAATTACAATTTAAAATATTGTTTTCTATTGTCTTGAACTTTTTACCTTGACTAGAAAGTTCTAAGTCTAAATATTCTATGTATCTTTTATTAACTTGGCTCTGACACCAAAAGAGGGGGAGTATATACTTAAAATAAACACAGCCACTGGCGTTGAATGGTTTATTCTAAGGTTAGATGCAGAGGTCGGCTTGTGTGCGGGTTTATTGGTCTAAAAGACTTTCACAGTCTTGTTTATAGTATCCTGTCTCTATTCTATACGGTTCTAGATAAAAAGGGTAAAATTCACTGTCTGTTCTTAAAATTTTTGTTTCTAAAATTTCTTCTAATTCTTTGATTTTAAATTGTAAATCAAAACTTCTTTTACTATTTCTGTTAATATAATTCTTAAAAGGATAAAAATTACTACTATATTCTTGAATGTCTATAACTGTATCTAAAATTTTATAGTCTTCTTTTAAAGTTTGGTCTATGACAATAACTTGGGTCTGGTGTACTGATAATAAATATTCAAAGTCTGAATTAATTTTTGGAAATTCTTTTTCTATGTTTATCTCGTTTGAAGTGTGTGATGATTAAGGGTTCATAAATTTCTTTTGTTTTATCAAATCGTACTTTTATCCTACTAGGTACTTTCCTTAGTTTTCTGTATTTCTTTAAAATATTCTAACAAATCTCCTTTAAAATGGAAAGAGAAATTGTGTGTGGTTAAAAAGTGATTTGAAAAATTATGTAGGAAAAACATGTTTAAAAACATGTTTGCCAAACAAAAAATCTATATACGTGTTAAAGATGTAAAAATAATTTAATGAAAAATAAATTAAAAATAGTATACTAGTTTTTCCTCGTTTTTGCTTAATAAATTTATGGATCTGTTAGAAAATTTAACGGTCTGTTCGGTAACTGAATTTTTTTTCAGCCGTCATTTATTTTGTTTTCCGAGGTAAGATTTGTGATTAAAAATTGGAGAGAGAAAATATATTTGATTAAAAAGTGATTTGAAAAATTGTATTGTTTATAAATTGATTTATAAATTATAATGATTGCGTAAAAGAACGATGTGTAAAATACACGCTAGCATATGTCAAAATAATTTAACGAAAACAAAAATGAAAGTGAAATTAAAATCAGTATACTAATTTGACGAAAACAAAATTAAATATAAGTAATTATACTTACATTCAAAGTGATGGAGAAAACGAGATCTACATGTTGGACATTTGATGCATTTTTGAGATTTTAATTCTGAAAAAGATGAAAAACGAAAGTCTTTATTTGTGTTTGAGAAAACAAATAACGAAAGAGACTTTGTTTTGAAGTGTTTTGTTTTGTAATTGAAAGGGTATTATTGACTATTAAACATAACCTTAATTTTGTAATTTAATAACCTTCTTAAGGGTATATTTGTCTTCTTAATGGCTGCAAATGCTATTGTAATGAATGAATAGTAAGTTAGGCTAATTTTGGTGAATGGGAACTTCGACATGGTCATGGTCATTTCAATGTTCAAGATAAATCACCGAATTCGTAACAATTTTCATTGAAACTTTGCAAAATGAAAGTGAAACCTTTTAGCAACTGTAAATTACTCAGCCTTTTAATAAAAAATAAGCCTGCTGGAATTTGTAAATTTGAGTTTCTTATCGTGGAGGGTATGACAATTGGCTGAGACGAGGAAGCACAATGAGAAGTTTCAAATGCTATTTGTCCAAAGATTTCTTGTTCTTGAGAAAGTGCATCTGCTGGTCTACTTGTATTGAGCAATGTGTTCCCTTCATCAAAGGCCATACCAGATTGGGGCACCAATGTTGATGGCAGTGATCCCGGTGAGTAGCCTGGATGCAAATTCAATCCATTTTTCATACTTATCATCTGCAAAAGGGATTTTTATCACTAACAAGTTCAAAAGAAGGATATGAGTCTATGATTGGTATACATCTTCTAAGTGCTTCACAGCTCAAGTCTCTCTATGAGAGTGCCTAGATATCTCAATATGCATTTAGTCGAGGATTCTAGCTCGTTTAGAGCAGTAAAAACATTGTTCACTTGTGGATCTCGTGTCATCATATCACTGACTTCTTGACCTTTACCACAGGTAAATCTCAGGTTTCATATATGGTATTAATCTTTGTAGAGATTTGTGGTTTTTGTAAAAAAGTATACCTGGTCTGATTCCACGTTGTTACTATCAAATTTCAATGCTTGTTTCAGAAGGTGGAATAAAAGTTCAAGTTCGACCATCAAAACAGGCAAAGTTACGACACTATAAGCCTTAGCGAAGGTAAGGTCCCAGCTAATATATCATACAAATTAAATATGGCGGAGGAACTGAACCTATGGTCACCAAAACTATATTCATTACTTGCACACATAAATGATATGCAACAGTCTAATGTGTAATGCGGAGGGACGTTTGGTTGATTTCCAATAAAGCCATATATTCCATCTGATGTTTTGAACAATCACATTAAGTCAAATAATGAGCAAGGGAGAGACCAAAACTCTTTCAAACCTAACAATGAATTGAATGATTAAAGAAAACGGATTCCTGTACCAAAGCCCAACTTTCATAAGAACGAGGCTAAGTTTGTAGTTAATTCCCCTATTATATTTATGAGAAAGTACAGTGAGACCATTGAAAGCACTACATGGCTGATTTGCAATTAGTAAGATCATAAAAAATAAAAATTAAAAATTAAAAAATAAAATAAAATATCTAACATGTTATAATGGAAAGATAAACCACTAAAAAAGCTAATGTCGCCATCTATTGCAGTTAACCCTTCAACAAGGAAATGAAAATATTTTTTTAATAGCGCGAGGAGAGAAGTAATCCAGCATGTGAAATTCATATTAGAGATCTTGTTCAGGCACACCATACTGAGAATACTATTCTGTTCCATTTGTCTTAGTCCAGAGGTAAAGTAAAGTACCATGACTATAATCCTCAGCAGCAATTGTGACTACCAAGTGGATGATTATACAAGGAACAAAGATAAAACTTGGACAACAAACCCAAACAAGTATAACAAAAAAAAGTGAAAAGAAATTGCCCGTAAATCTCATAGCTTATAGTAAGAACGCGTGATCTAAACAAGTCTGACGAGGATAGCATGACAAATTTGATATCAAATATTACTAATAGAAACAAGTCTCTTATGGATAGACTATAAAACCAAAATTACAATAAACATGTATAATTCATAGCACATCCTATAAAGATCTTCATTTTTTAAACAAGTGTGGATTGAAAACCAAACCTGTACTTGTAGCTGAAGTTGTTTCAGATATCCGATGGCTTCGTCCAACATCGATGCTTTGTCAGTCTAACATGCAAAACATAAAAATAATCTCCATAATAATCAACTCTAAACTATTTAAAATGAAAACATACGAAAATTTAAAGCTCGAGGGTGAGGATAAGTATTGAAATAATTACTTTGCTAGAATTCGGCACTAAGTTCTGAAGTGCCTTCAGTTTTTCGTTGATCCGACTTCTCCTCCTGATGAGGTTCCCAGTCGGGGAATCTCGTCGAACACGCGGAATAAAGATAATTAAAATCCAGGAAAGATCTAAATCAGATCTGACACGAAAATAACATACTGGAAAGATAAAATTGACGATAGGACCTCGACCCAAGATTCACGACGCAAGAAATTTACGATGCGGAATCGAGATCCAAGGTTTTCGAAACACCACAAGGACTTGTCAATTTCCTTGATAAAATTCTAAATTGGAAACGCCACAAATATTCTCGCGAATATTTGATAAGTTCAACGCCACAAATATTTCACAATATTTGATAAGTTGGATTTGTTCTCAAAGAACACAAAAGGGACTCCTCAACCTTTTAATTGGAGAAAATTCTCTCAACTTTATTAATCTCAAACCTCAAACTTAACTGTTTTTTACAATGAATGGAAGAAGTATAAATAAACAAAATAACCTAGCATCTAATTTACTCAAAATAGAATTCTAATTAGACTAAAATTCTAAAATAGGAAAATAACCAAAAAACAAAAAAAAGAATAAAATAATTAAAAATCCGGAAAATCTGGTCGCTACTCAATTACGGCCGTGAATAATTCTTTTACGGCCGTAATGGCCTTTCTGATTAAAATTGTGTCATCGATTACGGCCGTGACGAATCTCTTACGGTCGTGAAATGCTCCTTTTACGACCGTAACTTTCAGGCTTACGGCCGTAAGTATCGTTCTGCTTAATTTCTTCCTTTTCCTTCGATAATTTGTTACGGCCGTGATAGTAAGTGTTACGGCCGTGAATATATGTATTACGGCCGTGAAGATCCTCTTTTACGGCCGTAAAGTATTTTCTGCCCAAATTACTTCTTTTTCTTGATTCGGCTCGACCCCAACACGGAACTTACTCCGTTTTGCACGTAGATCACTATCATATTGCCGATGGCTCGACTTCGCCCTTCGATGCCTTGTCCGGATCACATCATACTCCCTCTCTTGAAAAGGATTCGACCTCGAATCCAATTTTGGTCGGCTTTTCAAACTCATTCTGCTTTTCTGGGCTTGATGATCTTGTTTAAGCTTCGTGCTTTCTTTTAGACTTTTGGGCTGCCCATTTTTCTCCTTCAACTTTCTCGGCTTTTTGGGCTGCTCATTTGTGCCAATTCACTCCCTCTCCTTTTTCTGAGGTCGTGGCCTCAACTCTCTTATTTTTCCCCTCAAACTCACTTTTCACTTTCAATTGATCTTTCAGGGCTTCAGTTGGAGATAGTGGCATTAGAGTAAACTTCCCCCCCCCCCTTTTACCAGGCTGTATCTATTTGTATACCCATCATGTAGCACAGCCCTTTCATGTTGCCAAGGTCTCCCCAACAGTATGTGACTAATTTACATTGGCACCACGTCACAAATTACCTCATCCGAATACCCACTAAAAGAGAATGTCATCAAGGCCTGCCTCTTTACCTTAACTTCCCCCGACTCAGTCAACCATTGTAATTTATAAGGTGTTGGATGTTTTATTAAAGGTAAGCCTAATTTTTCCACCAACATTGTACTAACTATATTAGTACAACTTCCCCCGTCAATCACCAAGCTACAAACTTTTTCATCCACTAAGCATCTAGTGCGAAAAATATTATCCCTTTGCCCATCCACATTTTCCAAAACACTCGCCTTACGCTTAATGCTAAGAGCATGCCTATCAATAATTGACTTATCCACCACAACACTTTTAGCCCCTTCACTATCACACCTAACCTTCTTACGTGGACAAACAAGTGCAATGTGACCCCGTTCCAAACATTTAAAGCACTTAACATTTTTATCCTTAAGAGGCTTGGAATATTTTTACCTTTGATTGTCGGTTCCTCCCTCCTTTTGTGAACATGATCACTACTCTCCCGTTTTGACATCTCTTTTTGCTTCAATGGCCTTTCATCATCCACACCAACCTCACGTCTATTACCTCTCCTAACCCGAGAACCATCATGAGATTGATCCCGAGGTCGTTGTTCACGTTCTGTACCTCGATTCTCCATCTGAGCCATAAACCTCTTAAATTGTGCCCTCATTGCTGCAATATTATCATTACCCTGTTCATCCCTTCTATTCACACCCCTGGGCTGTTTCCTGTCTCCAACAGAAGATGAAGATGTGGAAACCTCTCTATCAGACATTTTTATGACACGAACAAGGAAATTCGGAATATTTGGGGAATATTTGGAATTTTCGGAATTTTTTTTTAATCTACCAGAGAATTTGACTACGAGTATGACAGAAAAAACGAAACTGAATTTGGACGAAAAACGAAGAAGAAAAACACTTTTGGATTTTTGGGACTGACTCTTATGGATCAAACTGGAAAAATTTATGACTGACACGAAGAACGCGAAGAACACACAAAAAAAATCAAGAAAATTCAAGAAACGCAAGAATCTGAAATAGATCCAAGCTCTGATACCAGATGATGAGGTTCCCGGTCGGGGAATCTCGTCGAACACGCGGAATAACGATAATTAAAACCTAGGAAAGATCTAAATCAGATCTGATAGGAAAATAACATACTGGAAAGATAAAATTGACGATAGGACCTTGACCCAAGATTCACGATGCAAGAAATTGACGATGCGGAATTGAGATCCAAGGTTTTCGAAACACCACAAGGACTTGTCAATTTCCTTGATAAGATTCTAAATTGGAAACGCCACAAATATTCTCGCGAATATTTGATAAGTTCAACGCCACAAATATTTCACAATATTGGATAAGTTGGATTTGTTCTCAAAGAACACAAAAAGGACTCCTCAACCTTTTAATTGGAGAAAATTCTCTCAACTTTATTAATCTCAAAACTCAAACTTAACTGTTTTTTACAATGAATGGAAGAAGTATAAATAAGCAAAATAACCTAGCGTCTAATTTACTCAAAATAGAATTCTAATTAGACTAAAATTCTAAAATAGGAAAATAACCAAAAAAACAAAAAAAAGAATAAAATAATAAAAAATCCGGAAAATCTCGCCGCTACTCAATTACGGCCGTGAATAATTCTTTTACGACCGTAATGGCCTTTCTGATTAAAATTGTGTCATCGATTACGGCCGTGACGAATCTCTTACGGTCGTGAAATACTCCTTTTACGGCCGTAACTTCCAGGCTTACGGCCGTAAGTATCGTTCTGCTTAATTTCTTCATTTTCCTTCGATAATTTGTTACGGTCGTGATAGTAAGTGTTACGGCCGTGAATATATGTATTACGGCCGTGAAGATCCTCTTTTACGGTCGTAAGGTATTTTCTACCCAAATTACTTCTTTTTCTTGATTCGGCTCGATCCGTCCCTCTTCTCGACTCGACCCCAACACGGAACTTGCTCCGTTTTGCACGTAGATCACTATCATATTGCCGATTGCTCGACTTCACCCTTCGATGCCTTGTCCGGATCACATCACCTCCTCTGTCCACAAAAAAAAAGCCCTTATTGTATAAAAAGGTTAGGTTGAAATGTTTATAAATAAAAATTCATAGTCAGATTAAGGTAAACCTTTTCTGACAGATTATGAATCTCAACTGCTCTACTCCTCTTTGAGGAACGCGGTGAAGCTTGCTTAACTCGTATCTCAAAAGCTTCAGCTCCCTTATTTGAAATTTTGAAAAAAAAAAAAAAAATCATAAATTCATCAAAGCTAAAACGCGCCATAATTTTTGCTACTTCTACAACAAATTTCATAGATACAAAGAAGAAAATTGATTACACAAAAATATCATATGATCTAACCGAAAATCGGTCCTTAAGAAACCATGGATTTTAGACAATTTTACTGTAATGATCAACTAAAATCAAAGTCAAAAGTTAAAACCCCATTGTTCACACAAAAATATCTCATAAGCCCCAAACTGAAAACCAATAAAAATGTTCCAAAGTACTTATAAGACTCAAATTTATCTACCTTGAAGGAGGAACAAATATTTCCAAGTTTTGTTGGAGAACTGATCCCATCAGATTCTTTGCCAATTAAATTGCTGGGATCAGAGAAATTGATGTTAGAGGAAGACTCTGTCACTGGAGCCGAGGCCACGGCGCCGCAGAACAGACTATCAGCTGGAGTAGAAGTAGTAGCAGCAGCTGATGAATTTTGAAGAATCTGAAGAAAATGTTGGGAATTTCGACACGTCGATTCTCACTTTACTTTTTCCACAGGATCTTTCGATGTTCAAAATAAAATAAGCAAACAAGAAAATAAATACGAACACAGAAATTTACGTGGTTCAGCAAAATGCCTACGTCCACGGACCCTCGCCAAAGCTTTTCACTATATATTAAATTGTTACAAATATATAGACTTTCACTCACCAACCCAATCCCACAGACCACAGAGAAAATACTACAAACGAGCTTTACCGCATATAATTCCTACCCTTTGACTTACACTACAAAGAGTTACAAGAAACTTCACAATATGTTAGGCTCACAATTTTCTCTCTTTGATCACAATGTGACACTAATTAGCACTCTCTCATATGTTTGTGATGGTGTAATTCTTCCTTGAATTCCTTCTCTATTTATAGAGAGAATTCTACACGAAATTCTCTTAACACAAAAACATCATGATTAGTCAAAACTAATCATCATTCCAAGACATCATAATTAGTCAAGACTAATTATCATTCAAAGATATCATAATTAGTCAAGACTAATTATCATTCAAATACCATAATTAACTCCACCATCCTTTGTTTCAACTAGGCATTCATTATGTTTTACTAGGCACTTGATTAATTTGGGTCAAATACCCAACAGAAAAGAAGACATGTCTTCTGATTCATTGCTGCCACACAGATCCGCCATTTTAATTAAACACTGTAATATAATCAAAAATTTATCCCAAAAAAACCACGATTTGATAATCAAACTTTTCTGGGTATTTTTCTGCCTTATCTTTAAAAACCCACCTCTGCAAACTCCAAAAAAGTAAGAACTTAAAGGACATATGAATTAATCTTTAAAACTAATAATTTGGCAGAGTCCCAAGAACACAAAATTTATGGATCAATAAATTACAAACTTCAGTAGGTTCTTATGCTCTACTTTATTTGGGGGGAAAAAAATAATCACTCTTTACAAGTTTAAGGATACACAAAATTTCACTCTCAAGTGTTGTTTGATTTTGCTGTATCTTTGAAGCCCCAATTCAAGAGTTATTTATTTTTATTTTTTATTTTTCACTCTAACACTGAGGAGTTGGAAGAAGAGAATATTTTCTCCACCTTTCCTCATTTGGAAATTGTTTTGCATGTAAAGAATTTATTTATAGTTTCTTTAATCTTTCGTAATCGTGTTTTTACGTTGATTGTTCTCCAACTTTAGACTACTTTTTTTGGTGAATTGTTTATAAATAATTTATAAATAAAATATATTTACAAATTATTTTTTAATTACGTATATTTTTTCTAATCACTTTTTAATTAAATATTTTATTTTGAAAACATTATATTCTTTATTTATAAGTATGAAATTTTTACCAAACGTAGGCTTAATTCTGATTTTCTTTTCTTTATTTTCATAAAGATGTAGAGAAATGTGTGTGTACGACAATCCGTTTATAAACTTTTAGTAGTGTTTCATTGTGCGATGCACATGTTTCCGTTCCTTGATAATCATTTCGTTAAGAATATATAGAAATTAATTAGTTGCAATCATATGTAGAGGAAATGCATAATATAAATAATACATTGTTATCAAATTTAGAAGTTTAAAATAAAACATTGCTATTCCGAATTTTGGAAAACTTCTTTGAAGACTAATTTGTATTTAAATTTGTTGATCATCCATCTGTATTATAAATTAGTATATTGAGTCATGCATGATTTATAACTCTGGAAACTGCAACATAAAGTTGTTTCTGGCTAAAAAAATAAGTCTTTTGAAATAAAGTTGAACATGAGAAAGTGATTGACCATGACTCTTAGCATTAATTGTTGGAAAAAAGATAAACTTAAAAAGTAATCTCGGGTCTGATGGAATTAAAATCATTCTTGGAATAAAATTTTTACCTTTTGCATTGCTTCATGCAATAACATTGGATTCAAGAACATGATTTTCAAGCCACGTAATAACCAATCTAGTTCTATTACTGATGTAGGCGCACCTACAAAAAGATTCACAAACATTCTCTTCACAAATAACACGGATTTTCACTCTTAAGAAAACACACGATTTATTTCTCAAAGTGAAAAACCTCCTAGAACATGAATAAGACAGTCTTAAATAAAGAAAACCTAATGAGTCGCGCATCCCTAAACGGGCCAGGCTTACAACGACACTAAACGAAAACACAAAATTTAGCAAATAAAGATAAAAATGCAATTTTAACGTTCTAAACAACATCAAATGGCTAAAGTCCATCATACGTCACAGCGAAGCTTTGTGTCTTGTTCGGCTCGTCGAGACCTTTTCGGAAAGTACTTATGGGCCCAAAATGAACATCGTATGACAAAGTTATGGCCATTTTAACATGCCAAGCCCAACACCTTCTCATGCTTGTCAATCCCAACGGTCCAAGAACGTTAGGGCTTGGTCCTGCACGCCATCAATTACACAGTCCAACTGAATGATCAATGTTTCTTAACAACATAACAGGAATGTCAACCTTCAGATTCCCCAGAAAATCTAATGTTGTTCAAAAATCCTAGAGTACGAAGATCTTCCAATAAATCGATATTGAAATCTAAGCTGCAAATTGCATCCGCAGTTAAATGTGTATTTCCCTCAATTTGATTAAGAGATATAATGTATTAATTAATTAATTCAACAATCTCTAGTGTTGGAGCAAGAATTGTTGTTTCTTGCAAATATGATGGATCACTAACATTCTCTCAAATAGAAGAATGTGTGCTATGTACAATTGTTGCAATTGAATTTCATGTTTCCCTAATCAAAAGATCATCAGGTATTTTAAAGGTTGCAAGATCATCATTTGGAACACCAATTTTTCCATCTCCAATGCTCGATATCCACTCTGGAAAAGTCTTTAATTCAATAAAATGATTGTTTGAATTAAGATTTTGAAACCTCATATTTTTTGTCAAGTTCAAAACTTTACTGTGACTCCACAAATTGGAAGAGTTGATAGTTGCAAACACCATATCTTCCCTACTCTCTTTTGGAATGACAAGCAAATTTTGTTTGAAATCTCCCAACAAAAACAATTGTTTTACCATCAAAAGGTTGTTCCCAACTCAATGGATTGCTCAATCTTAAAAGGTATCTCATAATCTTCTCCAAAGCTTCAAAGTAATATCTATTCATCATATGTGCCTCATCCCAAATGATAAGTTTAATTTTGACTATTAACTCCGCGAGTGGACTCTCTTATTTAATGTTGCAAGCTAAATCTTCATAGGGAGTAAGAGGAATAACAAATCCAGAATGAGTAATTCTACCTCCTGACAGAGAAAGAGATCCTATATGTGTAGCGCCCCGAGTTTTGAATACCCGGTTCACCACTTCATCTTCTGGCCTAACCTTTAAAATAATATTTTAGTGGAAGAAATAGCTGAAATTCATTTTTGGCAACGTTAAATAATACTCCAATGGTGGATAACATTTATGAAACAATTCAAAATAATGAATCGAGCCATCAATAATACAAAACATTTGTCAATGCCATAATTTCTCAAACAATTGAAAATCTAAAAAATATCCAAAGTTTAGAAATACGGATCATTAAAAAAAAATTCATTATTTAATGACTATTGCTACCATCGTCCATCACTTGCCACCCTCTCCGAAATTTGCAAATATTGTTAAAATAGGAATGAGCATTTCACAGAAATACTCAGTAGACTCATCGCCAATTAATTAATCTACATTATAATTGAACACATAAACGCAGGCTCTTTAGAAATCATAGGGTGTGGGTAGTCTCTTCTAGTGCATTAAAGCACATGGCTTCTCTTTGAAAAATATATGTTCTTTAAGATCATCGGGTGTGGGTAGTCTCGTCTCGTACACTTAAGGCACATAAGTTATGCATAACATTATCATTTATCTTGCAAAATATCCTCTTCCTTCTCATGCATAAAGTATATAAGTTATGACAAGCATAACAACATAAATATTTCATAAGAAATATATTCTCGTCTCATTTCATGAAATAAATTGCACATAAGTCACATAACATACACATTCACATGCAACCATAATTTAAATCAATTAATAAGGGCGAGTCTACCTTAAACTTAACGAGTGCAAAATCGAGTGGGAATGACTTCAATCTTTTAAATCTCCGTACACCCGTCTAGCCAAATAGAAAATAAGTTAAATTAGTCTTTTGAAATTTATAGTTTAAAAATGATAAATTAAAATTTAGGAACTGAAATTGCTGATTTTGGAAGTTGGAGGTTTAAGATAAATACTTTTAAACTTGGGGACTAAAATGGAATTTTCAAAACTTAGGTTGAAGCTCAAAACAGATGTTAAACTCTAGGGATTGAAATAATTGATTTGAAAATGAAGGGACTGTTTAAAACTATTTAAAAACTGAAGGGACTGAATGATTAGATTTAAAACCAAAAGGACTTAATTAAATAACTTTAAAACTTGGGGGACTAAAAGTAAATTTTCGAAATCAACATATAAGAAACAAATCATTTCTCTTTCCTGATTTTCGTGAGGCAAAGAAGAGAAGAGAGGTGCGAGCGAGAAGGGAGGAGCCCGGTGGAACCAACCGCCGGCGATTCCACGGGCGGTATCACCGTCGTCGCGTGGCGGTGACAAGAAGGAAGAGATGGTAGAAAAGGGGAAAAGTTTGGTGCTGATTTGAGGGTAAAACCGAGACTTGATTTCGGATTTTGGAGTGCAAATTTTCGGTCAAATTTCCGCTGCAGAGGTGGCGGTTCAAGGTAAGTGTTGATTTAACTTAGATCTTGATTTTGGGTTTTGATTTGGTTAAGATTGGAGCTGGGATGACCGTTTGTGGTGGTGGTTTGGAAATGGGTGGTTGTTGTGTGGTTTAGTGAAAATGGTTTGGTGGTTGTCGAGTATTGGGGTTTTGCAGTGGTGGCGTATGGCCAAAAACTTGACTCGATGTTAAATCTACCCTCAAAGTATAAAGGGGTCAAATTATAGCCTAGCAATAATCCAGGGTCATTCTTCCTAGGGATTTTATTGGTATCGTAATATTTGCTAAATTCGAAACTTAAACTATGATTTCAATTGTTTTTAAATGAATAAAAAGAGAATATAATTAAACAGCAATGAAAGAGAAATTTGAGTTGAGTTATTCTTTCGCTATCAATTTGGCTTTTCAAATAAGATTAGTGTGAATTTCTTGATATCGATAAGAGAAAAAAATATTAGTGAGAAAATTACTCAATTTATTCTACCGTATTTTGTCGAGCATGTTGTGTGCATATTCAATACACACCACATCAGCAACATTCATCCAAGTAAAATAATTTGAAAACTTAAATGAATTTGTAAACACTTATCAATAACAAGAATTTATTCATGACGAATTAAAGCACACCCATTGACGCTAAAAATAACTCCCCTCAAATATAACTTAGCCGAACATAATTAAATTAAACGAAATAAAATTCAAACAAACAATAACCATTACTAAAAATTAAATTCAAGTTTATAAATTAAAAATTCAATAACCGAAATATATATCTAAAAATCAACTAACATCAATAATATAAAATTATTTAAACCGATGATAAAAACAACTAGAAGACTAAACAAAATAGGAATAAAACTAGAACCAATAACCCAAAACCGAGGCCCGCTGTATGATGAACCGGGGCCTGCTAAAGGTATTGCTGTAGGGACCAAAGACAGAGACGAGCCGCGTTTGCTGTGGAGAAAAAATACAGAGAGAAGGGCGGCTGTGATTTGCTGTGGAAGATGAGAGCAGACAGAGAGTGCGTGAGTGAGGAGGGAAGACAGAGGCTGAGGAGAGTTGAGAGAAAGGTTGCGGCTGGCAGTGGAGGGGTTGAGTAGGTTGAAGGTGAGAGAGACGTGAGGTAGAGGGAATTTTGTTGCTTGCGGCTGTAGGTTGAAGGTGCTAGTGCGGCTGAGAAGGAGAGAAAGATAGACGGAGGATGGAGAAGATGAGAGAGGACGGCTGGTTTTCTGGAGAAGAAGATGGCTGGGAGGATGAAGATGACGGTGAAAGCCAAAGACAGAGGCTGAGGGTATTGAGAGAAAGGATTTCTTGCGGCTGGTGAAGTTGCTGTAGAAGATCAGACAGAGGATGATGGTTGAATGGTTGAAGGAGAGAAGAGTGACAGTGCGATAGCCAAGGAGAAGACAGTGAACGTTGCGGCTGGAAGAAGGAGACTGGTTGCTGCTGCTGGTTTTGTGGACGAAGACACGGCTGAGGGTGTTGAGAGGGAGGATTTCTTGCGGCTGGTGAAGTTGCTGTAGAAGATCAGACAGAGGATGATGGCTGAATGGTTGAAGGAGATAAGAGTGACAGTGCGGGAGCCAAGGAGAAGACAGTGAACGTTGCGGCTGGAAGAAGGAGACTGGTTGCTGCTGCTGGTTTTGTGGACGAAGACACAGCTGAGGGTGTTGAGAGGGAGCAGAGGAGAAGACGGCTGGTGAAGATGAGTTGCTGGTAGAGGAAGTTGGTGAGGAAGAGAGAGCTGTGTTAGAGAGGGAAGAACAGGGATGTTGGGTTGCGTGTGTGACACAGAGAGAGACGTGAGGGGTTTTGGGTGAGGGGGATGGAGAGGTTATTGGTAGGTTTTTTTTTTTTCTTTTCAATTTGGGCTTTTTTCGGGTCCATTAAGCTAGGGATTCTTGAGATAAAATTGTCCAAAATGTACCTGCAATTAAATAAATGAAATTATTAACAAATAAAATCAATTTAGAGTTTAACAAATAAAATTGAATATTTAATATAATAAATTTTACTCTAAATGACAAAATTTATATCCCAAAATCGTATTTTTCATTTATTTACCTATCTAAAATACGTAAAATTGGACACTAATCAGTGGGGTTGATGGTCGTTGTGGTTTACGTGTGGTGGTGGAGTTGCGATTTGTGATGGTGCTCATCGAGTGGGCATGGCAGTAGGTAGTGGCTGGATGGTGCAGTGGACGAAAATGGTGGTGAGTTCAGTTTAATATGATGAGTTCAGTTTGATGGAAGAAAATGAAGAAGTTGGAGAAGAAGAATTCATACCAGGAGTGCTGAAAAACGCTGTGTGGTTGATGGTTGAATGGGATTGAAGCTTGCTATGTCTCAAATTTGTCGTGAATGGAGTTGATGGAACAGAGTCTGAGTCTGTGGTATGTGCGTGTAGGAGGGGGTTGATGAGGAATGGGTTTGTTGCTGTTTGATGGTGATTGTATAGTTGATGGAAGTTGGTGGAAGTAGGTTATATTCAGATTTGTATCTTGTTGAACAAGAATAATTTGAAAATAAGGCACGTGAATTCAACTGGGTCGAAAAATTAATCTGATAAAATGAGCTTCACACAATTTGGAATTTAAAACGATTTTTAAAAATAAAATAAAATAAAATAAATAAATAATATAATTTTAGAAACTCGGAATATATTTAAAATTGAATTGGACTCGATTTCATATTTGGCTCGA
Source organism: Ligustrum vulgare (assembly GCA_963555705.1). Classification (NCBI taxonomy): domain Eukaryota; kingdom Viridiplantae; phylum Streptophyta; class Magnoliopsida; order Lamiales; family Oleaceae; genus Ligustrum; species Ligustrum vulgare. The sequence continues at coordinate 16,195,790 of OY743186.1, read as the reverse complement.
AATTACTCGACTCGGCTATACGAACACGTTTCGATTTTTAATTTAAAACAGGTGAGATCATAACGACATTTTTTTAATAATTTAAAATAATTATTAATGCATGAAAATCTCTTGGTCACTACAACCTTACCCCCTAAAAATAATTTCGTCCTCGAAATTAAACTTACTTGATCTATGATTTCTGGATACTTGGCTAGGATCTCCTCTTCCCTTTCCCAAGTAGCCTCAACACTATTGTGTTTACCCCACTGGACTTTGACTAAAGGAATCTCCTTGTTTCTTAAAACATGGACTTTTCTCTCCACTATGTACAGAGGTGCCTCCTCATAAGACAAATCTTTCTGAACTACAATAGACTGAAAATTCACCACATGAGTAGGATCATGAACATACTTTCTCAATAGGGAAACATGGAAAACATTGTGAACAGCTGCAAGTTCTGGTGGCAAAGCCAAATGATAAGCCACGTTCCCTACTTGTTTTAATATCTCAAATGGTCTAATAAAACGTGGTCTCAACTTTCCTCTTTTCCCAAAGCGAAAAGTGCCATTCATCGGGGCTACCTTCAAAAATACTTTCTCTCTAATTTGAAATTCTAAGTCCTTTCTTCTCTAATCTGCATAACTCTTCTTTCTATCCTGTGCAGTCTTAATCTGCAGTCTAATCTTCTTGATAGCATCAACTGTCCTCTCAATAAGTTCAGGTCCCAATAACTTCTTCTCACCAACCTCTTCCCAATAGATTGGTGATCGACATCGTCGTCCATACAATGCTTCATATGGTGCCATACTAATAGTAGCCTGGAAACTATTATTGTAGGCAAATTCCACCAATGGTAGATGATTCTCCCAACTACCACTCAAGTCTAGCACACATGTTCTAAGAATATCCTCTAGTGTCTGAATAGTGCCTTCAGACTGCCCGTCTGTCTAGGGATGGTAGGCAGTACTAAAATTTAATTTAGTACCCATTGCCACATGCAAACTTTTCCAAAATCTCGAAGTAAATCTTGGATCTCTGTCTGAGACAATGGAAACTGGTACTCTTTGAAGTTGAACAATCTCTCTAATATATAATTGCGCTAACTGATCCATATTGAGGGTCATCCTGACTCGTAGAAAATGAGCTAACTTTAAAAGTCGGTCTACAATGACCCAAATGGCGTCATTCCCTCTCACTGATTTTGGTAACCCTGTGACAGTCCATGGAAATTTTCTCCCATTTCCATTTTGGTATATCCAAAGGATTTAACAATCCTGATGGTCTCTGATGTTCAGCCTTGACCTGCTGACAGGTCATGCATCGTGAAGTAAATCTTGCAATGCAACCCTTCATGTTCCTCCACCAGAAGGTATTACGCAAATCACGATACATCTTTGTCCCTCCTGGGTGTCCTGCATAAGGTGCTGAATGAGCTTCTGTTAAAATCTCCTCCCTGATCTGATCTTCCTTCTGCATACAGAGATGCCCTCTAAACATAAGTACTTTATCAGAGGCAATCTCGAAACCTATTCTCTTGCCAGTCCCAACTTCGGATCTGATCTTCTCTAAGAATCTATCACCTTCCTGAGCTTCCACAATCTGACCTCTCAAATCTGGTTTAACAGTTAGATTTGTCAACCTGTTAGATCCTGGAACTGGTGGGGCTCGTACCTCAATTCTTAGATTCTGAAAATCTCGAATCAACTGATCTTGTATCGTTCCCAAAGCTGATAACTGTCCAGCATTCTTCCTGCTCAAAGCATTTGCAACCTTATTTGCTTTACCCAGGTGGTAAAGAATGGTGCAATCATAATTTTTACCAGCTCTAGTCATCGACATTGTCTCATATTTAATTCCTTCTGAGTGAAGAAATACTTGAGACTCTTATGGTCAGTGTAAATCTCACATTTACTCCCATGCAAATAGTGTCTCCAAATCTTCAGCGCATGTACTACAGTTGCGAGCCCTAAATCATGCGTCGGGTAATTCTTCTCATATGGTTTCAACTTTCTTGAAGCATATGCGATCACTCTCGCATTTTGCATCAGTGCACAATCTAATCCATGGTTGGATGCATCGTTGTAAATAACGAAACCATCCGAACCATCTGGTACAGTAAACACTGGTGCTGATACAAGTCTGTTCTTTAGTTCCTGGAAACTCTGTTCACGCTGATCGGTCCACTGAAATTTAACTCCTTTCCTGGTCAACTGAGTCATATGACCTGCTATCTTCGAGAAACCCTCTATGAATCGTCAGTAATATCCAGCCAATCTGAGAAAACTTCTTAGATCTCCAACATTTACAGGTGTTGGCCAATTCATTATAGTTTCAACCTTAAAGGGATCGACCTTGATGCCATTAGCTGTAACCACATGACCTAAGAAGTCAAATTTCTCGAGCCAAAATTAACATTTCTTGAATTTGGCGTACAATCTTTCCGCCCTTAATATCTCCAACACAATCCTCAAATGTTCTTCATGCTGCTCAAAATCCCTGTTATAGATGGGTATGTCATCGATAAAAATAATGACAAACTTGTGAAGATAATCATGGAATACTCGGTTCATCAAATCCATGAACACTGCAGGTGCATTCATGAGACCAAATGACATCACTGTGAACTCATAATGTCCATATCGCGTTCTGAATGTTGTTTTTGGTATGTTAGCTAACTTGATCTTTAGCTGATGATAACCAGATCCAAGTCAATCTTTGAGAAAATAGCCGTACCTTTCAACTGATCAAATAAGTCTTCAATCCTGGGAAGGGGATATTTATTATTTATTGTCAGCTTGTTGAGTTCTCGATAATCAATACACATCCTCATGCTTCCATCCTTTTTCTTTACAAATAGAGCAGGTGCTCCCCATGGAGATGCACTTGGCCTGATGAAAACCTTCTCTAACAGTTCCTCTAACTGAACCTTCAGTTCTTGCAACTCTTTCGGTGCTATACTGTACGGAGCTTTAGATACAGGGCCAGCTATTCGTACCAAATCAATGGAAAATTCCACTTGCCTATCAGGCGGGATGCCTGGTAGATCATCTGGAAATACATCACCGTATTTGCATACTACTGGCACTGAATCCAAAGTAACTTCCTTTGATGGTTTGTCTTGAAGACTAACCAAATAGCCCTCACAATTTTCCTTGTCTAATAACTTCTCTACCTTCAAAGCCGGGATAAGGCGAGGAAGTGCTTTAATCTTCGATCCATAAAACTTGAATACTTCTTATTTATCTCTGCGTAAAATAACCTCCCTTTCCTGACACATAATTTCAACACGATTAGCGCTGAGCCAACCATACCCAAAATAATATCGAAGTCTTTCATTCATCTGCTTCCAATATTTGACCATCAAAATCTATTTGCACCGATTTGACTATCATATCAGTATCGATAGTTCCTCCTGACGGTAAACTAACCTCTAATGTACTACCAGTTTCTTCACCTATTAAGTTCAGTCTCTCTGAACATGCATCAAATATAAATGAATGCGTAGCTCCTGAGTCTATAAGAACATATACGGGGATACCAGAAACCGACAGTATACCTGTTATCATATTAACATGCTCAAAATTGAAAAGTACTTCATGGGAAATAATTCAGGCATGTACAGGAATACTGAAATAACATATGTACGTGCAATCACGTCAGAATCCTCAGCTGCGTCCATAGAAAACACTCTTACTTTTCCCTTTCTATTTAGGTCAGGGTTCTTCTTCTGATTGGAACTTTGGGCAGACGGAGCACGACAGTCTGAGGCAAAGTGACTCGGCTGACCGCACTTTTAGCAGACACCCTTACCAAACAGACACTCTCCCTGTGTAACTTCTAACACTTAGGGCAAGGTGAAGTGAAATTGGTCATCTGTCCTCGAGTTGGTCCTGAATTCTGCCTTTTATTAGGAGCTTGATTTCTATTCTAATTCTGATTGCGATTAGGACCTTGCCACTTTCTCTTACCTTGATATCTCTGCTCATTTTGATTGCCCTGGTTCCCAATTTGTATTCTTGCATAGATTACTGGTTGAGCTTTCTTCACCAACTTTCTGTAAGTTGGCAGCTCATGCGAACTGACAATCTGTCTAACGTCCGAGCGCAGACCTCTCTCAAAACGTCGTGCCTTCTTGAACTCGGTCTCCACCAGATGTGGGGCATAATGAGACAATTCTTCGAACTTTCTTTCATACTCAGTGATATCCAACTCTTCCTGAACTAGATGCTGAAATTCAGTCTCCTTTGTGATCCCTGAGAGCCTGTGGCAAAATTTATCCCTAACTTCAACTTTGAATTCCTCCCAGGTTAGAGCAGCTTGCTGTGCAACAGTCCTGGTTTGGGATGCAGATTCCCACCACAAGCCGGCTCTACCAACTAACATGAATTCAGCACATATGACTTTCTTGTCCTCTGGGCAAGAAATGTGCCAGAATATCTTCTCAATCATCTGAAGCCATTCCTAAACAGCTAAGGGGTTATCACCACCATTAAAGGTAGGTGGACGGTACCTCCGAAACTGTTCAATAATCGAAATCGAGGAACCAGCTAGGGTTTGCCTTAATTCCTGGACAGCTTGAAGTAAGTCTCTGATAACGGTGGATTGGGCTATAAGACCCTGTCCTAAAGTAGCTTGGTCATTGGTCGTTTGATTCGAAGAGGTTCTGATTATACGTCTTGACATTTCCTTTAAAACAAAGTTCACGTTCACTACCTCTTAATCAAATTCTCATAAATCATGCCATGTCTAAATATTGGTTATGCAAAGTCTAGCTAAGGTTCGTCATTTCTAAATTTGAGGATAGAATTATTATAAAATCTTTTTTAAATCATATTATTCCCATTATACTCAAAACTCGTTTTCTTTCTTTCTTATTCGGATACAATATCTTTCTCTTTCTTCTAAATCTCATAAATCATTAAAATAAGTATCCGAAATAATAAAATAATGGTAAACATCATAAACTGTTTACCTTGGAGTTGGTGGAACGAATGATGGTAGTGGAAATCTTCATTAACAATAATTAAATAATGTAAAATGTTTCTTGAAATTTCTTTTTAAAAATTTGCCAGTCTCCATCAACGCAGACTGGCTCTGATACCATGCTGCAGCGCCCCGAGTTCTAAATACCTGGTTTACCACGTCATCGTCCGGTCTAACCTTTAAAATAATATTTTAGCAGAAGAAATAACTGAAATTCATTTTTGGCAACGTTAAATAATACTCCAATGGTCGATAACATTTAAAAAAATTTATGAAACAATTCAAAATAATGAATCGAGCCATCAATGATACAAAACATTTGACAAAGCCATACTTTCTCAAATAATTGAAAATCTAGAAAATATCCAAAGTTTAGAAATACGGATCATCAAAATAAGATTTTTGATTATTTAATAACTATTGCCACCATCTTCCATCACTTGCCACCCTCTCCAAAATCTGCAAATATTGTTAAAATAGGAATGAACATTTCATAGAAATACTTAGTAGACTCATCGCCAATTAATTAATCTACATTATAATTGAACACATAAATGCAGGCTCTTTAGAAATCATAAGGTGTGGGTAGTCTCTTCTCGTGCATTAAAGCACATGGCTTCTCTTTGAAAATCATAGGTTCTTTAAAATCATCGGGTGTGGGTAGTCTCGTCTCGTACACTTAAGGCACATAAGTTATGCATAACATTGTCATTTATCTTGCAAGATATTCTCTTCTTTCTCATGCATAAAGCATATAAGTTATAACAAGCATAACAACATGAATATTTCAGAAGAAATATATTCTCGTCTCATTTCATGAAATAAATTGCACATAAGCCACATAACATAAACATTCACATGTAACCATAATTTAAATCAATTAATAGGGGCGAGTCTTCCTTAAACTTAACGAGTGCAAAATCGAGCGGGAATGACTTCAATCTTTTAAATCTACGTAGCCTCGTCTAGCCAAATAGAAAATAAGTTAAATTAGTCTTTTGAAATTTATAGTTTAAAAATGATAAATTAAAATTTAGGGACAGAAATTGCAGATTTTGAAAGTTGGAGGACTAAGATAAATACTTTTAAACTTGGAGACTAAAATGGAATTTTCAAAACTTGGGTTGAAGCTCAAAATAGATTTTAAACTGTATGGATTGAAATAATTGATTTGAAAATGAAGTGATAAGGTTCGAAGCGCGGAAGAAACGCCGGAAAGTTTCAAACTCGAGTTGTGGTTGGACGGATGAATCATGACCCGATATTCACGACGCGATGGCTCGATGATGCGGAATAAAGAACCACGACTTTCGAAACGCCACAAGGATTTGTCCAATCTCCCTAATTAGTTTCTAGATTTGAACGCCACAAATATCTCAAGAAATATTTGATGAGTTCGATAATGTTTAACTTTTTCCGTCAAGCTTGCTATGACTCCGATTGTCGAGGGTTTGGAACACATCATGAAGGGACTGTTTAAAACTATTTAAAAACTCAAGGGACTGAAATGATTAGATTTAAAACCAAAAGGACTGAATTAAATAACTTTAAAACTTGGGGGACTAAAAGTAAATTTTCCAAATCAACATATAAGAAACAAATAATTTCTCTTTCTTGATTTTCGTGAGGCATAGAAGAGAAGAGAGGTGCAAGCGAGAAGGGAGGAGCCCGGTGGAACCAACCGCCGGCGATTCCACAGGCGGTATCACTGCCGTCGCGTGGCGGTGACAAGGAGGAAGAGATGGTAGAAATGGGGAAAAGTTTGGTGCTGATTTGAGGGTAAAACCGAGACCTGATTTCGAATTTTGGAGTGCGAATTTTTGGTCAAAATCTCCGGTGCAGAGGTGGCGGTTCAAGGTAAGTGTTTGTTTAACTTAGTTCTTGATTTTGGGTTTTGATTTGGTTGAGATTGGAGCTGGGATGATCGTTGATGGTGGTGGTTTGGAAATGGGGGGTTGTTGTGTGGTGTTGTGGAAATGGTTTGGTGGTTGCCGAGTATTGGGGTTTTGCAGTGGTGGCATATAGTGGGGTTGATGGTGGTTGTGGTCTGCGTGTGGTGGTGGAGTTGCGATTTGTGATGGTGCTCATCGAATGGGCATGGAAGTAGGTAGTGTCTGGATGGTGCAGTGGACGAAAATGATGGTGAGTTCAGTTTGATATGGTGAGTTCATTTTGATGGAAGAAAATGAGGAAGTTGGCGAAGAAGAATTCATACCAGGAGTGCTGAAAAATGCTGTGTGGTTGATGGTTGAATGGGATTGAAGCTTGCTAAGTCTCAAATTTGTCGTGAATGGAGTTGCTGGAACAAAGTCTGAGTCTGTGGTATGTGTGTGTAGGAGGGGGTTGATGAGGAATGGGTTTGGTGCTGTTTGATGGTTATTGTATAGTTGATGGAAGTTGGTGGAAGTGGGTTGTATTAGGATTTGTATCTTGTTGAACAAGAATAATTTGAAAATAAGGCACGTGAATTCAATACTTTATGCTCTTCACTCAAAGCATTTCTATCGTAATGCATTTCATTCGATATAAGCCTAATAAGGCGAAATGAAGCATCAACAGCCTCATGGATTAGCATTGTTTGAAAGTTATGAAGACTTCTCCCACTACTCCTCAATATCTGTTCAATTTCCTTAAGAGTATACTTTTTTATTCCTTCATCACTCGGTTCTAAACCTGTAAAATACACGAATAATCAATAATGCTTTATTAAGAATATAATAACTACAAGAAAAGAAGCCTTTTGCAACATGGAAATTGCAACATTCATTGATTGCATGTTGCTAAAAGGAGTCTACCGTAACATTCAATGATTGTATGTTGCTACTGGTATGAATATTTGAATTTTAGCAACATTTAGGACACGAATGTTGCTTAAGATAGTCTTTTGCAATGTGCAGTGAGCGTTGCAAAAAGTCCAACCTTTTGCAACGCGGATTGTTCGTTGCAAAAAGGATGTTATTTTGCAATGTTCCTAGAACGTTGCAAAAAGGATGGTATTTTTAAACAGTTTAGGAATGTTGCAAAAGGGATTCAAAATTAATCAATTCAAAACATAAAGTCATGACATTTCTCCTACAAATCCCCCAACCCAAAATCAACTCTCCTCCTTATAGCCATTACAAGAGTTCTCTTTTCCACAAATCAAATTGGCCGAAAATAACTCCACCTCACAACACCACTGCTTCCAACGTCGTGATTTCCCTGATAGCCACCACCCTGATTCCTACTCCGAGAGCCAAGCCGTTAAGACTAGAGCAGAACAGCTCGCCGCTATTCTAAAAACTCATACATAAAATGGTATGGCTTGTGCCGATGAGTGCACCACATACAGATTCACTCACAAAAATAGTGTATATTTCAATTTACGAAGGTATTTCTTACTACTTCAAAACCCCAATAAAATATCAGGGTTCCTGTTGGATTTTTAATCTGATTATTTTTGGGACCTTCTAGGATTTTTTTGAGGTAATTTTTATCGTTTTTTCTTCCCAAACTTTAAGATATTGTGTTATTACGATCAATTGTTTCTTTTACTTCCGTGTTTGGTGTGTGCAATTTTGAGTTGAGTTGGAAAATTGTGAAATTTCTTTATTTATTTGGGTTTAATTTGAGGGGCAGTGGAGCATCTTTTCAAAACTTTGGGACAAATAAATGTGGGTCTCTTGATTTTGGGTTGTTAAGCAAATTGGTTCTGTGCCAAGTAACGAAAAAGCATCCTAAAATATTTATTGCAAATAAATTAAAATCAATGAAGATAAAGAGATTGTCACCAATATCAATTTCCTTTGATCATTAATGTTCAAGATGGTACATACTTCAAAATAGAGAAACTCTTTTTCAAGTGGAGTAATGATAAGATTATTTATTGGAAGCTATTTAGAATTCATAATTTAGAAAGAGTAAAATGAGTAAATGCATGTTAATTGAAAGATATTTCACCAAAATACTGAAAACATCACCTAAAAATTCCAACAGAAAACACATAAATCATTTCTTTAGATGTTACGGGGAAAAAAAATCAGAAACAATTTCAGAAATTTATTTTCACTAACCACACACGCTGTAAATAGGAAATTGCAGAAAGACCCTGAATGAAGCTATGAGCCTCAAACTAAATTATATATTTCCCAACTCAAATATACAACGGTGGTTGCTTGATTGAAGCCCAACAACTATCTATGTTTGCAACATAGAAAAAAGAATTACATCAGCAAATAACTTCTATTTTAAACAAAAGTAGGAGCAAGACTGGGATAAGGAAAATGTGAAAATAAAAGTTTAGTAGCAAGAGTGCGCTCTCTAGAGTATCCCACTAGAAACCATAAATGTCCAGAAACTTAAGCTAAGAGCCCGCTTTCCACCTCCAAGTCGTGAGACTATTTCGTGTTTTTATTTTTAAAAATTCTTTTGGATGCTATAAGTTAATATGTGATGTAGAAGAAAACATGGATGCATGTCTAGAAATTATCTATAATGACATTTGTCGGATACAGATGCATTTTTGTTTCCTGCACTAATAAAAGATTCTAACATCCATTTTGTCAACTTGTGCTTGTATGTAGTAACATTGATTTTAGTACACCTGATTGACACTGATTTTGAGAAAGTGTACGACTTTTTCTTGTGATAGTTTGAGGAAGCAATTTCTTTTAACGCTGGAGAAGTTGGAATTGGAATCTTAGCTTGTTGATCTTCTGCCTTTAATTCTTCTCAACCATGACCATATGCAAGCGTATTCTTTAATGAACACCAGGTAATATCTTTTGATACTTTAGGCACTCGATATATTCGAATATTCCATAGATTCTATGTTTCTAAATTCTTTTGGGTTTGTTCTTTGGTTTCTGTATTTAGGAATCTCCCGTGTATTTGAATCTTATCATCCTTTTTCTTTGGTGGGAATTCAGGGACAAGGTTGGTTACCATTGACTCCCATGCTGCTCTTACATTGACAAACTATCAAGATTTGCCGATGAAGTGTTGACGGTTTTGTCCAGGGTGTTGGGAAAGGGTTGATGGAAGGTCAAACAAATAAATATAGTGATAGATTGATATAATATATTTTTTTTTTTTTCCGTTCGAATGTTATTTACTTTGGGGCATTTTGTTTTGGTGTTGACGACTGAATTGTGTGAATTGTAAAATTTGTTGGCATATTGAATGTTGAAATTGATGTATATTTAATTTTGTATATGTTTAAAATTTGTATTATTATGATTTTTGAATTGTGAATATTAGATTAGTAGTATAGTAAAATGAATGATTAATATGTCCAAAGGAAGACAACAACAACAATTAAAAAAAAAAAAGTCTTTTGCAACATGCATTGCGCATTGCAAAAAACTGGGATTTTGCAACATGCATTTCACGTTGCAAAAGGCCAGTCTTTTGCAACTATATTCATTCTATTAGACACTTTGTTATCAGTGTCGTAAATAAATAGCTGAGCAAACTTTGGTGGAGAACCTTCAGGTGGCAATAAACTTCCAATCATGTGATAATTTTGACCATGTAATATGAATACAGGAGGAGCTCTTCCTTGATTTACACTTGAATCAAACTTTTCCTCCATAGATGTAAAAGAAAATATCATGATATATATTATCGGATTTTTCAATAAAATGATTGGTTTTTTTTTTTTCGTTTGAACGATCTACTAGATCATTAAGTATGGGCAAAGGATTTTACATCGTTTGAAGCTCAAGTTTCCATTGCATGCAACACGCAAAAAATAAATAAATAAAATAAAAAAATTGGTTTTGATGAACGATAATTCTTTCCAACCCTCTCGTCATACCAAAATGAAGCACCACAAAATTCACAATTTTAACAAAGATATTTGATATCCCAATACTCTACATTAATAATATAATTATTGCAATTTCAAGCATATTTTGATAATAAAGTTGAACATAAAATTTACCTTCTATTGTTAATCACTAATTTCAATAAAATGGTCAACAAAATCAATGTACTAATATAATTAAATATCAATCTCATTTACACTTCGTTCTATAGTGCAATCATTATAATTTATAAATCAATTATAAACAATACAGTTTTTCAAACCATTTTTTAACGATACATATTCTCTCATCACTTTTTAACACATTTTAACTCAAAAACAACAAAAAAATAATTTATAAATTGCTATAGTGTTATCAAATAGAGCATTAATAATTAATTTGTATAAAGAATATGATTAATTGCACTAAATACTTTCTTTTCTTACGAAAAATGATTTTTACTTGAAAATAAAAAATAATTAGATTCTTTAAAAGTATAAAAATATAAATTGAAAAGTAACAAAATATGAAAAGTATCACACGCATCATTTAAAAAATTATGTAAAGTATCACAAAATTTGAAAAGTATCCTAAAAATTTTAGAAATATCAAATTGTGAAAAAATGATTTTGTTGTGTGGATTTCCAATATTACCCTTATAAGAAATAAAGTGTGAGTTTAGATAACAGGAGAATCTATAAAGGTGCCAAATGCTATCGATTCTTGAGATGTGTCTGAAGGTTGTTCTACAAAGAAGTCTTTCATGGATGATTTATCCAAAAAATGTCCATGCAAAGGAGGCATCAAGCAGGAGGAGACAACCTAAATTATGCTGATTAATTATCTATTTCAATAAACTTAAACTATGTTATTTTGCTTTCATTATTTTCCCGATTGCAGCCATGAAAATACTGTCTATTTTGTGGTTCGTACTTCTTATTTTGTTCTGCTGTCCGTATTGTTCTAATTGGGTTTGTTCTATTTGTCATTAATCTATGCCAAAATATGGTATCTTTTATTAATCCTTAGTTTTATTTTTATCTTTTAAAAATGGTATATTTTAGTCCTGGAAATCTTCTTCTACTTCGTTTTTGGAAATTAATATTGCACAATTTGCATCTTGAACCCTTTAGTTACTTAGTTTTTGTTTATATGATTTCATTTCACAACATTTTTTTTTAAAATAAATATGAGGCTTCTCAAAAATTATCTTATTTTTATTTTTTTTGGAACAAAATTATCTTATTAAGTTAGGCACACTGTTGTTGAGTACTTTTTCTTCAATGTTTTTTTAGATACCTTTTACAAATGGTTATCTTAAGTGTTAGATACCTTTTCTTATCAGTTAGGAAAATTATTATTTAAACATATGAGACGCAATATAATCTTACATAAGACATGATATATTAATCTTACATAATTTGACAAATTGTTTTTGATCCAAATGTGCACGAACACATATTTAACTTTGTACAACATTATATATATGTAATGTAGTAAATTTATGAGTTCAAAACATTATATATGCCAAAATAGATTGAATAGTAAGATGTGCAACGTTATTTGGAGTACAAAAGTATAGACATTCAATGTGGAAAGAATAGTAAAAAATGCAACGTTGCCATATATAGTAAATTAATAGTGTGTTCCCTAACGTAATCATTATTGTTTATAAATCAATTTACAAACAACACAATTTTTCAAACCACTTTTTAACAATCCAAATTTTCTCTCTCCACTTTTCAACCATACATCTTACTTTTTAAACAGTAAAAAAATCATTTATAAACTGTTACGGTGTTACTAAACATAGCAAAAAAAAAAAAGTGCTACATCATACCACCATCATAGTTTTTTGACCTTTGAAAAATCCCAAAGTGGCGTAAATGGAAAAAGAATTTGTTCACCTAAGGGATTCTTTTTTCATAAATGGTAATAGATTTCTGAACTATTTTTTGTTGCTTATTCAAATAATATTTTCGAACTGCATATTGCATTTATGAACTAGGCATTACCAAAAAGTCTACCCACCCAAGAATTATTTTAGATGCACGACAACAACAAGATTGCATAATTTATTGCCATCTTGGAATTGCAGAATGCAATAATTGCTAGGTTTTATTATTTGGTAAAATCGACTGGGTCCTCCCTCTTAATGCCCACTAGTGTCTATTGGTTGATTTACACTCTTCATTCTTTAAACTTTCTTTCGTACGGTAAATGAGCAACAACACAACATAAATCTAATGTGCATAAGAATGATTTTCTAAAGTCTCAAAGCACAAATTCTTATTTCTTGCAGTGTTCATGACAAGACAAAAAAGAGGATATACGACTACACAACAATGATAGTTTTTTTTTTTTTTTTAATTATACGTTCATGTCTCTAATCGAATGACATATTACCAGTCATGCAAAGAATCAAAAAGAGCACCATCATTTCAAGCAAGAGCCTGAGAGCTGACAGTGGATATGAAGATATGAGACTTTTTTAATTTTGCAGTTTACATGATTTCAGGTGTACTTCATTCCCACAAACTTGAAATAGATGGTTGTACTAATAGAGACCGTGAGAATTTCAGAAAAATCATTGAAAAATTGGATGTAATGTAGCAATATTATAATATATGAAAATTGGCCAATCTGTTTGAAGATTCAAATAAATGATATGTGCAATTAAATAGATCGATTTGATTAATAATCAAGCAATAATATATGTAAATGGATCCATAATTAATATTGGATGGAATGTTTCATTTTTTCATTCATTGAAACAAAAAAGAGGGATATAATACCCTATTAGCAGTTATTTGAAGATTCAAGCAATGTCCCTTTCCCTCTACAACAAAAAACGTCATTTGTGACGACTTAGTTGTCTCTATACTAGCAGAAGCCATCTCTATTTTGTTTCAGGGACGACATTGTCTTCGCAACATGTCATCCCTATAGGTCTATCCCTAAATGTTAGCTGTGACGACAAAAGTCGTCTCTAAACTACAGAGACGACAAATGGCGTCTGTAATGATCCAACATATGTTGTCTCTAAAAATCAAACATTTAGTAAATAATTATTTCACATAATAATAATAATAATAATAATAATAATAATAATAATAGTTTATAAAATATGAAGCGTAAAACTAAAAAAAATCATGGGCAAATTTATAAAAATACGAAGTAAATAACACAATATTAGGATTCGAATACACAAGTTGAAAATTTAATTACATGAGAACGAAGGTAATTACTAAGGATATCCTAAATATTTACCCTCCTCTTCAACAACAACAACAACATCATCATCATCGAACACATCCGAAAGGTTCAACGATGGTGGTATCAACAGCAGTTGTACTTCTGGCGATGCTTTCTTAATAGAACTCGTAAGTTGCTGCGTAAAATCAGCCATCTAAGCTTTTTATGGGTTTGAGCAATTAATCTTTGATTTATTTTCATCTATAATTTTGGACTCATGATTATATGATGTATATGATGTATTTCAAAGTTCGAAAGATTAGGAATTCACTATACTTAAATTAATTGCAACAAATTTCGATAGATGATAGAATTATATTCCTATACTTTGTGTAATCCTAAAAAATGTTCACAAAACTATAATGTTATTTTATATGTTTTGGATTTTGTTAGAGAAATATAGTCAAATTCCTTATAGAAAAATACTTTAATTCACCGTTTGAAAGAGAGTTTTAAAAGCATTCGGTACATGGTTTTTCAATTTTTCATAAATTGTTGTTAAATTCTTAAGACGAAATATGGATGATGAATACAAAGTGGATTCAAAATTCTAACATATTTTTTTATAACTTAATTAAATTCATATCTTTTCGCTTTCTTAATTTAATTGGTAATTTAGTTTTAGTTTACAAAAAATCTCAAAGCAAATTCCTAGTTCTGGTTAAGGATAATAATCTAACATACAGTTATCCGTTGGTCATAATAGTATCCGCTAGTCATTATATGAGATCATTCATTATTATTCTCCGAGTCAATGATATTTCCTTTAAAAAATCATCTCTCTAGTTGCTAGAGTCTTACAGCTGAAAACACTCACTGTCCCGCAATACAAAAAAGGAGCACTACCAGTGTTGTGCTAAATTGCAAGTGTACGATATCGTATCCAAGTGATAAAGTGTACCTTTTGAGTCCAAGTTATTTTTCTCATAAGGATTGTAATTAAGTACCAAAAGTGTGTTAGTTCTCACCTTATTCGAATGGTAAAATTTTGATTTTTGAATTGAAATAAAATGTTAAACTAAAAAGCAAAAGAAAAGGAAGAAATTAAGATATTTTAAATTGATATTTATAAGTGTTGGGACATTCGATTTTATATAGTCAATAATTTTAATTCTGATTTTCTAGTTTTATTCCTATTATTGTGCTATATCAAATCGCTTATGTATATGAAATTATTCTCTCGAGTTTAAATCAACTATACGTAATTAGTCAACCGTATTTCTAGACAGCAGGTCACAATAATTAGGTGCATGAAATATAAGATTCATGTAGTGATCACTATAATAATAAACGTAAATCTCTATCTTTCATTCAATTACTAGATTTTATTCCTAAATCTAGGTTGTTAGATCTCCTCTCGAATTATGAAAACACTCATAATATCATGAATTTGTCACGAATTAATTCATACATTAAATGCAAAATAAAATTAGCACATGCAACGAAAACTCAAAACTAGAATTATAGAATTAAAAGCGTAAAACTAAGCTGCATCGAATATCCCAATTGTGAAATTAGTCGTTCATCAATAAAGAAATAAAAACGCAGTAAAATCTAAACTACGCATGTAGAGTTGATCAAATTAAAAAAAGAAAAGGAAATTTGCATCAAGTATTTCGCTCTCTATTGATAATCTTCAAATCTCCCCTCTTTGTCTTGATTTTCGCCTCAAAGATTTGAATAATAGAACAATGAATTATGAACTTGAGAGGTTGTGAAAAGGTCTCCAAATGCTCCCTTTTTCTTGCATGGAAGGTTGTTTATATAGGTGCATGAGAAACCCTAGTAGAATAAGGGAGAAATTAGGTAGTAAACTCGCTAGGCCTTGGAAAGCTGCGTTACCACGTAGAAGAAACCCTGGTGGCCACGCAGTTGGTTGATTGGTTCTGTTAATTTGCAAATCTTTGGGCGGCCGCGCATAATGAATCCAGTGGCCGCATGGTTTACCGGGTAAAGAGCAATTTCAACTTTTGAATTCCTTTAAGTTGGAAGTCCTTCATCTTCCAATTGTAAAAATTTGGCCTTCATACTTTTGATTTCTTCTCTTAACTTCATCTTTTCCTCAATTTTCTTCATGCACCTCTCCAATATGGACAACTTAAGTCCAATAATCATCCATTTGACATTTACTTGCTTCAATTCCTTTGTTAACTTGATTTTAGGATATTTTCTGCAATGTAAACAAATAACAGACAAATAAATAGAACTTATTCTAAAATGACAACATATTATTCTAATTTAAACATATAAATAAGTGTATAAAATACACTTATCAACCAGTACCGTCAATAACTCTTACTTGAATTTTGAATCTAGCAATTCCAGTTATATCAGACTTGTCACATTTTTCAAAGTAAGATCGATTTCCAACTGGATTCCTTTGGAAATCTTTTACAGGATAGATGTTGAACCAATTGGACCAGCCCAAAAATCAGAAGCCTAGTCTTTATGAGTCCAAAGCTGAAGCCTTATTACTGCAGCCCAGTACTAAAGGATTGATAACCATTTTTGGAGACCCAATTTCCGGCCCATGCGAAAACCCGGATCTTTGGCCCAATCTGATTCAATGCCCCTTTTATCACAGCCGTTGGATCTAATATGTTGCATCTCATCCGTCCATTAGAGGATAAGGACAATTCCTCTAGCTTCTCACATTCATTCTTCCAGAACACTCATCATCTCTCATCTCTCCCTCTCTCTCGTCTACTTTGTGATCTTTTGAGTTTGTAGAGAGAAATCTCATCTCTCGTGTAATCTGTGTGGTTTTTTTATCCTCTGATTTTGTGTGAATAAATAGAGATTCATCTTTGTGGTATATTTATAGTGATATTCTGTAAGATTGTGTAATACTTATTGATTTGTGCGAGATTTGGGTTTTTTTGAGGAGATTTTCTTCGATCTGTTAAAACCTTTATGATTCTGTATTTTTCTTTTATGATCAATAAAGATTTTCAAAGTTTTTGTTTAGATCTCTTTGTGCTTACTGATGTGACGATTCTGAGCCTTAAAGCGTAACAGTGGTATCAAAGCCTTAGGGTTCCTGTGATTTTTCTCTGATTTACGACTCAGAACCTATAGATCCAGAGTCTGTGTGGTTGGATCTGGTTTTACTGGAAGATTCTGTGTGGTTTTCTCAAAACGTATTCTAGGGTTTACTTTTTGTGTGATTTTTCTTCAATGATTTTTTTGATCTCTTTGATGTTTTTTATAAACCCGTAGTAAAACGTTTTAATTTCTGAAAAACTTTGTGAAATTTCCAAATCTGAAGGATTTTCAAAATTCTTTACTGTAATCGTCGCGGTATCTTTACTTTGTGATATTTTTCTTGAAACCCTAGTTTTCAATATAAGGGTTTGCTTGTTATTTCTGGATCTTTTGACCTCTGAGTCAAATTCATATGATCCCAATAAATCAGTATTTTTTATAATATAATGAACATTCTTAGAGGGGATCTGACATTCATTGGTGGCTGAATTTCGTGGATACTGTTGAACTTTGTGGTACTGAAACTTGGTGGCAAAAACTTCGTAGATTTTGGATAAGCTGTGTGGTACTAAAACTTGGTGGGATTGAAGCCTATTTCTGGACCCCTTTAATTTCCTTTATCCAGGATTTCTTGAAAATCCGGGATTTGAGGGATTTTTGGGCTGACCCAGAATAAGATGAGGGATATACTGGAAGAACATTTTTCTTTTCGGTAATTAATCCTTTGTGCTTTTACTGATTAGTGTGGTTATTCTTAGTGAACTGTGATCACCTTCTTTGCTACATTACTTAGTGATTTAATCTTGAGACTGTGACATTATAATTTTCTGACTTTGTGATTTACCTTTGATTACTTGAGACGCTTTGTGATCTTGTTTTATTTTTCCTCTATTTCAATCTGTCTGATAATCTTTTGAAAGAATAAGGCTTGGAATACTCCTAACAACAACAGGAATTGGAATAATATAAATAGAAAACCTGTTAGGGGTAAATTTCAAAAGAAAGACAACTTTTATAAGCCCAAAGATAACTCATTTGGAGGTCAAAACAATTTTAGAAATCAGGGCAATTATAGAAGCCAAGACAATTTTTTAGGTCAAGATAATATTGACAAACCTCCTAGGCTATGGACACCATGTGAAAGACTGTTTTAAGAGACAAAATGAAACATGTAATAGTAATCAAACAGAGGCAGTGACTCAAAATAATAATGGTGTTGTCTATGTTACTACTGAATTTGATAACAAGCATGAATGGATACTTGATTCTGGTTGTACTTTCCATATGTGTCTTGAAAAGGATTTAATTGCTAACTTCAGTAGTGATTGTATTGGTTCTGTGAAACTTGGAAACAATTTAACTTGTGATATTAAAGGGATCGGTAAATTCTAGTTGAAACTTGAAAATAACAACACACTTTTTCTAAATCATACTAGATATGTGCCTGATTTGAAAAGGAATTTGATTTCTCTTGGTGTTCTTGATTCTGAACTTTCTGAAATTAGACTGCATAAAGGTTACCTTAGTATTTTTAATGGTAATTATTTACTGTGCAGCACTTCCAAAACAAATGGAATTTATGTTCTGAAAACATATCCTTTGTGTGTCAATTCTTTCAATGCAGTTTCTGAAAATGATAAAACTGTTTTGTGGCATAAAAGACTAGGACACTTAGGTGAAAAATGTCTTAAATTGCTTAAGAAAAAGGGTGTTTTTGGAAAGGATGTTTTACATAAACTTGACTTTTGTGAAAAATGTGTTTTTTGAAAACAAAAGAGAAATTCCTTTGGTAAAGGCGTACGTAAGTCTAATAACATATTAGAATATTTACATGTTGATTTGTGAGGTCCTGCCCCAATCAACTCTGTTTCTGATTTTAAATTTTCTACTTATTGTTGATGATTATTCCAGAAAAACTTGGGTTCACTTGCTAAAATCTAAAGGTGCTACTATGTGGGTGTTTAAAAATTGGATTGCTCTAGTTCAAAATTTAAAGGATAAAAAGGTCAAATTAATTAAGACTGACAACGGCCTAGAATTTTGTAACTAAGACTTTGAATCTTTTTGTAGCAATTTAGGTATCTTTAGACATAGGACTGTTGCATACAGTCCACAGTAAAATGGGGTTGCTGAAAGAATGAATACGACTCTTTTAGAAAGAACAAGGTGCCTACTACTTGATTCAAACTTGCCAAAAAATTCCTGGGGTGATGCAACTAAAACTGCTTCATATTTGATTAATATTTCCCCTGCAGTGCTATTGATTTTAAAATCCCTGATTAGATTTGGAATAACTCTTTTCCTGATTTCTAAAAATTGAAATTTTTTTGTTGTGCAGCCTACTCACACCAAACTGAAACCAAACTTGACTCAAGATCTTTCAAATGTGTTTTCCTGGATTATGGAGAAGGGATCAAGGGTTATAGACTTTGGGTAAAGGAACAGGAAGGTTATAAAGTCATTATTAGTAGGTCTATTGTTTTTAATGAAAATGTTTTCCCTTGTAAACATGAAATATTGGATGATCATCTTAGTGAAAAGGACTTCCTTACTTCTGAACTGAGTGCAGACCATTTGAATGATGATAATGATCTGCCTAATGCTCAGTTCCAGGTGGAGCAACCCCAACATTCTGGTAATAACAGTCCTAAACCAGAGTCTACCAGTTCAGTTCCATATACTAAATCCTTCTTGAACCAGAAACTAAAACAAAAACTAAACCTAATCTTGACACTTATCAACTAGTTAGAGATAGATCTAGAAGAGAGATCTGACCTCCTCTTAGGTTTGAAGATTCTGATTTTGTTTCTGCATTTACATAATTTGAACCTTTACAGAATGAACCAGAATCATTTGAAGAAGCTATTTCTTGTGCTGATTCTAATCTTTGGCTTGCAGCAATGCATGAAGAAATAGATTCTCTGATTAAAAATGGTACTTGGATTTTAGTTGATAACGCTATTAATAAAAAAATAATTGACTGCAAATGAATTTACAAAATAAAAGAAACTGAGTCCAAAAATGTGAAACCTAGGTACAAAGCTAGGATTGTTGCAAAAGTTTTTTCTCAAAAAGAAGGGATTGATTATAATGAAATTTTCTCTCATGTTGTTAAATTTACTCCAATCAGAATTCTATTTGCTTTAGTTGCTCAATTTGAATTAGAACTAGAACAAATGGATGTTAAAACTGTTTTTCTATATGATTCATTAGATGAAACTATTTACATGCACCAGCCTAAAGGATTCGTAAAGAAAAGTAAAACTAATTTAGTATGTGTAACGCCCAAATTCCGTGAAGCTCGGGACGTCACTTCTCCTTTAAATCTAATTTTATTGTGGAAAATAATTGAATTCTAAACATCATATTTATGTGAAAAATTTCAACAGTAAATAAATTAAGTTTGATAAATGCGTAAAAACATTGAAATCTTAACTTTCAAAGAAAGTAACGACAAATAATAAAATTGACGATGTTCATGACTTTAAATATCATATTTAAAATAACGACATATAAATAAATTGACACTATTCGTGAATCGTGACTTTTTAAAAATATAACTTCATTATTATTTGCCACCACTGCCCTTTCATTCGCCACCATCTCCGAAATCTGCAATTTGTAAGTTTAAAAATAGGGGTGAACATTTCATAGAAATACTCAGTAGGTTCAGCGCAAATTAAATAAACTGTACAGTAAATAATACATATAATCATGCAACTTCATTCATAAATTCTCATTCTCATGCAATAAGCAAGTGGATCTCATACATCATAAATTTTCATGCCCGAAGACATGTGGATCTGGGCCCGAAGGCAACTGGTCCATGCCCGAAGACATGTGGATCTAGGCCCGAAGGCAATTGGTCCATGCCCGAAGGCATGTGGATCTGGCCCCAAAGGCAATTAATTCTCATAAATTACGTAATCACATGCATAAATTTACAATACGGGTTTACTTAATATTGCGCATTTAAGATAAAAAATTTTTGAAGTAATGAACCTACCTTAAGATATTTCTGAGCTTGCTTAAAAAATGATTCTAGCTTTCTTGAAAATCCCGTGCCTCGTCTAGCCTTAAAATAAATAATTTTCCTATTAGAAAACTTGAAATTAAAATTTTGGAATATAAAAAATAAATTTGAGGGTTGAATTGAAAGAATTTAAAAGTGTAAAACTTGGACTAAAATGATAAAGTGTAAAGATTTGGAACTAAAGATAAATATTTTAAAATTAAATGACTTAAATAACTTAATTTAAGAATAGGGGCTGAAACAAGACATTTTAAACATTATGAGGACTGAATTAAAAGGCTTTACAAAGGCTGGGGACTGAAATGAAATTTTATTAAAATCAAAACTTAAAATAACCGATTTATCACTCTCTCTCTCTATCTCATGTTCAGGCGACAGAGAGTAGATATTTAGATGGACATTTGCATGTCCTAAATCTGTTGAACATTCACCTAAATCTGATGAAGAGATATTTAGAATGAAAAATGTGTCATACTCAAATGCTATTGGATCTGTGACGTATCTCATGGTCTGTAGGATATTGCTTTTACAGTGTGTTGGGCAGATTTATGAGTAACCTTGGTGAGTTACACTGGGAAGCTTTGAAATCTTTATTAAAGTATCTAAAAGGATCTGTAGGACTTAGAATATTGATAATAGGATATTCTTTGTTGATTTTGATTTTGCTTAGAATATTGATAATAGGAAATCAACATCTGCATATTTCTTTACTTTAAATTGTTCATGTATTTGCTGGAAATCTCAGCTACAAACCTTGTTGTTTTATCTTCAACTAGGTCAGAATATATAGCTGCCACAGATGCTGTTAAAGAATGCATTTGGTTAAAAGGTTTACTGTATGAAATTGGCTGCATTGACAATTCTAAAACTGAGATTTTTATTGACAGTCTTAGTGCTTTACGTCTTTGCAAAAATCCTGTTTTTCATAATAGATCAAAACATATACATGTGAAGTTTCACTTTATTAGAGATATTACTGAAAAAGGAATTGTCAAACTTATAAAAACTCCAACCCAGCTAAATCCTGCAGATGCTGGGACAAAAATTACTCCTATAAATAAATTTAAAGATGCTTTAAAGTTTCTGAATTTATTAGAATTTTGATACTGTTTTTTGTATATTTTGCAGATATAGCAGATCCAATTGAGGTGGAGATTTTTGAATCAATTGGACCAGCCCAAATATCAGAAGCCCAACCTTTATGAGTCCAAAGCTGAAGCCTTATTACTGTAGCCCAGTACTAAAGGATTGATACCCAATTTTGGAGACCCAATTTCCGGCCCATGCGAGAACCCGGATATTTGGCCCAATCTGATTCACCGCCCCTTTTATCACAGCCGTTGGATCTAATATGTTGCATCTCATCTGTCTATAAAATTGCATAGCGTACAATTGTAGTTCAAGGATCGATTTTTCGAAAGATCGAGGCAACGATTTCTTGATAGTTGCATGAATATTACTTCCCTTCAAAAAAACATGTTACAAATAATTTCAGTAGCTTCAAAAGCAAACAAACTTATATTAAAAAAGTATAAACATTACAGATACAATCTGACGTAGGCAAATCCTATAACTGCAACAATCAAATAAAAGACGAATTGCAATTCGAAAGAGAACAATTCTTTATTTCGAAATCAACCCAAGGAAAGCCCTACAACTGAATGTAAATAGCTTAAATAATAAACCTAATAGGCCCTGAGCTTGCTATCTGATTGGGCAGAATTGAAATAATAACATAAAGTTCAAAAACAAATAACAAAATTCAAAATGGTAGTTTTGCCCAGCAAACGACCTCAAACAGCCAAAATCCACTACAAGTCACAGAAAAGCAGTGAGTCACATCTGGATCGTCGAGATTTTTCCGAAAAGTACTTATGGGCCCACAACGGACACCGTATGCAAAAATTATGGCCATTTGAAGTTGACACCTTCGTCGAATCATTTTTTCCTCTCCCAACTATCCAGAAACACTACTGCTTGGTCTCGTATTTCATACTCCCGCTCTCCATCACAGTCAAAAATTTTCAAATGACAATATATACAAATTAAATAAAACCTTCGTATCGGATGGCACCGTCTCCATGCTATAGGTCTCTGACTTATCTTCAAAGCACGGAATCTACCAAAGCCTTGCGACTCAAACTTTTAGCGTCCAATGTGTCTTCATAGAGTTTATTTCTTCAAAACAATCAAATTTTTTATTTATTTTTCTTATACATTTGAAAGATCGCTGCAATATTTTTTTCTACTTTAGTATGATATAATTTTCCAAATGCAGGTTCAACCACAAAGAATAGCAATGTAATGTTTTAGATAATAAAGAGACTAATCCTCTTAAAGATCTTACTTGACGCGATAAATTATATAACCAAATAAATGATCTGTAGTTTTATATATAATACACAAGGCGCGATATCCAATCATGTCAAAATACGCAAACAGAGGAAACATTTGACAGAATTTATCTGGTGGGAGAATTTACCGAAGAAAATGTAATTCAATAGTTTCGTTACCATATGAAATTCTATCATAGTAAAAATAAATAAAAAATAAATGATTTAAACATGAAGTGGAAGCCCCGGGTTGTGAGAATGTTGGAAGAATCATTAAATATAGGCTTTCTGTGCGTAATTTTTATATTCAAAATTTGTATTCCAATAATTTTCATTGTACAATTATATTTTGAGTGCTGCAAGATGTATAATACGAAGTCATTTTAATAGTTTAAAATTATTTTTGTAATCGTATTAAATTTATTTTAATATATACTGATGCAAACCACGTAGCAATTGTAGCTACGCAACCCACAAAATAATGAAATCGACCCAAGAACGCCAAGAACCACGATTTATGGATCCAATTAAAATTAATTGAATCAAGCAACCAATACAATCACTGGGATATATTGACCTCTTGACACAAGGAATAATAATTCTCACCGAGATTTGAACAAACAAGATTAACTCGCAAGTTCGGATTTTATTCAATAAAGAATAAAGGTTGTGAAAGCAAATAGCCTCTCAATTAATATTATCAAAGTGCTGTCCTGAATAATGAAAATTACATCCCTATAAATAGGGTCAAAAACTAGGTTAAAGAGTTCTAATTAAACAAGGAAACAACTACCTAAAAATAAGGAAATAAATAAAATTCCTAAAATTCACGCGTATTATTGTTTACGGCCGTGAACCTTCCAATTACGGCCGTAAGGTCCTTTCTGCTCCAACGTTACGGCCGTGAGACTAATTTTACGGCCGTAAGCCAAATTTCTGAAAACTCTCAATTTGACCCGAGGCTTCGTTACGGCCGTGACGAGTATTGGTTACGGCCGTAAATCTATTTCTTCAAAAAAATTCAGTTTTCAGCAGAAGCAAGGTTACGGCCGTGAGAGTTATGAATTACGGCCGTAATTCCTGAAATTTGGCAATCTTCTTCGACAGCTTGAATGAGGTTGATCCACTCGTCGTTTTGGCTCGGCCCCAACATGGAACTTGCTTCTTTCGATGATACGAACATTGTTTTGGTCATTGTTTCTTGAACTAACTTGTCCATTACTTCCTTGACCCTCTTTGTCTGCAATCGAGTCATCGGTCCTCCTCTAATCTTCAACGGATCTTTGTGCGGGCTTATATCCGTGGTTTGGATCACATCATATACATATTTAATATTTATAGAAATATTAAAACAATTTATCTTTGAAAACTTTATTGGTTGAACCGTATTTGGGAATAGGAATAATCATTTTATTTAATTTACGTTGTTAAATTTACACGATAAAAACGAAGTGTGTGTATATATAAAATTCATTTTTTTACACGACACTCTATTTAATACTGTTTTTATGTATACATCACTTTGCAATTATTTAGTGACACATACATTAATTAATTTATATATGGCGGTCCATGATTTAATAAATGCAATATATACATTTATAATAAAGAACATAAATATATAAATAAAATAACAAAATTGATGTAGAAATATCATTAACTTGTGACAAAATAGACATTACAAATTGTTACAAACTTCCTTATATACCACATTTGTCGTCTTATTCGTCGGGAAACCATCCTTATCACAAATTAAAATCTTAATCCATCACGGCTTGTCTCTCTAGAAACAGCAACATATGATTTTCCATAACTGAAAACTTGTCGTTTAAAAATCAACCCAAAATGAGAAAACGATTGTCCCTGACTTTTGTTAATGGTCATTGCATATGACATAATTACAAGAGATTGCCTTCATGAGAATTTAAATGGAAACCTAGGGTCTAATGGAGTCAAACGACATTCTAGGAATGAGGACACACTAGTACAGAATTGACAAAAAAAGGGGAATACACGACGGTTTTTAGTAAAATCGATGCGTATAAAAGGACGGTGACATTTTTGTAAATATCTTCTAGAAATACGCATCGGTTGTATTTTGGAATCGATGCGGAAAATGGAATTTTAAGTCATACACGTCGGTTCTTATGAAACCAATGCCTAAAATTCGGTTTTAGGCATCAGTTCTTAAGGAACCGAAGCCTAAAATTAGTTTTACTCATCGGTTCTTGTTGAACCAACGCATAAAACCAGTTGTTTAGGCGTTGGTTCCATAGGAACCAACACCTAAAATCGGCGTTATTTTTTAAACATAACTGGTACTGCGCTGTACTCTCTCTTTTTTTGTCTTCCCGCAAGGTTCTCTCTCTCTCTCTCTCTCTCTCTCTCTCTCTCTCTCTCTCTTCTCTCTCTCTCTCTCTCTCTCTCTCTCTCCACGCCACTGTCATCACCACCACCACCACCATTCCGCGAGCAACGCACTCCTTCACCACCACAACATTCCTCCCCTCTCTCTATATCTCTTCTTCTCAAGAATTTCATCTTCCTCCCCCCACCGCGCCTCCCCGGCCACCATCTCTCCTCCCCCTTGAGAGAGCCACCCCTCCCACCCCGTAAGAACCCACCTCCCTCTTTAACACACACACACACAGAGATATATATATATATATATATATATATATAACTAGTTAATTGAATTAATTTGTTAGTTTATGATTGAATTTATGATTTTATATGCTAATTGGTTGAAATGAATTTTTTATTAGTTTAGCTAATTTGAATGTTGATTTTATATTGTTGATTTTTAGTTGTTGGCTAGATGGATACATTGCAATATTTGAATTATTGGATTTCTATTGAAATTATAGGATGTTAAGTTATGAAATCTTAGTTTTAGTTTTTAGGAGTTGAGAATTGATTTTGGATTAATTTTGGAGTAATTGACGATGTTGAAGTTTGACTGGAGTTGTGTTTTGACTTTTGAATATGTAGAGGTTGATCATTTTGGTTTTATTGTGGTATTTTGATTCCTCATATAGGTTGGATAAGTCCAATATATAGGGGAGATTCTGCCGAAATTTCTGTAGGATTTGATACATACTAGTACAGAATTGACCATACTAAATAAATAACTAGGCAGAATACAATCATCCTAGTAAAATTATGAATATTTCAACCTAATAAATTATCGTATTTGATTTCAATTATTAATATATAGTTGGTTTAGAGTTCTATCATGAAATTTTTTAAACTCAAAACTATTTTTTTTTAATTATATCTTCAAATGTAGGTCGCTAGATATGGATCGGAGTTGGATGTATGAAAAACGTAATACACATGAATATGTAAAAGGGGTTGAAGAGTTTATGAAATGTGCGGAGGAACACATGGGAAAGAAAGGTGAAGCAATGATTTTGTGTCCATGTTGTGATTGTAAGAATATGAGAAAGTTTCGTAGTTTTGAGCAAGTGAAGAGCCATTTGATTCTTCATGGTTTAAGGAAGGTTATACACGATGGATATGGCATGGTGTTAGTATGCTTCCTAGGATGAGCACTGGTCACGATGATGGTGATCAGCAGGAGAATAATTTGAGCAAGATTGGTGAGAATGATGTGAAAAATGAAGAGAATGATGTGATAGACGAAATGATGCGTGATATACAAGGGGAATTCATTGAAAAGCTCATATACTCGATAGCTTGTTCAATGATTCTAAAAAGCTTTTGTTTTCTGGTTGTAACTTCACAAAATTGTCTGTTGTGTTGAAATTGTATAACTTGAAAGCAAATAATAGGTGGAGTGATAAGAGTTTCCTAGTTCAATCTACGAGGCAAAGAAATTGTTGTGTCCGATCGGTATGGAGATCGAGAGGATACATGTAATGACCCGGGTCCCACTTAACGGGCTGTCCCGGCCGTTAAATGACGGCGTATTGTCCCCACTGTACCAACACGAGTCTTTTCAGCATGCTTTGTCCTCACTCGCACACTCCCCGAGAAAACTTCCCAGGAGGTCACCCATCCCAGAATTGCTCCAAGCCAAGCACGCTTAACTTTGGAGTTTCTAACGATGGACTTCCGAAAAAGAAGGTGCACCTTGTTGGTATGAGTAGTACCTATCATTTCTTTTAAACTTTCCTGGCCTGGGTGTTACAATCACCCCCGTTAGACTCGCGATGTCCTCGTCGCGCTTAATCCATCTGAGGATCCGTTGCCAGGCGTTGGGATTCTAGAGGTGGCTCCCGCCCTATGGCGTAGCACTTAGTTCCCGATTTTCCGGCTGGCGGCCGGCTCTGATACCATTTGTAATGACCCGGGTCCCACTTAACGGGCTGTCCCGGCCGTTAAATGACGGCGTACTGTCCCCACTGTACCAACACGAGTCTTTTCAGCATGCTTTGTCCTCACTCGCACGCTCCCCGAGAAAACCTCCCAGGAGGTCACCCATCCCAGAATTGCTCCAAGCCAAGCACGCTTAACTTTGGAGTTTCTAACGATGGACTTCCGAAAAAGAAGGTGTACCTTGTTGGTATGAGTAGTACCTATCATTTCTTTTAAACTTTCCTGGCCTGGGGTGTTACAATACATGCATGTCTAAATGATTGTATACTGTATCGAAATGAGTATAACAACTTGCGTCTGTGTCCAATGTGTAGGGCATCACGGTATAAGCGAAAGAACATGAATGATAATTGTGAGGATAAGAAAAGCCCTCTTGCAAAGATTTAAACATTTGTTTTCCAATGTAAAGGATGCAAAGAACATGCGGTGGCATGCTGATGGGAGGAAAGAAGGAAAACTAAGACACGTGGTCGATTCTCCTCAATGGAGGAACATTAATAGGCTGTTTCTTGAATTTGGGGGGCGAAGATAGCAATCTTAGGCTTGGACTATGTATAGATGGGATGAACCCACACGGTAACATGAGTAGTCAACATAACACTTGGTCAGTTCTTTTGATGAATTACAATCTTCCTCCTTGGTTATGTATGAAGCGCAAGTATATCATGTTGTCTTTGCTAATATCAGGGCCTAAACAACGGGGGAATGACATAGATGCTTACCTAGCCCCACTAATTGAAGATTTAAGACTGTTGATGTTTGATGCACATAGCCAGATGAATTTCACCATACGTGCTATGATATTTTGCACCGTAAATGATTTTCCATCTTATGGTAACTTATCGGGTTATACTAACAAAGGACCTAAAGCATGTTCCGTTTGTGAAGAAGTGTCGATTGATCTTTGGTTGAAAAAATCTAAGGAAAATGTCTTTATGAGTCATAGAAGATTTCTCCTTGCTGACACCCTTATCGAAAGAAGAAAAATCTCTTCAATGGAAAATCAAGGCTCAAGCAGCTTGTTTGCCGTTAACAAGTTTCTTTAATACAATAAAATATATTCCATCCGTTCCATAAAGATATATTCGTTTATATTTTTTACACAGATTAAGAAAACATAATCAATAAACGTTGGAACTATAAATTTACTTACATTTTATTTAATGTACTCCTATATTGAATAATGGGTAGTTCATGGTTGTTGATAACAATGCATATTAAATAGGGTATATTTGAAAATTAAGACATTATACTCTCAACAAGGAAAGTGACTTATAATTTGGGACAAACAAAAGAGGAAAATGAGCATATCCAAGTGGGACAGATGGTATAATATTTTATCACTAAAATAATTCACCAAGTTGAGAAATAGGAAATGAAACAATTTCTTAGCTTCTACAAGGAATCAAATGTGGCAACTTTGTATATATTTGTATCATGTCATGAATCTAGTTGAAACAGGAGAGTCGGTACATGTCCAAGTCATTGACGCTATCAACTCTGATGAATTATTAGAGTTTGAGGTGATCACATGTGCTTTATAAGGTTTTCGTCAAATTAAAAAAGTCATTGATTAGAGTTCTCAGGGTGAAGGGCTCGTGGTCAAGAGTAATAATGAATGTAGGAGAAACAATTCTCGAAATGGATCGAATGGCAATAAATCTCGGTCCAAATGCCAAAAAATGGGTCGCATAAAGAGATAATGTTCAAAGTGTAAGAAGGGGAATAGTGAGAGGAAAGAAGGTTCATCAAGGTCTACAAATATAGTAGAGGAAGACTTTGAGAGCGGTGATGAAAATATGATCTCTGATTCTTCCAGATCAAATCATTTCACAAATTTTTGGATTATAGATTCAGCATGTTGCTTTCACATGAAGCACAACAAAGAGTGATTTGATACCTACCGATTTAAGTTCTTGTTCTGCTCTAATGGAGAACAAAGCATCCCACTTAGTTGTTGGAATAGGAAACATCAGAATCACAATGTCATATGGTTTTGTTAGAATGTTGTGTTATGTTTGTTTAGGCATGTGCCAATTTTGAAGAAGAATTTGATTTCATTTGGTACTTTAGAGTCTAATTGTTGTTCATATATTTCTAGATGTGGAATAATAAAAGGGAGTATAGGTGCCATGAAAATGATGAATGTGTAGAAAAATGGTAGGGAACATTTATAAGTTGATGTGAACTACAACTGTAGATGGAGTTACTGTTGCAACTTTTAAGTCAGAGAGTGCAGCCTTGTGGCATATATGTTTTGGACAAAAGGGTGAGATTGGTATGATGGGGGCTCCATAAGATAAATCTATTAAAGTATGTTAAAACATGAAAACTCGATTTTTGCAACTATTGTGCACTTGGGAAACAACAATATAGAAGGATTTCATGACTATGTTCATAGGGTCTTTGAGGATCAATAAAAAGTAGCTACACATGGAGGACATATGTATTTCTTGAGTTTTAATAATGATTACTCAAGAAAGGTTTGGGCGCACTTCATGCAACAAAAGTCTGAAATATTTTGCAAGTCAAAATGTAGAAAGCTGAAGCAGAAAATAAAACGAGAAGAAAGACCAAATGCGTCAGGTCAGACTATGGGGCTGGGTACACAGTTTCAAAGTTCATGGAGTTTTTTGAGCAGCATGTGATTAGGAGACACCTTACCGTACTCAAGATACCATCTGAAAGCGCTAGGTGTCTTAGGTTGAATGCAGGCTTGCAAAGAATTTCCGAGAAGATTGTGTGTGGCATGTTTCTTGATTAACAGATCAACTAGAGTAGCACTAGACAGGAAGCAACAAAGGAGATGTGGAATGGTAGATTACTTCAATTTGAGAGTGTTAGTATGTCCATCCTACATGCATGTTTCTATTGAGGATAGATCGAAGATTAATGCAAAGTCTAGAGAGTGTTTCTTTCAAGGTATCATGAAGAGGTAAAATGGTTCAAGTTTTAGGATTCAAAGGAAAACAAGGTTGTGATCAATAGAGATGTAATTTATTTATGAGGAATTCATGTTGTAGCGTACACATGGAGATGAGAAACAAATGGTAGAAAATTTCAACATCAATAAGTATGTGGTGCGATAGAGCAAGAGAATCATGACAGAGAGGACGATGTGCAGTACATAGGGAATCTTAGTCAGGTGATTAGGAGCAACACAATATAGATACAAACTAACCCAGGCATACTACTACACCACTCACCGATATGGTTTGAAAGACCAGGTCACTTATGCACTTATTAATTATAGCAGAGATCCCACTACTTATTAGGAGGTTGTTGACAGCCAAGAGAAAAGTAGGTGTATGAGTGTTATGATAGACGAAGCATGTTACCTCATAGAAGTTCAAGGATTACTTGAACTTGATCAATATTTCCAGGTGTAGGAGAGTAGGTGTCTGAACCTATTCGTCCAAGGGGGCTATACTCATGAAGGTGGAGATTGTTATAATATGTGACTCATATCCAATGGAACACGTGTATGCTAGAAAGTGGGCTGGCTGATGTCGGAGACATTAAATTTGTGTTTTTGTTATCTTCTCTTTAGTTTCATATCATTTATGTAAACTTCCTCACTAAGTACATCAATAGTGTATATTAATAATCACTTATTAATATAGAATATACTTAAATGTATTACATATCATTCTATAGATTATAGTTTTTTAGTTTAACAAGTAGTAAAGTAGACTCTTGAGTATGAATTGTCGATCCCACGAGAACTATTTATTTGCTATCGATTTACTTCAGTTCCAAATAATTCCTAGACTAAAGCCAAAACTACCTAAGAAAATAAAATTGCAAGAAAATTCAAAAGCGACAAAGAATTGAAAATCAATGAAATAAACAAATTCAATTAAATAAAAATAAAAATTTAAAACTAAAAGCAACTAACGAAAGCAAGAAATAAAGTGGAGGGTTCTCTAATATTAAATGAATATCGGGACTAATGATTTCGAAGTAATATTCTAGTTTAATTTCTTATCTCAAGTTGTTTTCTAAAATAGTATTTGATTGAATACACGCATGTATCTAATTTACCTCTCTCGAGTCCAAATTAGACCTATTTAACTAAGTCAACTATATATCTCTATAGAGGGTCAGATTTCTCCTTAGCTAAATACATTAAATTACCTAGGAATTCATAAGTGACCACAAGCAACCAGAAATTCGTATATCTGCCTTTTTGTTTAAATTTCCGAATTTTATTACGTAATCTAATTGCTAACTCACATCTCAGATTATGAAAACAATCATTAAATCATGAATTGATGATCAAGCAACTCAAACATTAAAAACAATAATTAAATTAATACATGAACATCAAAACAACAACTTGAGAATTAAAATCAAACTAAAAATATTCAATCTACATCGCCTGTCGTGATTATTAAATTATCTAATCATGTTCTTTGAAAAAAAGCAATAAATAATGTAAACAAACCCCGGAGTTTGAAGAATTGAAATGCAAGCATCGCCTCCTTTGTCCAAGAATCACCCCAGCAATTAATTCCCCACAAGTTAGCCTGCCCTCTCCCTTAATTCAATAAACAGACGGTTGCTTCTTTTTGCATATATATATATATATATATATATATATATATATATATATATATATATATATATTCTCCCTTTTTTCCCATTAAGCTCACTGTCGACCACTTTTGTTCTTTTCAATCTGCACAACCTAATTGTCACCTATATCTCTCTACAGCCGCCTCTTATTTTGCTGGCAAGTTGAGTATATATTCTCCCAAGACCACAACCAATTAATTCCTCAAAACCTAAAGCTACTGACCCCCCAAATTTAACTCCCTAGGCAGCCCTCTTATTTCCTCCAGTCGTGTGTTTCCTTGGGCCAAAAGAGTCCACTTTGCAATTGGTTTTTAGGCCCAATTATATTGGTGTAGGGATTTCCTTCAAGTCCTCAACTCTTTCAATTATTTTAAGTTGATCCTTGAG
Source organism: Ligustrum vulgare (assembly GCA_963555705.1). Taxonomy (NCBI): domain Eukaryota; kingdom Viridiplantae; phylum Streptophyta; class Magnoliopsida; order Lamiales; family Oleaceae; genus Ligustrum; species Ligustrum vulgare. Next base: position 16,163,127 of record OY743186.1, on the reverse strand, counting down.
TCTTTAATTGTGCAACTAAGTCCAGGATTCCTTTGTTCTTCATTTCATCGCCCATCTCTTCATTGTTTCGGTTCATTTTCTTCGTTTAATCTCCAATTGCATCCAAAATTGAGTTTTTCCATCCAATTTTTGTATAATTGCTTCAATTCCACATTTTTCTTGATTTTGGGATAAAATATGAATTAATGACAAATAATAATAACTAAGTAGAATTTATTCAAGAAAAACAACATAATATCCTAATTTTAACACATAAATAAGTGTATAAAATACATTTATCAGTTACAAGACATCTTTATTTCATCTTCTTATTGACTATTCAATGTTTTTATTGAGAAATAGAACCACTTTCTATATCTTTTAGCCAACCGTTGGAACATTAAATGCAACTTTTCCATTCTTATCTACGAAAACTTGGACTCGATTACAACAGAAATCAGCAATTACGGCCACGCCTTCAGGAACAATCATAGCAATAACGAATGCATTTTATTTCTCAATGATTCTCTTGGCTGCTTGTCCATCCATACCAAGAGTTTTGGGCCATTTGAATTTATACCCTGTGTAGGAATATTGTAACAAATTTATAATGAACTATACTAAATTATGAAGAAAAATATATGATTATTAATATTTTAAAAAAGAATAACCCTTGTGTTTAAGCTTTAATTATTTGTAAGTTTAAGCATCATATATAAAAAATTTATATAGGGTCAAAGTAGCCGCTCAAACAAGGTGGATAAGGTTTACGATACATCTTTTTTTGCTTCAAAATCAAATTTTACTTTGTGGTTATGTTAGTACCTATTGGCACCTTTTTATACTCTTTTCTTTCTTCAATGGCTAGAAAGTAATTACAATAATCGTAGTTTTTATTATAGAAATACTCTATAGATATTTTGAAAATTGGAATATTTTCCATACAAAAATGATATTTAGTTGATTTATTCTTGTAATCCTGATGAAGTATATGAATAGATTTTAAATTCTCTAAATTTGATATTGTAAATAAAGCTCTACATCTCCAATTATTGAAATTGAAATCTTATAATAACAATACTGCCTTGAATACTAAAATAAGAATTCAATTAATTAACTCAATCCAATTTTTTTCAAAACAATTGTGTATGAAATCTGGAAAAGAAATTTGGATAAGGGAAGAGTACATAACTCCTAGATATTAGGTGTTATCTTTAAAACTAACAAACTTAGGTGGCGTTCTGTTTGTATTTTATTTTGTATTTTCATTTTCGAAAATGTTTTGTGTTTTGTGTTTTCATTTTTGTTTTCAAATTTGCTGAAAACGCGTTTGGTTTGTCATTTCTGAAAACTGTTTTTGAAAATGAAAAGCTGGAAAACACGTTCTGTTTGAAATTTTACAGAACACTATTTAAACTATTTTTAATTAATTTGCTTGCAGAATACTACTAACTCCAACTCAAATTTCCTTTCACAATACACTAAAAATATGGTTACATGCAACACATTAATGTGAGCATTAAGAGTCTATATTAACACAACTTGGTCAGGTTCGGGACTTGAGAAAGCTCTACTTCTATTAAAATCCAGAAAATGCAAGTTCTTTCAAAACCACCAGAGTCTATTTATCATTGCATTTTTTGAAATATAACAACAAGAATTCTCATTTAATTTTTTTTTTTGTAATGTTGTTATTGAATTCAATAAAACTTTATTTAAACTAAGTTCCAAGTTAGGATAATTCTCAAAAAAAGAAAAAAAATTCTTTATTTAGGATTAGTTCCAAGTTAGGATAATTCTAAAAAAAATAAAATAAAATAAAAACTTTATATTAAGCTTAGTTCTAAGTTAAGATAATAAAAAAAAAAAAAAAAATCCCAAAAGGCGTTTTCCGCGTTTTGAACATTTTTTGTCGAAATACACACAAAACGCCCAAAACGATGTTTCGGGCGTTTTCCATTTTGTGTACAATTTTTTTTTTTGTTTTCCAAAATGCGTTTTCGAAAATGGTAAAGAGAACGCGTTTTTAGCGTTTTCGAAAATAAAAGCAGAAAACGACCTCAAAACAGCAAAGAGAACAGGCCCTTAGTTTTTTTCTTTTTCTTTTTCTTTTTAATTCAGGTGTTAAATAGTAATTAATAAACATAATATTATATATATAATATAAAAATAATCACCACTTATATATTAAATTAAAACTAATATAACATTAAATAAAAGAACTCAAACAACACCTAATCAAAATCGGTTCGTCCCACCACTGCCCCCACCGACCTCGATCCCACCCCGTAAAGTCATAGTTAGTCACACAAAGTCAAAGTTTAGTCGTAAATTTCACCCCACCTGCCTTACCCATCTCGTAAAGTCATAGTTCGGTCAAAATTACCAATTTAGTCACAAAGTTAAACCCAATCCCACCTCGTAAAGTCACAGTTGGTCAAACAAATTCACCAATTTGATCATACAATTTTGCTATGCCTAAGTGTACGATATAAGATGGCACCATGTTAGCTATTTTATCGTAAGTGTACAATCTAAGTCGGATATAGTCCACACCCAGAGAACAAGAAGAAATAAGCACCAAAATTCACACGAAAATATATAGCCACCAAAAGAAAAATGTTGTACAACATAATTCACTACAAACAGATAAATGACTAGATCTCCAAAAATGGGAAAATTTGAAGATAAATCTATAATCCTCAACCTATCCATGAGTTTGAGAGTAGTTTTGAATTTGCTAACGGATTTTCAAATGATTTTCAAAGTTTAATGCAAACCATTCATGGGGAATAACTTTGGACAATTTACTGCAGTCCCAATCAAGCCCGTTATCAGTCTTAAAGTTCATTACATAATTCATACAGTTAGAGTTAGGTAGAATTCTACCAGTAATTATTCCAGATCTAATCCACTGATCCAGTTCAAAGTTAACCCTGCCAATACTAACTTTCTAAAATATATTACACTCAACATGTTCCCTGGCCTGGATCAGTCTTTTCCAATGTGGGGAGTCATTATATTTGACTTGGACAAGGGATTCATGTTGTCCAGTACAATATTTAGATTTCATTACCCAGCTCCACAATGATTTCTATTTTCTGAAGTTCCACCACATCTTACAAGCAAAGGCTACACTTGTTTCTTTGATTGATCTGCAACCATATCCACCTTCATTTTTAGGAAAGCAAAGCTTATTCCAAGATGTCCAGTGTATATGTTATTGATGCATTTGGACAAGCCCATACTGTAACCCAAGTAAATAAACCAGCTGGACCGGATTTTGAGCCAACTTTGGATCTGCACATTTTCAGCTTGGGTCAGAGTGATGGGAGCCCAACACTGAATGCTGAAGCCCAAATCTCACAACCCGGATTGGAGCCCATATTCACCACCGCCATTATATGCACCGTTGGATCCCTTCACCCTGATCTCAACCGTCCACCTATGGATAAAGCCTAAGTCAGACGATTGGTTTTCACTTTTGATCTAGATTCATTCACTCCGACTCTCTTTCTCTCCTCCGTCTTCTCTCTAAAAAAGGAAAAACTCTCATATTTTCTCACAATTCTTTGTGGTTAAATATCTGATTCTTAGTACATAATCAGAGTACTATTCTTTGTGGTTGTTTACAGTTTGATATTGTAATTCCTTAGTGGTTTTTATGGGAGTTTTTGAGTTTATTCTGAGTCTTGTGCGATCTGTAGAAATCTGTATATTTTTGTTGACACTTTGCGATTTTTTTTGTAATTAATAAAATTTCTTCGATGTTTTATTTCTGAAATCGTATTAGTATCACCTTGTGGTTGATTCTAAGTCTTGATTTCTTAACATATGTTTGCTCTGGATGTATTACCCTATAAATATGCATTGAACATTTTCGAAATTTTATTCATAATCTCCTTCGGGGGATCTATAACCTGGAGCATATGAAGAGGCATGGATGCCAATATATGCTTAACAAGGACTAATCTTCCCCCTTTAGAAATCCAATTATGTTCCCAACCCACCAGCCTGTTTTTGGTTCGAGTTAACAGCCTCTCAAAAAGAAATATTTTCTTATGGCCTTATAAAGGGGAACACCCAAATAAGTCATGGGAAGTTCTAGCATTTGAAATCCAGTTGCAGCAGCCACAATTTGTCTATGTTGTTCCTTAGAAGTGATGAAGGAGCTTTTGGACTGATTAAAGATTTGGCCAGATCCTTTGGAATACTTCTCCAAAAATTCCATAATGATGTTTAATTTCTGCTTTTTACCATTGGTGATATTACAATATCATCTGCAAAAGCAAGATGGGATAGTGGGACATTTCCTCCATATTCATAGTCTAGATCATTTTGCCTTGTGAACAGGTTATCCAGCCCCCTCGACAAACTTTCAGCCAGGATAATGAACAATGCAGGAGATAGGGGATCTCCTCGTCAAATTCCCCTGCTAGAGCAGAAAAAACCTTTCAATTCATCGTTGATCATCAAAAAAATTTGCTACTTCATATACATCTGTTAATCTTGTCTATCCAAACATTATCAAACCCAAACTTTATCAGAACTTCTTCCAAAAAGGGCCAATCCACTATATCATAAGCTTTTGCCATATCAAGTTTTAAGATGACATTACCTCCTCTTACTTTCCTGTCAAGTTGAAAAACCAATTCATGAGCTAGGAAGATGTTGTCTGAAATGGATCTACCTGGTGTAAATCCACTCTAAGATTGAGAAATAATCTTGGGCAAGACTTTATTTAACCTTATAGACAAAACATTAGTCAGAATTTTGTAGATCATGTTGCAAAGGCTAATTGGTCTATACTACTTCCAATAGTAGGCATTATCTTTTTTTTTTTGGAATTAAGATAATGGAAGTAGCAACCAAAAGTGAGAAAATATTAAAAACCTTTCATGTGATTAAAAGGTGGTGTAAATATAAAAAATTGTGGTTTAAATATAACTACCCTTTTATATATTGTAGAATTGTCAAATTGTAGTTGTATATGTAGATGTAGATGTAAATTGTAGATTGTAAATAAATGTAGATGTAGATTGTAGATAGATGTAGATGTAGAATATATTGTAGATTGTAGATAAAAGTTGGGAATATAATTCTGACACATAAATTAAAAACAAATTTATTACAAGACCGATTATTTGTGCAATTTTTGCCAAAGAAAATGGGAAAATAAAAAATAGTTTGCCTCAATGACTTAAGCCCAAATCTCCACAGTCACAACCTAACATGGAACTAGTCACTTCTTGTCATCAAACTAAAGTTTTTAATATTATTATTTTTCTCCACAATAAAAATATGAAGAAAATGTATGGGACCCATGTAACTGCAGGCCAGCCAATGGCATAACGGCGTCTAGCTACTTTGACATTTATTACAATAATATTTACAATAAGTAAATTTTAAGCCTTCACGTTGGAGTGGAATTTTTCAGCAGCATGGATAAGCAAAAGTATTTTCTGTAGAGGAAGTTCCACCTCACACTTATTTCTGCAGAAAATCTTCCAAATTGTCATGGTTGGAGCTTTGTCTAGTATTTGAACTTCAACCACGAATCATCAATTCAAGCAAAATCACAGGTAATACAAGGAAAAGAAGCAACACGAGATTGATAACCTTTCATTTCATATACTAATCAGTTTTCTTACAATGCAGGAACATATATCAGCAACAGAAATATAATAGCAGCAGAAATGGATATGAATTGCAGTAAATAAAATGGGGAACCAGAGTATGAGTTGAGGAAGAAATAGAAAGGGGTAAGGGAGACGTGCGGAGAGGGAGGTAGAGAGAAGTCTGTAAGAAACAGATTCACAATATTCTTTTTCCTTTTCCACTTCCCATTTGCCAAAGTTTATGCCAAAGTTCCAAAGTTTATAAAATATATGTAAACTGAGCAACGAAATCTGGCCGACAAAGTTCATGCCAAAGTTTATGCCAAAGTTCCATTCGGAGATCACAAGAAAACTGAGCAACGAAATCTGGCCGACAAGCATGGCGGGTTGAATCCAGCATGGAATTATACAGTGAAATACAAAATTGGAGAATCAGGTATTGCACAATACGGTCTCAATACCTGATTCTCTAATTGGTCGTCAAATTGTACTGTAAAAGTAAACTCGGGGATCGATATGTTGGAGAGATTCACGCATCGATCAAGGAACTTTTTGATTATGCTAACTGATGGGGAGGCAGTGCCAGTTTATCTCTCCGAATCAAGAAGGCTGGGGTTCTTAAATTGTCGTACAGATTTGGAGAGAGGATTAAGAAGAAAAAACTGTTGTGCGAAAGCGAATTAACCGACGGTTCGACCAATGCAAAAATAGAAATAACGAATTCGAAAGAGAAAGAGAACAACACAAGATTTACGTGGTTCGGCAAATTGCCTACGTCCACGGAGGGAGATTCCAAATTTCCACTAATATGACAAATGTGGAATACAAATAACTCGACCTCACCAAAAACACTCTTTCTTACAAACTATAAAAGAAGAACAATTTACAAATGCACTTGAGCAACTCTCCAAAACTCAAGTATTACAAACTCTCTTAAGAGAAAACAAAGGAATTGTTCTCTTCTTCTTGATGTTCTAAAACACAAATGAAGCATGCCTATTTATAGGCCAAGAGAATGAATCACAACCATCAATTTGATTTCCACTTGTATGGTGGAAATTCAAGTGCTCCACTAGAATAACTTTCATCATTTTGTTGCCAAACTTTTGATTAATTGATGCCACTTTTATTCAATGATGGCCAACAATCTCCACTATAATCAATAATGGCCAACAATCTCCACCTTGGCTTCAATCTTGATTCAAATGAACTGCTTCCAAACAAAATGAGAAAGAGTGTCTCCAATTGTGCCTGTTGGCACCACACACCTCGTAGGTGTTTAAATTCGCAGGATGTTAATCAAGTCCAAACAATGATTGAATTTGATCGCTGTTACCACTTTGGTCAACATATCTGCAGGATTTTCAGCTGTTAGAATCTTTTGAAGTAGGATCTCCCCTTCTTCAACAATTTCCCGCACAAAATGATATCTAACATCGATGTGCTTCGTCCGTGCATGGTAGACTTGGTTCTTTGCCAAATGAATAGCACTCTGGCTATCACAATACACAGTGATGTGTTTCTGAACGACTCCCAATTCACCAAGTAACCCCTGCAGCCAAATTGTCTCTTTAACAGCCTCTGTAACTGCCATATATTCTGCTTCTGTCGTAGACAAAGCGACTGCAGACTGTAAAGTGGACTTCCAGCTGACTGGAGCTTTTGCAAGAGTAAACACATATCCAGTCGTTGATCGACGTTTATCCAAATCACCAGCATAGTCAGAATCAACATATCCAACTACGCAATGACCAAGTGAATCATCCCGCTCAAACACTAAACCAATATTAATGGTTTTCAAAATATACCTTAAAATCCATTTCACAGCTTGCCAATGTCCTTTACCAGGACTATGCATATACCTACTCACCACTCCAACTGCATGTGAAATGTCAGGTCTTGTACACACCATTGCATACATCAAACTTCCAACTGTATTTGCATAAGGAGTTTTTGACATGTATTCTCGTTCCGCGTCGGTGTTGGAAGACATCGTAGAGCTAAGCTTGAAATGAGGGGCAAGTGGAGTACTTACAGGTTTTGACTGATTGTCTAGACCAAAACGTTGTAATACTTTCTTCAAATACTGCTTTTGAGTCAGACAAAGCTTACCTCTGTTTCTTTCTCTGCTTATCTCCATGCCAAGAATCTTCTTTGCCTCACCGAGATCTTTCATCTCGAACTCTTGGTTTAGCTGAGCCTTCAATCTGTCAATTTCTTCATGGCTCCTTGATGCAATCAGCATATCATCAACATACAAGAGTAGATATATGAAAGATCCATCTTTTAGCTTGTGAAAATAAACACAATGGTCAAACTTGCTTCGTGTGTACTTTTGCTCCAACATAAACTTGTCAAATCTTTTATACCACTACCTCGGTGACTGCTTAAGTCCATACAGCGATTTGCTCAATTTACAAACCCAATTTTCTTTTCCAGCAACCCTGAATCCTTCTGGCTGAGTCATATAGATTTCCTCTTCCAAATCACCGTGCAGAAAGGCGGTCTTCACATCAAGTTGAACTAGTTCCAAGTCAAACTGCACTACCAAGTCCAATAAAATACGAATGGAAGAATGTTTCACAACTGGAGAAAATACTTCATTATAATCAATTCCTTCCTTCTGAGCGTAGCCTTTAGCCACCAACCGTGCCTTGAAGCGAACCTCGTTCTTGTCAGGAAATCCTTCTTTCTTTGTAAATACCCATTTGCACCCAATTGCCTTCTTATCCTTCGGAAGTTGAGTTAGCTCCCACGTTTTGTTCTTCTGAAGGGACTGCATTTCATCTGCCATAGCTTCCTTCCACTGATCACTTTCAGAACTTCTGACAGCTTCTTTGTAAGTAGAAGGAACATCATCATCTACAATTGGAAGTGCATAGGCCACCATATCAACAAATCGAGCAGGTTTTCGAATTTCTCTTCGTGGCCTATCAACTGCAATTGATCTCGGTTGCGATGGAGGTTCTTGGGTTGAAACCTCCTCTTCTTGTTGTTCTTCAACATACTCCTCTGCTATTGGAGTTTCACCTGCTGGGTCAATCAAAGTTGCATCAAACTCCACCTGTTGTGGAACTTGCTCCACTTGCTGCTGAGCATCCTCGGTCACCTTTTTCAACATAGCAGATTCATCAAAAGTGACATCCCTGCTAAGAATTATCTTCTTCATATCAGGACACCATAAGCGATATCCCTTTACTCCAGAGCTGATCCCCATAAACAGTGCTTTCTTAGCTCTTGGATCCAACTTAGATTCTTTTACATGGTAGAATGCAGTGGAACCAAAAACATGTAAAGAATCATAGTCAGTAGCAGGTTTTCCATACCAAACCTCCATAGGTGTCTTATTTCCAATGGCAGCAGATGGTAAACGATTAATGAGATGACTCGCATATATTACTGCCTCAGCCCAAAATTTCTTGTCCAATCCAGCATTAGACAACATACATCGAACCTTCTCCAGCAATGTTCGATTCATGCGTTCAGCCACCCCATTCTGCTGTGGTGTATTTCTGACTGTGAAGTGTCGCATAATACCTTCATCTTGGCAGTTTTTAAGAAACGGATCACTCTTGTATTCTCCACCATTGTCTGATCTGAGTCGTTTGATTTTTCTGCCCGTCTGCGTCTCCATCATCTTCTTCCATATAAGAAAACGATCTAATACTTCATCTTTTGTCTTCATCAGATTCACCCAAACTCTTCTGGAAAAATCATCGACAAAAGTAACAAAATAGTGCATACCTCCCAAGGAAGATGTCCTTGTAGGTCCCCACACGTCTGAGTGAACATAGTCCAGAATACCTTCTGTATTATGGATTGCAGTACCAAACTTTACTTTTGTCTGTTTTCCCAAAACACAATGTTTGTAAAAATCCATCTTGCGTGTTTTTGCTCCTTTCAATAGGCCTTGCTTCACCAGAGTTTGCATAGCTTTTTCACCAGCATGTCCCAACCGCATGTGCCAAAGTTTTGTGATTTCTGAATCTTCGTCTTCTCCTGATGCTGTAGCCGCCAATCCAATAACTGTATTACCTTGGAAGTAATACAAATTATTTCTCCTTATGTCTTTCATTACCACGAGTGCGCCTTTAGCAATTTTCAGAACTCCATCTCGTATAGTCACGAACACGCCTTTAGATTCTAAGGCTCCCACGGAGATGAGATTCTTACTCAAATCTGGTACATACCTTACGTCTGTCAGAATTCTAGTTGATCCATCATGACATCTCAAACGGATTGAACCTATCCCTGTTGTTTGCAAGATCTCATCATTGCCGAGGTAAACAACACCACCATTTAGTTCTTCGAGTTTGAAGAACCACTCCCTGTTGGGACACATGTGATAAGTGCAACCCGAATCCATAATCCATTTGTCTGAGTGAGATATACTTGATGTACTAGCTAGAACAAATTCTGACTCATCATCTTCACACTTGGCTATATTAGCTTCTGAAGTAGCTCCAGCAATACCTTTAACCTTGTCTTTGTTCTTCAGCTGTGGACAATCCTTCTTCCAATGACCTTTTTCATGACAGAAGGCGCATTCATCTTTAGCAGGCTTGCCCTTCGAACGAGATCTGCCCCTTCTCCCGGGATTACGACTTTGAGCACGACCTCTTATAGTATAGGCTTCTCCTGCTGAACTTCCATGTTCCTTTTGATCCTTCTTTCGGATTTCATTGTTGTACAAAGCAGCACATACTTCATCAAAAGTAATTTCATCCTTTCCATGAAGTATCGTAGTGACAAGGTGCTCATATTCATCGGGAAGAGAAGTCAAGAGCAACATGGCCTTATCTTCATCCTTGAAAGATTCTTCAAGATTTATCAACTCAGCTACCAATTTCTTGAAATCAGTAATATGGTTGTACATAGTTGTGCCAGGTTGATATCGGAAGCGAAATAACTTCTTCTTCAAATAGAGTCTGTTTTGGCAGCTTTTTGATATAAACTGCTTCTCCAACTCCTTCCATAATTTGCTTGCCGATTTCTCCATCATATATGGGAACTTTTGCTCTCTGGTGAGACACGAACGGATGATCACACAGGCACTCCGATTGATTCTTGTCCATTCTAGATTATCCATGTTAGCTGGCTTATCTTCTTCAAGAGCAATGTCTAGCTTTTGTTGAAATAGCGCATCCATAACTTCACATTGCCACATAGTAAAGTTATTTGTGCCATCAAATTTTTCCACGTCTATTTTTGCATTAGTTACCACTGTTCTTGTTGAAGACACAGTGGGCCTTGAAGATCCATCTAAAATGGCTGGAGGTGGGTCCTCAGTCTCCGTCGGTGTAGTCGAGGAATTTTTAGACATTTTTTCAAAAAAAAAAATCTCAAAAAAAAATATATACCAAGATCCCTGTTCTCAAAAAATCTTTTCTGATGTGGAAGATCAGTCAGTGTTGCAATCACAGAGCATATTTAGAATTTTAAGAGAGTCAAGGCTCTGATACCAATTGTTGTGCGAAAGCGAATTAACCGACGGTTCGACCAATGCAAAAATAGAAATAACGAATTCGAAAGAGAAAGAGAACAACACAAGATTTACGTGGTTCGGCAAATTGCCTACGTCCACGGAGGGAGATTCCAAATTTCCACTAATATGACAAATGTGGAATACAAATAACTCGACCTCACCAAAAACACTCTTTCTTACAAACTATAAAAGAAGAACAATTTACAAATGCACTTGAGCAACTCTCCAAAACTCAAGTATTACAAACTCTCTTAAGAGAAAACAAAGGAATTGTTCTCTTCTTCTTGATGTTCTAAAACACAAATGAAGCATGCCTATTTATAGGCCAAGAGAATGAATCACAACCATCAATTTGATTTCCACTTGTATGGTGGAAATTCAAGTGCTCCACTAGAATAACTTTCATCATTTTGTTGCCAAACTTTTGATTAATTGATGCCACTTTTATTCAATGATGGCCAACAATCTCCACTATAATCAATAATGGCCAACAATCTCCACCTTGGCTTCAATCTTGATTCAAATGAACTGCTTCCAAACAAAATGAGAAAGAGTGTCTCCAATTGTGCCTGTTGGCACCACACACCTCGTAGGTGTTTAAATTCGCAGGATGTTAATCAAGTCCAAACAATGATTGAATTTGATCGCTGTTACCACTTTGGTCAACATATCTGCAGGATTTTCAGCTGTTAGAATCTTTTGAAGTAGGATCTCCCCTTCTTCAACAATTTCCCGCACAAAATGATATCTAACATCGATGTGCTTCGTCCGTGCATGGTAGACTTGGTTCTTTGCCAAATGAATAGCACTCTGGCTATCACAATACACAGTGATGTGTTTCTGAACGACTCCCAATTCACCAAGTAACCCCTGCAGCCAAATTGTCTCTTTAACAGCCTCTGTAACTGCCATATATTCTGCTTCTGTCGTAGACAAAGCGACTGCAGACTGTAAAGTGGACTTCCAGCTGACTGGAGCTTTTGCAAGAGTAAACACATATCCAGTCGTTGATCGACGTTTATCCAAATCACCAGCATAGTCAGAATCAACATATCCAACTACGCAATGACCAAGTGAATCATCCCGCTCAAACACTAAACCAATATTAATGGTTTTCAAAATATACCTTAAAATCCATTTCACAGCTTGCCAATGTCCTTTACCAGGACTATGCATATACCTACTCACCACTCCAACTGCATGTGAAATGTCAGGTCTTGTACACACCATTGCATACATCAAACTTCCAACTGTATTTGCATAAGGAGTTTTTGACATGTATTCTCGTTCCGCGTCGGTGTTGGAAGACATCGTAGAGCTAAGCTTGAAATGAGGGGCAAGTGGAGTACTTACAGGTTTTGACTGATTGTCTAGACCAAAACGTTGTAATACTTTCTTCAAATACTGCTTTTGAGTCAGACAAAGCTTACCTCTGTTTCTTTCTCTGCTTATCTCCATGCCAAGAATCTTCTTTGCCTCACCGAGATCTTTCATCTCGAACTCTTGGTTTAGCTGAGCCTTCAATCTGTCAATTTCTTCATGGCTCCTTGATGCAATCAGCATATCATCAACATACAAGAGTAGATATATGAAAGATCCATCTTTTAGCTTGTGAAAATAAACACAATGGTCAAACTTGCTTCGTGTGTACTTTTGCTCCAACATAAACTTGTCAAATCTTTTATACCACTACCTCGGTGACTGCTTAAGTCCATACAGCGATTTGCTCAATTTACAAACCCAATTTTCTTTTCCAGCAACCCTGAATCCTTCTGGCTGAGTCATATAGATTTCCTCTTCCAAATCACCGTGCAGAAAGGCGGTCTTCACATCAAGTTGAACTAGTTCCAAGTCAAACTGCACTACCAAGTCTAATAAAATACGAATGGAAGAATGTTTCACAACTGGAGAAAATACTTCATTATAATCAATTCCTTCCTTCTGAGCGTAGCCTTTAGCCACCAACCGTGCCTTGAAGCGAACCTCGTTCTTGTCAGGAAATCCTTCTTTCTTTGTAAATACCCATTTGCACCCAATTGCCTTCTTATCCTTCGGAAGTTGAGTTAGCTCCCACGTTTTGTTCTTCTGAAGGGACTGCATTTCATCTGCCATAGCTTCCTTCCACTGATCACTTTCAGAACTTCTGACAGCTTCTTTGTAAGTAGAAGGAACATCATCATCTACAATTGGAAGTGCATAGGCCACCATATCAACAAATCGAGCAGGTTTTCGAATTTCTCTTCGTGGCCTATCAACTGCAATTGATCTCGGTTGCGATGGAGGTTCTTGGGTTGAAACCTCCTCTTCTTGTTGTTCTTCAACATACTCCTCTGCTATTGGAGTTTCACCTGCTGGGTCAATCAAAGTTGCATCAAACTCCACCTGTTGTGGAACTTGCTCCACTTGCTGCTGAGCATCCTCGGTCACCTTTTTCAACATAGCAGATTCATCAAAAGTGACATCCCTGCTAAGAATTATCTTCTTCATATCAGGACACCATAAGCGATATCCCTTTACTCCAGAGCTGATCCCCATAAACAGTGCTTTCTTAGCTCTTGGATCCAACTTAGATTCTTTTACATGGTAGAATGCAGTGGAACCAAAAACATGTAAAGAATCATAGTCAGTAGCAGGTTTTCCATACCAAACCTCCATAGGTGTCTTATTTCCAATGGCAGCAGATGGTAAACGATTAATGAGATGACTCGCATATATTACTGCCTCAGCCCAAAATTTCTTGTCCAATCCAGCATTAGACAACATACATCGAACCTTCTCCAGCAATGTTCGATTCATGCGTTCAGCCACCCCATTCTGCTGTGGTGTATTTCTGACTGTGAAGTGTCGCATAATACCTTCATCTTGGCAGTTTTTAAGAAACGGATCACTCTTGTATTCTCCACCATTGTCTGATCTGAGTCGTTTGATTTTTCTGCCCGTCTGCGTCTCCATCATCTTCTTCCATATAAGAAAACGATCTAATACTTCATCTTTTGTCTTCATCAGATTCACCCAAACTCTTCTGGAAAAATCATCGACAAAAGTAACAAAATAGTGCATACCTCCCAAGGAAGATGTCCTTGTAGGTCCCCACACGTCTGAGTGAACATAGTCCAGAATACCTTCTGTATTATGGATTGCAGTACCAAACTTTACTTTTGTCTGTTTTCCCAAAACACAATGTTTGTAAAAATCCATCTTGCGTGTTTTTGCTCCTTTCAATAGGCCTTGCTTCACCAGAGTTTGCATAGCTTTTTCACCAGCATGTCCCAACCGCATGTGCCAAAGTTTTGTGATTTCTGAATCTTCGTCTTCTCCTGATGCTGTAGCCGCCAATCCAATAACTGTATTACCTTGGAAGTAATACAAATTATTTCTCCTTATGTCTTTCATTACCACGAGTGCGCCTTTAGCAATTTTCAGAACTCCATCTCGTATAGTCACGAACACGCCTTTAGATTCTAAGGCTCCCACGGAGATGAGATTCTTACTCAAATCTGGTACATACCTTACGTCTGTCAGAATTCTAGTTGATCCATCATGACATCTCAAACGGATTGAACCTATCCCTGTTGTTTGCAAGATCTCATCATTGCCGAGGTAAACAACACCACCATTTAGTTCTTCGAGTTTGAAGAACCACTCCCTGTTGGGACACATGTGATAAGTGCAACCCGAATCCATAATCCATTTGTCTGAGTGAGATATACTTGATGTACTAGCTAGAACAAATTCTGACTCATCATCTTCACACTTGGCTATATTAGCTTCTGAAGTAGCTCCAGCAATACCTTTAACCTTGTCTTTGTTCTTCAGCTGTGGACAATCCTTCTTCCAATGACCTTTTTCATGACAGAAGGCGCATTCATCTTTAGCAGGCTTGCCCTTCGAACGAGATCTGCCCCTTCTCCCGGGATTACGACTTTGAGCACGACCTCTTATAGTATAGGCTTCTCCTGCTGAACTTCCATGTTCCTTTTGATCCTTCTTTCGGATTTCATTGTTGTACAAAGCAGCACATACTTCATCAAAAGTAATTTCATCCTTTCCATGAAGTATCGTAGTGACAAGGTGCTCATATTCATCGGGAAGAGAAGTCAAGAGCAACATGGCCTTATCTTCATCCTTGAAAGATTCTTCAAGATTTATCAACTCAGCTACCAATTTCTTGAAATCAGTAATATGGTTGTACATAGTTGTGCCAGGTTGATATCGGAAGCGAAATAACTTCTTCTTCAAATAGAGTCTGTTTTGGCAGCTTTTTGATATAAACTGCTTCTCCAACTCCTTCCATAATTTGCTTGCCGATTTCTCCATCATATATGGGAACTTTTGCTCTCTGGTGAGACACGAACGGATGATCACACAGGCACTCCGATTGATTCTTGTCCATTCTAGATCATCCATGTTAGCTGGCTTATCTTCTTCAAGAGCAATGTCTAGCTTTTGTTGAAATAGCGCATCCATAACTTCACATTGCCACATAGTAAAGTTATTTGTGCCATCAAATTTTTCCACGTCTATTTTTGCATTAGTTACCACTGTTCTTGTTGAAGACACAGTGGGCCTTGAAGATCCATCTAAAATGGCTGGAGGTGGGTCCTCAGTCTCCGTCGGTGTAGTCGAGGAATTTTTAGACATTTTTTCAAAAAAAAAAATCTCAAAAAAAAATATATACCAAGATCCCTGTTCTCAAAAAATCTTTTCTGATGTGGAAGATCAGTCAGTGCTGCAATCACAGAGCATATTTAGAATTTTAAGAGAGTCAAGGCTCTGATACCAATTGTTGTGCGAAAGCGAATTAACCGACGGTTCGACCAATGCAAAAATAGAAATAACGAATTCGAAAGAGAAAGAGAACAACACAAGATTTACGTGGTTCGACAAATTGCCTACGTCCACGGAGGGAGATTCCAAATTTCCACTAATATGACAAATGTGGAATACAAATAACTCGACCTCACCAAAAACACTCTTTCTTACAAACTATAAAAGAAGAACAATTTACAAATGCACTTGAGCAACTCTCCAAAACTCAAGTACTACAAACTCTCTTAAGAGAAAACAAAGGAATTGTTCTCTTCTTCTTGATGTTCTAAAACACAAATGAAGCATGCCTATTTATAGGCCAAGAGAATGAATCACAACCATCAATTTGATTTCCACTTGTATGGTGGAAATTCAAGTGCTCCACTAGAATAACTTTCATCATTTTGTTGCCAAACTTTTGATTAATTGATGCCACTTTTATTCAATGATGGCCAACAATCTCCACTATAATCAATAATGGCCAACAAAAACCTGGTTTCTTTGAAGATGGTATTGCTTCCTGGAGCTTGTATTTTGTTGAGGGTGTTAGGTGCAGCAACAGTTGGAGTGGATATAACAGTTTCTTTTTATGGTGATTCGATGGAAAATATACCCTCCAAGTTTAAAGGGGTCAAGTTATAACTTAACAATAATTCAGAATGGTTCTTTCTAAGAATTTTATTAATAATAATAATTACTAAATTCAAGTCTTAAATTATGATTTCAATTTTTTTCAAATGAATAAAAAGATGGTATAATTAAATTGCGATGAAAGAGAAATTTGAGTGGAGTAATTCTTTTATTATCAATTGGGCTTACAACTAAAATTAATATGAATTTCTTAAAACTGATAAGATGTAAAAATATTAGCGAGAAAATTAATCAATTTATTCTATGACATTTTGTCGAGTATGTTGTGTGCATATTCAATATATACCATATCAGCGACATAAATCCAGGTAAAATAATCTGAAAATTTAAAACACTTGTTAACAGTTATCAAGAAAAAGAATTCATCAATAAGAAATTAAAACATACCCATTGAAGCTAAGAATAACTCCCCTCAAATATAATTTAGCCGAACATAATCAAATTAACCGAATACAATTCAAACAATGAATAACCATTATTAGAAAATGAAATTTAAATTTGGAAATGAAAATTCTATAACTAAAATATATCTAAAAACCAATTAACATCAATAATATAAAATCATGAAACTAGTAATTGAAACAATTCAAAATCTAAGCAAAATGTGAATCGAAACTAGAATGAATAACCTGAAAACACGAATTCTAGCCTCTCTTTTCTAACCAAAAGACACTCCAATTCTATCGGGTTGGCTGCTTTGAGAGGACTACCGTGGGGTTCAGGGCTTCTGTGCTGCGGTTGGGCGATAATAGGTTAGCTGTGTGTTGAGAGTTATTGCTACAGAGAGTTGGAGGCTGTTGGGGGAATTGTTGGCCGTGAGAGAGAAGTGAGTGCAGATTGGTACCGTGAGTAGAAGGCTGCTGGTATTGAGGTGCTGCTGTGTATGTTTTGGTGAGATAGCGAGAGGTGCTATGAGTTGCAGTTGAAATGGTTGAGTGGAAGTTGCTGTCTGAGGTTTTGTGAAGTGAGGCTTGGAGTGTCGATGGAGAGGGAAGGAGAAGTCGTTTTTGTTGGCTGGGAAGTGAAGGTTGTTGTGTGTTGTTGAAGAGAGATTTGAGCGGCTGTGAGGTTGGTTCTTGGGGTTGCCGAGAGTTGAGGGACGAATATGAGGTTGAAGGTGAGAGTGATGGCTGAGGCCATCTAGATTTTAAAATAAATTCTCATTTTTACACTAAATTCTCACTTTTACACAAAATTTGAATTACAATTAAACTATTCCAACTTCTCAACTCCAATCCAGCAACACTAAATCTTTCACCAAATGTACACTATTCAACATTTTTATTATTTTGTATTTTTAAAAAAATACAATTTCATTAAACTTAATTACTTCGGTAATTAAATACAAAAAACGTATTTATATTTTAGTGATTAATATTTTATGAATTTAATTTATTTAATAATTAATTATTTTGAACACTTAAAAATTAACTTTGTCGTAAACAAATTGAAATTCAATTTTTTATAAATTGAAAATTTGAATAACAAACTTGAAAATATAAAACACGAGATATGAAATATGTAGCAATGACACAACTCTAAATAATATAGAAAATTTAGTCTTGGGAGTTACTATATTCCTTCCACAAGTTCTCAATCAACGCATTTCTTAGCGCAATGTGTGCCTCTTCTCCTTAATCTTTCGATGTCGAGCAAGAAACTCTCGAAAGCATTCATTCTCGTCTACGGTGATCTCAACTGTTGGGCTCAATGCTTTCACATATGCGACGCACTGAGGTCTCGTTCGTCCTCCACTATCTCGTAAAAGGACTCAACAATAACTAAATGATAGTCAATCTGACTCAAACTCGTTCAGTCCAGTACTATTCGATGGCCTCGGAGGCTCCGGAGCAAATTTACCTGATTATTGAAAAAGACTCTTGTATATCGTTACGTACATGTTCCATTGTTTCTTTGTTTTGTGTGGTTTAATTAAAATTAGGTGTCTTCCAAAAAAAATTAGTGTGTTACATTTTATTGTAAAAAATTTCTATTTGCTACTCATTTATTAAAAAACATTAATCTATAACTATAATAATAGACTAAAAAATATCAAAATTTATGTAATTACAAAATTTATGATCACTTTCATATTTACATAATTTTTTTCAAAACAAACTTAGCAAAATGTAGGGACCAAAATAGACAAAATGTCAAAAAAATAGATACAAAGACACACAAATATAACTCAATGACCAAAAAAATAAATAAATAAAAGAGGGGATCGGGGGGGGGGGGGGGGGGGAACAATTTTACTATGCTCTGAAATCGGTAAAGCTACCATTTTGCTATGCAAAATGGTGCCCAATCGGAGTGGTGCAAAATGGTGTCCGACTGGAGTGGTGCCAAGCGGCAAACTGCAAATTTAACGCCAGTTTTCCGCTTAGCTGGAGTTGGTCTGAGTTGTGGGAGGTGAAAGAGTGAGAGCTGGTGTCGTGGAAGGGAGGCTTATTTGGGCTGTGAGTCTTTGGGCCAAAAAGAAATTGTGTCATTCTCGATTTCTTAATGGAATTAGGTTCGGGATTTTCAAGTTGAATCTCGAACTCAATTTAAGATATTGTCCAATATGTCCCTACAATTAAACAAACAAAATCAGTAGCAAATAAAATCAATTTAGAGTTAAAGAACTAAAATTGAATCTTTTATAAGTTCTACTCTAAATAACCCAATTAATATCCAAAATTGCATTTTTTCATGTATTGACCTATATAAAATAAGTAAAATTGGACAATAATCACATGATAAACCTAATATTGTTGATCCAGATAAACTGAATAGAAAAAAAATAAATACTTAGTCAGTATTATATGTATGCAGTATTAGATATGACTTCTTGTAAATTATAATGGCTCGACTCGACAGTCTCGACTGTCTTCTTTTACATATTTTTTATACTCTTGTAGAATATAGTTATTAATTAGTTATTCGTACTAATAAAATTCTTCCTCACAAACATTAGTACATCTTTGTTTCATTGAAGCTATCTAAGCCAATAAAATAAGAATCATTATAACTTTGTTGAAGACAGAATTTTTGTAATACTTAACAGGATTTTTCAAATCATGCATAAAGATCTTGTTTAAGCCCATAAAGAGGTGATGACAACCTACATGAGTTATGGAAACAAATAGAGCAGCACGTGGAACCATTATAAATTCATCTAAAAAAGAGGCCATACTTAGTGCCCCATGTTTTGAGAATATATTTTGTAAAAAGGTGATGGGGGCAATGGAAAACCTATCAAGCTTTGCATTAGTCCACACACTCATCGAGTTTTTTGTTTAATATAGAAAATCCAAATGGACAAGAGAAGATATCCCAAGTATGATTCCTTGTCAAAAATTCTAATTCTTCATTCAAGAAGTTTGTACTGTTTAGTCTTTGAATATGAACTTGGACATTCGTAGTTGACATATAAGGAACAATGCTAGATAAATAACACTTATAGATAACGTGGTGAACAACACACTTACATGGGGGTAGGGTTGACCATTGGGTGGGTCCCACCCCATGTGAGTGTGTTGTCTACTATACTGTTCATATGTGTTGTTCAGTTAACATTTTAGACAAATAAGAATATAGACAGAAGTAAACATGCCAATTTCTAACAATCACTGGAAGGAAGAGTAGCTCTATTCGGTAATCTAATGATTACATATTATAATTCAATTTATAATGGAAAAAAAAAATTAAATCACTTTTTAACCATACACATTTTTTCTCTTCAATTTTTAATCACACATCTTTCCTAGAAAATACAAATAATACATTATAATACAATTGAGGCCGTCGAACGAAGAATGGGATTGGAAAGCAAAGACATGTCATGTGTGGAACCTTCTATTTAATGTAAGGTTTCGATACATACATGCACAGCGGAAATTAAACAAATACGAAACCATAGCCCGAATCAACCTTGCACTTAGATAGAATTTGTGATAAAGATATACCTTTGATGAATCTCGTGGATCTGAAATCTGTAACAGGAGTTACAAACTTGTCACCAGCAGCTGTCCAATTGTCCAGCATCTAACAGAAATCCACACAGCGATTGATTCTGGAACTCCATCAATCTCCAACTATTGGAATGAACTCGAGATAATTGATTTTTCTCTTTGTGCTAGCAAGAGAAAAATCATGCGCCAGAATAATACAGAAAAGTGACTCTCTCATAATTTTCTCTACAACAGTGCACATATTAATATGTGCATATAAAACCCTAACCCTATTGACAATAAGGCCATTAATGAATCTTGATTAATTAATCATATTAATTAATCTCATTGTAAAGTCCGGCCCAACAATTGGGCTTGTACATTAATTCTAACAATCTCCCACTTGGACAAGATCCAATTACACATATTCAATTCTCACCTTTTGTGCGTGACCCATTAGGTTCCATTCACGATGGCAAACGCTGTGTTATTATTATTCCAATCTGATTGGAATAAGATGAATTCAAATCTCCATTTCTAATTCATCCTCGTCTCTCCAAGATCGATTGATTCACGTCGCCATCCTAGATTGTCATCTAGCAATGCGTCAAGGCAATCCATGTGAAAGGAAAACTCATGTGTCATGACAAGACCAGTTCATATGCTGTTACCGTGGAAATATAATCCCTTCATCAATATAACCCAACTTGTTAAGAGATATGGATTTCGTCAATCTCATTTCAATCAATTATGTTATCCACTTCTTATCTTAGTTGATTTTGTTATGACTGAAAACACGCTTTTCAACTCATAACTTCACTCCGGTTGAGGAATTTACATCAACTTAAGTGAGCGAAATATAGGTTATAATCTCCTACTACCCAGGAGTGACGAATCCTCATATTGGACATACACAACCTTCATATGACTCTCACTATACTCGTAGACGTCATCCTGATGACTCCCTCTCAAGAGCCAACATCAACGCTCGCCAAAACACAGGAAACCTCATATAAGATTCTATGAAGTCCTCAAGTCAAAGGACCAAATCCACAATCGCGCATTAGAGATTCACCACTAACGCTTGGATAGTTATCCATGTGGAATCTCTAGGCGGGTCATCCAACACTTTGTTCATCTAACAATGCATCCATGTGTTCATTCGAATGCCCCTCTACATTCTAGCTTGTGAGATAAGCTACTTTCTTCATAAGAAAGAAATGCAACACATGCTAGTCTAACTGCAACATCAATATCCGTATCTTGTTGTTACTTCGACTAGGGACAATTTTAGAATAAGTTATTAATGACTTGTATCTCACAGTCACAACACCTTGTGACCTACAAGTTACTTAAACTTATTCTACAGACTCTATTATCTAAATAATGAGTTAAACTCAATATAATAATAGATCTGACCTCATTTAAACAATGATAATATATGTGTTATGCTATCTCAACGATTGAATTTATAGCATGAAACTGATATTCTCCCACTAGATCCAATAACTCATGTATCATATACATAATGAGTTTATATGATAATCAATTCCTGTTGGGATAATGGTTTTACAGGTGGATCTTCAATATGTAACTCTTCACATATTCAACATTCTCAAGGTTAGTGTGCATGAATTCTATTTTTCTACAATCTTCGAATGAGTTAGTAGCTCCTAAATACATACTCAGATCATAGATGAGACCCAGTTCCCTCGCTTGCGCGATGGCTCCATTGTCGTCACAGTACTCATTACTGGAGCTAGAATGCTAGGAACACTTATAGTTCACTAATGAACTTAACAATCGAGATTGCTTCACAAGCACTTATGTATTTGGTCTCGGTTGTATAATTAGCGATCTCTCTTGTTTGAACCATTTCAAATTGACTACACCACTACTAGGAGTTATTTAACAATTAGACTGAATATTTCCTTCATCCCTTCCTAAACTAAAGAATGGTATCTCTATACCTAAAGACTGTAAGTCTACATTTCTCCTCGTGTCTACTGTATTCTTAGTACTTCTCAAGTACTCAATAATACAACAGGTATCGTACATAGTGTCGCGTTTAAGATATTATTGTCAAATAATCAAATATCTTCTCCACATCAATCTTTCTCAATATGTGTTCTAAACACCATTTTGAAAAGACTAATCCCAAAACTTTTGGGTTAGAATCCTACATTGGATTCATTCATGCTAACCCTATTAGCATTACATCTATGTACGTGGATTGAGAAATCAAAACAACATTTCAGATCTATCTCTATAGATTCTAGTTCTCAAAGTGAAGGTTTTATTTCTCAAATCCATCATGGAGAAATTCAAAATAATTGCACTTTCACTTTAAAAGTTAGAGACTCAACTTCTGATCAATAATATGTCATCTACGTATAGTATCAGAAATATTGAACACTCTCACTAACCTTTTATATACACACATTCTTTATCTTCAATTTTTGATAAAATCAAACATTTTGATTATCTCATCAAAATTAAGATTCTAGCTCCCTGAGGCTTGCTTTAATCTATAATAGATATTTGTAGCTAGTACACTATGTATGAGGATTCAAAAATCCCATAAGCACAGCATGTTGCTACCGCAAGGAGAATCCGAATTGATTCAGAGTAAACACATTTACAGCCTATGGGTCTTACCCATTTCAGGCGAATCAAACAAGTTTCAAAACTCTGTTTTTATCTCGGATTCTATGGCTTCCTGCCATCTCGTTTAGTCAACACTTGACTTAGCTTCTAGGGAAATCTAGGCTCATTATCCTTGATGACTAATACAATATTAGCAATCAGGGATGTGTAACTCAATGGAGTACACGTGATCCTAATGTCTTTACATGAAGCTAGTACGTTCTCAGTCGTCACGACGTCCTAAGTAACGATGGCGTCCCAAGTATCGATTTTTGCGTCATCTAATGCAAACACATATTCGATCTTATTTAATCGGTTAAGTATATGTGTAATCATGAACTCTTTTATGCTCTATTTTCACCCCCACTCTCTTCTCTTAGATGAACTATTTCTCTAAGATATTGATAAAATTCGAGATAGACTTTCTTTCTCGATAGGAACATATAAATAGTATCCAACCATCTTTTGGATATCCCACAAATATATGTATTGGACTAAGGTTATAACTTGTCCAAATTTGGTATACTTCTAATAAGTATTCAAATCTTAAAATCTTAACGCGAGGAAGACTAGAGATTTGAAATCCATATCTTATATGGACCTTCATCAACCGATTATCATGGAACACGACTAAGTGTGTAATATAAAGTTTTCAGTGCAAAGTTCCAAAAACTGTTTTTGAGATTTTGTGTGGCTTCATCAATAATTGCATCAATTACAATCTTTATCCTTTCAGATTCACCATTGTGCTGAGGCGTATGTGAAAGAGTTATCTATGCGAAAATTATGTTCTCATAACATAATCTTGAAGTCAATCATTTTAAAATATTCTTCACGTTGATCAAATCTAAGTGCTTAGAATATTTTCTCATTTTGGCCTTCTAATTTATATCTGTGTTATTTGAACATTTCAAACTCTCAGATTTAAATTATAAATAACAATGACTATCAATGTTATCTAATGATTAAAGACCACTCTAACATGTGCACACTTACAACCGAATGTAACAGGCTCAGTGGATCAACCATCTCACTTTTCCTTTTTTCAAAGAAAATTTGACCTGTCAATTTACCTCCAGGGTGGGATATACATATATCTCTATTAATTGATTCAGTCAAATGTCAGATTTAAGTGTGACTTTTTCCATGCCTTATTAATATTCAGAATGTAGACTATTTGTTACTTACCTCACTTACATAGTATCCCATCTAAGTTAATGAATAACTATTATTCTTATTTAACGAGAGTAATTACTTCATGTCCAAACATGAAGTGGAAGTGTCGTTCTTCATAAGAACTGTAATTAAAAATTGTCTAATCTTAACTTGAATAAGAAGACAAAGATGGGTGATGGCTTCTTAAGCCCTTTTTAAGCAATATTTGCTTTATTATCTACAAATAGGTATATCACTGTTTCTGGAAATTATTCTACTTTTAGCCATTATATATTATCGGTATCTAATACTCGATTGGCTAAGTAGATTATTTAACTTCTATCGAATAGAAAACTGAAGTAGAAGATTCATCAAACTTCTCACTTCTTC
The DNA here is from genome assembly GCA_963555705.1 of Ligustrum vulgare. NCBI lineage: Eukaryota > Viridiplantae > Streptophyta > Magnoliopsida > Lamiales > Oleaceae > Ligustrum > Ligustrum vulgare. The sequence goes on along the minus strand of OY743186.1, from coordinate 16,138,459 downwards.
AGTTCGGTTAAGGAAACCTCGCAATTATAAATTTAGTGTCCTATTATTAGCATGTTCAAGAAGAGTATTCTCGATCATATCGTGTTTTGAGATCATTTCTCAAAGAACGACGCCAAGTCAAGGATTTAAGTCTAATGAACTTATAGAGTATCAATTACACTCCATAAGTTCAAGTAACAACTCAAATTTTTAAAACTCATACAACAACAATAATAAATCAAAAATAGAATCACGTATTATCATGCATAAATCAATTTAATAAGGTCTTTTATTAAATCAATTGCTCCCACTGTTTTACTTGAATTAATGACCCTCGACATTAATCTCGTAGAATCCTGTTAGATTCACAGTAGGCTAGGATCCCGTTTATTCCATTAGAACCTTGAGTGACTCAACAAACTCTAATAAAACATCCAGGTAGATACTCTTATCAATCACTTCTCCATGTGACTCCTAGATCATCAAGTAGACAACTCTTTGTTGCACACATCTTATGTATTTACTTGATTGTGCCTCCAAAATCTCATCTCCTTAAGTGACTCAAAAAAAAATTTATTTCAGTTAAATTCTACCCATTGTTCTGAAACATCTTATGTTTCATAATGATAAACACACCTTCCCACTCCCAGCCTTGAGTGACTCAACAAACCACATCGAGGGCGGATTCTGGTTTTTCACTATAACAATGGAAGGCACTTTATATTAACCAATTAATATGAATTTAATAAATTGATTTCAAAATTATATCCCTTTTGATTTACTCAATAAAGGATGTAAATTTCGCTTAAGTCCGACTCATTGTTCAGAAGTATCTGATACTTCATAATGAGAAACATATCTACCATCGAGTAACCTTGAGTGACTCAACAAGCTATAGTAAACTCTGATTTTTCATTATAACAATGGAAAGCATAAGACTTAATATAATTTTAAGTGAGGGGTTTGTCTCATCATTCGTATGTATATTAACTAACATCTACCATGCAATTAATCATACATACAATATTACTGTGGATGATTATGGACAATATCTATCTAGTCTTCTCGAGCCATGAAGAAGACTAGTTGGTCAATCCTAGGGGACATTGCATTCGATCATCGAATGCTAAATGCAATAATAATAGGCTCGCAGGTCCAACCAACAAAAGCAGAATAAATTAACCATACAATCAATCACATGGGTCGAGTCCATAACCATCCACTAAATACACATTCTTCATATAAATAAATGTATTATAATATAATATCTAATATTATATAAACAAATTTCAAGTTTCTAGCAATTTAGCCTCCGTTTGGTAACACTGTTTCATTTATAAACTAATTTATTTATGATTTCGAGGTGAAAAGTAATGGTTGAAAATTGGAGAGAGAAAATGTGTGTGGTTAAAAAATGATTTGAAAAATTGTGTTGTTTATAAACATGTTTATAAACAAAAAAAAAATTGGTTACCAAACGGAGGCTTAGTTCGTCTAAACTAATTTAGATAAAAGGATCGGAATAATAATTAATTAATTAAATTAATTAACTAACTTTAGTTAGCGGGTCTTATTTAATTAAAATCATATTTTAATAAGATACCAAATTAGAGTCCAACTCTAATTCCAAAAGAGGGAAATTAAATTAACATATTAATTTAGAATAAAACCCCTAAAATAAAATAAAATTCAATTTAGTAATTAATTAATCAAATTAATCAATTACTTTAATTGACTTTTTTATTTAATTAAAATCAAATTTTAATTAAATGCTAAATTAGAGTCCAACTCCAATTTCAAGATTTTAGGGTTAATTGAATTTAGGATCAAATCGTAAATAATATTTAATTAATAATCAATTAATCGAATTAACTAATTATTAAATCGCATTTAATTAAAATCAAATTTTAATTAAATAGTAAATTAGAGTTCAAACTCTAATTCTTATATTAGGGAAAATTGAATTAACATTTTAATTTAGAATAAAACTCCTAAATAAAATAAAATTCAATTTAGGGTCAAAATTATATATTTGTTAAAATCCAATTTTAACAATAATTTAAAAGTCATGAATTTTAAAATAAAATTTTGAATTGGGTCAAAATTAAAATTCTGGCCAAAGTCTTAAATTTGGTCAAACCAATTTGAGAATCCAATTTAAAACACATTTTAAATAACAACTAAAATCCATATTTGAAAATTACATTCTGATCCATATTTAAAATTACATTCAGACCTGCAAATTTTGCAAATCACATGACAGGTCCTTCATTTTAAAATTTCATTTTTTTTTACCCTATTACATAATTGCAGACAGGGGCTCACAATTTCATAAATTGCAAAATAGCCCAGCCCCAAGTCTAAACCCTAATGCAAAATTGCATATGAACCCTTACAATTTCTAAAATTGCAATAGAGGCCCCCGCCCCCAAATCGTCTCGCCTGAAACCCTAGCGCCCTCCTTCCTCTTCTTCCGGTATGGACAGCGCCATCACTTCGTCATCGCGCGGTGGGAACCGCCACTGTTGAGCGGAGGCTCCTCGCTGTATCAGCAGCGTGAAGGTGCAGCTGTGTAGCAGCCACGCTGTTGCAGCGCGACACTGCAATTGCAGCGGTGCTGCTGCTGTGTCCTGAAACAACAGCCACGATGCTGTGACGCAACATCCACGCTGCCATCTTGAATGCAGCGGCGTCGCCTCGTGCGTAGGATCAGCGCCGCTGGTGTGAGGCAACCTTTTCCGCCAAGAAGCCACCAGTGCTACTGGCGGCAGCGGGCGCCTGCTCCGTTTTCGATTCCAAATTTTTCGACCCAAAATTATTTTCCTTCTCAAATCAGATTTAGAACAAAAAAATAATTTTCTCAAAAGCCAGAAACAAGAAATCAAAATTCAATAATATTGAATTCATCAAAGAATTAAACAAATCCTAACAAGTAACAAGGTAGGCTTTGACACCACTATAAGGTTTCGATACATACATGCACAGCGGAAATTAAACAAATACGAAACCATAGCCCGAATCAACCTTGTACTTAGATAGAATTTGTGATAAAGAATATACCTTTGATGAATCTCGTGCATCTGAAATCTGAAACAGGAGGTACAAACTTGTCACCACCAACTGTCCAATTGTCCAGCCTCTAACAGAAATTCACACAGCGGTTGATTCTGGAACTCCATCAATCTCCAACTATTGGAATGGATTCGAGATAATTGATTTTTCTCTTTGTGCTAGAAAGAGAAAAATTATGCGCCAGAATAATACAAAAAAGGGACTCTCTCATAATTTTCTCTACAAAAGTGCGCATATTAATATGTGCACATAAAACCCTAACCCTATTGACAATAGGGTCATTAATGGGCATTGATTAATTAATCATATTAATTAATCTCATTGTAAAGTCCGGCCCAACAATTGGGCTTGTACATTAATTCTAACATTTCAGAAGTTTCATTAATTTGTTCCTACCAGGGTATCCTAAGATTAGTTATGCTATATTACCCGTGAAAGGTACTACCCATCAAGATACATAGGGTTAGCCCCACCACATACAGGGGAGCCCACCATGTGTCTTGAAGGATAATACCCTTCACGGGTATTATAGCATTTTTTATCCCAGATTACTTCTTGTATCATCAAAATTATAATTTTCTAAATTTTTTTGTTTTGAATAGAAGGAAGGATGTATGGAATAATGAGAATTATGGAAAAAATATATTTTTGACATAGACTTCGAAAATAAGAGGAACAAGAGTCTCATAGCAAATAAAACCTTTCCGATTTCTTGCAATTTAGATTATTTTGCAGCAGAAGTTCACATGTTTTATGTATTTGGCTAGATCAAATAATTTTGCACAGGTTAAAGATCCAGAGATTACTACCTATAGTCTAGAGATTATTACTCTAGTAACATGCTTGATAATTATCTATGTTGCTTCTTGATTCCACCAAGCTCCAAACTTCAAGTTTTTCTTGGTGTTTTCTAACGGAGGTTATGCAAGTGTGTGGTCATGATAAGTGTATTTTATACACTTATTTATCTATCGAAATTAGGATATTATAATATTTTTCTTGAATAAATTCTACGTAATGGTTATTATTTACTATTATTTCAGGTTTTATCCCAAAATAAAGAAAAGGGGAGTAATTGAAGACGTTTTGAAACTCAAGGGCTTAATTGCACAATTGAAAACTCAAGGACCAACTTAGTTTATTTAAAAGAATTGAGAGGCTTAAATGATAATTTATTTTATTTGAGCTTAGGGTTAGATTTTGTATATATTTTATATATACATATTGCTGAGAGAGGAGAAGGGACACAGCCGTGAGTGTAGAGAGCCGCAGGTGAAGACAAAAGAGAGATATAATTGCCTGAACTTGAGAGTATACACATGTTGCTGAAAAAAAAGAGAGAGAAAAATATAGAGCACGCAGCTGGAGAGAAATTCTGGGTAGAGGGAGTTTAGAGAGAGCAACCGGGGGTAGCAGAGAAAAAGAGAATTGAGAGTGCGGCTGTGGGGGTTAAATTGGAGGAAGAAGGGTCCGACTGGTCGACTGCTGGAGGGAATAAAAGGTGCGGCTGGCATCAACATTGGAGGAATTAAATAAGGTGGTTGTGACTAATTGGAAGGTTGGAAGTTGAAGTAGTGTTGTTGGTGGAAAGAAGAGGAGTAGCGGCTGAACTGGAATTGAGAGCAGGTTACACGGCTGGGGACTAAAAATAAGATGGAAGTGATGCCAATTCTTCAACTCTTCAGACTTCAGATTTTACTCTCATTATTTATTGCTTTTTATTCCAAAAATATGAGTAGCTAAATTTAAAAATCGGGATTAACGATATAGATTTAATGTTTTAGTTTGATTTTAATTCTCAAGTTGGCACTTTATTTCATATATATTGATTTTATTATTGAGTTTAATACTTGAGTTGCTTGATCACCAATTCATGAGTAAATGATTGTTTTCATAATCCGAGAGGTGAGTTAACAATTAGACCACGTAATAAAATTCGGAAATTTTAACAAAAAGATAGAGATATGAATTTGTGGTTGGTTGTGGTCACTTATGAATTTTTACGAAATTTCATGCATTTAACTAAGGAGAACTCTGACCCGCTGTAGAGATACATGGTTGACTTAGTTAAATAGGCCTAATTTGAACTCGAGAGAGGTAAATTAGTATATGCGTGAATTCGACCAAATACAATTTTAGAAAACAACTTGAGATGAGAAATTAAGTTAGAACGTTATTTCGAAATCGTTAGTCCCGATATTCATTCAATTGCTAGAAATCACACCACTTTGTTTCTTGCTTTTAATTGCTTTTAGTTTAATTTTCTATTTTCATTTTAATTGCATTATTTATTTAATTTATTCTCAATTTTATTTTCGTTTTTGGATTGTTTGGTATTTTATTTTCTTAGTTAGTTTTTGTTTTAGTTTAGGATTTATATTGAATCAAAGTAAATTGATAACAAATAAATAGTCCTCGTGGGATCGACAATCCGGACTTAAAAGTCCACTTTTACTACTTGTTAGCGATATCGTGCACTTGCGATATTTCACACCAACAAGTTTTTGGCGCCGTTGCCGGGGACTATTTTAATTTGTTATTTATTTATTTTGATTTTTAGCATTCTTATCTTTTAGATTTAGTTTGCCTTAAGTTTTTAGTATTTTGATTCATAATAAAAAAAAACAACAAAAACATCAAAAATTCTCAAAATTTTCAAAAAAAAAAAATTCTTGTCCTTTTATGCTCCGTTCGCAAAGGGGAAATCTTTTACCTTTTAAACCTGAAATTGAACAATTCTTTTGAGGACGACGTAGGGAACAACAAAATCTGAACCAAATGGCCAATCCAATCAATCCTTTGAAACATATTGAACTAAACCCGAATGCAGCTGCATTACCTCCTGGTCAAAATGCAGCAGTGCAAATCAATCAAAACAACCAACAGAATGTACAAGATGACAATGTAGGAGATCTTCCTGTGGGTCAATTCTTGACTCCTGTTGCCACTACAAACCGTTCTAGCATATTATATCCAGTTTTTGGAAGGAATGACTTTCAATTGAGAGCAGATTTAATAAACATTTTCAGTAATAATCTCCAATTTCTTGGGAAGGCACACGAGGACCCCAACGCACATGTTGCAAGATTTGGGAGAATGTGCCAAAATTTCCAATTTCAAGGCATAAACGATGATACCATTCGTTTGCGACTATTTCTTTACACTTTAAGAGATAGTGCATTGGAGTGGCTTGATTCTGAACCTGAATTTAGCATAACCACATGGGATGACCTAGCTCGAAAATTTTGTAACAAATATTTCTCACCTGCTAAGGTCGCTAAACTGAGATTGGAGATATCTACGTTTCAACAACTAGACGGTGAGAGTTTTTATAAGTCTTGGGGTAGATTTAAGGATCTTCTTAGAAAATGCCCTTATTATTCATATAACAAAGGCCTTAAAGTTCAGTACTTTTACTCTGGATTGTCACCACAATACAAATCAATAGTGGACTCATCAGCTGGTGGGTCTATCACAAATAAAAGTGTCAACCAAGCTTGGGACCTGGTAGAACTCATTTCAAAAACACATACCATGTTCCCATCTGAAAGAGTAGTACAAAGGAGAGCTACTGGAATGCATGATATAGATGCACTGACCAGTACAAACGCACAAATAGCTACGCTGACAAAAAAGGTTGATTTGTTGCTTACATCACAAGGAGTTAACGCTATTCAATCACATGTAATCTGTGAGAATTGTAGCGCTAACCACTCAACAGAGAATTGTATGTTGTTGGTTTCAACAGATGAGCAAGTCAATTTTGTGCAAAAAAATCCATATGCCCCCACCTACAATCCTGGTTGGAGGCAACACCCGAACTTTAAATGGTCAAACAATCAAAATGAGTTTAATCAACAACCGGATAGAAGGCCAAGTTTGGGGGATATGTTTCAGCAACATATGCAAAAGACTGACAAGATGTTCGAAATGCATCAAACATATTTGCAAAGTCAGTCTGCATCAATCAAAAAGCTTGAAACTCAAATCAGTCAAATCGCTCAACAATTGTCTGAGCAAGCACCTGGGACTTTACCAAGTAACACTATTAAAAATCCTAGGGAGCATGTGCAAGCAATCACCACACGTAGTGGGGTTCAATTGCCTGAGATACATGTAAAAAGACCTGAGAGGGCAGAGAAACGAGTAATCGAAGAAGTCGAAAGTGAGACTGAGGGGTTTTATCAGTTAACTCAACCTGAAACTCAAAATGAAGCATCAAAAGAAAAAGCACCTACTCCTGTTAAGAAATATGTCCCACCTATTCCATTTCCTCAACGTCTGCAAAATCACAAAATGGATAAGCAGTTTGAAAAATTCATGGAAGTATTCAGAAAACTGCATATTAATATCCCATTTGCAGATGCAATTGCACAAATGTCTAGTTACGCCAAATTCTTGAAAGAGATTTTGGCTAACAAACGCAAGCTGGAAAGCTATGAGACTGTGTGCTTAACAGAAGAGTGTAGTGCTATTTTACAAAAAAAAGCTTCCACCTAAATTGAAAGATCCTGGGAGTTTTACTATACCGTGTACCATAAGCACAAATTCTTTGAAAAATGCTTTGTGTGATCTTGGCGCAAGCATAAATTTAATGCCTTTATCAGTGTACACTAAATTGGGGTTGGGAGAAGCTCAACCAACCACTGTCTCACTACTTTTGGCTGATCGATCCATTAAGCACCCAAGAGGGATTATTGAAGATGTTTTGGTTAAGGTTGATAAATTCATATTTCCAGCTGATTTTATCATCCTTGATATGGAAGAAGATAGAAATATCCCAATAATACTCGGGAGGCCATTTCTCGCCACGGGCAGAGCACTGATTGATGTGGGTGCAGGGAAAATGACACTAAGGGTCAACAATGAACAAGTTCAATTCGATGTGTTCAAAGCAATGAAATTTCCCCACACTGAAGACTCTTGCTTTAGAGTTGAAGTAACTGACCAGTTGGTCAGTGAAGTAATTCGTAATGAACAATTAACTGATGATCTTGCAATTTGTATAATGGAATCAAAAACTGTAAAAACGGATCATCACGCTCTCAAGATGAGAGCGATGCAGTTGGAAGAATCACCTCCCATATCATATAACAGGGCTAGGTACTTCGCTCCACTTGGCGAGAGTAAATCAAAGCCAATTCCATCAATTGAAAAAGCTCCTGATTTAGAACTAAAATCACTGCCAGCACATTTGAGATATGCTTACCTTGGTGAGTCAGATACTCTTCCTGTCATCATTGCAAATGATTTGTCTGAGTTGGAAGAGGAAAGATTAATCAGAGTGTTGAGGGAGCATAAAATGGCTATTGGTTGGACCATAGCTGATATAAAAGGAATCAGTCCTCACATGTGCATGCACAAAATTTTGATGGAGGATGATTGCAAACCTTCTATAGAGAGTCAAAGAAGGCTAAATCCGACTCTACAATATGTTGTTGTTAGCCCAAGAGTAAACTAACCAAGAGGGGGTGAATTGGTTTATAAAACTTTTTCGATAAATAATCTCAAACTTAAAACCAATAGGTACAAGTATTAGCACTTAGTGATACAAGTAACTAAACTATCAATGTAGTGTGCTATATATGTGTAAACTTAATTGATAAGGCAAGTATAGCACTAAGATAAAGCGTTGCACAATATAAATTGATAGAATAGAGTAAGTGCGATGTAAGTAAATAAAAGGGATGAGAGAGTGCAAACGCGATTTATGGAGGTTCAATCAACCAACGTGATCTACGTCCCCCGTTACCGAGCTCTCCGTCACGAGCAAGGCCAAATCCACTATTTTGGTAACTTACAACAAGGAGTACCAAATCCTTAGGCGACTTACAACAAGGAGCGCCTATCCTTTACAATCGAGTTTTCAAACGACTCTCGAAACCAACAATCGAGTTTTGACAAGGCTCTCGAAAACCAACAATCGAGTTTTGACAAGGCTCTCGAAACCAACAATCGAGTTTTCACAAGGCTCTCGAAACCACAAGATATAATGAATTGAATGTACAATTGAAATAACTCTCTTGACAAATGATATACTCAAATTAAGTACCGAGAGAGTTAGGCTAACACTTCAATAGATAGCAATGAATTAAGCTCGAGTGTTAGAGAAAAACTTTTATGCAAATGATAATGAAAAGTTCGATGCAATCAAACAAAGTTTTTCAAATGATCTCTTGTTAAAAAATATTGAATCGAATTAAGTACCAAGAGATGCCACACTTGAATAATTAACAATAAGTTAAGTTCAAAGTGTTTAGGCAATGGAACTTTGATGAATCAAATGATAATGAAAAATGTAGCACAAATAATCAAAGTTCCTTAATTGGAATTTCTCTCTTTTAAAAGATTAAAACAAGTTTAGAACAAAGAGAGACTTATACTTCAATTCCAATATTGTGTGAAGATGTTGAAGAAATTTAAACAATGTAAAACCAAGAATCTTCACAAAACTTTCTTCCAAAAACTTTGATGAAATCGATAAAACAAAGTTTAGATCAATCAAAGTTTTATGAAAATAAAAGATGAATATAAACAAGTAAGAACAATGAATTTTCACAAGAAAGTTTGTATAAAATGTTTTCTAAGTTGTTCTAAATTGAATGCAAATGTGATGGCTATTTATAGATGAAAAAATTCAAGTTCAGCCAGTTTCGGTCGACCAAATTTGGAGTTTCGGTCGACCGAATCTTCCATATAGCCGTTACAATTTTACCGTTGAACTTTCGGTTGACCGAAAAATTTCGGTTGACCAAAAGTTCGGTCGACCGAAATAGTTCGGTTGACCGAAAGTCAACTGTTGACCGTTGACTTTCTGTTGACTTTTGAAAAATATGAAAATTTTCGATTTTTAGGTTTCTAACTTATTTTTCAAAGTGGTTTAACATAGTATAATCATGATTTAAGATCAAATAACCTTTGAAAAACAATCTTGACTTAGATGAAAATATTTTATGCAAGTGATGAATTTTCAAGTAAGTTTCTTGATGCATAAAAATCATTTTCGAGCTCTTTGAATTTCATCGCTAAAGATTGAGAGTGTTATACCTTTACATATGTTAAATCAACTCTAATCTTGTATGCTTGAATTCTTGATCTTCATGTCATGCTTTTCAACCTCAATTTTGATCTTTAAATATCTTCAATTCTTTCATGATCTTCTTTGCGTCTCATGTGCTCGATCACACAATTTTGATTTATATCTTTGAGAGACGATTTGAACATAGAGTGCTTTGAAATATTTATCATTACATGAAACACTTGAAGCACACTTGTTAGTAACACAATAAATTCTTGTTTGTTATGATCAAAACAATAAGGTCAAATTGACCATAGGTCAACAGTTGTGAGGAAGGAGGTACTAAAATTATTAGATGCTGGGATAATCTATCCAATATCAGATAGTTCTTGGGTGAGTCCAGTGCACGTCATACCTAAAAAGGGAGGAATCACTGTCCACAAGAATGAAAACAATGAGCTTATACCTACTATGCTTGTCACAGGATGGCGAGTTTGTATTGATTATAGAAAGCTCAATTTAGCAACTAGGAAAGACCACTTCCCATTGCCTTTCATAGATCAAATGTTAGAAAGATTGGCTGGTCACTCTCACTACTGTTTCTTGGATGGTTATTCTGGATATAACCAAATACCAATAGCACATGAGGACCAAGAGAAAACAACTTTCACTTGTCCTTATGGTACTTTCGCCTTCCGAAGAATGCCTTTTGGACTATGCAACGCCCCTGCTACATTCCAACGTTGCATGATGGCAATCTTCTCTGATATGTTGGAGTATTCCATTGAAGTTTTTATGGACGACTTCTCTGTTTTTGGGGACTCTTTTGATGAATGTTTAAAACATTTATCCCAAGTCTTGAAGCGATGTGAAGACACGAACCTTGTACTGAATTAGGAGAAATGCCATTTCATGGTCAGTGAAGGAATTGTGTTGGGACATCGCATTTCAAATAAAGGGATAGAGGTGGATAGAGTTAAAGTGCAAGTACTTGAAAAATTGCAACCACCTACCTCAGTAAAAGGAATCAGAAGTTTCCTAGGGCATGCAGGGTTCTACAGGAGGTTCATAAAAGACTTCTCCAAAATAACCAAACCTTTGTGTCACTTGTTGGAGAAGGACACTGTGTTTTAATTCACTGAGGAATGTTTGACCTCTTTCAATACCTTGAAAGAGAAGTTGATCACTGCACCTGTGCTTGTAGCACCTGATTGGACCCTTCATTTTGAGTTGATGTGTGATGCTAGTGATTACGCAGTTCGACCTGTTCTACAACAAAGAAAAAATAAAGTGCTTCACGTAATTTACTATGCAAGCAAAACACTGACCGATGCACAAATTCACTATGCAACTACTGAAAAAGAGATGCTCGTAGTGATATTTGCTGTTGACAAATTTCGATCCTATTTAATTGGATCAAAAGTGGTAGTGTACACTGACCACTCGGCAATCAAATACCTCATGTCAAAGAAAGATGCTAAGCCGAGGTTAATAAGATGGATTCTCCTGTTGCAAGAATTTGACATTGAAATCAACGACAAAAAGGGAACATAAAATCCAGTGGCTGACCATCTCTCTCGACTTGAAAATGAGAATGGAGTTGATGAAACTGCTATCAATGAGGTATTTCCGGATGAACGGTTGTATTTCATTGGAAAACCACCTTGGTATGCAGATATAGTCAATTATCTGGTTAGTAAAGTTATATCACCTGAATTCTCATATCAACAGAAAAAGAAGCTGATGCACGAAGCTAAGTTCTACCTTTGGGACGAACCATTCCTTTACAGGAGAGGTCCAGACCAAATTATTAGAAGATGCATACCAGAAGATGAAATGAAACAAATCCTTTCACGTGTGCATGCCTCAGCCTATGGTGGTCATTTTGGGCCAACTAAAACTGCAGCCAAAGTTCTTCAATGTGGATTTTACTGGCCTACATTGTTCAAAGATGCCCATAGTTTTTGTCGTTCCTATGACAGATGTCAAAGAAGGGAAACATTTCAGCCCATCATGAGATGCCACTGAATAACATTCTTGAGGTCGAGTTATTTGATGTTTGGGGCATAGACTTTATGTGGCCATTCCCATCATCATACTCGAACAAATACATATTAGTGGCAGTTGACTATGTTTCGAAATGGGTAGAGGCACAAGCATTACCAACTAATGATGCCAAAGTGGTTATGAATTTTATCAAGAAAAACATTTTCAACAGGTATGGGGCACCTAGAGCAATAATCAGTGATGGTGGAACTCATTTTTGCAATTCAGCCTTTAAGGCAGTGTTGAGAAAATATGGAGTTCAACATCGTGTAGCGACCCCATATCATCCACAAACAACTGGGCAGGTGGAGACATCTAATAGATAGTTAAAGAAAATTCTTGAATTAACTGTAAACTCATCTCGAGCTGATTGGTCTAAAAAGCTTGATGATGCACTTTGGGCATACAGGACGGATTTTAAAACACCAATTGGAATGTCTCCATACCGCTTAGTATTTGGCAAAGCTTGCCACCTTCCTGTTGAACTGGAATATAAAGCTTATTGTGCTCTTAAACAGTTAAACATGGATTTGGAGAAAGCTGGTGAAACTAGGCTTTTGCAATTGAATGAACTCAATGAGTTTCAACAAGAAGCCTATGAAAATGCTCTAATCTACAAACAGAAAACCAAACAATGGCATGACAGTAGAATCAACAGAAGAAGCTTTCAAGTCGATGATCAAGTGTTTATTTATCACTCGTGACTTAAGCTTTTTCCAGGAAAATTGAAATCCAAATGGTCAGGACCTTTCACAATTGTAAAAGTTTTCCCTTATGGAAAGGTTGAAATCCACCATCCAACTAAGGGTAACTTTAAGGTTAATGGTCAAAGAGTCAAACATTATGTCGAGGACTTTCCAACAGCAAAGTCCACACTTGATATCACACCTGCAGATTGAATGACTCCAAAAAGTCGAGCTTTAAACTATAAACGGAGCGCTTATTAGGAGGCAACCCAATTTTCTTTCCTTTTTATTTATTTTACTTTATTTACAGCTTTGCACTTAAATTTTTAGGTAGTACTTGCATTTTTTTCTCTTTATTGCAGTTTTTGAAATAAGCATCACTAGCACCAACCTCTTGATTTGATCTTCAAGTGTATTTTTAGTTCTAATTCATACATCATCCATGAACTTACAATTTTGCATCACATTATTTTAACCTCATTGATCTTATCATATTAAAAATAAATCGTATGCATGATTTTTCACATTTTGAGGAATTATGCGTGATCATTGTAGTATTCATGATGGTTGACCATGTTTGAAAATTCAAATTTTTCCATGTTTAAGTTGGGATTGTTGGTGTTGATCTATTTCAGTTTATTAATGGTGTGTATGATTCTAATGTTATTTATTTTTTACTTGCGAGGAACACACACCACTTGTAACACTTCCAACCAAACATGGAAATACAAGAAACGGGTCGAAATCATCCAAGCGAGTTCAAAACCAAGTTTTAAGTTATCACATTGCTCCTCTAAACCTGGGAAGTACATAACTCCTCTTTTATGTATTGTTATCAATTGATATATCTTTTCTTTTACATTGAGGACAATGTAACCTTATAGTTTGGTGGGTGATATCTCATTTCTTCATCTTGTTCATTCGATACCTTGTTTTTGGGATTCATGAAAAAAAAAATGAAAGAGAGAAAAAAGTTGAAAATATTTTGAAAATTTTTGTTGATTTATTTATTACTTATGACAAGATTTGAATTGACTTTTGTGCTTTAGTTAGAAAATTTGGGCAACATGTGAACTAAAATTTTTCTTGAAATTCATCCATGTAAGACATTAATCAAACTTGAGCACATAGCCACTTTCGAATAATAACTTGTGTAGGGAGATGCTTGATACTTGTGGGATAAACTTGTGCACTTTGAACATAGAATTGACTGAAAAATGCCAAACCTTAAGAAATTAGATCCTGACCCGAAATGTAGAACCAAACTGCTCAAGAAGCAGTTTGGGGGTAGAAAGGTCAAGTACAAGTAGGCATTAACAGATTGAGGATCTGAAGTTTTTAATGATCCATCTTTAGTGTAAGGGGTTTTAATCAACAGGTATAAACCATGTCCAGTATAAAAACAGAAAAATACTGAAGGTCTTATTCTGCTCTTCAAAAGCCTTTTTGACTCGAGTAATTAAGTTCGAAGGGTCTTTCAAACCTTGTGCCCTAAAGTCGTCTGACTTGGGAGTCATCGACCTAAAGCTCGCTACAGGGTTCAACTAGAAAGCAAGTACGGAGAGTGGACTTACACATAAGACACTAAAACATCTTTAACTTTTCTGTTTAAGCCTTTATGACTCGGGTAATTAAGTCTGAGGGGTTCTCTGAACCTGGTACCCTAAGCTCAACTGGGTTGGGAGCTGCCGACCTAAAGCTCGCTACAGGGGTCATATAGAAAGCCAGTATGAAAAGTTCTGCACAAAAATGGTAAAAGACAAGGACAATAAAACAAAAAGTCGTCCATATATAAAAAATGATATATAAATGGTATAAGCTTTGTTGATTAAAATTCCTAATACTGGAGTGTGGGATTGGAGATGAATTATTCTATGTCTGTCGTGCATACTTGTCAAATCCTAACTGCATTGTGTGGAAAAATGCAATTTATACATGTTTAGAAACCACATCAATAGGAAAGACCTCGGGATATGAGAGAAAATCATTAAGGTTGTGATCATCCATGAGAGTGTAAGGAAAAAAAAATCATTGTTGACCCCATGGGATTCAGGCTTATTCCTGCATGACTAGTCACACAATGTCAAGTATATTTTTACATGAGTTTGCATTCGATTTTTGGCTATTCACACACACATGATGAAGTTGAGCATTGGATGAATGAAAATAATTTTTGTTGTTCATATTTCTTCTTTAAAGTGAATCGTCATTTTGGATTATTGAAGTGTATGGTAAATAAATTGACAAAAACAAAAAACAATTTCTGTTTGCATATTTATTTTTATAGTTTAGTTTTATTTTTGTTCAAGGACGAACAAATATTCTAGTTTGGGGGGGGGGGTTTGATAAGTGTATTTTATACACTTATTTATCTATCGAAATTAGGATATTATAATATTTTTCTTGAATAAATTCTACGTAATGGTTATTATTTACTATTATTTCAAGTTTTATCCCAAAATAAAGAAAAGTAGAGTAATTGAAGATGTTTTGAAACTCAAGGGCTTAATTGCACAACTGAAGACTCAAGGACCAACTTAGTTTATTTAAAAGAATTGAGAGGCTTAAATGATAATATATTTTATTTGGGCTTAGGGTTGGATTGTGTATATATTTTATATATACATATTGCTGAGAGAGGAGAAGGGACACAGCCGTGAGTGTAGAGAGCCGCAGGTGCTAACAAAATAGAGATGTAATTGCCTGAACTTGAGAGTATACACATATTGCTGAAAAAAAAGAGAGAAAAATATAGAGCATTTAGCTGGAGAGAAATTCTGGGTAGAGGGAGTTTAGAGAGAATAACCGGGGGTAGCAGAGAAAAAGAGAATTGAGAGTGCGGCTGTGGGGGTTAAATTGGAGGAAGAAGGGTCCGACTGGGAGGAAGTTAGGAAGCAAGAATACAAAACAAGAAATTCTCGGAATATTCGAATTTTTTTTAAATCTGCCAGAAAATTTGACTACGAGTATGGTAGAAAAAACGGAATTGGATTTGGACGAGAAACGAACAAGAGAAACACTTTTGAATTTTTGGGACTGACTCTTTGGATCAAACTGAAGAAAATTTATAACTGACACGAAGAACAAGAAAATATCAAGAATACCAAGAACTGAATCTAGATCCAAGCTCTGATACCAGATGATGAGATCCCGGGAGGGTGTCACAACGAACACGCGGAATTAAACGAAACAAAGATAGGAAAGATCCAGATTCAGCCAAGAAACACAAGAACACAATAATTAAAATACTGGAAAGATAAAATTGACGATAGGACCTTGACCCAAGATTCACGACGCAAGAAATTGACGATGCGGAATCGAGATCCAAGGTTTTCGAAACACCACAAGGACTTGTCAATTTCCTTGATAAGATTCTAATTGGAAACGCCACAAATATTCTCGCGAATATTTGATAAGTTCAACGCCACAAATATTTTCAAAATATTTGATAAGTTGGATTTGTTCTCTAAGAACACCAAGGGACTCCTCAACCTTTCAATTGGAGAAAACTTTCTCAACTTTATTCGTAAACTCAAACTTTACTGTCTGTTTACAATCATGGTAAAGAATATAAATAAGCAAAATAACCTAACCGCTAATTTACTCAAAATAGAATTCTAATTAAACTAAAACACTAAATTAGGAAAATAACCTAAAAACCAAAAAGGAAATAAAATAATTGAAAATCCGGAAAATCTGGCCGCTACTCATTTACGGCCGTGAATAATTCTTTTACGGCCGTAAATGCCTCTCTGATCAAAACTGTGTTTATTAGTTACGGCCGTGACGAATTTCTTAAGGCCGTGAAGTTTCCCTTTTTGAATGTTACGGCCGTAACTTTCAGGCTTACGGCCGTAAGCTTCGTTCTGCTGAAATTCTTCCTTTTCTTCGATAAATGATTACGGCCGTGATAATATGATTTACGACCGTGAATATATGGGTTATGGCCGTGAAGGTCCTCCATTACTGCCGTGATGGATTTTCTGCCCAAATAACTTCGTTTTCTCGGGTCGGCTTGATCCGTCCCTCTTCTCGGCTCGACCCCAACATGGAACTTGCTCCGTTTTGCACGTAGATCATTGTCATATTGTCAATGGCTCGACTTCGCCCTTCGATGCCTAGTCCGGATCATATCATACTAGGTATGGATCAACTACATGGTATTGATGTAACAATGGATTTGCTGCTAGGTCTACTGCTTGCTTTGCTTATGGCGTATATGGTTTTTGGTTGGCTCAGTCTTTCTGTTCGGAGGGTCACGCTTACGAACGTCAATAATCTTTATACTTAACCCCTAAGTACAGGAGCAGCCCTTGAGTGGGGACTTGTAGGAGGAGTGAAAAGACAATGAGTACGACGCAACGGATCAGCCCTTAAGTGGGGACCGGGTCGTTACATGATATCCAAAAGCAAGGCTATGCGGTTTTTTTTTATTTATTTAAGTCCCACAAATTTGGTTAATCCACCTTTGCTTCCTCGATTTTGTATTTTGAGATTTACATGAAAAAAAAAACTTAGCCCCTGTTTGGTTTTCATTAAATTTTTCTCATTTTTCTACAGTATTCAATCTCAACGATCCATCAAAAGTCTAGCCCACAATTTTTTACTTTTCAATCAAATCTCAACGATCCATAAAAAGTCAAGCCCACAATTTTGTACTTTTCAATCAAATCTCAATCATCATTTCTCCTAAAAATCACTATTCATTTCAAAAAAATAAACTCATTTTAAACAATACCAAACACACTCTTATCCTTTTATAGATATAATTTTGTAAGTGACCATAAAATAAAACTACAATAAAAAATGATTAGGTTCTGGAATGAAATTTCCACATTATTTATTCAAATCTTTATCCCGCCGTTGCATTAATTTTTTACTTTTTTTCAAGTGATCATAAAATAAAATAAAATAAAATAAAAAAAAAAAGGTTAGATTTTGGAATACATTTACATGCTCATGGTCAACCATATAATAATTTGAATTGATTAAATTGGTTGCTTCGATTTTATTAATAACACTTGATGTTCTAATTATACACTAATTTGTTCAAGAAGGAAATGTTCATATTTACTTATTCAAGAAAACAGAGTTCATGTTTTTCCGCCTCCAATGCCTTTTTT
Organism: Ligustrum vulgare; assembly: GCA_963555705.1. Lineage (NCBI taxonomy): Eukaryota > Viridiplantae > Streptophyta > Magnoliopsida > Lamiales > Oleaceae > Ligustrum > Ligustrum vulgare. Next base: position 16,120,535 of record OY743186.1, on the reverse strand, counting down.
TCCCCCCCCCCAAATAAACGATAGAATAAAATATAAAAAAAAGTAAATATATTGAGACCACACATTTTATTATCCATGCCACATTTTAATTACAATGAAGATCCCTAATTTTTCTTTATCTTTACATTTATCCTCATCAAGCTTTTTTTTTAATAATTTTTATATCATCAGCTTTTTATTAATTTCCACATCTTTTCTTTAGAGACGATTTTCGTTCAAAATATTTGTTATGAGGGCAAAAAATACTTATTTATCTATCATACTTTTAAATAATCAATATAAATAACTAATACAAAAGTTAAACAAAATATTTGTACATCTTTTCAATGTAAATTAGCAGAATATTTGAAAAGAAATCGTGATTAGAAACAAAATATGTTAATTAATTGAATGTTATGAATAATAATACGATTAAAAAAAGTTGAGGACATAAAAGCAAAAGTAAGGAAATACTAAAGATCTTTCTTATAATTAAACTGTGGTATAGATATAAAAAAGTGTTGTGTGAATATAATTATCCAAAGAAAAAAAATTGAGTTCGAGTATGCATTTACATATGCTTTGTCAACCGTTTGATCAGTTGAGTAAATAAAAAAAAAAAATCAATTAAATGTAATGTATTCTTTTTTTTTTTTATGTAATATATTTACACTTAATGTGATGTCCCTTTCATATTTATTTATTATTTTTAAAATGACTATCACGTTATACAATACCGTTCATAACACAGGTGCACTACCAATGTATATTCATAATCACTGAGTTAAACCTTGATATTGAATATACTTAGATGTGCAACTTATCAATCCATAAATTATAATTTTTTAATAGAATAACCAATTTTGGAAATGCAATACACATGTATCCAACAATTTAATTTGATTAACCAAACAAAAGGAAACATCTTTATTTCATATTGCTTATTGGGTAGTCATAGTTTTTATTCAGAAATAGTTTCATTTTCTATATTTCACTCTCTCCATCTTTTAATTTAGCCAATCCTCGGTACATGAAATGCAACTTTTCCAAGTTTATCTACGAAAACCCAGACTCGATTACTACAAACATTGTCGAGTACGCCCTCACCTATATGAACAATAATAGCAGTCACCAATGGATTGTCTTTCTCAATAATTATCTTGGCTTGTTCTCCATCCATACCAAGTGTCTCAGGCCAAATGAATTTATACTCTATGTAGTTAAATCGTCACTACAACCTTAAAAGTACCAATAGAGAAGAATCTTTCAATTACCAAATTTGTCCTCACATATTTTATTTTAATCCAAATATGCCAATACTTCTACATTAATTAATTAATATGTTAAACTCCATCAATCCACACCTCTCCATTTACCCTATAAACAAATATGTTTTATAATTTGCAGAAATTAGTTTTCAACCGATTTAGTTTTTTAGTTTGTTTATTACAAAAAAATTATACAATTTATTCATCATTTACATAAAACGTGCAATGCACGTGCTTTAGACTAGTTATAACAAATGAAAAAATGAACTAGACAAAATAAAAAGGAAAAAAAATACTATTAACATTCAAAAGAAGCATTACCAAATATAAATTGTAGCACACGTAAATATTAATTAATCTAGATAAATTAACCAGACATGAACTCACCTCCAGCACAGAACTCATGGTCAGTACAGTATCCACTCTTGCAACGTGGATAAGGATGTAGACGAGACATTATTTTTATACTTCAAAATCAGTTTTTACTTTGAGGTTTTCTTAGTTCCTAATGGCACCTTTTTATAATATTTTTTGTTCAATGGCTAGAAAATAATTACAGAAATCGTAGATTAGTACTCTATAGATTTTGTGAAATTTGGAAGATTTTCCATATCCAATTGTGATTAAATGGATTTATTCTAGTAATCCTGATAGTTCCGATGAATTACATTACATGAATAGTTTTAATTTCTCTAATTTGTTTATTGTAACGTAAAGTTCCATGTCTCCAATTATTGAAATATTATAATAAAATTAATGCCCTGAATACCGAAATAAGAATTAAATTAATTAACTGAATCCAATTTTTTTCAGAACAATTATTTATGAAATCTGGAAAAGAAATATAGTCAAATCTTGTGTAGAAAAGGGTTTTAATTTGTAAGGTTTCGATACATACATGCACAGCGGAAGTTAAACAGACTCAAAATCATAGTCCGGATCAACCTTACACTTAGATAAAATTTGTGATAAAGATGATACTTTTGATGAACGTCGAGAATCTGAAATCTGAAATAGGAGATACAATCTTGTCACCATCAGCTGTCAAATTGTCCAGCCTCTAACAGAAATCCATACAGCGAATTGAATCAAGAACTCCATCACTCTCTAACTATTGGAATGAATTTGAGAATTGATTTTTCTCTTTGTGCTAGAAAGAGAAAACCTAGTGTTAGAAAAGCGACTCTCTTGCATCTATCATACATTCTTTACAATGGTGCACTTATTAATATGTGCACCTCAAAACCCTAACCCTATTCACAATAGGGCAATCTATGGGCCTAGATTAATTAATCAGATTAATTAATCTAATTGTAAAGTCCGACCCAATTAATTGGACTTGTACATTAATTCTAACAATCTCCCACTTGGATAAAATCCAATTACAGATATTCAATTCTCGCATTTTATGTGTGACCCATTAGGTTTCATTCACGATGGCAAACGCCGTGTTATTATTATTCAAATCTGATTAGAATAAGATGAATTTAAATCTCTATTTCTAATTCATCTTCGACTCACCAAGATCGATTAATTAACGTCACCGTCCTAGATTGACATCTAGCAATGTGTCAAGGCAATCCATGTGAAAGGAAAAGTCATGTGGCATGACAAGACCAGTTCATGTGCAGTTACTGTGAAAATATAATCTCTTTATCAATATAACCCAATTGGTTAAGAGATATGGATAGCGTCAATCTCATTTCAACAAATTATGTTATTCACTTCTTATTTTAATTGATCTTGTTATGACTGAAAACACATTTTTCAACTCATAACTTCACCCCGGCCGAGGAATGTACATCAACTTAAGTGAGCGGAATACAGGTTATAATCTCCTACTACCCCGGAGTGACGAATCCTCATATTGGAGACACACAACCTTCATATGATTCTCACTATACCCGTACGGCGTCATCCTGATGACTCCCTCTCAAGAGCCAACATCAACGCTCGCCAAAGCATAGTAATCCTCATATAAGATCCTATGAAGTCCTCAAGTCAAAGGACCAAATTCACAACCGCACATTAGAGATTCACCACTGACACTTAGATAGTTATCCATGTAGAATCTCTAGGCGGGTCATCGAATGCTTTGTTCATCTAACAATGCATCACATGTTCATTTGAATGTCCCTCTACATTCTAATTTGTGAGATAAGCTACTTTCTTCATCAGAAAAAAATGCAACACATCCTAGTCTAACTGCAACAACAATATCTGTATCTTGTTGTTACATCGACTAGGGACAATTTTAGAATAAGTTATTAATGACTTGTATCTCACAGTTACAACACCTTGTGACTTACAAGTTAATTAAACTTACTCTACGGACTTTATTATCTAAATAATAAGTTAAATTCAATTAATAATAGATCTTCCTTTATTGTAACAATGATAATATGTGTTATGTTATCTCAACGATTGGATTTAGAGCATAACATTGATATTCTCCCACAAGATTCAATAACTCATGTATCCTATGCATAATGAGTTTATATGATAATCATATTCCTTTCGGGATAGTGGTTTTACAGGTGGATCTTCAATATGCGACTCTTCACATATTCAACATTCTCAAGATTAGTGGGCATGAATTCTATTTTTCTACAATCTTCGAATAAGATAGTAGCCCCTGAATACATACTTAGATCATCGATGAGACCCAGTTCCCTCTCTTGCGCGATGGCTCCATTGTCGTCACAGTACTCATTACTGGAACAACAATGCTAGGAACACTTATAGTTCACTAACAAACTTAACGATCGAGATTGCTTCACACACACTTATGTATTTGGTCTCAGTTGTATAGTTAGCGGTCTCTCTTGTTTGAACCATTTCAAACTGACCACACCACTACTATGAGTTAATTAACAATTATATTAAATATTTCCTTCATCCCTTCCCGGAGTAAAGGATGAAATCTCTATACCTAAAGACAGTAAGTCTACATTCTCCTCATGTCTACTATATTCTTAGTACTTCTCAAGTACTCAATAATACAAAAGGTATCGTACACAGTGTTGCTTTTAAGATCTTATTGTCAAACAATTAAGTATCTTCTCCACATCATTCTTTCTCAATATATGTTCTAAACACCATTTTGAAAAGATTAACCCCAAAACTTTTGTGATAGAATCCTACATTGGATTCACTCATAGATTCTGGTTCCCAAAGTGAAGGTTTTATTTCTCAAATCCATCATGGAGAAATTTTAAACAATTGCACTTTCACTTTCAAGGTTAGAGATTTAACTTTTGATCAATAATATGTCACTTACATATGGTATCAGAAATATTGAATACTCCCACTAATCTTTTATATATACACATGATTAATCTGCAATTTTGATAAAATCAAACATTTTGATTATCTCATCAAAATTAAGATTCTAATTCCGTGAGGCTTGCTTTAATCTATAATAGATATCTGTAGCTGGTATATTATGTTTAAGTATATGTAAGGATTCAAAAAATCCCATAATCACAGCATGTTGCTACCTTAAGCAGAATCTGAATTGATTCAGAGTAAACACATTTACAGCCTATGGGTCTTACCCATTTCGGAGATTCAAACAAGTTCCAAAACTTTGTTTTTTCTCTTGGATTCTAAGACTTCCTGCCATCTAGTTTAGTCGACACTTGACTTAGCTTATATGTAAATATAGGCTTATTATCCTTGATGACTAATACAATATTAGCAATCAGGGATGTGTAACTTAATGGAGTACTGCCTGATCCTAATGTCTTTACATGGAGCTAGTGCGTTCTCAGTCGTCACGACGTCCTAAGTAATGATCGCGTCCCAAGCATCGATTTCTGCCTCATCCAATGCAAACACATATTCGAGCTTATTTAATCGGTTAAGTATATGTGTAATCATGAACTCTTTCATGATGTACTTTTATTCCCACTGTCCTCTCTTAGATGAACTGTTTCTCTAAGATATTGACAAAATTAGAGATAGACTTTCTTTCTCGATAGGAATGTAGAAATAATTTCCAACCATCTTTTGGATATCCCACAATATACATATTGGACTAAGGCTATTGCTTATCCAAATTTGTCATACTTCTAATAAGTATTGAGGTCTTAAATATTAACGCGAGGAAGATTAGGCATTTTAAATCCATATCTTATATGAACCTTCATCAACCGATTATCATGGAACACTACTAAGTGTGTAATATAAAGTTTTTAGTGCAAAGCTCCAAAAATTGTTTTGGATATTTTACGTGGCTTCATCAATGATTGTATCAATTATAATCATTCTCCTTTCAGATACGCCATTGTGTCGAGGTATATGCAAAAGGGTTATTTATGTGAAAATTATGTTCTCATAACACAATCTTGAAGTCAATCACTTTGTAATATTCTTCACTTTGATCAAATCTACGTGCTTAGAATATTTTTCTCATTTTGGCCATTCAATTTATATCTATATTATTTGAACTTTTCAAACTTTCAGATCTAAACTTCATTATAGGTAACAATGACAACCAATGTTATCTAATAACTAAAGACCACTCTGACATATGCCCACTTACATCCGAATGTAACAGGCTTAGTGGGTCAACCATCCCACTTTTCCCTTTTTTTAAAGAAAAAATTGACTTGCCAATTAATCTTCAAGGTGAGATAAACATATATCTCTCTTAATTGAAGCAGTCAAGTGTCAGATTTAATTGTGACTTCTTCTTTGCCTTATCAATTTTCAGAATATAGACTATTTGCTATTTACCTAACTTCCATATTATCTCATCTAAGTTAAAGAATAACTATTATTCTTAATTAAAGAGGATAATCGCTTCATGTCCAAACATGACGTGGAAGTGTGTGTTCTTCATAAAAACTATAATTAACAGTTGTCTAATGAGAATGTAAAGATAAGTTATAGCTTCTTAAGCTGTTCAAGCAAAATTTATTTTATTACCTACAAATAGGTATATCACAATTTCTCGCCAGTATTCTACTTTTAGCCAATGTATATTATCGGTATCTAATATTCGATTGGCTAAGTAGATTATTTAACCTCTATCAAATAGAAAACTGAAGTAGAAGATTCACCAAACTTCTCACTTCTTCAGTTCAATTAAGGAAGCCTAGCAATCATAAATGTAGTGTCCTATTATTGGCATGTTCGAGAAGAGTATTCTCGATTATATCGTGTTTTGAGATCATTTCTTAAAGAGGGACATCAATTCAAGGATTTAAGTCTAATAAACTTATAGAGTGTCAATTACACTCCATAAGTTCAAGTAACAACTCAAATTTTAAAACTCATGCAACAACAATAATTAATCAAAAAATAGAATCACGTATTATCATGCATAAATCAATTTAATAAGGTCTTTTATTAAATCGATTGCTCCCACTGTTTTACTTGAATTAATGACCTTCAACATTAATCTCGTAGAATCCTGTTAGATTCACAGTAGGCTAGGATCCCATTTATTCCATCAGAACCTTAAGTGACTAAACAAACTCTAATGAAACATCCAGGTAGATACTCCTATCACTACAACAAAAATAGCCTTTTGCAACACTCAAAAAATGTTGTCAAAAGGCTTTTGCAACGTTTGACAAGTGTTGCAAATCGCAGTGTTTCCGTAGAGCAAAAAATTTTTGCAACGTTCTTTGAACGTTGCAAAAGATTGAAATAAACGTTGCAATAGACCTTTTGCAACGTTTTTTAAGTGTTGCGGTAAACCCTTTTGCAACGTTATTTAAGTGTTACCGTAGACCCTTTTGCAACATTTATTAAGTGTTGCCGTAGACCTTTTTGCAACAATTTTTGAGTGTTTCCGTAAACCCTTTTGCAACATTTATTGAGTGTTGTCGTAGACCCTTTTGCAACGTTTTTTAAGTGTTGCAAAAACTTTGTACCCAACCTTTTGCAACATTAATTGAGTGTTGCCGTAGACCCTTTTGCAACTTTTTTGAACGTTGCTATATGTTTTTTTAAAAAAATATTATTGAACAAATTATTTATAAAATCCAAAATTTTCTAATTACTTCATTAAAATGGTACTTTAAATAAAAAACAAAAGTAAATACATTATGAATTTTTAAATTCATACAAAATAAAGTCTTGATAATGTTTAATAAATCAATACAGAGTAACAAATCCACAATACAAAATAACAAATCCATGAAAGAAAGTGTTGATAATGTTTAACAAATTCACAAAAGAACATCATCATTTGACAAAAGAAATATTTTACTACCGGAACATCAACTTCATCCCGCAATATAACCGCGCCTTTAGATCGCAACATTCGGTCCATCTTCAAAATTACACCTATAAAAAATTTGAGCAAGTTATAAGTGAATGTCACGCTTTACTTAATAAATGGTAGAAAAAATAAGAAATAGAGTTAAAAGCAAAATACATTTATATCTTTCCAATGTGATTTCATAGAAATTGATATGACTTGTCCTAAATCAATCTACTAGACCAGAGACGTGAAGTGCATCGATGATCAAGCAATCAAACAATATAATGTGAATGCAAGATAAAGTAAGAAACGCAAGAAATACTAAATTATGAATCTTGAATTAAAATAAATGAACCATAGGGTTCATCTCATCCAATACAATAGAGTATCTAGCCTAACACCATTATATGTAAATTATACAAAAACAATTGGAAAAATACCACCCGAAATTTGAAACAATGGAAGGAATTATCTGGATCAATTTCTTCTTCTTGGATCTTCGACCTAAATTTTGGATCTTCAATCTTGATGTGCTATTGAATTGTTGGCTTAATTCTCTCTCTAATCTTGTCCCGTTTATTTATTGAAGAACAACCCTTAAAATAGACTAAGAAAAATATATATAGGCCTCCTAAAAAGGCCTAAAAAAGTGCTAAAACGGAGTCCAAAATTAGGTAAGAATGAATCTTTTTTTTCCTTGAAATTCTGACTTCTCACGTTACAAAACTAGCAAGCGATCGCTTGGTTATAGGACTTCAGGTTTTACTGGAAAAAAAATTCTTTCTGGCGATCGCTTGGAGTAACTTGCGTGATTTAAATTTTGTATTTTATTTATATACAAGTTTGTCATTTTTCTCCATTTAACCTCCAACCATGTCCTAATTCGAGTTTTACCAGAAACAATCAAAAGAAATACATAATTAAGCAATATCAAACTCTAAAATATTTACAATTGTCTAAATTTAAAGTCAAGATAAGTATGAAAATCATACTCATCATATACAAATATTAACATTACTATTAAATTGATGTCGTTTTCTATACAAATATAACAAAACTATCAAATTGATAATATACTAATTAATAAAAATATCAAAATATAATTTTAATCAAACTCTATCATCAATCCTAATCTTGTTGGATATTTTCAATTTCTATCCTTGTTCTTGGTGATAGTTTCAATTTCTCTCCTTATTCTAAATCTAACACACTCAAACTCTAGTTTAAATTTTTGAATGAAAAAATTATACCCAAAGAATCCTTTCCTTCATTGAAAGTTGAAACAAATTATCATACATTCATCAAGGCCAAACATGATGATAAAGGTGCCACCCTGTTTTACCTTTAGCAGAATTGATAATTTAGTAATTAAATATTTTGTCCTATAATAAATCACTATAATAGTTTTGAACCTCATCTATTTTGAAATTCCAAGTTTCTTTAATTCAATAAAATATATTCCATCTGTTCCATAAAGATAGGTTCGTTTCTATTTTTACACAAATTAAGAAAACATAATTAATATACGTTGAAACTATAGATTTACTTACATTTTACTTAATGTACTCCTATATTGAATAATGGGTAGTTCATGTTTGTTGATAACAATGCATATTAAATAGGGTATATTTGAAAATTAAGACATTATTCTCTCAACAAGGAAACTGACTTACAATTTGGGACAAACAAAAAAGGAAGATGAGCATATCCTTGTGGGACAGATGGTATAATATTTTATAACTAAAATAATTCACCAAGTTGAGAAGTAAGAAATGAAACAATTTCTTAGCTTCTACAAGGAATCAAAACTGGCAACTTTGCATATATTTGTATCATGTCATGAATCTAGTTGAAACAGGAGAGTCGATACATGTCCAAGTCATTGATGGTGTCAACTCTGATGAATTATTAGAGTTTGAGGTGATCACATGTGCTTTATAAGGTTTTTTTTCAAATGAAGAAAGTCATTGGTTAGAGCAGTGTTCTAAAAAGCGTGAAGCGTGACGAAGCGTGGAGCTCAAGAGTCAAGCTTTTGAAGCTTAAGCGGGAGTAAGCGTTAAAAAGCGTTTTTCAATTCCTAAATATTTGATTTAAATTTTACCCATACTTGAACAAGTAAAAAAAAAAAAAAAAGGAAAAAAAAAAATGGCCGAAGCGCGCACAGTGCACGCTTAAGCGCGCACTGTGCGCGCTTCGGCCACGCTTTTTAGAACAAAATTTTCAAAAAACGCGTTTTTCGAGCTTTCGGCCAAAACGCCGCGTGGGCATCGCGCATCGCGCGTAATGCGCGCGTAAGCGCGCGTTTTAGGCGCGTTTTCGAACACTGGGTTAGAGTTCTTAGGGTGAAGGGCTCGTGGTCAAGAGTAATAATGAATGTGGGAGAAAACAATTCTCGAAATGGATCGAATGGCAATAAATATCGGTCTAAATCCTGAAAAATGGGTCGCATAAAGAGACAATGTTCAAAGTGTAAGAAGGGGAATAGTGAGAGGAAAGAAGGTTCATCATGGTCTGCAAATATAGTAGAGGAAGACTTTGAGAATGGTGATGAAAATATGATCTCTGATTCTTCCAGATCAAATCATTTCACAAGTTTTTGGATTATAGATTCAGTGTGTTCCTTTCACATGAAGCACAACAAAGAGTGATTTGATACCTACTGATTTAAATTCATGTTCTGTTCTGATGGAGAACAAAGCATCTCACTTAGTTGTTGGAATAGGAAACATCAGAATCACAATGTCATATGGTGTTGTTAGAATGTTGTGTTATGTTAGGTTAGGCATGTGTCAGTTTTGAAGAAGAATTTGATTTCATTGGGTACTTTAGAGTCTAATCGTTGTTTTTATATTTCGAGATGTGGAATTATAAAAGGGAGTATTGGTGCCATGAAAATGATGAATGTGTAGAAAAATTGGCAAGGAACATTTATAAGTTGATTTGAACTACTACTATAGATGGAGTTACTGTTGCAACATTTAGGTGATCAGGAGCATCACAATATAGATACAAACCGACCCAGGCATACTACTACACCACTCATCGATATGGTTTGAAAAACTTGGTCACTTATGCACTTATTACTTATAGAAGAGAGCCCACTACTTATTAGGAGTTTGTTGGAAGCCAAGCGAAAAGTAGGTGTATGAGTGCTATGATAGACGAAGCATGTTACCTCATATATGTTCAAGCATTACTTGAACTTGATTAATATTTCCAGGTGTAGGAGAGTAGGTGTCTAAACCTATTGGTCCAAGGGGGCGATACTTATGAAGGTGGATATTGTTGTAATATGTGACTCATATCAAATGGAACATGTGTATGCTAGAAAGTGGGCCGATGTCGAAGACATTAAATCTGTGTTTTTGTTATCTTCTCTTTAGTTTCATATCATTTATGTAAACTTCTGCACTAAGTACATCAATAGTGTATATTAATAATCACTGATTAATATAGAATATACTTAAATGTATAACATATCATTCTATAGATTATAGTTTTTTAGTTTATTTTCTACTTTATTGTCTATATAATATGTCACAAATAAAATTGGTTACTATTCGTGTTAGATTATCGTAAGTGCACAATATTGTTAACAAGTAGTAAAGTAGACTCTTGAGTCTAGATTATCGATCCCACAAGTACTATTTATTTGCTATCAATTTACTTTGATTCCAAAAAATTTCTAGACTAAAGCCAAAACTAACTAAGAAAATAAAATTGCAAGAAAATTCAAAAGCGACAAAGAATTAAAAATCAATGAAATAAACAAATCCAATTAAATAAAAATTTAAAACTAAAAGCAACTAACAAAAGCAAGAAATAAAGTGGGGGGTTCTCTAACAATTAAATGAATATCGGGATTAATGATTTCGAAGTAATATTCTAGCTTAATTTCTTATCTCAAGTTGTTTTCTAAAATAGTATTTGGTCGAATTCAATCATGTATCTAATTTACCTCTTTCGTGTTCAAATTAGGCCTATTTAACTAAGTCAACTGTGTATCTCAACAGAGGGTCAAATTTCTCCTTAACTAAATGCATTAAATTACTAGGAATTCATAAGTGACCACAAGCAATAAAAAGATTCATATCTCTGTCTTTTTGTTGAAATTGCCGAATTTTATTACGCGATCTAATTATTAACCCACATCTCGGATTATGAAAATAATCATTAAATCATGAATTGATGATCAAACAACTCAAGTATTAAAAGCAATAAATAAATTAATACATGAACATCAAAACACCAACTTGAGAATTAAAATCAAACTAAAAATATTGAATCTACATCACGTATCATGATTATTAAATTAGCTAATCATTTTCTTGGAAAAAAAAGAGCAATAAACAATATAAACAAAACTCAAAGTTTGAAGAATTGAAGTACAAGTATCGTCTCCTTTGTCCAAGAATCACCCCGTTCTTTAATTCCCCACAAGTCAGCCCGCCATCTCTCTTAATTCAATTACCAAACGGCTGCTTCTTTTTGCATATATATATATATATATATATTCCCTTTTTCCCATGAAGCTCACTTTAGACCACTTCTATTCTTTTCAATCTGCACAACCTAATATATCTCTCTACAGCCGCCTCTTTTTTTGCTGGCAAGCCGAGTATATATTCTCCCAAGTATACAACCAATTAATTCCTCAAAACCTAAAGCCCCCCCCCCCCCCCCCAATTTAACTCCACAGACCACAAGCAGCCCTCTTATTTCCTCCAGTCGTGTGATTCCTTGGGCCAAAAGAGTCCACTTTGCAATTGATTTTAAGGCCCAATTATATTCGTGTATGGATTTCGTTCAAGTCCTCAACTCTCCCAATTATATTAAGTTGATCATTGAGTCTTAAATTGTGCAACTAAGTCCATGATTCATTTGTTCTTCATTTCATCCCCCATCTCTTCATTGTTTCTGTTCATTTTCTTCGTTTAATCTCCAACTGCATCCAAAATTGAGCTTTTCCATCTAATTGTTGTGTAATTGCTTCAATTCCTCATTTTTCTTGATTTTGGGATAAAATATGAAATAATGAAAAATAATAACAACTAAGTAGAATTTATTCAAGAAAAACGACATAATATCCTAATTTTGACACATAAATAAGTGTATAAAATATACTTATCAATTACAAGACGTCTTTATTTCATCTTCTTATTGACTATTCAATGTTTTTATTGAGAAATAGATCCACTTTCTATGTCTTTTAGCCAACCGTTGGAAAATTAAATGCAACTTTTCCATTCTTATATATGAAAACCTAGACTCGATTACGACAAAAATCAGTAATTACGGCCACGCCTTCAGGAACAATCATAGCAATAACGAATGTATTTTCTTTCTCAATGATTCTCTTGGCTGCTTGTATATCCATACCAAGATTTATATCCTGTGTAGGAATATTGGAACAAATTTATAATGAACTATACTAAATTATGAAGAAAAATATATGATTATTAATATTTAAAAAAAGAATAACCCTGGTGTTTAAGGTTTAATTATTTGGAAGTTTAAGCATCATATAAAAATTGTACTAAAAATGTATATAGGGTCAAAGTAGCCACTCAAACAAGGTGGACAAGGTTTATGATACATCTTTTTTATTCTTTGAAATCAAATTTTACTTTGTGGTTATGTTAGTACATATTGGCACCTTTTAATACTCTTTTCTTTCTTCAATTGTTTGAAAGTAATTACAATAATTGTAGTTTTTATTATAGAAATACTCTACAGATATTGTGTAAATTGGAATATTTTTCATACAGAAATGATATTCAGTTAATTTATTCTTGTAATCCTGACGAATTATATGAATAGATTTTAAATTCTCTAAATTTGATGTTGTAAATAAAGCTCTACATCTCCAATTATTGAAATCTTATAATAACAATAGTACCTTGAATACTAAAATTAGAATTCAATCTAAGTTGGATGTAGTCCACGCCCGGAGTACAAGAATAAATAAGCACCAAAATTCACACGAAAATATATAGCCACCAAAAGAAAGTGTTGTACAACATAATTCACTACAAACAGATAAATGACTAGTCTCCAAAAATGGGAAAATCCAAAGATAAATCTGTAATCCTCAAGCTGTCCATGAGTTTGAGAGTAGTCTTGAATTTGCTAACTGATCTTCAAATGATTTTCTAAGTTTAATACTAATGTAGTAAAGTATAAACATAAACCTATTTCTAGCAAACCATTCATATCTATCTCATGTTTTGAAAAAGAAATTCATAAAAAATCAATATGAAAAACATGTTCTAAGGGGCTTACCAAATGTCAAAACAAGACCTTCTTATGGCTTTTTCCTCCGAGTAAGTTTTGTAGGAGAATTTTAAAGTAATATGAAAACTTTTTAATGTTAGTCTGTGATACTTTTTAGAATTAGAAACCCCCTTCTCTCACCTCTATTTTTTAAGATGCTCACAAGTTCCTAAAAGTTTTTCTTTATTCAAATGTACTCTTCTGTAAAATAGTTCCTAGAAACACTAGCTCCTTACTGATCATAATTATAGAATGGTTAGTTTTTCATTTCATATAATGATTTGTTTTCCCTTGGTGGTGTAAATATGTTGTAATTTCGTTTTCCCCATTTTGCTTTCAGGTAACAAGTTAATGTATTTGACATATAAATTGTATAGAATTTATATCTAATTAGAAATTTATTACTATTTTAGTTATCTATTTTAATGAAATAAAAAAGTGATATTCTACCTTGAGTTCTATTCATAATCCTTAAAATTAGACTTATTGCTCTAATATGTGACTTATCGAGTGGAACACATGTCCAAGTCAATGAACAAATTTTATCTTAAGCACAAACTATAGGATCTTAAGATGATAGAGGGCTCGGATCTGAGCCAAAATATCAACTTATTCAATTAGATTGTTACTTATTTGAATCGAATTGATGTAAACTTTGAAGATGAAGACTTGGTGTTGATATTACTTATTTCCCTACCATCTCCTACTACCTACGAAAATATTGTGACAACTCTGATTGGGAAAAATAATCATTGGGGTTTGTGAAGATTGTATGTGCTCTATTAATTTTTCGTCAGAGAAAGAAAGCTAATGATGAGAGTTCTCATGGTGAAAGGCTTGTGGTCAAGAATAGTACTGAAAGTGGGAGAATTAGTTCTCGAAATTGATTGAGTGGCAATAAGTCTTGGTCCAAATCCAGAACTTATCAAGGAGATTGACAACCCTTGTGGCGTTCTAAAAGCCTTGGTTCTCATTCCACATCGTCATTTATTGCGTCATGATTGTTTGGTCAAGGTCCTATCGTCTAATCTATCGTTTCTTTTTCCATTATTTTTATTCTTGGTTCTTGTTATTTTTGCTGAATTTAGATCTTTTCTATTGTTCGTGTTGTTATTCCACATTTTCATCGTGTTCCCCGAACAGGTTCACATCATTTGGTATCAGAGCTGGACTTTGAATTCAGTTTTTTATTCTATCCTCGTTTGATTTTTATGTATTTATCATAGAATCTGTCACATAAAAAAATCATTCATATCCTATTTGAGTCTTTGTTTCATGTTCTTCATATTCTTGAGTTTATAATCTAGAAAATCATCCAAAAAAGTTATTTTTTATTTTTTTGTTATTTTTTTTTTAATTTCGAAAACTCCACAATCTTGAAGTTCATTCCAAATTCAAGAACTTCTTTAATTATTGATATCCTTCTTCGCACAAAAGTCATTCTTTAACTCTTGTCTTCCATTCCATTTCAAATGTCTAAATTTCATGAAAAATATTCATCTAGAGGGGTTATCGATAAGGATCGCATTTGGAGAGTTTTTCAAAAGAATTTAAGAGATGCTATGATAGGGTTGGATAAAATGGAAGAAAAAATTGCTCAATTGAAAAGTGAGGGATCTCAAACAAGCCTTAATGATGGGTGAAAGGGTTCAAGTTATGGGATCCAAAGGCAAATAAAATGGTGATCATCAGAGATGTGCTTTTTATGAGAAATCCATTTTACAACATACAAAATGAAAGGGGAAACAGGTGCCACAAGATTGCAGCAGTATGATCATACGATGTAGGTGGAGCTAGAGACTCATGAAGGAATGGATAATGTGTAGGGAGACTTATTACAGAGGGACTTGCTAGAGACTTTCATGATGGAGAGCACAATTGAGCCTCTAGAACTCGATATTGAATGCATTTTCAGATGAAAAATCAAGGAACACAACCAAAAATTGAAACTTTTGCAAAAAGATGCAATGGGTGAAGAACTTGCTCGCATGGTTATGGAACAAGAAGTCACTAGAGTAGATGTTTTGGCTTCTTAATTAGCTGGTTGTTTATAAAGAAGAAGGAGAAGAAGAAGAAGAAGAAGAAGATGATGATGATGATGATGATGATGATGATGAAGAAGAAGAAGAAGAAGAAGAAGAAGAAGAAGAAGAAGAAGAAGAACGATGAGGATGATGATGATGATGACGACGACGACGATGATGATGATGACAGATATCTTCTGATAGCATATTTTCTGACACTAGTTGCAGTTTCTAATCACTCAAGTATTATTTATTCACCATTTGGGAGGAATGATTTCCCACTCCAAGCTGATCTAATCAATCTTTTCAGCAAAATTATGCAGTTTTTTGGAAAAGTGCACGGATACCCAAATTCTCATGTTGCAAGATTTCTAAGGATGTATCACAATGCCTTGTTTGATGGGGGTGAATGAAGATGCTCTGAAGTTGAGATTGTTTCCTTACACCTTAAGTGATACTGCTTTGGAGTGGCACGACTCAACTTGAATCTAGCATCACAAATTGGGAGAATTGACTATAAAATTTTGTAACAAGTATTTTTAATTGCTAAGGTACCCAAGATATAGCCAAATATCTCTACATTCCAACAATATGATGGGCAAATTTTTCATGAAGTGTGAGGAAAATTTAGGAAATTGCTTCAAAAATGTCCAAATCATGGGTATAACAAAGGCCAATAAGTATAATATTTTATTATAGACTAACTCCTCAATATAAATCAATATTATACTCATCTGCAAATGGATATATCATCAACAAAAGGGTCAATCAAGCTTGGAGGAAGACCACGAACTCCATCTCCCTCTCTTCATGCAATAGAAAATGGAAAACAGGATCTCGTAAAAACTGCTAAGTCGTCGAACTCGTACCGTCGAAAGGAAGATGAATAAAACACTGAGGAAGAGGAGAATTCCATGGTACCACCACTGCCTCCATGAACGTGCATTGACAGCGCTTGGAGGACTGCCGTGCTACGTGTATCGAGGTAGTGACACCCACATGCATCGCCTCCTTGATCTGTAGTCCCACATGTAGTACAGCTGCCACCCCATTTGTAACAACCCGGCTCCCTCGCTGGGGCCTTCTCCGTGTCGTACTCATGGTCTTTCCACTCCTCCTGGCTCCCTCGCCGGGGCCTTCTCTAGAAGTGGATTTTTGCCTTCCGCAGGATTCGAACCATATACCTAGGAGTTTAGTACAATGATTCTTAGAATCCTACTACTATTAATTGGTCTAATGGTACATGGTTCGAATCCAGCGGAAGGCAAAAATTCATTTCTGGAGAAGGCCCCGACAATGACGAAGGAGCCAGGGGGAGTGGAAAGACCATGAGTACGACACGGAGAAGGCCCCAGCGAGGGAGCCGGGTAGTTACAAAAAAGGCGCCTTTTTTTGTAACGACCCGGCTCCATCGCTGGGGCCTTCTCGGAGTCATACTCATGGTCTTTCCACTCCTCCCTGGTCGTCCTGGTCCTCAAGGGCTGCCAGCCTCATTTCCAGGAAGTGGATTTTTGTCTTCCATGAGTTTCGAACCTTGTACCTAGGGGTTAAGTACAAAGATTCTTAGAAACCCACTATCATTAGACCACTAATGGTAACAGGATTCTAAGAATCATTGTACTAAACCCCTAGGCACATGGTTCGAATCTTGCAGAAGGAAAAAATCCAAATGGTCTAATGGTAGCAGGATTCTAAGAATTATTGTACTAAACCCCTAGGTACATGGTTCGAATCATGCGGAAGGCAAAAAATCCACTTCTGGAGAAGGCCCCAGCGAGGGAGCCAAGGGGGAGTGGAAAGACCATGAGTACGAATCGGAGAAAGCCCAGGGAGGGAGCCGGGTCGTTACACCAATGAAGAAGAGACACTTGTGCCATCGTCTGTCAACCGCAGCAGCATAACCTACAATGCTACTGCTTATTTTCCAAGTTTTCTTAAGAAATTGCACTGTAGGTCCCCTATTTCGAAGATGGTGAAGTTTAGTCCCTGTATTGAAATTGTAGCAGATGTCCCTCAATTTAAAATTGCATATCTAGTCCTCCAAACTTGCAATAGATGTTCGTCAATTAGAAACTACGGATCTAGTCCTCTGACTTTACAATTACAACACAAATTACAAAAGCACTAATTCTATTGCAAAAATCAATATGAAATGGGAAAACATGGAATGTAATCCGTCCCCTTTGTTACATGAGTCGATAATACAAACATAAGATTTTACCAAATAAAATTTAAAGTCATAAATTAGTTAAATAAAACATCATAGATCCAAAAAGAAAATAAATCACAAAATCATAACACCCTCCTTTATTAACACATACATAAACTAAAATTATTTATTCCAAAATACAACAAAAAATATTAAAAAAAAAAAAACCTTTGCTTTGATACTAATTGTTAGGAACCGAGGTTGTTCTATTCATGAAAATTTATTTCTTGTGACTAGATCATTTCGTTACAAGATTTTTTTTTTTTTTTTCCATTCTATGTATTTAACTAGAAATAAGTAATTTTGGACAAATAATAGTTTTGAGAGGATTACCCTTGTAGAGTGATTTATAATAACCACCATCAACTACAATCTTGATTCTACCAAAGTTTCAAACCCTCAAGCTTTCCTCGGAATTCTCCAATGGCAACTATGCAGGTGTTTGATGAAGTTTCTCTAGATCTAGGTTACACTAGGATTAGGGTTTTCAATCAATAGAGAAAACAAACACTACACAATTTAGTGTGTGTGTCCCGCCTACAAGTGTCTTAGGTTTAGAAAAACTATCTTAGAAGACTATTTGTAACATCTTTTCACTTCAAAACCCTACCAATCCTAGTGCTATAACACATGCTCATTTCTGCACAATCCAATACATGTTATAAGCCTGTGCATGCCTATTATAGTGAACCCATCAAGTGAACCTGATCGTACCCAATGAAATTAAGCTCCAATAAACTTATTCTGATCTGGTCAACTTTTTATCAATCAAATTAATTTATTAATCACGTTCTATTGTACTAAAAGAACGAGATTGCACTCTTAGTAAAAATGAAATGATTGAAACAATAATCAATACATATATCCTCTGACTTACCGCTCTTACATGTTACTTCCATCGATCAACTCGAATATTCAAAGTATGGTAAAATGACCAAAATGCCCTTCTCTAAATATTCATAAATCCTCAACTCTCGTCTTCTATCCGACAATTCGATGTAATCACATTCCATCGTAGAATTCATCAATCATTCACATAATAGAATTTAACAATCACTTTCAAATTACTGAGCTCTAATTTAACTATCCTCTAAAAGAATCGGTCCAATTATTATCATACTTAAAAGGTGACAGATCCCATAATACGAATATATGTTCCTCATCAATTCAATTTAATTAAGTATTGAGATATCTCAAAGAACTTCAAGCTAGACAAAGTCCATTACCCGATCAAGATTAAGGTCTCACATACAATAGTAAAGTGAAATTAAATTTGTATGGTCAATGTCACAAATTATTTCATGTGGTCTCATTCAATACATTTCAAATGTATCTCAATTTTATTACCAAAGTCAAAGATGGACTTCAATAAAATCGTGAGGGTCTTATCAAAATAAATTGTCCGTATTTATTTACTAATCGTGAACATTAATTTTAGATCAAATTACAAATTGAATCTTTTCGTATTTAAGAACTTAAAGTAATTAGGGAAGTGATGTCTTCTTCTTTGTCCCCCACGTCACAGCCCTCTAAAATCGTCCAAGGCAGGCCCAAAAATATTACTTTTGGACTGGAAAAAGAAAAAAAAAAGCCCAAACAACCGAGCCCAGAAAGGAAGAAGTCCTTTCTTCAAATGATCCTTAAAGATAAGTATTTATGGGCGTTTGCATAAATACCCAACTTTTGGTATCATAATTGAAACTTACTTCATTTTAAACAATATTGAAAAATACTTCAATTTTTTTTTTGTTTGAAAAATACTGTTTTATTAGAAGTTTCATGCTTTGATACTTTTAAAGTATCACAACATGATACATGTGATACTTTCAAATTTTTAGTATCATAACATGAAACTTTATCAAATATTTATGATGCTTTGGGCAAAATTGTAGGATCACAGATTGAAAGTTTACATAATTTTTATGATACTTTGTCTCAATCATAACAAAAAGCACTTTTTTTTTAATTGAAAATGTAAATATATAGATAAAAATGGATACAAAATCACAGGCCTTCATCGGAATCATCACAAACTCTCAAAGGATAGATTTAGATCGTTTCTGGCTACCCTCACATGTCCTGTCCTGAGGCTTTGACCTCTCGTTTTCTATCTCACATATTTTTTAGCAGTGGAATACGAAGGCATATGGAAGAGACGCTTTCGTCGAAGCCCAGTGCTGCGACTGCACTGGTCACGTAGTGGGACGCATCGCTGTCATCTTTCTTCGGAGAAGAGAAGAGGAAATGGTGGCGGAACTTGGCGCAACGACTGCGTGATGAAGCCAAAGCGACTAGCGGCCACCACCTGCTGATTCCAGTGGGTAGAGAAGCTCCAATGGAATTGTGGTTGTGGTCAGATGGAAACAACAATAGAGCAGTCAAGGGAAGGAAGGACGTATTTTTCAATTTTTTCTTAATACGGTGATTTTTGCAATTGATCATAAAAAGATAGTATATGGTGCAATTATCCCAAGTATTTTTCTAGTTTCCTTGTTTAGGCCGAATTCTTATCTTTTTGGGCAAATTACACCCAATCGTGATTCTATGTTTAGAATTTATAAAATCAGATATTTGAAAAGTATTTATACAGAATCAGATATCTTTTCACCGTTTCACCCAACCTAGTCCAACTTACAATTGGAAATCTCACCATCAGCCTCACCCTCACATCTTCATTCCAAGGCGAGCGAGATCCAAGCAACGTAAATCCTAGACTACAAGCTCATGGATTCTTACGTCTTCCGTATCCTGTGTCATAGTTTGGATGGTGATGGCGAAAGCGGGGGCACTCTAAGTTTCTCTTGAATTTATTGACCAAAGATTTGAGTTGTTTTTCTTTACTGGTAGCGGCAGTGAGACGGTTGAGTTCAGAGGCCATTTGTTGTGAGGTGTTTATCATTGTCATGGATGGGTTTGTGTTAAAAATATCAGGATTTGAAAGACGGGTAAATTTAACTCCTTTAACAAAGGAAACTATGATTTGTGGAATGAGAGATTGAAGAAGTATTTGGACGATTAAGAAAGCCCGGTCCAAATGGTAAGTCTTATTCAGGCCATTATAGAGGTTGTCTTGTCGGTGAAATCCATAGAATGCTTTTGGTTGGTGGGATATACGGAAATCCCAAGAACAAGCATGCCAAGAATGAGAACTTGCGGTTTTTATATGAATGTGCACCAATGAGTTATTTGATAAGCTGGTGGAAACGCAATGATGGATTCCAAAGAATACTAATATCACACCCGAACAGGTACTAAATACTATATTAGTTGTTGAGACGATAATTGTGGTGGTGGTGGTGGTGGTGATTATGATGATGGTGGTGGTGGTGGTGATTATGATGATGATGGTGGTGATATTCAGATTTAATTGCATTTGTAATTAATTACAAACTGAAATAAGGGTACAATTGTAATGAATTACAAAATTGAAATAAGTTACAATTGTATTTTTTACGGTGGTTGTGGCAGTGACTGATTACAAATTAGGTGGTGATCGATGGTGGTGGTGGTGGTGGTAATTAATTGTAATTTTAGTTAAATTTACAATTGTAACTAATTACTAATTGAAATAAAGTCTTAATTCATAAGTTACCATTGTAATTAATTACAAAATTGAAAAAAGTTACAATTATATTTTCGACGGTGGTTGTGGCGGTGGCTCATTACAAATTAGGCGGTGATCGGTGGTGGTGATGGTGATAAATTGCAATTGTAGTTAAATTTACAATTGTATCTAATTACAAATTGAAATAAAGTTATATTTGTAATTAATTACAAAACCTAATTCTGAATTTTAAAAAAAAATACCTAATTTTGAAAATTATTTTGATACTTGGGTAATTAGTTTCAAAACCACTGATTACAAAAAATTTCAAGTATAAATGTTTGTAATTGTGTACTTAACCCAATCTTTTTCTTTTGAGGTCCAAATTTTTTTCCCTCAATTTGTGATATTGAGTTCAATTTGATCCAAATCCTCCACATAATCCACGAAACATGAAATATAATCAATATTCATAATTTAAGTATTTAAAATCGTTAAATTAAGGGAGAATATCACAAATTGAACAACAATTACTCATCTTATCATGTTTCTTGCCATTTGAAGTGCTTCTATTACAATAAGAAGACCGTTGTTTCATGGGAGATGATTGTCAATCATCGTAAGCTCCTGAGCAAGAGAAATTTGTCTTAAAGACAAATAGTTGAACTCTTGCCTCGGATTCTATTTGATTTGTTTTATTCTCATTTTCATATTTACTTTTCTAATTTCAAGTAAGTATTTTCGTGGTTTAATTATAATTTTATTGATTTATTTATAATATATATAATTTACAATATACAAACTTTTCTCTAACAATTTCAATCCTAATTTTGTATTTTTGTGTTAACTTTGTATATTGTTTAGTATATTTCCTCTCCGCTCCTAAATTCTTTGTAATAACATTTCAAGTGTTATTCATTTAGTTATTGAAATACTTCGTAATGTTGGTACAATTAATGATGTCCGATGATTAGATTTCTTCTTCCATTGCAAAGTTCATTCAAGATCATAATCCAAACACATCATACTATTCTAATTCAAATCCAGTAAAGAGTAAAATATATGGGGGTTTTTTTTCTTTGGAAGGTTAATTTGTCTGAGCTAAGTACCCTTTAAATTAAAGTGTGATTATTTTGCACTGTATACAAAATTTAAAACTTTGACTATTATTATTATTACTCCTCCTCCTCCTCCTCCTTTCATTTTTATTTGATTTGATTTTATTAGAATGATAAATATCTATTTTACAATATTTTAATGAAAAAATAAAATGTAAGGACATTTAGTGCAAAGAAAGGTCATTGAGGGTCCAAATGCTAATATTGAAACGATAGGGATGTTTTGCACAAATTATACATATTTGACGGAAAAACTTGACGGAATAAGACGGTAAGGACGAACTCCGCCGTAAAAGGTTGAAATGATGGCGTAAATGCCAAATTTGAAACGATAGTGATGATTTGCAAAATGAATGTAAACGATAGGAATGTTATGCACTATTTACCCACCTAGGAGCTATATTAAGGATTTTGTTACCCAAAAAAGTTTGATCTCCTTATAAAAATTAATGTTTTATTTTTTATTTTTTATTTTTTTAATGTGATGATGAGTGCTTCGGTTGTATTTATAGTTGTAAGGGATTGGTTGCTTAATCATTCTCGCTATATTATATCATATTAAATAATATGTGATTCTTGTTAGAATGTCTTCCATCAAAACATAATTTCATTTTCTATCAACCTCACATTTAAAAACTCCTTGCAATAATTGTTCTCACTGATACACATAATATTCCTAGTTGGTATATATGATCCATTTATGCATACACAAATTGATAGATTTGGCTAATCTAATTTCAACAGATTTCTTGCTAAAAAAAGGTTAAACTTCATTTCGTTTTAATAATTTCACAATTTCAATGTTTATTAAACTTCATTTCGTTTTAATAATTTCACAATTTCAATGTTTATTAAAATTTGGCTACTACATATGGGTTTGTTGATTTTGAAGTTGGCAGTAGTGGAAAAACTGTTTTCATTACCATAATGAAATCACTTCTGTTTAGAGACTTCATACAATTTTTGGTGCATGTAAGCGAAAATAAGGACTTACTACATCTTTAAAACTTAAACCAGATCACTTTAAATGGAATTTCACAACATAAATGATCACCAAGTCTTCATCATCGGGGACACAACAACAGGACTCCTCACAGCATACTTTCCATTATCCTCAACCCAAATTATTGAACCAAATGTAACTGCTCCTGATCTGTCCCCCTGGTAACTTATAGTTACGCTATACCTCTGTTTCTGATATTTCTCACCAAACACTAATGTTGTTGGGTATACTTTAACATTGGATCCTTCTGGTGCTGTCACCTTAACCTTGTACGTTTCCGATCCATCTCCGACATTCGGTCCTCTTGAATTTCTGAACCAGCTTAGCGGTTGTTCCATTGGTGTACAAGGCTATAAAGGACGGGTAATTGAGGTCGGATGACAGATTCGAGCATGTGTTGTCACGACCCGTCCCAGGTCACCCTACTGGACCTGAAACGTGACGTGCGTCGATGGCAGGTGCCAACTAGATGTTGGACCCACCACCAAGGCAATCTTGACTTTTCTTCGACTTTCAATATTTCCTATTTCATAATTTTGATCCCATAGAAATTTATAAAATTTTGACAAAGTCTCCCCTATAATTTTGACTTAACCAACCTGTAAAACAATGACAAATCCTCAAACATGCAATCACAAATAATTATATCACTTTCCAAATCTTCCAAGCAAGATATTTGACATAATAAAATAATCACAATTCTTAATCCACTTCTTTACACATATACAATCCATAATACACCATCACCAATCACCAAACATATTCCTGACAAAGTATATAACTTTTATAGGATAACTGCATAACCCAATGTACCTACCTAAAATGTGATTTCTAAGAGCTTACCAAAGTACTCATACAAATGACAATGTTACGAAGCTCTTCGAGAGCTGCAAAGTTCCTTCGATGCTGCTGAAAACTCTTATTTTTTGTCATATACTGTAAAGGTGGGGAAAAACATGAGCTTGTGACTCAGTGAGTGGAATTTCTGAAATAAATGTATTTTATAAACCATTTTTGAAAACGTAATTTATTTCATAAGTTTTTGTCACTTTAAATCAAATCATACGTGCAAAGAATAATCATAAAGATCGTGAAATAATCATCTGTAGCATAACTGATAAACTGTAATACATAAGAAAAATCACACCAAAAGTACCCAACTAAATCATCTGAAATCTGTATTTAGTCATACGCGCATATACTACTGAGCACCTCCGTACCCGGCCCAAAGCCCCTCTGGGTACAAAAGTGGGTCCCGAAGACCTCATATATACACCCTTACACACTGGCCATAAGCCCCCTCCGTGCATAAGAGTGGATCTTAAGATCATCTGAACACGGGCCATAGGCCCCCTCCGTGACAGAGCCTTAAGATCTCAAATAATATCCGCTAGTACACGGGCCCAAGGCCCCCTCCGTGCACTAACACAAGAACAGATAACCACATCGGGTACTTCTGGTGACTTTGAAATCATACATGCCAACTTAACTAATCATATTCGTAAAACGTCATATTGGAACCATCATGCTTGAGCAAATGTAATTATAAAACATTTTCCTTGATAAACATGCTAAGAGCCATTTATTTAAAAATCATTTGTAATTTAAAGAAAATCAAAGTAATAAAAAAACTTGCATAACATAAGTTCTTTTAAGTTTTTAAAAGAATAACTTTTTCACTCACAAAGCTATCAATTGGAATCTAGCTGGGTCATAGGCCTGATCAAATCTCCACAATATCTCCTGAAATAACAATAAAAATATCTTGTATTTAAAACCAATCATATCAAGCCATTAAAATCAACCAATAATAACTTAATTCTTTTACATTCTTCTCCTTCCTAGAATTAAGGAAGTATATGCTTTATGTTTTCTTTTCTATCAAATTCCATAATTCCCAAATAATAATTATAAAATTCAACCAAACTCTCTTTTAGTCCTTATTCCCCATTTTTCATCCAATCACATGCCATTACTTAATAAATTCCCAACATACTTCACGTTTGGCACACAAAAAAGATTATATCATTTGAAAATGTACTCATTTGTTTCCATATATTAATTGCCCATTTCCATAACCAAAAGCATGAGATTAGGCACGATTATCATATAATGACATTTCCTATCACGACCCCCCCCCCTTTTTTATTTATTTAATCTTAATACTTAATCCACACTTATATATATCAAATCAAGTGTTTAGAATTACATAATCATACCAAAATCAAAGATCAAGACACTAGTTTAAAAACTCATTCCATAAATAAATCAATTTAACCATCAAAATCCACATATACAACTTCCTTGCAATCTATTTAGCTTATTACCTCATATCCATGTTAATAAAACTTAATACTAGCTAAACTTCAAATTTAAGCTAATAATCCATAAACCCTAGAAATTAAATTAACATATCTATTGGAAATAATAATAAATTAAGAGCACAAAATAATAAGGATTTATCCATACCTCTTCTTTTTCTCCTTTTTCCTCTTCTTCTCTCTTTCCCTTTTCTTTTTCTTTTCTTTTTTTTTCCCCCTTTTCCTTCCTTTTTTTCACGTTTTCAGCCTCTGTTTCGGTTCCCCCAGCTTCTCCCCTTCCAAAAGTGAGAATTTGATGTTTTAATAATAGATAGTGGACCACTAATTCTCATTTTGCAAGCTAAGCCCTTCAATTTCAACATTTATTATATTTTAGTCTTTAACTTGTTATAACAAAATAAAATAAACTCCCAAACTTCCACTTAGTCCCTTGAGTATATTTAATTGTAAAATATACCCAAAATAATTACTTACTCCATTTAGGTCCTTATTGAACTATGACTTTGACTAGTCAAACTTTCATTCGGAAAATGACCTTGACTTTTTGACTAGTATAAACTGGGTCGTTACATGTGTAGCTTGATCTTGTGATGGTCTTGATTTGTTTTCTCTTGAAATTCATCGTGCAGAGTAGATTGACGTAATCTTGGTGCGTGGCATCGTATATGAGGCCAGGATTAAGGGGGCCGTTTGGATTAACTTGTCCTACTCCCATGGCTAGAGGTGTAGCGATTTCGTTGTCTGGGCCCAAATCTCGAATGTAGTTCTCCGTGTTATCAAATGGGCTTGCAGTTGTCATCATGGCGGAGCGAATGGCGGCCGGAGACCATTCAGGGTGCGCTCCTTTAAGAAGTGCAGCTATGCCTGCAGCATGAGGGCAGGCCATGGATGTACCAGAAATCATATTGTAATCAGTAGTTAAAGCAATATTGGAACCAATAAATGCTACTTCAGAATCTGGAATCCAGGATGCAAGGACTAGTGTTCCAGGTGCCATCACGTCCGGTTTTAGGACGCGGGAATAGCTAGGGGTAGGGCCACGTGAGGTATACGAAGCCACCCCAGGCGCTGGTTTTGCCCCAAAAAATGTTTGTTGGAACTTGATGCTGGCAACAGGCTTTGCACCTTTTGCGACATAATCGATGAGAACTGGAGCATCCTTGGAGGTGATCACGACTCCCGGGAAGTTAAAATCACTGGACTCAAATATCTCATCAGAGATGAAGATACCAGCAACAGCCTTTGATTCTGAGACATATGAAACTTGTTCATAGAATGAGCTATTTTCACATATGACTATCCCATTTTCAACAGAAGACAATGCCGTAGTTGAATCACAAGAAGATATTGTTTTGTTGTAAATAAGTGATGCATCCTTGACAAGGGCTGGTGCAGGGAACGTAGTCCATCCCTTGATAGACATTCCATTTCCTAGAGTCAATGTTCCTGCAAACAACCGGTCGATCGAACCTGCTGCAACTGTCAAAACCCATGGAATTCCATTGTGCAAACTTCCAATAACATACTCATTTCCAGCAGAAGAGGAAACAATTACACCTTTCTCCATTGCACCAAATGAGGCTATTGCAATAGGGTCTTTATACAGAGGAACTCCATCAAATCCCATAGAAATCGATATAACATCAACACCATCAGCAATAGCTTGGTCCATACCAGCAAGAACGTCAGAAGCATATCGTCCTTCGTCCCAAAGGACCTTGTACATCGCCACATGAGCACGTGGGGCCATCCCTTGTGCCGTTCCTGTGGCATAACGGAAAAATGAAGAACCCTCGACGTAATTTCCAGCAGCGGTGGACGACGTGTGCGTTCCGTGGCCATCAGTATCCCTTCCAGAGTTCATACTCAATGTAATATTAGGCGTTGTAGCTACAACTCCCTTGTTGAAACACCGAACTCCGATAAGCTTCTTGTTACACAATGAAGCACTAAATTCTTCTCCCTCCTCGAAAATTCCCTTCCACCTTGCAGGAATATCCCCCATTCCATCGTCGTTGTAGCTTAAACTTTCCGACCAGACGCCGGAATCAATCATCCCGACAATTACATCTTTTCCATATTGAGAAGCAGGCCAAAACCCTGTGGCAGGATTTAGAGATAGGAATTCAAAAGTGTGAGTAGTATCAAGTGTAACAACTCTATCTGTAGTGTCATTGGCCCAGTCCATTAGCCCTTTTCTCATCAGCCCAAACTCTAACCAAGAATGCTGAGCCCACTTCGTCTTTTAACCCAGTTCCATAGCGTGATTTCTTGATTCACGACTTTATCCTTTCAACTGAATCTGTTTCTGCCGTTGATCACTTCCACATGGGGCCGTTCAGACCATTGGATCAATCTTGTTTTATACGCCAGATGAAAAGGCGAGATGAGTCTAGATTCATTCGGATTGAATCCCTTTTTCTCTCGTTCTGAACTCTCTCAAAATTGTCTCTCTCTACGCCTCCTTTGATCTGAGCGATTCACTTCTCTCTCGCTTGTTCTTCAGTAGAAATTTGTAGTGTTCTTCTGAAATTGTTTTGAGAAGTTGATGTGTTCTTGCAAACACGATTTGTTTCTGATTTTTGAGAGTTTTTGTTGAATATTTGTACGTAGTTTACATATTTTGGTATTTCTAGGTTTTCTGTAAATTTCTTGAATCTTTATTCAAACGTTTATACAATCTTTGTAAAGATTTGTAAATCAATAATATTTCTCAGTTTTTGGGTTGTTTTACACTTTATTTCTCTACAGTGGTATCAAAGCCCTAGGGTTTCTGATACGGGGAAAATTTTTTGGGATTTTTTCGTTTGGGTTTCTAGGATCTTTGTTCTTTCTTTGAAACTTCAAAAGTTTTGTGAAAAAACCCCAGATCTTAAGAACTCAGGGTTGATTTCTGAAACCTTTGAGTTTTTGGTGTGGATCTGCATATTTGGCTACGAATCCTGTGGTAACTTGACATCTTGGTACTTGATCGTGAAAGATCTGAAGTCAGATCTAACTTTGTTTGGAAATTTCAAAAGGAAATTATGAAAAACGCAGCAATCAGGTGATATCTTGAAATTCTTGAGGGTTTTCTTAATTTTCTTTATTTCTCTTTCTTTTTCCCTCCGTTGAAGCCCCCTTGGACCCTTTTACTCACCTTTGTCCAGGATTCCTTTTGAGAATCCGGGAATCTGAGGGAGTTCTTGGCCTACCCAAGTTGGGTTGAGGGAAAGAAAGTCATAGTTACTGATTCTTGTACATAGTTTCTGTTGCTACTGTATAATTTGTTATCTGCAGTTTGAATCTTCTGTGCCTTGTGTTGTATATTGCACAATTTGAAATTTGTAAAACCCTGTTTTACACTTGATTGCATAATTTGCTCACTTTGTATAGTTCCTGCTCTTAGTTGTGCATCCTTTGACCCTCATATTTGCCTTAATCATGAATACTGCTAAGGTAGAAGTAGAAATATGGAATGGGAAGGGGGACTTTAGTTTATGGAGACAGAAAATTAAAGCCCTATTACTTCAACTAAAATGTGCTAAAGCCATTGATGAAACATGGCCTGAAACTATGACTGAGGAAAGAAGAACTGAATTAGATGAACTAGCCTGGAGTACCCTGTTCCTTCACCTATCTGATACTGTGATTAGGAAAATAGGGGATACCAAAATTGCTGCAGACCTATGGGACAAACTTGAAGAACTCTTCCTTACTGTTTCTTTACCAAACAAATGTTTTTTATGGAAACAATTCTTTAGCTTCAAGTTTGATGCAACTTTAGGTGCTGAAGAAAACATAGACAGGTTTAATAGGATAACTCTGGATCTTCTAAATGCAGGAGAAAAAACCACTGAAGACCAAAAGGTTGTGTGTTTGTTAAATGGCATGGGGGATAAATATAAGGACATTAGGAATGCCTTAGAGTATGGAGGGCAAAAATTGTCTGTTGAAATAATATATACATCTCTTAAGAATAAGGAATTAGAATCTAAATCTGAGCACAAGGAGGCCTATAATGTTGAGTCCACATCATATAGGGGTAGAAACTCATTTAGAGGAAATTTAAGACCCTGGACCCAAAATAAAAACAATCCTAGACAGGCTAAAGACTATCAAAATAAAAATTTCATACCTAACAAACCTAGGGATAAGAAGTATGACAATAAAAGTTTTAATCAAAACAGGTTTGAAACTAAAAGGTATGATAATAAAATTGATAGGAAGCCTGAGGAAACTAGAAAATGTTTTTATTGTGGTAAGATAGGTCATTTGGTTGAAAAGTCTTTAAGAAATTAAGAGATGATGCTAGAAATAAACCACAGGAACCTGCAGACATCCAAAACAATAGTGGAGTTGTTTATGTCACAACCACTTCTAATATGAAAGATGAATGGATTTTAGACTCAGGTTGTACTTTCCATATGTGCCCTTATAGGGATTTATTTGATACCTTCTATGTGCATGCCTCTGGTTCTGTGAAACTAGGAAATGATGTATCATGTGACATCAAAGGAATAGGTTCTGTGACCTTAAAACTTGCTGATAATAACAATCTGACCTTAAATCAAACTAGATATGTCCCTGATTTAAGAAGAAACCTCATATCATTGGGTATTTTAGATGATGAGGGTTATGAAATAAGACTCAGCAGTGGATACATAAATATTCTGGAAAAAAAATTTGTTGTGTTTAAGCACAGTTAAGACCAATGACATTTATATTTTGTCTGTGAAATATTCTCCTCCTACTTCTCTGACTGTTGAAACTGTTGATATTAATCTGTTTGATTTGTGGCATAAAAGATTAGCCAATGTAGGAGAAAAATGACTTAAAAGGTTAGAGAAAAATGGATTTTTTGGAAAGAATGTTTTTCAGAAACTTAGTTTTTGTGAAGAATGTGTTTTGGGAAAACAACAAACTTCTTCATTTGGTAAAGCAGTTCATAAATCTAAGGTAATTCTTGAATATTTGCATGCAGACCTTTGGGGTCCTGCCCATGTTAACACAGTTTCTGGTTTTAGATACTTCTTGTTGATTGTTGATGACTATTCCAGAAAGTCTTGGGTTCATTTGTTAAAAATCAAAGACCAAACTGTTACTGTTTTCAAAAATTTCATTACCTTGGTTGAAAATTTGAAAAACAAAAGGGTTAAAGTGATCACAACCGACAATGGTTTGGAGTTCTGCAATTTTGAATTTGATGAGTTTTGTAAAAACCAAGGCATACTTAGACATAGGACTGTTTCATACAGTCCACAGCAAAATGGGGTTGCTGAAAGGATGAACAGGACCTTGTTAGAAAGAACAAGGTGCATGTTAATCCAATCAAATTTGCCAAAAATATTTTGGGGGGAAGCAGTTAAGTCTGCATGTTTTCTAATCAATTTGTGTCCTTCTAATGCTGTGAACTACACCATTCCAGATCAAATCTGGAATGATGCAGTTCCAGATTACTCTGTTCTAAAGGTTTTTGGTTGTTCTGCCTATGCTCATCAGGTTCAGTCCAAACTTGAACCAAGATCTTTAAAATATGTCTTTGTTGGTTATGGGGAAGGGGTTAAAGGTTACAGACTTTGGGTCAAAGAACAAAGTGGATTCAAAGTTATTTTAAGCAGGTCTGTTATTTTTAATGAAAAGATTTTTCCTTGTAAGTTTGAAAAGAATGAA
Source organism: Ligustrum vulgare (assembly GCA_963555705.1). Taxonomy (NCBI): domain Eukaryota; kingdom Viridiplantae; phylum Streptophyta; class Magnoliopsida; order Lamiales; family Oleaceae; genus Ligustrum; species Ligustrum vulgare. The sequence goes on along the minus strand of OY743186.1, from coordinate 16,088,927 downwards.
AATCCACGTTGTGAAAAGGATTTTTTGATAACTGAAGTAAGCTTTGTTGATTCTTACTTTCAGCCTGAGCAGCCCCAACATTTGCATAATAATGTGTCTGCATCACCTGCACCCACTTCACCCACACTGTGTGAACATGATGAACTTGTTTTAGACAATTATCAACTGGCCAGAGATAGGACTAGAAGAGAAATAAGACCCCCTGTTAGATTTGATGATTTTGAATCCTATTCTGTTTCTGTTTTGTTTACTTCTTTGGATCCTGAACCTGCTTCATTTGAAGAAGCTATGGGATCAAAAGATAAAAACTTGTGGATTGCTGTCATGCAAGAGGAAATGAATTCCCTAATTAAGAATAAGACTTGGACCTTGGTAGAAAGACCCCCTAACAAGAAACTAATTGATTGCAAATGGATATTTAAAATAAAAGATGGGGATTCTGAAGGGGGTAAACCTAGATATAAGGCTAGGTTAGTTGCTAAAGGGTTTTCACAAAAAGAAGGCATAGACTATACTGAGATTTTTTCTCCTGTTGTGAAATATACTTCTATTAGAATTCGGTTTGCTTTAGTTGCTCAAAATGATTTAGAACTTGAGAAAATGGATGTGAAAACAGCATTTTTGTATGGTATACTTGATGAAACCATTTATATGTCTCAACCAAAAGGTTTTGAACAGAAAACTAAAACTGATCTAGTGTGCTTGCTTCAGAAATCACTTTATGGTCTGAAACAAGCACCTAGACAATGGTACAAAAGATTTGATAATTTCATTCAAAGCCTAAAATTTCAGAAAAGTTCATATGACTCCTGTTTTTATTTTAAAAATGATTTTTCTGATCCTATGTATCTTCTTCTGTATGTGGATGATATGCTCATAGCTGGTAAGGACCTGCAGGCTATTTATAGTCTTAAACAAAATTTGAAAACTGAATTTGAAATGAAAGACCTAGGACCAGCTAGGAAAATTCTTGGTATTGATGTTTTTAGAAATAGATCTGCAGGGAAAATTTTTCTGAATCAAAAGAGTTATATTGAAAAAGTTTTGAAAAAATTTTCTCTATTTGATTCTAAATCTGTTTCACTTCCACTGCCTTCTCATTTTAAGCTTTCTAGTGATCAATGTCCTAAAACTGCAGAAGAATTTCATAGAATGAAAAATGTTCCTTATTCAAATGTTGTAGGTTCAGTTATGTACTTAATGGTCTCAACCAGACCAGACATTGCATTCTCTGTCAGTGTGTTGAGCAGATTTATGAGTAATCCAGGGGAACCCCACTGGGAAGCTCTTAAATCTTTATTAAAATATTTGAAAGGAACTTTGAATTTGAGTCTTATGTTTTCTAAATCCAAAACTGCTTTTGAACTTAAAGGATTTGTAGACTCTGACTTTGCTGGAAATATTGACAACAGGAAGTCTACCTCTGCTTATTTTTTTACTCTTAATTCTGCCTGCATCAGTTGGAAAGCACAACTTCAGAAATTAGTTGCACTTTCTTCAACTGAAGCAGAATATATTTCAGCCACTGATGCAGTTAAAGAATGCATGTGGCTGAGGGGTTTGCTTTCAGAAATTGGTTGTTTGAGTAAACCTGAAATTGAAATTTGTACTTATAGCCAGAGTGCTTTATGTCTTTCTAAAAATCCTGTGTTTCATAATAGATCCAAACATATAGATGTCAAATTTCATTTCATAAGAGACATCATTGAAAAAGGTTAAGTGAAAATGATTAAGATCCCTACTCAGCTAAATCCAGCAGATGCTGGAACTAAAATCATACCTATTTCTAAGTTTAAGGATGCCCTGAATTTCCTTAACATTTTGGAGTTTGATACTACATTACTGTACTATTGCAGGGAACTAAGTGTTTGGGAGTATAGCTTGTAGAAACTGAAGGATCTCCGAATAAAGCTCAGTAGCTGGAATGACAAAGCTATGGTCTGAACCAATTGAGGGGAAGATTTGTAGAGTCATTGGCCCAGTCCATTAGCCCTTTTCTCATCAGCCCAAACTCTAACCAAGAATGCTGAGCCCACTTCGTCTTTTAACCCAGTTCCATAGCGTGTTTTCTTGATTCGCGACATTATCCTTTCAACTGAATCTGTTTCTGCCGTTGATCACTTCCACATGGGGCCGTTCAGACCGTTGGATAAATCTTGTTTTATACGCCAGATGAAAAGGTGAGATGAGTCTAGATTCATTCGGATTGAACCCTTTTTTCTCTCGTTCTGAACTCTCTCAAAATTCTCTCTCTCTACGCCTCCTTTGATCTGGGCGATTCACTTCTCTCTCGCTTGTTCTTCAGTAGAAATTTGTAGTGTTCTTCTGAAATTGTTTAGAGAAGTTGATGTGTTCTTGCAAACACGATTTGTTTCTGATTTTTGAGAGTTTTTGTTGAATATTTGTACGCAGTTTACATATTTTGGTATTTCTAGGTTTTCTGTAAATTTCTTGAGTCTTTATTCAAACGTTTATATAATCTTTGTAAAGATTTGTAAATCAATAATATTTCTCAGTTTTTGGGTTGTTTTACACTTGATTTCTCTACACTATCATTATAAACTGAGACAAACCCTGGTGATTTCTTAAGATGTTGGAATTGTTGTTTTGTTAAAACAGAACTGAACCCATGAAGTGCATTGTCGTAAGTATAAACAAGGCTTGGTTGGCTCTGATGTTGGCCATTTGATGTGGGGCTGATTGTTCTTAGGGAATCAACTGTGGAGGAATACCAGTGTGTGTGGTGAGAATAAGCCTTGGGCATGAAAGACTCGTCCGTGTGGACAGTGTAAGATGATCTTTCTCCTGAGAATAAAAATGTCACAGCAGAAAGTGTTATCTTTCCGGAAAGAACTCATTTCGGCTAAATTGTTCAATTCCATATAGAGCCTTTTTCTCCCTTCCAACACAAGGATCACGGGTTTAGTTGGTCACATTGAAAAGTGTTAATTATTGGCATTTCCTATTTTTCACGAATGTGTAATTTAATGAAACTTGATTTAATTACTAAATACGTATATTTAGTAATTTATTAAGTTTAATTAAATTATACAAATATTTATTTTCCAGAAAAATATTTTTGGAAAGACAATGATCAAGAAAATAGTGATATTGATTTGATCATAATCTCGAAAATATTGATCATAATCTCGAAATATTGATGTGATTATCTTGTGATATATTTTGTGTTTATTCTTGATACTCAAGCTTATTCAAGATATGGTAAGTATCTTCTTGATATGGTCAAGAATATTTTTAATCTTATCTTTGCATATGGTAAGTTTATAAGGTCAAAAATCTTGATTGTAAAGAATATTCATAGGGGCCGAAAATATGGTGATAAATATCAAGGTTTATCACTTGATTAATAAATGGTAAGATCTTCTATGATTTATCATTATCATTATTCATGGTAATATTTATTTAAGGATAACTATCTTACCTTTTACTAATTATCTCTATCATGTTTTGTAGGTAGTAGAGATCGTATGCAATAAGGAAAACTTGGGAATCAAGAAAACCTAATTGCTCTATAAAGAGAAGAAAAACGGGACATTTTTTCGTGTGACGTGTAGAATCAAAAATTCGTGTGGTGCTTACAAAAATACACGTTCACTTTCGAAGTCTTGAAGCTTAATTTTTCGTGTGGTGCAAATATAATTAAAGCTTCAGTTGTGTTGTGACTTCAATACTCTGGGAGGAGGATTCAATCACTTATAGGAGGAAAGAATTTCAACATGATGATCAAACGGGAGGTTTGGATCAAGATCGAACGGGAGTTCGTGTTGCTGAAAAGTGTTGTAGATCAAAGAAAACTACTGAAGAGTGGTGGGACGCCAGCGCACATTACATGTCACAGAAGGATCAGGGAGTGATCTATTTCTTGGATGTTTGATAAAGTCTATGAGTAGATTTGTCCTGTAATTTATATTGATCTATGTAAACTCTTTCCTTATATAGTGATTTGCTTTTGTTCGCAGGATGGGAACCATGGGTTTTCCCTGTTAGGGTTTTTCCAACGTTAAGCTCAAATTATTGTGTTCTTGTCCATTTATAATTCCGTACAATTTATTCTAATTGTTTACATTTTACAATCCAGACGAATCTACATTAGCAGGATTCATCTGGTACTGCGCTAAACAACGATTAACGATTTACTGTTAACTGGTTACTGTCCAGACTTGTCACTGACAATCCATTATTAAAATTTAGACAACCTCAAATTTTCCTTCTCTCAGTGATTGAATCCTGATGCGTGTCGCTATGCACCAAAATAATAAATAATTCCTTACTCGCTAAATATTAATTAATAATGTAGTAGCGAGAGTAAGGGTCGATCCCACGAGGAACGGAAACTAATTTTAGTCGTTCGATCAATTAGAATGGAATGGGGGGTTTGTTGTTTGAAATTGCTTGAACAGAAAATATGCATAAAAATAAATAATTAAATATGACTAGAGAATTAATATGAGAAGAAATCTTGTTCTCGGGTTCGGTTGTGCCCTCAATTAATGTTATACCTTTCCTTGTAACGTGTTTCTATTCCTAATTCAATTATCAATCATAAATAATCAACAAGCTCTAATTATCTAAATTCTTCCTTATGTGTATTGATTCAAAATAAGCTCTTTGAACCAATTCTAGCCATGGACAGTCCTAAACAAGCTCTTAGGATTTAATGCACGACTAGTATGAAAATTTAGAAGAATGGATTGAATTGGATCGTTAATTATACAAGCTCGAATTAAACAATCCAAGTCGAATTATTACTAAACCTGCACGAGATTTATTTGCTACTAAAGTAAAGGTTCAATGACAATTACGGATCAAGAATCTAAACATAGCATAATCATGAATTCAAAGATCAATAATCCAATTGGCCAAATTAAACTATTAATCAAATAAACTCAATGAACAATTAAAACATAATAATTCAACAATTGAAATAAAGGAATAAATTCACGCTACTAATTTGTAGGAAGATAAAATAACATAATTGAATTGACACAACTTCCCCTTTGAACAAGATATGAAATTTAGCCTAGCATGGTTGTGGTAGATTCTTCAAGTTGCTTCATGAATTCCATTGTTGTTGATGTTCTTTGACTTGAAAATCTCCCAAGAATGCTCTATACTTTTCTCTTAATTTTCCTCAATGTGTAGCCTCTTTCAAAAAAAATAAAAGTTCTTTTTCTTGTCATGAAACTCCCTTTTTATAGCCTCAATTTCTTGCCCTAGCCTTGGGAGCAAGAAATCCAAAATTATAGAAAGAATTGAAATAAGGAAATTTTTGACTTGAAGATTTACGGCCGTAACATTCCTTTTACGGCCGTAATTGAGTTTCTGCATATTTCCTTAAATTGGAGTTACGGCCGTAACATTTTGATTTACGGCCGTAAAGTGGTTTCTGCTTATTTTCAACTTGCTTCACAACACTTTCACGGCCGTAACCTTATTTTCTTACGGCCGTAACACCTTTTCTTGCGGCCGTAAATATATTTGCACCTAAGTCCCCAAACTTCATTTTGATCGCATTTTGGTCATTTTTCCTTCTTTTCTCTTCCTTTGTGATCCTATACAATATAAAACATAAAATGCATTAATAATACTTAGATAGAATCACATTATGGCATATTCAAGGATATAAGTGTATAAAATAAACGTTAATATAACACTTATCAAATCCCCCCACACTTGAACCATTGTTCGTCCTCGAACAAAGATTTGCAAGGATAAGAATAGGATTCAAACAATAGATTCCAATTTAGAGACTTGAGGTTGCAACCCACTTTTCTTTAACAAGAATGTTCCATTGCATGATCGGATTGTGTTAGTGTGTGCTAGAGATGCAACGCCCTTTATTTCCCAACCCAATCATGGCTCATTATGGTTTATTTCCTTTCACCTCTCGTGTTCACTCACCTCCCAACCATTATTGAGTGGCTACAAGAAAAATAGTTTCGCCCAATTTTAGAGGAATTCATTTGCGTAAACCGAGTTATTCATGATGTGAATTCAGTCAACACAGTACCCCCGACCACATTCATACCACCAACCCTAGACCAAGCAATTCAAACCACTCATAAGTATATGTAATAGGTTTTAACACCCTCACAAGATATTTCTCTCGTCGCACAAAGTGTATAAGGGGTTGAATTTTCGCTCAGCTCTCTGCATGGATAAGTCAGTACCACAGATTGCCTTACTGTCATAACTGGAGCCAACAATAACACAAGTGCAAAGCGAAGGTCTTTATTTGGTTGTAGCGGGGCTTCGGGTCAGGTAGGATAAAAGGATATATTTAGGCTGAGTCGAGAAGGAATTTCGCAAACTAAGTCAATTCAAAATAACATTACTTCCTTCTCCCTTAATATGAACTTCATTGTTTCCCGCTACCCAACTTTGTTCAAACTTGAATCTCTTCTTTTCTTTTCTCTCTTTTTTTTTCACAAGTTGAGTGTTTGACATCCTCAACTACTAGTTTTCGTGACTAACTTCCTTTTCATTGCTTTTTTTTTTTTTCTAATCATTTCGCAGTCACCAATTGGCACAAGATAGAATTACAATCCCGTGAATTCAGTCCATTACACAATCATCGCCCAATAAAAGATAACTATTTCAACTTCTTAGACTTAGACCACAGCACAATCCTCAATCAACAAAAGCTTGCGAATCCCTTCTCTTATGGGTTCAAAACAGAGACAATGCGAAAGAAAGGGTATTCGTGGATTGTAGCATGGCATAAAATTTCAAAGAAAGGCTAAGGCTCAAACGGGCTTCTAATGGTCCATGTAGCAAGGTAGGCTCTTTTAGCAAGCCAATTTTGGTTTAACCTATTGCCTTTGCTATAATTTGCACTTGAATCAAGAAGTTACAATGGTATGCACAAGAAAGCACATCCAAGCATAACCCAATCATGCAGGACACACATCAAAGAATTACGAGCTCATAAGTATTAAAAACAGCTCTTAGGCTCAAAAGCTCACAAATTATGGTTTTCATGTGTTTTTCCCATCCAATTATGAGTTGTAGGTCATTGCTTGATCTTCATTCCAAATCTAAGTCCATTGGTCGAGGATAACGGTTAAAAGTATTCAAACCATGACTACTCACAAAAGTATAATAATTGGGACGTTCAGGGTTATATATGTAGGAATAATCTATCTATTGTGGGTTAGGTTGACTAGGTTGTAGACATTTGAATATTTTACTTTTCATTTTCAACCTATTTGTGAAGTTTTGGACTAGATGATCTCTATGTGCTCAATTTATATCCAATTATGCAATGATTTTTCAAAAAAATGAACCAAAAGTGGGCTCGCTTCCTATCAAAGATTAAAATGAATGCTGACTCAAACTGAATTTTAACGTTTCGACTACAGAAAGTAGATAAAGACATTAAGCTCACAATCAATTCAATTCCCCCCCACACTTAGACAAAACAATGTCCTCATTGAAAAATAAAGTTAAATAGTAGAAGGGGGAAAAAGAAAAAGAAACTCCCTCGGGTCTAACGTGGCGGTGGAACGTCCCGGGGTCTCTGCAACTGTCGAATCTCCTCCCGAAGGCTCTCTGCTCTTCCAGCATAAGTTGCTGATCTTCTTGCAAGGCATTCAGTTGAGTTTGGAAGGCTCGCATAAATTCCAGCACCTGCAGCTCAAAAGGGGTAGGAGCAGGGGTACGTGAGTGAAGCAGTTTTTTTTTTTTTATGTGTGAATGAAATGACTAAATAAAATAAAAATAACCAAAAATGAAAATACGAAAATAAAGAGTCGAGGAGGTAAAGAAACTCCCCTCTCGGGTTGCCTCCCGAGCAGCGCCTTTGTTTACTGTCGTTGGCTCGACAGGTTGCTTCCTCCTTCAACCGGGATTAGGTGGATTTCCAAAGCTCAATTTCCTCTTCATGCTCTTCATTAGTGCCTGCAAAGTAGGGGGTAGAGATTTTTCATCAGAAACTGGTAATGAGATGGATGAGATTTTACCTGATTTCGGAGACTTTGGACAGTCCTTTCCACCAATATCGAGAACTTCCTGTACTAAAGAGTCATTCAAATTAACAGAATAAACATGATCATCATCAAAATTTTCACGGAATCATAAATATTGAATTGAACAATTTTATTATCAAATTCCATGGAAAGTGTGCCACCGCTAACATCTATCTTAGTCTTAGATGTTTTCAAAAATGGTCTGCCTAGCAAAATAGGTGTGGAGCTGGGTGAATGATCATCATTCATATCTAACACATAAAAGTCCGCAGGAAATACTAACCTTCCTACTTGCACTAGAATGTCTTCAACTACCCCGTCAGGATAAGCATTAGAACGATCGGCTAGTTGAATTATAACATTAGTTTCAGTCAGTTTGGCAAGTTTTAATGACGCATAGGTGGACCTAGGCATTACATTGATAGATGCACCTAAGTCTATTAAAGCACGATTTATTTTCTTATTACCTATTTGACAAGGTATGGTAAACATACCTGGATCCTTGCACTTGGGAGGTAATTTTCTTTGAAGAAGTGCAGATACAGACTCACCCATTCTTACCGTCTCATTTCCCACCAGTTTCCGTTTGCTAGTGCATAAATCTTTTAAAAATTTTGCATACCGGGGGACTTGCTTGATGGCCTCCAAAAGCGGGATATTGATTTCAACCTTCCTAAACATTTCTATTATGTCCTTTTCCTTGCTCTCTTTGTTTGTCTTCGCTAACCTGCTAGGAAAAGGTGGCGGTGTTAGTTTAATATTTAAATGGGAGTCAGTTTTTACCTGAGGGTTTTGCGAAGTGTCGTTTCTCTTCCCGACTCCTTCCTTTCCATCTTCCTCCACTTCGGGTGCAGCCGGTTCCAATTGCGGACCTTCAATTTCCTTTCCACTCCGGAGAGTTATGGCGCTCACGTTTTTGGGATTCACCTCGGGCTGTGATGGTAGCTTCCCTCCAGATTGTGCCTCCAATCTATTTATGGCAGTGACCATTTGGCTCATTTGATTTTCCAGATTTTGAATGCTTGACTTGGTATCCTGTTGGAATTGCATCGTGTTAGTTGCCAACATCTTAACCATATCTTCAAGAGACATACCTGAATTTTGAGGTTTTTGTTGATATTGCCCCTGTGGTTGGAAGGTTCCTTGTTGCTGAAATTGCCCTTGAGATTTGTTGGATGGGAAACTCGGGGGTTTGTTATTCCCATAGCTTAGATTGGGGTGATCCCTCCAGCCAGGGTTATAGGTATTGGAGTACGGGTTGTATTTCTGTTTTTGAAATGGAAACCCTTCTGCAACCTTTACCTGTTCGCCATTCTCCTCTTGCAACACCGGACATGTATCCATTGGATGTCCAAAGTTTGAACAGATTCCGCATGCTTTGACCTGATTCGAGTTCCCTACAGCAAGCTTCTTAACGAGATTGGTTAGTTCATATAATTGACCTTCGATATTGGAACTACTTACCTCGTTCACTCGGCGGACTTGGGAGTCTCGGGTTGAATTGAATTGCTGAGTATTTTCTGCCATATTAGAGATTAAAGCCCGCGCTTGTTCCGGCGTCTTGTCCATCAGTACTCCTCCACTTGCGGCATCTATCATGTTTCTATCCATCGGTGCTAAGCCTTCGTATAAATACTGCACCAGGAGTTGCTCACTGATCTGATGGTGGGGGCAGCTCGAAATGAGTTTCTTGAAGCGCTCCCAGTACTCATATAATGTCTCGCCATTGCTTTGGCAAACCCCGCAAATCTCCTTCCGGATTGTCCCCGCCCTAGATGCAGGGAAGTATTTTTCCAAAAAGAGTCTTTTCATGTCGTTCCAAGTAGTAACTGTTCCCGATGGTAGGCAATAGAGCCAGTCGGTGGCGGCATCCTTCAATGAGAATGAGAAGGCTCTCATTTTTATTTGCTCCTCGGTAATGCCCGTGGGCCTCATACTGTCGCAAACCACATGGAACTCCTTTAGATGTCTAAATGGATCTTCACCGGCATGTCCCCGAAAAGTAGGTAGAAGGTGGATCAACCCGGATTTTAGCTCAAAGGTTCTTCCTTCTTCTACCGTTGGAAAAGTGATACATAAGGGCTGTTGAGCCACATCGGGAGTAGCCAGTTGTTTAAGAGTTCTGTTGTCGATGTTGTTAGCTGCCATTTGTCGTGCTGCTCTCCTTTGCTGTCGAAAAGTCCTCTCAATTTCTGGGTCAAGATCAAAAAGTTCACAATTAGTTGACCGAATTTTAAGCATATAAGCAAATGAGCAAAAAAATAATTATTATTATTTTATTTTATTTTTTTGAAAAATTATAAAAATAAAGTGAAAATAAAATAAAAATAAATTCAGAAAAATAAAATTCTAATTGATTAAACACTAAATTGGTTAACCGTTCCCAGGCAACGGCGCCAAAAATCTGATGCGTGTCGCTATGCACCAAAATAATAAATAATTCCGTACTCGCTAAATATTAATTAATAATGTAGTAGCGAGAGTAAGGTTCGATCCCACGAGGAACGGAAACTAATTTTAGTTGTTCGATCAATTAGAATGGAATGAGGGGGTTTGTTGTTTGAAATTGCTTGAACAGAAAATATGCATAAAAATAAATAATTAAATATGACTAGAGAATTAATATGAGAAGAAATCTTGTTCTCGGGTTCGGTTGTGCCCTCAATTAATGTTATATCTTTCCTTGTAACGTGTTTCTATTCCTAATTCAATTATCAATCATAAATAATCAACAAGCTCTGATTATCTAAATTCTTCCTTATGTGTATTGATTCAAAATAAGCTCTTTGAACCAATTCTAGCCATGGACAGTCCTAAACAAGCTCTTAGGATTTAATGCACGACTAGTATGAAAATTTAGAAGAATGGATTGAATTGGATCGTTAATTACACAAGCTCGAATTAAACAATCCAAGTCGAATTATTACTAAACCTGCACGAGATTTATTTGCTACTAAAGTAAAGGTTCAATGACAATTACGGATCAAGAATCTAAACATAGCATAATCATGAATTCAAAGATCAATAATCCAATTGGCCAAATTAAACTATTAATCAAATAAACTCAATGAACAATTAAAACATAATAATTCAACAATTGAAATAAAGGAATAAATTCACGCTACTAATTTGTAGGAAGATAAAATAACATAATTGAATTGACACAACTTCCCTTTGAACAAGATATGAAATTTAGCCTAGCATGGTTGTGGTAGATTCTTCAAGTTGCTTCATGAATTCCATTGTTGTTGATGTTCTTTGGCTTGAAAATCTCCCAAGAATGCTCTATACTTTTCTCTTAATTTTCCTCAATGTGTAGCCTCTTTCAAAAAAAATAAAAGTTCTTTTTCTTGTCATGAAACTCCCTTTTTATAGCCTCAATTTCGTGCCCTAGCTTTGGGAGCAAGAAATCCAAAATTATAGAAAGAATTGAAATAAGGAAATTTTTGACTTGAAGATTTACGGCCGTAACATTCCTTTTACGGCCAGTAATTGAGTTTCTGCATATTTCCTTAAATTGGAGTTACGGCCGTAACATTTTGATTTACGGCCGTAACTTTTCCTTTACGGCCGTAAAGTGGTTTCTGCTTATTTTCAACTTGCTTCACTACACTTTCACGGCCGTAACCTTATTTTCTTACGGCCGTAACACCTTTTCTTGCGGCCGTAAATATATTTGCACCTAAGTCCCCAAACTTCATTTTGATCGCATTTTGGTCATTTTTCCTTCTTTTCTCTTCCTTTGTGATCCTATACAATATAAAACATAAAATGCATTAATAATACTTAGATAGAATCACATTATGGCATATTCAAGGATATAAGTGTATAAAATAAACGTTAGTATAACACTTATCAAGAATAAGCTTGTATGTCAAGAATAATCACAAGAATATTACCATAATATTTTCGAGATTGTGTTAAAAATTTCCAAGATTATGATCAAATATATATCAATATTTTCTTGAACATTATTTTTATAATAAAATGTATTTCTCGAAAATAAGAAATAAATTGCATAATTTAATCGAACTTAATAAATTACTAAATACACGTATTTAGTAATTAAATCAAGTTTTATTAAATTATACATTCGTGAAAAATAGGAAATGCCAATATCATAGAATTAACAATCTCCCCCTTTGGCTTTTTCTATTTTTCCGAAACAAATCATCTTTTTACGATCACAAGAAATCAATTAGCTCCCCTTATCAAAAATCTCCCCCTCAAGATATGCATCAAGATAAACACAATCAACAATTAAAATGCACGTAAAGAAATAACACATAGAGAGCATAAATCATAAATGAAAAAGATGATATCCATGCTAATGCTACTCCCCCTTTTCGGAGAATGAGGAGAAGCCATATGGTTCTCAAAACCTGCATGCAAAAATTCACAACCACAATCCAAACATAGGACCAGTAGTTTTGAAAACATAAGAAAACTATTTCAAAAGTATTGAAAATGATCAGATGGAACTGGGAGGGTGGAGATCAGGCTCAGGGCTTCTTTTGCTTCTTTGAGGCAGGGAGCTTTTTGGCTGCAACCTTTCTCTTTTCCTTGGCTTCGACTGGAGCCACATCTTTTGAAGACCCTCCAAGCAACTGATCAAGTGTGTCCTCCAGACGCTTAACCCGTACACCAAGGACAGATAAATCAGCTTTCATCCCAGCATTTTCTGTTTTCAGCTGACCGAGCCTGGCATCTGTATCAGCTGATAACTGACTCCCAGTAGTTTCATCCAGAACCTGCTTCTTTTGACCCGTCTGCGCCTCCAAGGTTTTTCTGCATCTCGCCCTGTTTAACACCTTGGGGGTGACCACCACATCATCCTCCAATGTTTGGATACCCTGATCATTCAAAAATTGTGAAATAACCCATGGATAAACCAACAGATAAGTGTTACCTTGCCTAGGACCACTTCCCGACACTCTACCAATGATGGAATTCCAGATTCGTGTAGCAAGATCAATGTTGCGTGTGGTCCCCAGCAGAAAAAGGGTTCTAGCAGATTCTCGCTTAAAACTCGAATCATGAATTAGTTGGTCAAAAATTGCCTTAACAATTTTGTGAAGAATTTGGTACTTCTTTGACATTTCTGACCTAGGCAATTGTTTTAACCCCTTTACTGGCCACGTGATCTTACCCCCCGACAACTCCATAGCAATTTCATCATTAGTGGCTTCCATAGACTCATCCTCATCAGCCACATCATCATTCAGGCCTAACCACTTCCTAAGTTCTTTTGCTGAAATCTTAATCAATTGTCCTCTAACAAAAAGTGAAGTGGTAAAAAGACATTTTTTGGAGTTATAGTCAATGGGGATATTGGCATAAAATTCCTTGACCAGAGTCTCATTGATGTCTCCCTTACACTCAGTCAACTTTTTCAACCCAAACTGTGACACTATATCATCAATCTCAAAGTCATCAAATTCGCCTACAGTCACCCTAGACTCATAATGCAATCGTTTACTTGAAATATGTTTTGGAAATCAATGTATGCTTCAGATGACCAAAATTTGAAAGTGAATGGGGTAAACATACCTCTTGCTGTCTGGATAGGTGTGCAGACAAATGAAGAAATATCAAACCTGGACCTCACTGGACCCGCAGCAGTGTCCCCCTTTTTCTCTTTCGAATTCACAGCGGTTGCTACCTTTTGTTTTCCTTTCCTGTTTGAAATAACAGCTTCTTTCTCAGACTCTACTTCCAGCTGCTCAGACTCTTCTGCATCCTCAGATTCCTCTGGCCCTTCTGGTGGTACCTCATCCTCAGATTCTTCTCCTTCCTTTACTCCTTCAGATTTTTCATCTTCCCCAGATTCTTCCTGCTCCTCTGGTTTCTCTTTTTCATCACCAGATTCAGTCTCACCTGATTCATCTCCCCCTTCTTCATCCACAATTTTCGCATCTCTTGCACTTTTCATGGCAGTAATTTTTCGGGCTCCCTGCAGTTCACTCCGAATGTTCAATGGAGAGATATGGATGAATCCAAGATCTCCTGAACTGGGGGCCAGATTGACGCCCATGGTTTTTAGAATAATAGGCATGCTTCTGCTTATTTGGGCCATGAGAAGAGCAGGTGTAGGAGTAGTACTGGCGGTGGAGAGTGAGGTCGGCATTGGGCTGGTGCCGGAAGGCGGTGCAGGAACAATGGCGCGGCTCGGAGTTCCCTCCTTAGATGGGTTCAGTGCAGATGATGCTTCGCTGCCTCCTCTCGTGATTCTCCTTCTTCCGACTTGTTTTCTCCTTGCCATGTCTGTATTATTTTTTTGAGAGAGAGAGAGAGGAAGACGGAAGATAGGGTTTTCGGTGAGAGGATTTGGGGTTTTCTGACTTTGGTACACGAGTTTTATAAGAAGAAGTATGAGGGTTTTTGGGGGTTTAAGATGGAGTATAATATGAAAGGAATTAGAGTTCATTATGGTAACTGGAGAATCCTGATTCTTGTCAACTTCTTTCCTTAAAAAATAGATAAGTATAGAAACAAAATATGTTAAGAATTAGGAAACAAACAAATTACCAAAAATTGGGCTCCACAATCAACTAACTTGTTCTGCAAGATTTGCACTTATTAGCCCACGATATACTACCTTAAAAATAAAGATTTTCAGAATAAAAACTAAAATCTCGTGAATAAGAAAAATCTAAATGCATCTGAATACCTGAGACACGTCTGCGCACCTGTTGGCATCTGTTGAGTCAGATATATCTGGCAGTAGACAGTCCACCACGAGTATGATTATGTTGATTAATGTGCGTGTGTAATCTGAGCAATCCTTAGTCATCCACATACTGTCACAAATCATATGATTGCCCTGACTTATCGATTTGTCACCGTAACGCACAATAAGACCGATCAAAATCTATAAGAAGTACATTTTCTCAAATCCGGCTTGTCGACTTTTTCTATATTGTGGCAATGTCTTTTGGAGGTGGAAACAGCTTCACACAATCCCCAGAAGTTATCTTACAATATGTTCCCCTTTAGGTTAGAAGAAGGGTATGAACTTGGCTTGGATTGGTAGATTCACACAATCCCCAGAAGTTATCTTACTAGGTTTTCCCCTTACTTCTACAATATTACCACCTTTATATCAATTCATCGTATTTTGAGGCTAAAGGGTATGAACTTGGCTTGGATAGGCAGCCTTCTTTTCCACTAGCCCTGCCCTTGAATAATAAGAAAAATACGTGCAATGCTATAAGCAAGATTTAGAACATAGGTCTACACACAGAATATGAAATCTCATCCAGTAACAACCATATGATATAGATAGCAGTGACTTATCCTTAGGATTGTCCAGATTTGAGTGCTAGTTAGATTCATCTGGAGACATGTTGACTGCTATCAGCCAGACGTATCTGTCTCGTTATCAGCCACAAGCACTCAGATATATCTGCAAGCAAAAACATGATCTACGTGGTATAAGAATAGGATAACTTAAATACATGCAATAAAAACATTTTTTTTATATGAGATATGCATGTACCTATTCAGAAGGAGGTGATACTTCAATTTGTTTCCTAAGGCTTTCAAATTTGACAGTATCGAGGGCCTTAGTAAACAAATCTGCCAGCTGTAGATCAGTCTGTATGTGCTCTAGATTGATAATCTTTTGTTCCACCAATTCTCTGATGAAGTGGTGTCTGATGTCAATATGTTTTGTTCTGGAGTGTTGGACTGGATTCTTTGAGATATTGATGGCACTGGTGTTTTCACAATACATAGTGGCTTGTTCTATAGAGATTCCATAGTCCTTCAACATTTGTTTCATCCACAGGAGTTGTGTACAGCAACTCCCAGCTGCTATATATTCAGCTTCGGCTGTGGATAGTGAAACTGAATTTTGCTTTCTACTTAGCCATGCCACCAAATTGTTCCCAATGTAGAAACATCCTCCAAATGTACTCTTTCGATCATCTATGTTCCCAGCCCAGTCTGCGTCTGAAAAACCTGCAAGATTGGCAGTGGTATCTCGTGTAAACCAAATTCCATAACTCAACGTACCACTTACATATCTGATGATTCGTTTTACAGCAGCAACATGAGATTCCTTAGGTTTAGCTTGATATCTTGCAGAAACTCCAACACTAAAGGATATATCTGGCCTACTGGAAGTAAGGTACAGAAGACTTCCAATCATGCTTCTGTAAAGGGATGGATCTACATCCTTACCACTGTCATCCTTTGAAAGTTTTAGAGTAGTCTCCATGGGAGTTCTCATTGCCTTTGCATCTTCAAGTCCAAATTTCTTCACCAGATTTTTAGCGTACTTTGCTTGAGATATGAATATGCCAGATTCATCCTGTTGTACCTGCAAACCAAGGAAAAAGGTTAGCTCACCAACCATACTCATTTCAAATTCTCTTTTCATTGTATTTATAAATTCATTAATTTTGGACATAGATGTAGACCCAAATACTATGTCATCAACATATATTTGAGCTACAGTTAGTCCAGGATTTAGATGCTTAATAAAAAGAGTTTTATCAGTTCCTCCCCTTTTGTATCCGTTGCTCAGCAAGAATGATGTGGGCCTTTCATACCAAGCTTTGGGGGCTTGTTTCAACCCATATAACGCCTTTTTGAGTCTAAAGACATAATCCAGGTGAGATGGATCTGTGAAGCCTTGAGGCTGCTCCACATAGGCTTCCTCATTAAGCACACCATTCAGAAAGGCACTTTTGACATCCATCTGAAATAGTTTGAAGTTGATGTAGCAGGACACAGCTAGCAACAGCCTGATGGATTCCAGTCTGGCTACCAGAGCAAATGTCTCGTCAAAGTCTATCCCTTCAATCTGGCTATAGCCTTGAGCAACAAGTCTGGCTTTATTTCTTACCACATTTCCTTGTTCATTTGACTTATTCTTGAAGATCCATTTGGTTCCAATTATATTACCTTCTTTAGGACGTGGAACCAGCTCCCAGACATTGTTTCTTTCAAATTGGTTAAGCTCCTCCTGCATAGCTTGTACCCAGTGTTCATCTGTCAAAGCTTCCTTGACATTTTTTGGCTCAATTTGAGACATATGACAGATGTTACTCATTTCAGCAAATTTTCTTCTGGTCACATTTTTCTTAGACATATCAGTGAGAATGTTGTCAAGTGGATGTGCCTTTTGGATCCTAGCAGGTGGTAGTCTCGATGCTTTTGATTCAGCAATATTAGGTGTATCTGGTTCATCAGATATTACTGGGTGCCCAGACTCATCCTGATCGGATTCTTCAGTATCATTGAGACTTTCAGCTTGATTCTGTTCTTCTTCTGATTTTTCAGTTCCAGCTCCTTCTTTTGGTGGAATTTCCAGTTGATCACCGTCTGCTTCCTGCAAATCAGAATTGAAACAATTAGTGTCATCCACTTTCACATTAATAGACTCAATAACAGTTTGGGTTCTTAGATTGTAAACTCTATAGGCCCTACTATTTTCAGCATAAACCAAAAATATTCCATCATCCGATTTTGAGTCAAATTTTCCTAGGTGTTCTTTATCTTTCAAAATGTAGCATTTACTCCCAAAGGCATGAAAGTAATCAACCCTAGGTTTTCTACCCTTCCAAATTTCATATGGAGTTTGGTTTGTTCCAGATCTAAGCATGACTCTATTGACAATATAACAAGCAGTGTTTATAGCTTCTGCCCAAAATTTTCGTGGGCAATTTGTTGCTATTTAGCATGACACGAGCCATCTCTTGTAGAGTTCTATTTTTCCTTTCCACCACTCCATTCTGTTGAGGAGTCTTTGGGGACGAGTACTCATGCTTGATCCCGTATTGGGTACAAAAATCAGCAAACTCGGAGTTTTCAAATTCTCTTCCATGATCACTTCTGATCCTTTTGACTCTTACCTGTTCATCTGCCTTTTCATTGTTCAATTTCTGAAAAAGATTAACAAAATTGTCAAAGGTATCAGAATTATCTCGAATAAACATGACCCAGGTGTATCTAGAGAAATCATCAACACATACATAAATATACCTCTTGCCACCAATACTTTCCTTTTGGATAGGACCCATCAAATCCATGTGAATTAGTTCAAGTATATGAGAGGTATTAATGGATGTACCTGATTTATGTTGACTTTTGATTTGCTTACCCTTTTGACAATCCCCACAGATTTTATCTGGAATATTGTTTATACTGGGTAAGCCTCTCATAGCCTGTAGTCTGGTCAGCTTCATGAGATCATGTTAATTTAGGTGTCCTAATGTCCTACACTGATCAAATTTGCCTTAAGCCCTATAACATATAAGACATTAGTTAATGTCGGTAATCCCTTAATATTGATGAGAGCGGATCCATCTATCTTACCATTTTGGCCATCACCAAATGTAATAGCACCTGTTTCGCCTTTTTTCAAAATGTGTAAGTAGAGACAAATCACCTGTCATGTGTCTAGAACAACCACTATCAAAATACCATGTGTTAGGAATCAAAGCACTCAAAGACAATTGAACTACATAAGCATTCGTTTGAATTTTCTTCTCTTGTCTAGAAACAAGTCTTCTTTTGTGTGAATTGATTAACTTCAAGTACTCATGACACCTAAATACATCATGAACAGATTTAGCACAAAAATTACAGAATACCTGGAAAACAGATGTATCCTGCCGATTCTGTCGAGGCTGGAATTTCCTGCCGTTCTGATGGACAGACTCATCTGGCTTGTACAGATTCGGCTGAAATTTTCGTCTTGCATAGTTGCTGGCTGGATGTGAGCTTTGAGTCCTAGCCGCATTGTATTGATGATGATGAGAGGTAGATGCATCTGTATGATTTTTGCCTTTACCTTCATATCCAAGACCTGTTTTTAGGCTGACAGGTCTGCCACTATTCCACTATTCAGGATTTCATCAAGCTGGACGGATCCACGTGCCAGCTTCTTGATTTTTTCTTGTGCGTTAGCAAGTTCTGAACTTAACCTGCTCCCCTCATTTTGTTCATCATCTGAGACTACAGATACGTCGTCCAGTTGACGTTCCCTGCTGTGTTCAGCGAAGGCCTGCAACAGTTGAATCTTCTCTTCTGCATCTTGAAGTTCCTTCCTCAAGTTTTCAGTATTTGATCTGGATTTATCTGCATAAGAAGAGTTACCAGATTCAGCACCAGACAGCTGTAAAGCAGTAAAGGTAGTTACCTGATTTTCAGAATTGCTGCTGTCTGATTCTGATTCAAATTCATCTGAGTCTCCATCACTCCATGTAACATTCATTGCCTTCCTTCCCTTGGCCTTCTTTTGAGTATTAGGACAATCAGCTGTAATGTGTCCATATCCTTCACATTCTCTGCATTGGATTCGACTCCTAGGCTTCCCTTCAGACGTGTTGGCATTATTCTTTGGATAGAAATTATTTTTCTTCCATTGTTTTTGTGGTTTTTTATTCTGGCCTTGAAGATTTGTGGACCTTTCTTTTTGTTTTCCCTTGAGGAACCTTTTAAGTTGTTTGGTGAGAAGTGCAAAATTTTCATCTTCATTAGTCTCGCATGGTTGAAAGATCATAGGTCATCAATGACCCTACAAGTTCCTGGTGATTTGTCTTGAAAGCAATTCCTGGTGATTTGTCTTTCTTTCTTCGGGCCAGATTTAAATCATAGGTCATCAATGACCCTACAAGTTCCTCAACTCGCATGGTTGAAAGATCCTTGCTTTCTTCAATTGCTGTCACTTTTGCATGGAACCTGTCTGGTAAAGATCTAAGGATCTTTTGTATAATCTGCTCATTTGAGTAGGTTTTCCCAAGCGCTTTAGCTGAGTTGGTCAGATCGCTTAATCTGGCATAGAATCTTTTGAAGTCTTCTTTCTCTTCCATAGATAATTGTTAAAATTCTAAAGTGATCATCTGCAGCCTGGAGGTTTTGACAGCATTGGTTCCTTCGTTTGCTATCCTTAAAGCATCCCATGCTTCCTTGGCCGTCCTTAAGCAGGAGATGAGTCTGAATTGACCTGGATCAACCAAAGAAACAATAGCATTAAGTGCCTTAGAATTCCAATTTGCATCAGCTAGTTCATCTGCAGTATATGCACTTCTAGCTATAGCTGTAACAACACCTCCAGTAGTGACAATAGGTGCTGTGTAACCTTCAAGAACAGAAGTCCAACAACTTTCATCAATAGATTGAATAAAAATTTCCATACGAATTTTCCAATATGCATAGTTACTACCAGTTAACAAAGGTGGCCTAAGAGATGCAGAGTTTTCCATTTAGACAACCGGATCTCACTTTCTAGAAGTGAACCCGCTCTGATACCAAATGAAAATTTGAGGTTGTCTAAATTTTAATAATGTACTGTCACAGACAAGTCGGACAGTAACCAGTTAACAGTAAATCGTTAATCGTTGTTTAGCGCAGTACCAGATGAATCCTGCTAAGGCAGATTCGTCTGGATTGTAAAACGTAAACAATCAGAATAAATTGTACGGAATTATAAATGGACAAGAACACAATAATTTGAGCTTAACGTGGGAAAAACCCTAACAGGGAAAACCCATGGTTCGCATCCTGCGAACAAAAACAAATCACTATATAAGGAAAGAGTTTATACATATCAATCTAAACTACAGGATAAATCTACGCATAGACGTTATCAAACATCCAAGAAATAGATCACTCTCTGATCCTTCTGTGGCATTTAATACGAGATGGCGTCCCACCACTCTTCAGTAGTTTTCTTTGAATCTGCAACACCTTTTCAGCAACCTCGAGCTCCCGTTCGAACACGATCCAAACCTCCCGTTTGATCTTCACGCTGAAATACTTTCCTTCTCTCAGTGATTGAATCCTCCTCCCGGAGTATTGAAGTCACAACACAATTGAAGTTTTAATTATATTTGCACCACACGAAAATTAAGCTTCAAGACTTCTAAAGTGGACGTGTGTTTTTGTAAGCACCACACGGATTTTTGATTCTACACATCACTTTGAAAAACGTCCCATTTTTCCTCTCTTTATAGTGCAATTAGGTTTCTTGGTTCTCAAGCTTCCTTATTGCACAAGATCTCTAAAACCTGCAAAACAAGGTAGAGATAATTAGTAAAAGCAAGAGAATTATCCTCAAAATAAATCTTACCATAATATAATGATAAATCTTAAAGGATCTTACCATAAAATAGGATAATGATAAATCTTGAAAGATCTTACTATTTACCAACCATATTTTCGGCCAACTCAAGGTTCTTTATGATCAAGATTTTCGACCAAGATCATCTAACCATATGTAAAGATAAGATTAAAATATTCTTGACCATATTAAGAGGATACTTACTATATCTTGAATAAGCTTGTATGTCAAGAATAATCACAAGAATATTACCATAAGATTTTCGAGATTGTGATAAAAATTTCCAAGATTATGATCAAATATATATCAATATTTTCTTGAACATTATTTTTATAATAAAATGTATTTCTCAAAAATAAGAAATAAATTGCATAATTTAATCGAACTTAATAAATTACTAAATACACGTATTTAGTAATTAAATCAAGTTTTATTAAATTATACATTCGTGAAAAATAAGAAATGCCAATATCATAGAATTAACAGTTTCATTGAAATCGATTCCTTCTTCCTGATTAAACTCCTTTGGCTACAAGTCTGGCTTTATATCGTTCAATATTACCACGAGAGTCACATTTGGTTTTTAAAATCCATTAACAACCAACTTTCTTGTGCCCTTCTGGTAATTCAACCAAATCCCAAACTTTATTAGTAGCCATAGATTTTATCTTTTCAAACATGGCATCGATCCATTTTTCAGATTCTTCACATTTAATGGCTTGTGTGTACGTAACCGTATCTTTTCTAATCCCTATGTTAAATTCAGATTCTTGTAAGTACAACATGTAATCATTCGAAATAGTTGATTTCTTAGGCCTTTGGGACCTCCTTAATGCTACTTCTAATGCTGCATTTACATTTGGTTCAATGACGATAGTCTCATTATGGAGTTCAGGATTATTGATATTTTGTTCTACATCGTTGATTGGATCAACAACATTAGGCAGAACTATGTCATTTGGAACTCGTAGTAAGGGAATTGGTACCCGAATTCCTTGAATAATCACTTCTTTAACTTTATCACTCCCACTGATTTCGCCATTCTCAATGAATTTAGCATTACCGGTTTCTACAATTCTCGTACTATGATTAGGACAATAAAACCTATACCCTTTTAATTTTTCTGGATATCCAATAAAATAACCACTAATAATTTTTGGATCCAGTTTCTTTTCTTGTGGATTATAAATGTGTGTCTCCGCTGGGCAGCTCTATACATGCAAATGTCTTAAACTTGGTTTCCATTACTGGGAACCCAATTTAAGATATACACAGCGGTCCTAAGGGCATGCATCCACAACGATATGGGTAAATTAGCATTACTCATCATACTCCTAACCATTTCCATAAGTGTGTGATTGCGTCTTCCAACTACACCATTCTCCAAGGAGAACCATGCATTGTGTATTGAGTACAAATTTCTAACTTTTCTAAGAGTTTAGCAAAAGGATCAGGACGTTGTCCATATTCATCATATTTTCCATAATATTCACCACCCCTAATAGATCTAATAATTTTCACCTTTTTACCTAATTATCTCTCAAATCTAGTAATGTAAATTTCTACATCATTTACAGATTGAGATTTGTCATGTAAAAGGTAAATAAAGCAATAACGTGAAAAGTCGTCAATAAAGGTGATGAAATATTTTTCTCCACTAATTGATGGAGCATCAAAAGGTCCACAAATGTCTGTATGTATTATTTCAAGCAGATCGTTACTTCTTGTGGCTCCTTCCTTGGTATGGTTGATTTGTTTACCCTTAATACAATCCACACAAATACCAAAATCAGTAAAATCAAGATTTGGAAGAATCTCAATTCTTTCCCTGGATATATGACCCAGCCTTTTATGCTACGAGAAAGAACAACTTTCATTCGTCATATTACGTTTCAAACCAACTTTTGGATGCAAGGTAACAAGGAGAGATTCAGAAAATGAAGAATCAAAATTAATTTGGTATAAGCCATTGACCATAATTCCCGAACCAATAGAATCATTGTTCTTGCATCGAGTTTGAAACATGAACATTAGAACCAGAATCAATCCACTAAGTATTAGAAGGTGCTTCAATGAAATTTGATTCGAAACATACAAAAGCCAAAGGCTTACCCTTCTTTTCGAACCAAGTTTTGTGTTTCAAGCAATCCTTTTGAATGTGTCCACTCTTTTTACAAAAGTGGCACTTATCATTATTCTTAGCTTTCTTCAGTACGGGTTGATCTAATTCATTGGATGGGCCCCTCTTAATGCCCTTCCCTGTCACTTTTCGAATTTGTTCTTCTCACTATTATGAACCATGTAATTTACTTGAGCAACATGACCACCCTGCTGCTTAATTCGAGCCTCTTCTTGAACCAGCTTATTGGTCAATTCATTCACATTCCATGTATCCTTAATCGTGTTATAAAAAAATTGAAAAGGACCATACTGTTGAGTCAACGAGTTTAGGATAAATTGGACTTGGAACGAATCAGCCACTATCATGCCCAATTTGCCTAATTTTGCAGCCAGGTTAGTCATGTCAAGTACATGTTGTTGCATTGTTTTGGAGCCATCAAAACGGGTTGTAGTGAGTTCAACCATAAGTTTTCCAGCAATTGCTTTAACAGTAGTCTTAAAGCGTTCAGTTATGGTAGATAAGTATTCCTTAGCTATCTCGATTTCTTTGATGGAAGATTTAATGTTGGCAGCAGTGGTTAGGCGCATGAATTTCAAGCACAGTTTGTTGGCTCTATTCCAAATATTGAAAGCTTTAACTTCATCTTCTGTGGACGAAGCATTAAGATCAGCAGGTTTGTCCACAGTAAGAGCCAAATCAATATAAAAAACCCCCAAACTGAACTCAGCACGCTCCTTCCACACCGAGTAGTTAGTTTCATCTAGTTCAGGAACGAAGTTGATATATGTATTAAGTTGAGCAGGATGTGGAACTGCATTATAGAAACAAGCTCAGTACATTTATTCTTTGAGTTATAAACACAATAAACAAATATGACTAAGATTTATTCATAAGTGAGTGATCAAAACTAACAATCAAACAAGTATGGTATTTGTGGATATCCTATACTTGCTTAATTGCAGAAATAAATAAACCTCGTAACGTTTATGTTACTATTAATGCATGCTATACCCGTGGGTAACGCATAACGCAAGTAAATAAACTGACAGTAATATTACTTAGTCTAACATTCATCAACATAATATGAGTCCACTGTGGTGAACATCAACCAATAATATGAATGTCACATATGACAACAATATGCATGTACTAAACTGAAACCACTATGGTGATTATCAATTTAGTATAATATGTACATTGCAGTTCGAATGGTATGCATAACTTAGTAGAAGCATACTTCATATCTTTAACATTGACAAAATAATAATATTTGCCAAAACATTGAGATTTTCAAACCTTAAGAATTGAGTAATCAATAAGTTGGAGGGTTAAATTGCAATTTGATTAAACTTGATTGACCAACTATGAAGGATTTTAAAACTTTAAGGAATAAATTGCAATTTTTCCCAACTTTAGTGGCCAATTTATTATAGTCACAAACTTTAGGGCCTAAATTAGAAAATTCTCAAACTTTATGGGCTGAATTAAAAAACCTAGAACTTTAAAAGGCCCAATTTAAATAATTTTATAAATTCAGGGGCTGATTTTATAAAATTCAGAACTTTAAGGGCCAAATTAAATGGTTTTATAACATTAGGTTTAAGCATTATTCACAGAAAATAAAGGGGCCTGAAGGTGCAAATAAGCATAATTATGCAAAATTGCACACAAGTCCTTGGAGACTTCTAATTTCCAAACCAAATCCCTGCCCCCAAAAAAAAAAATTGATTTCATATAAACCCTAACCGCCTCCCTTACACCGGAGATGACGGCGCCACAACCGGGTTTCATCCGCCTGCAGCGCCATCTCCGGCGCTGCATCCATGAACGCAGCGTCGCGTGTCGTGACGCTACCGCGCGCAGCCAATCCAGGCGCTGATCGCCTGGGTGAATCGATAGAGGCGGCGGCTGTTGCTTCTTCCGGCCACAGTCAACACAACAACACTCGATTCAACAGCAACAAACCCAATTCAGAAACCAGATTCAAACATCAGTTTCATAATATCCAAAATCAAATATGTATGTATATATCCAAATTTCAGCAATCAAGCCCAAAAGGATTTCATCCATAATATTCAGCAATTCAAAATTGGACTCGAAAACCATACCAGATTTTGAAATAGTGCACATACAAATCTGAAATTATATATATGTATATATACAACTATTTAGCATAATCAGTTCGTTAAATCCAGATTTAAATATGCATATACACACAAACGATCAGTTCGGTTGAAACCCAATTGCATTCACATAATTTTCCAGAATAAAAATAAATTAAAACTTAAATTCACATGTATATGCAATCGAATCCATATTCAGAACTAATTATTATAGTCCAACATCGCTCTGATACCACATGTAATCTATAATTTTAATACGGAACATATATATTTAAATATAATTCTATTCAGGATTTTGACCATAAAAATTAATTACTGTAAATCATAAAATATACCAGAATCCATAACAATAATGTTGAAATATATGAGATCCTGTCACAACTTTAATTGAATCCCGAATAATAATTGATCTGAAATTCGCCTTCTCTCCCTTGACCTAATCATTTTGTTGTGTTTCATAAATTGAACTTCAATGATGGAATTTGAGTTCAGTATATATAGGTAGAGAGAGGGGCCTAATTTCTTTATTGTCTTTTAATCTCAACCGTTCATCAAAGTTGTAGTATTAATGTAACACCCCAAGTTTAAAAATCTAAAACCTAGGCGTTTTAATTTCTATTCACATTATATGCGGAAATAAATCGTTTAAACATTAAAATTTTCATTCATCTATTATAAAATTTTACAACAATTTCGGCAAAATCTCCTCTGTAACTTGGACTTAACCAACCTCTAAAGGGACATCATACCCAACATAACAATTTAAAACATCAATCACAATTCAACCACATTCAACATCCAATCACAATTCAATATTAACTCCCACATCACCACATTTATCCAAACTCAATCACAAACTCCTCGATACAAAAATTTCTATATCAATAAACTTTAATTAAGTGACGATATAAACGATACTAGAAATATAATAACTTAAAGTTAAATTTAGACGAATAGTTTAAGGAGTAAACGAAGAAAGAATTAATCAATGAAAACTTAAATTTAAATCATTGTATTCAATTTTAAATAATTCAAGTCGGGTACTGCCTGAGCCAGCCATCAAATGCTCTCCTCTAATCATCTAACTTTCATCACCTGAAATATTGGAGATGGATTGGGGTGAGCTAAAGCTCAGTAAGTAAACTTTATGCATGAAATGCATGCTTTATGACATGAATGCTTTAAAATTTTCATATATGTATCCCCATTTACTTTACTTTCCAAAACTTTCAAAATTTTCAAACTTTCACTTCATTTCCATCGTGAGCTTACTTGATGTAACTTCTAGTCAATCAGATAACAGTAGGCAATTCTTATTTGGAATCAGATTACATTTACCAGTAAAACCGCAAAGCGGCTAACATTCATTCCACCGCAAAGCGGCTCATTCACTTTATTCCATCGTAAAGCGGCTCATTCACTTTATTCCACCGCAATACGGCTCATTACATTCGGGTACGCCGGTCCCCTGCGCCCCATTTCTCACTCGCATCTTTCATGAACTAGAAGTACACCCATTCTTTCTTAAAAATTCTTGGGATACATAACTTTTGAACAAACTTACACATTGAAACATTTCTTTCATTTAAAAACATTTGACTTCCTAAATTTCGATGCCAATGCATGCTTGATGATGCAATGACATGATAACGTGCATGCTTGAACATTCTTTTTAATAACATATACTTTCATAAAGTAAACGAAATTCATCAAAGCAAGTAAGTTGCAAGGCAGTCGTTTACACATTAATTTCACATTTACATTCAACTTTGATAAAAATAGAGGGAAGTTTAATTACCTGTAGTCCTTAGTAGTCACTTTGCTTAATATGCAGGTGGAACTCTTGATTGCCCGCCACGTCAATGTACCATTTCTCCTAATTAATTTCCATTCATTAACAAAGATATGGCTTTTAGTGAAAACCACATTTAAAACTCCTAATCAATGTTAAGACTTTCATGTGACTTACAATTTAACCCAAACTTGTCCTTAAGCTATGTCAAATATAAATAATACAACATTCAAAACTAAGAATAACTTCAAGAGCCAAATTTAAATATGACTTATCAAATCACACAAAAGTCAAGAATATGAAATATTATCACAACTTAATTTTCACATGAATAATTCCAATTAGCATTCTAACTTTTCAAAATCTGAAAATATTGAAAATAATCTTTTCAATTATATTAAACCAAAAATAAGATTAAATAAAATTTCAAATTTCTTCAATTGCCAAATCTTAAAATTACAATTTCAAATTTTTTTAACTAAAACTATAAATGGAACAAGCTAAATTTAGTATTTTAAAATCTGAAATTTCAACTTAAAGTTCTAAATAAATTCTTGAATCTAAAAATTACAAATTCCAATCAAAAGTTAAAATTTAAACAATTAACTAATCTCATAAATTCGAAATCCTCAAATTTACCCAAAAATAACAGAAACTTAATTAAATTAACTCAATTTAAACAAGGTAATTTTCACAAATTCTAAATATGAAAAATTATCACTATAATTCAAACTTTAACCTAGTTAACTAAGCCACAAAATTATCATTACATACATACATATACACACACACACACACACACACACACACACACACACATTGTCCAACATCTCAAATTAGCAACTTAAAATTAAAAAATCTAAACAAACCCACAATCTGAAATTTCACATGTGCCACATAAATAATAGCATCACATATCCATTTATGTGTTTGGATGTGTGTGAATCAGTGTGTGTGTGTGTGTGAGAGTGAGAACCCGTGAGTGTGTGCATGCTAGTGTGTGCATTCGTGTGAGTTCGCAGTGGCAAGGAGAAGAGAGAGGGCTTACACCGAGGGAAGGTGGTGGTGTTGCTGGTTGTGACTCGACGAAGGTTCGGTGGCCAAGATATGAGGGAGTCGGATGTTATAGAGAATAGAGACGTGAGAGCGAGAGGCAGGGGAGAGTCGAGACAGAGAGGGAGTCGGGTGTGAGATGGTGAGAATGAGGGTTTAGGTTAGATTTAAGTGTAATCTTTAGGAAATTTGCAATTTAGTCCCTCATTCTCCCTAAGTTTAAAAATTAAGTACACATCTATCATAAATTTACAAAATACCCTAAAATTTACCACTTATAATAATTTTGACAAAATAGGAATTAGCAAACTTGCCAAGTAACATAAACAATTAGGCATATTATTTTATAAAAGTGTATAAACTTTTTTAATTGGTACATTGAT
The DNA here is from genome assembly GCA_963555705.1 of Ligustrum vulgare. NCBI lineage: Eukaryota > Viridiplantae > Streptophyta > Magnoliopsida > Lamiales > Oleaceae > Ligustrum > Ligustrum vulgare. The sequence goes on along the minus strand of OY743186.1, from coordinate 16,060,394 downwards.
CGAAACGGCGTGCAAGTCCTTCCAATGCAAAATAATTCGAATTATAGATATTAACGATCACAAATTTATAATTTATAACCACATTAACATAAATATTGAGCGAAATTTAAAATTACACGTAAAAATGAAAAGCGGTCTTACAATTAATAGGAAATATTTCTAATTAAATTAGGTTTCTATTAATTCACCTGTTTACCTAATTAAACCAGGATATGTAATATGGGCCACATAATGAGAAGATGTTAATTTCTAACACACAGCTGATCAAAAAGCACTACTGATAGCAGATCCCTTCCATCGAAGTTCACCTTTACTTCTCAATAGATCCTGTGGAGGTACAAAAGGCCCTTTTGTTGCACCGGCCATTGTAATGGAAGCATGAAGGACACTGGATACAGAACTTACAGGAAGAAACAATGAGTTGATCGCATGAACACTGTTTGAATGGGGTGCTATAAAGGTGACAAGCTCCTCATATCTTCCATCATCTGAAATCAAACCTTCATGATGCCCTATCTCAATCCATGTTCCGACTCATCTCATCTTCAGTAGTTAAATCGTCTACATTGATCGTCCTCAGAAATTTGTCAAATGCATTTTTTTTATTCGATTTCTTCTAAATTCGTCGCTAATTAATTCGAATCGATGGCCAGAAATTAATTTCAATCAAAAGAGGAGCAATTATGGCAGTACAAGGCATCTTCCAATGAGAGATTTGGTGGAGCAATAACCGGAATTTGTTGGGAAACAATTGTGGGTGCATGGCTCAGGGAGGGAGGGATATGAAAGAATTAGGTTTAAGATAGTTCAATAAAACATTATTAAATTATTAAATAGTTTAATATAATATCACTTGAAAATTGAATTTATTTAAGTTTGATCTCATATTTTAATTTAGTATTTTAAAAACAAGTGTCACTGTAATTTCCTCTCTTTGTAATAATATTACTGTGAGGATTTGCATTTAACATAATTACCACTTGCTAAACATGTTATCCAAACTTACCAAGGTAAATCATTCTATCCAAGCCCATGTCAAGATTCCATTTATATTTTCTAAAAAATCATTATTTTTAAATTAATTTTCAATCACGTATTCTTTCATAATATAATATTACAAGTGAATAAAAACAATTCCTTAGATTTTTAAGTATATATTCTCCAAATATTATTGTTACTAATTACATTTTTTTTTTCTCGTAAACTTGTTTTAATGGAGCACAAATAGGGATTAAGTTTCTTAACGACACCAAGCTAATAACTCCAATAATGGGACTAATGTTAAATCCTACACGTATCTTGTCATGGTATTAAAGTTAACTTTTAGTAAATTTTGATAAAAATTAATAAAATATTTGATTAAAAAATTTTAGATTTCATTAGGGGTGAAAACGAGACATGTTCGCGATAGGTACTCCCATATAATATATGGTTAAAATTAGTTGTTAACATTGATTTAAATTAAAAATTGAATTGATATCTACCAAACAAGGTCATAGTAATTGCATATAATTTATTACCAGGGGCGGAGCCAGTTCAGGTCGAGCGTAGTGTCACGCCCCGCATGTGATCCATCGAAGAAATATAATAATTTTTCAAGACGGGTGCGCGAGGATGCACAAAAAGGGCGAGCTGCCAATTTTACGAAAGATGCGCAATTGAGGTTTCTAGAAGGTTCCAGAAGAATGCGGAATATGATGGAACTAGCTAGATCTGGAAGACTTCATGGAAGGGATCTGAAGGAACTTTCTAGAAGATTGAAGAGAATTCTTAAAGAAAGGGGGATTCTAGAATGTTCTACAAGTGTGTAGAAGTAGGAATAATCTAGATATTTCATGATAAATCTTTGTATAGGTATTTGTATAGATATGTGTAGAATTATCTAGGTGGTAAGATATATTTGTAGAATAATCTAGAAGATAGATTGGTAGTAGTATAAATAGGGAAGGGGTCCTCATTTGTAACCATCCAAGGATTTGGAGTGGCTACCTTATAGAGAGAGCTTGAGAGCTTGTATAATGCACTTGTGGAAGAGAGTCCCAAGTGTTGGTCGAGTATTGTAATATTGGAGAGTTTTAATACAAAGAGTGTATTTCTCTCTAATATAGTTTGCTAGCTTTCCTTTGTCATTTGTTTGTAAGCACTTGGGGAGTGCTTGGTCAAGAAGCGAGGCTGACTTAGCTAATATCCGACGGGAGGATTGAAGAGCTAAGTGCCGCACGGAGCTTGAAATCTCCAAGTCCGTGACAGTTGGTATCAGAGCCTAGGATTGGCTTGTGTATATCTTGACATGCTGTCGAGTGAGGAAGTTTCTGGAACTACTGGGATGGAGCGTGGGCGAGTGGTTGAAGCGATGGTGGAAGGCAAGAAGTCTACGGTACGTACCCGTAGTAAGAGCCGACCGCGAGCTTCAGCAACAGAGTCTCTTGAAGACGTCTTCCTTAATATGGGAGAGCGCATTGAAATGGTGGAGGAGTCACTCTCTACCTTGGAGACTCACACCTTAGAGCAAATTGATTCTCTAAAGAAAGGACAAGATGCTCTAAGGAATGAGATTGCCGTAGTGGAGGCAAGGGTGATGGATGCCGTCACGTCCATCCAAGCCCAAGTAAACAAGCTTTGTGAGGATTTGCGTAAGGACATGGCCGCCTTTCAACGCGCCATGGCTAGCACAAGTTCTAACAATACTACATTGGCCCCAAGAATCGAGTACCCCAAGCCGAAGGAGTTCGATGGCAAGAGGGACGCCAAGGAGGTAGAGAATTTCCTATGGCGCATGGAGGTCTACTTCGAGGGCATTAACGTCATGGATGAGGCAACAAAGGTACGGACCGCCACTCTTTACCTTAGTGATGTTGCAGCTTTATGGTGGCGTCGTAAGCATGCCGACATAGAACATGGGAAGTGCAAGATAGACACATGGGCTGATTTCAAACGGGAGTTGAAGCGACAATTCTATCCTGAAAATGTAGTCTATGAGGCTCGAAAGAAGATGCGTCTATTAAAGCAAAGGTCTACAATTCGGGACTATGTACAAGAGTTCACCACTCTGATGCTTCAAATCCCAAGCATGGCGGAAGAAGACTTGCTCTTCCACTTCACGGATGGGCTCCAACATTGGGCACGAATGGAGTTGCTAAGGCGTGGAGTTAGCAACGTTGATGAGGCAATTGCGGTAGCAGAGTCATTGGTGGACTATTCAAAGGATGATGCCTCAAAATATAAGGAGCCACGAGATAACAATGAGAAAGGTGGGGGAGACGAAGAGAAGACGTCATCCCATCCGAAAAGCAGTCATTTCCCTCAAAGGATTAATCACTTATTTGGTGGCAAGGACACGAGGTCCCAAGGTCGAAGGGACTATGAAGAGAGTGAACTTGTAAAGAGTGTTGTAAAGAGTGTCTTTATTCAATACAAAGCTTTCTTTGTAAGTTCTTGTGTTCCTTCATTGTCCTTTTCTTAAGGTGTTCTACTTAGTGCCTTTCTAAGACATCAACGCCAATCGGGAGGCTGACTTAGTGTAATAACCGCGGGGGCGGAAGTTGAAGACACTAAGGCCGCACGGTTCTTGGAGGAAATTAGCAAGTCCGTGACAGTAGGCTCACGATCGCACTGACTTTGACTCCGACCTTTAAAGATGAATTATAGCCTACACTGGAATCTGAACCGATAGGGAATTAGAAGATGTAAGTATGTGAGAAAGGAGAAGTAAGAAAGGAGAAAATGTACAAAATAGCCAGAAAAATTTGAGAAAATCTTGCCTGATTTTGGTAGTAGCATCATTGGGTGAAATACCCAGCACAGGGAAAAAAAAAAGGGGTGAAGAAGAAATGCCGGCAAGCTTTGTATGTGCAATGTGTATATGACTAATTGTGAGAGAAAAGAGGAAGAGAAATGAGTGTGGTTTGTCTATGCACGTGAGAGAGAGAGAGTTGAAAATGAGAGAGATGGTTTGGTACAAAAAAGGGGAGATGGAACTTATAATGGCTTTTCATTTATTTATTTTGAAGGAGGCTTTTCATTTCATTAACAAGAAAGTTGAAAAAAAAAAAAAAGAAACTTGTATATAAACAATTCGTCTAGCATACACGAAGTAAAAAATTGAATCATTTTGATAATTAACTTTCGAAATATTGATTTTTTTATATTTGTTATTTATGAGTTAAAATTTATTTACTTATCATTTGTGAAATTAAATTTTCTCTTCATTTTTTTTTTCTTAGAACGCCCACGAACCCCATTGCTCTTAACCTCATTTAATTTTTTTTCCACGCTCACCGAATATCTTGACGCCGCCCCTGTTTATTTAGGCGTAGCCAGGAATTTAAAAGAGGGTGATTGACTTTTTTTAAACTTTTTACATTTTTTACCCAAAGATTGTCCAGATAGGGGTGGCGGGGTGGGCCATGATCTAATCTGAACGACCCATGTGTCCTCTGCTGCATATAAATCTCTGTTATGAAATAATTATTACATAATAAAATAACATTTTATTGTTTTATTGTTTATTGTTTAATAAGAACGAATAGGAATTTAAATTTGGCAATAGATAATAAACTATTAATTGCAGAAGGGAAGAAACTAGATTGTATGATCAAGGCCTATACATTGTCCGTAAAGCAAATTTGCTCATCACCGTAAATGCTTTAGGTAACAATCGAACTTCAGTCTCCCATGAAACAATGGGGATGGAGCCTGATTATTTCAAATTTATGGCTAATTGAAGTTATATCAGAACAAAACCGTCAAATGGACTGGATATTGGAAGCTAAGTGTGTCAAAAAAGCTCGTCGACTCGAGCACCTCAAGCTCGACTAGCAAAAAGCTCAAGTAAAGCCGATCTTCAAAAATGCAACAAGACTCTAGTCGAGGCCGGCCCGTATGACCAGTAGAGCCACACGGGCACAACCCTTGTGGTGGACCAAGATTGATCATTGTTGATATTTGTACTACATTTATTATATGCATTATCAAGTTATGTTTAATATTTGTACTACATTTAATGCATGTTTGCTCTCCAGAGAAAAAATCAATTTATACCAATTTAACAACTTGCATGATACCAACGACAATAAAGAAGAATAAACATTTGTATTGAAAAAAGGTTAATGAGTACTTAGCTGATTGAAATGTTTGTCAATCTACGGTACCATGCATAGAAAGACGAAAATGCCTATTGTGTTTAAAGAATTTTGCTACATTTTTCAAATGGCTAAACGATAATTACAAAAACACTCTAGGGCAATTTGAAATTTCATTTCAAAAATGACCATCGGGAGCCAAAATAATTTTGGATTGAATGGATGGTTTGAATATAATTTTCAGATTACATTAATAATTTTATATTGAGGTGGGAACCACGCAAGTGGTAAAATCTAAGAAGATAGGATTTTTAATCGGTAACAAGGCTCCGTTTGAAAATTTTTATTTTTCATGAAAAATTCAAATTTCAGATGATTTTCTCACTTTTGCGCTATTTGATTGTTTAGGTTTTTCATGGAATTCGTTTTCCAACTTGTCTCGAAATTCGATATTTTTCTTATTTTGAAGGAATTCGTTATCCTTGGAGGATATGAGGTTTTATTTTTCATGTTAAAATAGTAAATTTCGATTTATTATCTATGGAAAATAATGTCATCAAAAAATGAAAGTTAGAAAATTCTCCACTTTTTCGACCTAGAAAATTAAACCAATCAAACACTAAACTTCAAATTCCTAGAGAAAAAATTAAACTAATCAAACACCTAAACTTCAAATTCCTAGGAATTCAATCTCCTGAAATCTAATTCCTAAAATTCATTTTATTTTCATCCAAATTCCACCATCATTATCAAACACAATCTTATTATGTGTATTATATTTTTAACTAAACATATTTTTAACTAGTGTCAAGTTCTCGTACTTTACCGCTTCACCGTCCTCGTGGGGACTTATATTATATTTTACCCTATTTTTAATAAATGTTTTTTTAAATACATAATTTTTAACAAACAAATCCTAAACTTCACCGAAAATAGCTAGTGCACAACTGCTTTTACGGTGAGAAGGTGGAGTGGAGCACATAGGCTTAGTGCACAACAGCTTTTACGCTGAGATGGTGGAGCACATGGGAATCCCAAACATGGAATTTCAAAACAGCTGTCAAACGTCACCACCATGTGTTTCCTGTTTATCCGCCATTGAAAGCCATCATAATTCAAAGTATGCATCACTGATTCAGATAAAAGTATTGCACCTGATCCCTTTTTTTTATATTAATGTTTAGCAATAAAATAAAATATTTATAAGTAAATAAAAAAAAAATTCACTATTTTTCAATCACATGTTTTACAAAAAAAAAATAATTCATTTTCTCTAATAAAAAAATTTATTAAAAAATTGGTAATAGATGATATTTTTGTGAACTTTGCATTTGAGATTGTTGCAGCTTTTTGCTAGTTTGATACCCGTTACAAATTTTTCTAAGAAATTTTTTATCAAAACAATATAGCTCTACAATATAAAGTAATTAATTTTGTAATCATGAAAATATAACAATATAGCTCTACAGTAACAAGCAGCCAATGGATTAACCAAAAGTAATAATGCTCAAATAACAAAGAATCTTTAAAATAATAGAGTACACAAGTAAAAATAAATAATCTAGCAATAACAGGAAAATTAACAAAACCCTAGTGTTCATCTACACCAGCGAAGTCAAATTTTCGAACTAGATCAGTAGATCTAGAGCAAAATAGCAGCAAAGAACAACATTGTAGCAACAGATCCAAGAATCGGTACTCTGTTCAAAGTAGCGGCGTTGGGTGATGAGTTCGGGGCGGCGCCACCAGGTCCCGCGGCGTTGGATGGAGGATTAGCGATAGATCCTGCAGGTGAACCGACAGGAGGAGTGGGAGGTGCAGGAGGAGAAGCCGATGGAGATTCAGAAGGTGATGAACTTGTAGGAGTTGAGGCTGGTGGATTGACGGCGGCAGACGGTGACGGAGTTGGTGTAGTAACCACCGTCGGTGGAGACGCAACTGGAGCTGCTGCTGGAGACGCCTTTGGTGTGGCTGCTGGAGCCTGAGCTAAAGCCGATGCAGCCAACAATGCGAAAACTAAAGCCAACATTGATCTAGCGTAAGCCATTCTCTCTCTGAATTCTTTAAATTTAGCAAAAAAGAGAGAACTTCAGAAATGCTAATTTGAGAGAGTTGAGTATATTGAATGATAATAATAACTAGAGGAGGCGCTAGAATATATATACACACAGATATAGAGAGAGAGGGAGGATCTCTGATGAGAGAGAAATCAATCTTTATTAATTAAAACTAAATCATTTTAAATAGTCGCTAATCATTGATGGACAACTCAGCAACATAGATAATTAAGCAAAAGGGAGAAAATTTCTAACCGTTTGATGAACTTCGATTGATCTCAACCGTAAGCGTGTTATTGTTGCTTTTAAGGTTGGGGTTGATCTGGGGAATTTGAACGTTATGAAATTTTTAGTGACCGTTGTGATTAGCACGTTGAATGATGATTACAGTACAGAGCATGGTTTCATATGTCATGGCATGTATTATTGTTTCTTGAAAAATTTGATGGCCTTAAAATAAGCAACATAAACAGATATCCTCAATTTACCTTTTATGAAATTGCTCCCCTAATAATCACGGGTAGGGGATCTCTCCTACCCACCCCTCACAAACCACTCACGGGGTGAGTGCTAGTGAGCCCCACCCCACCCCCTTCTCACTCCGATAGGAAACTCCCTACTCGTGACGGGTAGGGGAGAAGTTTTATTACTTTTTAATCTTACAATTTCTTCAAATCACTCAATATATTTTACCTTGAGAATATAAGCCCCTGTTCTGTTTGCTGTTTTGAGGTCGTTTTCTGTTTTTATTTTCGAAAACGCTAAAAACGCGTTCTCTTTACCATTTTCGAAAACGCATTTTGGAAAACAAAAAAAAAAAATTGTACACAAAACGGAAAACGCCCGAAACATCGTTTTGGGCGTTTTGTGTGTATTTCGACAAAAAATGTCCAAAACGCGGAAAACGCGTTTTGGGATTTTTTTTTTTTTTTTTTTTTTTTTTTTTTTTTTTTTTTTTTATAGAATTATCTTAACTTAGAACTAAGCTTAATATAAAGTTTTTATTTTTTTATTATTTTTTTAGAATTATCCTAGTTTGGAACTAAGCCTAAATAAAGATTAATTTTTTTTTTTTTTTGAGAATTATTCTAACTTGGAACTAAGCTTAAATAAAGTTTTATTAAATTCAATATCAACATTACAAAAAAAAATTAAATGAGAATTCTTATTATTATATTTCAAAAAATGCACCAAACTGCATGGAATCGAAATGTACCAAACACGCAAAACTCTACTAAACAAAGCTAAATCTACCAAAAAAGAGCAAAATTTCACCAAGATGCCTAATCTAATACCAAAAGCGCGATATGTACCAAATTGTGAGATGTTTCAAATTGTGCCCAAGAAATTTACCAAAATGCGCAAATAGCTCTAAAATTTACGAAAACAATGTCAATTGTACTGTGCTAACCAAGATGTGTGAAATGTTAAAAAATGCTTCAAAATGTACTAAAATACACTATATATACCAGAATTCACCAAAATATACAAAATGCATGATATCGACCAAAATGCGCAAATCGTACCAGTGTGCGAATGTACCAAAATACAAGAAAACAAACCAAGTTAAATGAAATTTATCAAAATGCACAAAAATCTACTAAAATTCTAGAAATGTACCACATGAGAATTGTAGCAGGCAAGACCTATGATTAATCCTAGAAATGTGCCTGAATCAAATGTGGACTGATTACTCCACAAGGTCAAGATGACTTTTAAATTTATTTTGTTTAATCAAACTCTGTATGAGTAATTAGAGTTACATGTATTATGGAAGTAATTTGGACTTGAATATTATGTTATTAATTTCTTATAATATTTTTTTGGAGTTAAACATTAATGACATTATTATTTGGTCCAAAAAAAAGTTAAACAATATAGATTGTTTAATATAATTCAGAAGCAAATTCATTGAAAATAGTATAAGTTGTATTCTGCAAAATTTCAAACAGAACGTGTTTTCCAGCTTTTCATTTTCAAAAACAGTTTTCAGAAATGACAAACAGAACACGTTTTCAGCAACATTGAAAATAAAAATAAAAACAGGAAATACAAAACATTTTCCAAAATGAAAATACAAAATAAAATACAAACAGAACGCCACCTAATATTCTTGATTTATAAGCAAAAAAAATTTATTTATTTAAATCACTTTTTAATTGTATACATTTTTTCAAATTAATTTTCAATTACACATTTTACTTCGAAAACATTACATTTGTTTAAAATATTTGGGAAATGCTTTTTTTTTTTTTTTTTTGTACATAAAATATTGTTTTCTTTAAATGGTTTATAAATTATATAAAAAATACAAATTTTCAAACTATTTTTTAATTACACACATTTTTCGAAATCACTTTTTAACTACAAATTTTATCTGAAAAATATAAATAAACAAAGCAAAAAGACGATTGTAGCCACTGAATAAACAATAAATTTTTACCAAAAAGTTTGACACAAATGATGTAGCAGTTTTGTGATTGTTGATGTTGAAGGTGATGTAATGTGTTACTCAGATTCCTTGCCTCATGGTAGCCCCCTCTTCATTTTTAGCTTGAGAAGCTTGAAATAACTATCACACATGCACGATTATGGGTGTGATGATTGACAACACACATATGATGACATTGTTAGTGCATTATTCGGTAATAAAGGACATGTGTAGTTGATGGTAACATTATAGTGCAGTATGAAGAGAAGAGCACTCTCGATTCTTGACATTCTCCTCCATTCAATTCGTTAAAATGTCCTCTTAGTGGTAAGTGATCTTCACATCAACTCATATTCTATAACACTCCTAAAATTTTCGTATTTTATTTTTATATATATGAAATTATAATATGTTTTCTTAGGTGAAAATATCATCGTTAAATTTCTCATTATAATGGATACAGTGAAAAGAAGATGTGAAAATGATGATCAATCACCTGGCTAACAATCTTGAAGGCGTCATCTCTTTCTTTATGTTTTCTAAAACACGATTTTATAAGTGAAAGGAAAGCACGAGCCTGGCATGTCAGAATTTCTCTCTCTTCCTGCTGTACAGATACTATACATTCTCTCTGCTAGATGACTGAATTTTCTGTTGCTCGTAATTATCTTCTTGTGATGCAAATGTACAGCTGGGATTTATTTTTCTAGATCCTTCTTTTTTTTGTATTGCTGCTCTATAAATTGTAATATTTGTACACATTTTAATTGTGAGATTAATTCAGAAACTATTTCCATCATTTACTTCATTTGGTATCAGAGCTTGAAATGGCAACCAACACTGATTCACAAACCTCTTCTGGTTCAGCACCTCCAATGATGGGAGGTAGCTCTAGTTCTTCAACCATTATCAACCTCACACAAAACCCATATGTTAAACTCGATAAAGAGAACTACCTTTTTGTGGAAAAATATGATTCTCCCACTGATTCGAGGTCACAATCTCGAAGGCCATCTTCTTAGTTCCAGTGTTTGTCCACCTGAAACCATCACCATTGAAGTAACCTCTAAATCATAATCAATTTCTACCAAAAGCACCAATCCAGCCTTTACTCAGTGGATGTCCACAGACCAGCTCCTTATGGGCTGTTATACTCCACAATGACCCCAGAGAGTGCTATGAGAGTGATGGGGGCTACAAACTCTCACAAATTGTGGGAAAGTATTAACGAGAGTTATGGAATACAAAATAGGTCAAGAGTGACCTTCCTCACTGGTGAGTTGCAGAAAACCAGAAAAGGAGACTTGAAGGTTGATCAATATCTGTCCAAGATGAAAAATCTAGCTGATAACTTAGAAGTTGCTGGAAAAAGTGTTCCCCTACCTGATTTGGTGAATCAAGTTCTAGCGGGTCTTGATGAAGAGTGGAACCCCATTGTTGTTCAATTGAACAGCAGAGAAAATGTCACTTGGGGTGAAATTCAAGCCACTCTCATGATGTATGAGAGTATGTTGGAACATATTGAATCTGTGAGAAACAACCTTGGAAGCTTAAATGTTAGACAAAGCTCAGTGAATCTTTCTCAAAGGTCTGGTAATAGTCCACAATACAGGGGCTACAGATCAAACTTTAATGGAAGATATCAAACTTCAACTTATAACAGAGGAAGAAGAGGTGGCAGAGCTGGTGGAAGAGGAAGATGTAGCGCCCCGAGTTCCGTATACCCGATTCACTACGTCATTTTCTGTCTAAATTTTTCGAATAATATTTTTGCGGAAGAAATAATTGAAATTCATTTTTTTGGCAACATTAAATAAACTGTAATGGCCGCTAAAATTGAAAACATTTATGAAACCATTTGAAATAGTAAATCGAACCATTAATATTGTAAAGAAATTGCCAATATCATAATTTCTCAAATAAATGAACTTCTCTAAATTATTCGATTGTTTGGAAAATACGGAAATCATTAACGTCAAACTTTCAACCGTTCAACGATTATTGCCACCATCATTCATCGCTCGCCACCGTCTCCGAAATCTGCAAAACTGTTAAAAGTAGGGTGAGTATTTCATGGGGGAAATACTCAGTAGACTCATCGCGAATTAATTTAATTTATAAGATGATTAAACACATAAATCCCTGCTCTTTATAAAACGGGCATTGATAGAGCTTCTTTATAAAACTGCTCTTGATAAAACTCATATTGTGCATTACAGCACGGGACATATTTTGCAAATCATAGGCTCTTTGAAAATAGCTCTTTGAAAACCATATACTTATAAAAACATTTTAATTATGCCAAGCATAATTTCTTTTGAAAGCATAACATAAGATAGGATTGAAATCCTCATAAACATAAGAAGACACAAGAACTTTACCGAACTTAGGTGGCAAGAATTCTTATGCAGTAAAATCATAATAACAGTAAGTTTTCATCATAACATAGGATAATATCGAAATCCTCATAAACATAAGAATTTTACCGAACTTAGGTGGTAAGAATTCTTATGTAGTAAGTATACCAAGCATAATTTTCTGAAATTCATAGGGATCAATTGCATCATAACATAAGATAGGATCGAAATCCTCATAAACATATGCGACAGGAATTTTACCGAACTTAGGTGGTAAATCCTCATAAACATATGGAAAGATAGGAATTTTACCGAACTTCGTGGCAAATCCTCATAAACATAGGAGACACAAGAATGTTACCGAACTTAGGTGGCAAGAATTCTTATGTGTAGCGCTACTAAAACTCCGGTCCCCTTAACATATCATAACTTATCATATGGGACCCAAAACAATCTTGGTAGATTGATTTCATAGCAATGATCCAAAAAAACATTTTCGTGAAGCATAGGGTATACTTACTTTTCGTAAAAACATAAAGTATATTTTCTTTTCATAAAAACATACTTACTTTTCATAACAACATAAGGTATATTTACCTTTCATAAAAACATACTTGTTTTTCTTAAAAATTGACTTTCACAAGTCACATGACATTCATATGAAATCATAATTTAAATCAATTAATAAGTGCGAGTCTACCTCAAATCCGACGAGTGCAAAGTTGAGCGAGAATGACTTCAATTTCTTTAAATTCTCCGTACGCTTCGTCTTAACCAATAAGTCACTTTAGTATATCGAATATATAGTTCAAAATGATAAATTATAATTTGAAGACTAAAATTGATGTTTTGAAAGTTGAGGGACTAAAATGAATACTTTTGAAAGTTCAGGGACTAAAATAGATACTTTGAAAGTTGAGGGATTAAATTAAATACTTTTGATAGTTGAGGGACTCAAATGAATACTTTTGAAACTTGAGCTTAAAATCAAATAAAATAAATTAGCAGGGACTGAAATGATAAGTTTAAAAGCTGAAAGGACTGAAATAAAACCTTTTTAAAACATAGGGACTGAATAAACTTATTTAAAACTTAAGGGATTGATTTTGATGATTTGAAACCAAAAGGGACTGAATTGAAATAATTTTGGAACTTGAGGACCAACATTGAAATTTCTGAAAAACTTTTACATAAAATATATGTTTCTCTTTTTTTTCGTTCAGAGTCAGAAACAGAGAGGGAGGATGGCGATCTGAAATCGTGAGCTGAGGGATTTACTGGTGGAGGTGCTTCTGCCAACGATTCGCCGGTACCACGCCGGCGCAGGGTGCAGAAAAAGGTGGTCAAGGTGTGGTTTCAAATCTAGGAAGTTTAGTGCGAAATCGAAATGTAACCTAGGTTTTGAATTCGCGACTTTCCGGCGAAAAACCGATCAATCAGTCGGTGTAGAGGTATTGTTCTGGGTTCTTGGGTTGATTTTGGGTTTTTGTTGTTGATTCGAGGTGAATCTGAGGCTCAAGATCCGATCTTGGCTGCGATTTCCAGTGACAAATCCATTCACTGGCGACGGTCGAAGTAGGTAGGTATCTTAGTTCACTTATTTCTTGTTTTGATTTTGAGTTTGGGGCCGGGCTTGGAGATTTGAGGTTGGGCAGTGTTGAGGTGGTAGTGATCGCGAGTGACTGCAGAGGCGATCTTGGAGTTAATGGTGGAATTGGTGACTGGATTGAAATGTGATGGTTCGGACTGTAAGTTGGAGGTGGTAACTTGGCAGTGATGATACTGATTGCAGTGTAAATGGTTTGTGCAGTGGTTTGGTGTTGATGCAGACTGTGATGGTGGCTATTGTGTGATCGATATTGGAGGTTGGTAATGGAGCTGCTGGTGGTTCGCTTCTTCCGGTGATTGAGGTGATTAACTGAGCTCCGTCTATTCTTTGATTTTGGTTTTTGGGTGAAGATTTATTGATGGTGAATTGGAGATTGGCAGTTGAAGTGGTTTGGTGAAAATGATTCGATTTCTGGCTGTGGTACGTGATTGAGGTGAGACCGATTTTGGTAATACTGTCGTGGTGGTGGTGGCTGCTCAATAGTTTGGTTGAATGGTGTTGATAAATTGTGAAGTTGGGTGGTTGATTTGGTGATGATGATGACTGATTGTAGCTGGGCAGCATAATGCAGTTTGGTGATTTTGGTTTGGAGGTCGATTGATGACGGGTTTGAGCAGTGGTGGTGATAACTGATGATGATGATGATGGGTGATGATGTACTGTGGTGATGGTGAGTTTATACAGGTGATCTCGTGGGCTGGGGATGGGTAATGATAATAGTGAGTGTCATTTGCTTTGCTGGAAAGAGTGGTTGGCTCAAGAATGGGGTTGTAAAGTGTGGATTCAAGGCGGAAAGGAGAAAACATGTGGGGTAAAAGTTTTATTTAATTTGGTATGATAATGATGGTGTTATGAGGTGGAAAGAATGATAAATATAAGAAGGAAAGGAGAATAAAGAGGAATGCAAAACGTGGGAAATAATCAACTGAAAATTAGACTAATTTTGATTAAGAAATGTATTTAAAATAGATATATTTTGGACTGAAAATAATTTGAGAGTAAATAATACTTTAAATAAATAATTAAAATAATATAATTTTAGAAATTCGGATTTTAATTTAAAATCGAACAAATTCGATATTTCTTGACTTGGCTAGACGAATCCGTCGCGGCATTAATTTCAAAAAAAATAAATGAAATAGTAGCGACACAATTTTCTAAATATTAAAATAATTATTTATTGTATAAAAATTCTGGATCGCTATAATCTTACCTCCTTAAAATAATTTCGTCCTCGAAATTAAACTTACTTAATCTTATAATTTCTGAATATTTTCTCTACGTAAAATACCCAAACATATCAACATAATATCATCAACTTATCTTTCCAATATTTGTAACCCAAAATTCAGAAAACAAATATCTCCCAAAACTAAGATTCTATACTTAAATGTCACCACATTTCCTGCAAAGTATTTCTTTCACTTGTATATACGTATGAATTCTGATTCAATACGGTACTCATTTTACTTTCCACGTATCATCACACTATACCAAGATTATCATTATTAAAACAAAATATCAGTACCCATAATCCAAGAAAATATTCTAAATCTCCAATCAAATCTCCTTTATCGATAAAATTTAACAGCGCATTACTTCTTGTCTCCTCTTTTCATTAAAAATAATCCTGCGCTTTCTTGCTGGTCACAACATCACGCGGATTCACTCAGATCCTTTGCGCTTTTAAATAGTTCATGCTGAGAAGAGGTTGAATCATCAAACAATGGATATCATTCTTTCTAACATTCGCAAGTATTATTCCAGTCTTCCTATGAATGATCTGAGAAAGATCTATAAAATAAGGCTCGAAAGATTGAGGTTGCTAATGGCTCATGATATTCCAGAAGATGTTCGCTGGTTGATAGAAGCAAAGGTTCGACTATCTGGTGAATTACCATCAACATTTCCAAAACATATGCCTGGTTTAGGCAAAAGCACGTTCGCAAAGAAACGAAGAGCAAAAAGACTGGGTGGTTGCTACAAATGTGCTCGTTGGAACTGTAATACACGTTGCAAATCAGTAGGATATTCTTCTACTAATCGGGATGATAAAATCGAATTCATAAAGGGTGGACTGAGTAAGGAGTCTTTGGATGATATTCGACTGACTCTTGAGACGCACCCAAGTGGTTATGTACAACGTGAACTTCTCTCCTTATACGCTCAGTTTAACGAGGACAAAAATCGTTATAATCTCCAAAATATAATATCGAAAGATCCTGTTTGCCAGTCTGTTTTACAAAATGAGGTTTCTGGCAGTTCAGCAATGTTATAAGGTAAATCTTTTTAAAATATTTTGCTGCTTTCTTTCACGCGTTTTGGAAATAAAATATATTTTTCTTTTCTCGAGGTTTGATAAAGCTGGAAATAAATATATTTTCCTTTCTCGAGGTTTGATAAAGCTGGAAATAAATATTAAATCGCCGAAAGGTGACAGCCTCGATACGATAAAAATATTCAAAAGTGGGCTGATTTTGTCAAAAGTAAATCTTTACTTTTTCAGAATCAATCAAAAAACAGTAAATTTTTTTTTTTTTTTTTTTTTTCCGGCTTTAAATAGCCAAACATATTTCATAGTTCAGGCATCCCAAAATCACATCTTCTTCGTAAGTTTTCCCTTCTTTACTATCAAAGATGGAAGCACCAAAACTTCGACAGATCAAAACTATTTGTGTATTTTGTGGATCAAAAGTAGGGAAAGGCTTCGGTTATCTAGAAGCGGCTGTAGATCTTGGAAAGAAACTGGGGGAAAAAGGTATCACTCTTGTATATGGGGGTGGTAGCAGTGGTCTAATGGGTTGTGTTTCCCAATCTGCTCTTGCAGAGAAATCAAAAGTAATCGGTGTCATACCTGTCCCTTTGGTAGATGTTGCAGGCAAAACACGAGGGCATGAAGTTCAAACCCTATCCATCCATGAACGCATAACTTGTATGCTATATGGTTCTGATGCCTTTATAGCCCTGCCCGGAGGTTTTGGTACCTTAGAAGAAATTTTTAACATTACCTCGTGGGCTCAACTAGATCTCCATACTAAGCCTATTGGGCTTCTGAATGTTAACAATTTCTTTGATGGTTTGTTAACCTTTCTTGATTATGCTGTGGAACAGGGATTCATCTCTCCATTTTCCAGAAGGCTTCTTATTTCTGCTCCTACTATTGATGAACTACTGGATAAGCTGCAGTCATATATCTCAATACAAGATCCAGCAGGAGTTAAGATAGATTGGTCGCAAGGAAGGGGAATCAAGCGAAAATGGAGTCCGGTTAATGTAAACTTAACTCTTTGAATCTTAGAATAGGTGGGGGTAGAGTACGGAGTATTCTCACTCTCGAGACACCCCTCCATTTACTAGGATTTCCTTAATGTTTAAATCTTGTGTATACTTCAAAGATTCCAGGTGGTGGATTACGGAGTATTCTTACTCTCGAAACACACCTCTTTGAAGGTTTCTTTATTTCCTCAAAAGATCAGAGGTGGTAGGATACGGCTACTCCGGAAACACATCTCTCATTCTGAGGATCTTTCCATGTTTTTTCTCTTATGCTTTCGTGTGTTTCATGTATTCCTTTCCAGTGTGACTCTTGTGTGTTCTCCTTATGAGAAAATAATAAAATTTCTGCTATCATCTACTAAATCTCGTTTGTGATGTAAATGATCTTGCATGTCTAACCTTAATTCCTTTAGTGGATGCTTATCATATTATGCTCTTAATTCCAAATGATAAAATTCTGGACAGAGTCTCCCTTGTAATTTGGACTTATTCCAAACCATAAGCATACTTCATAACTCACAATAATAAATAACTCCACATTTGATCACAACGATCTAAAAATATTGAAAACGATTCCAACACTTCAATATCATCAAAATATCCCATAATTCAATTCATAATTCCTCAACATAGAAATTTCAAATCATATTTTTCAATATCACAATATTACTTCCTTTCATACCTTAATTGGCTCAAAAGTTATTCCTACTTATAAATATATGCCATAAATCATATTCCCAAAATTTATTCACAAAGCCAAACTTCATAATAAATTTCTCTTCAACATAGAGGCATAATAAATTAACTCAACATAATATCCATTACTTAATTCTCAATAAAATCATATTATTCCCATTATGCTCAACACTCGTTTTCTTTTAAAAAAATTTCTCATACTCATACATTAAAGCATATAAGTTATGACAAAGCATAACAACATCATTATTTTCGAAGAAATACATTCTTATTTCTCATAAATCATAAGTATCCGAAATACTCTTCATTCTTTCTCATAAATCAATAAAATGAGTATTCGAAATACTGAAATAACTTTAAACATCATAAACTTCTTTACCTCGGAGTTGGTGGAACGAAATGATGGCAGTGGCAATCTTCATCAATAATATTTTATAATGGAAAATATTTCTTGAAAATTCTTTTTTTGAAAATTTTTCAGTCTACAGAAACGCAGACTAGCTCTGATACCAACTTGTAGCGCCCCGAGTTCCGTATACCCGATTCACTACGTCATTTTCTGTCTAAATTTTTCGAATAATATTTTTGCGGAAGAAATAATTGAAATTCATTTTTTTGGCAACATTAAATAAACTGTAATGGCCGCTAAAATTGAAAACATTTATGAAACCATTTGAAATAGTAAATCGAACCATTAATATTGTAAAGAAATTGCCAATATCATAATTTCTCAAATAAATGAACTTCTCTAAATTATTCGATTGTTTGGAAAATACGGAAATCATTAACGTCAAACTTTCAACCGTTCAACGATTATTGCCACCATCATTCATCGCTCGCCACCGTCTCCGAAATCTGCAAAACTGTTAAAAGTAGGGTGAGTATTTCATGGGGGAAATACTCAGTAGACTCATCGCGAATTAATTTAATTTATAAGATGATTAAACACATAAATCCCTGCTCTTTATAAAACGGGCATTGATAGAGCTTCTTTATAAAACTGCTCTTGATAAAACTCATATTGTGCATTACAGCACGGGACATATTTTGCAAATCATAGGCTCTTTGAAAATAGCTCTTTGAAAACCATATACTTATAAAAACATTTTAATTATGCCAAGCATAATTTCTTTTGAAAGCATAACATAAGATAGGATTGAAATCCTCATAAACATAAGAAGACACAAGAACTTTACCGAACTTAGGTGGCAAGAATTCTTATGCAGTAAAATCATAATAACAGTAAGTTTTCATCATAACATAGGATAATATCGAAATCCTCATAAACATAAGAATTTTACCGAACTTAGGTGGTAAGAATTCTTATGTAGTAAGTATACCAAGCATAATTTTCTGAAATTCATAGGGATCAATTGCATCATAACATAAGATAGGATCGAAATCCTCATAAACATATGCGACAGGAATTTTACCGAACTTAGGTGGTAAATCCTCATAAACATATGGAAAGATAGGAATTTTACCGAACTTCGTGGCAAATCCTCATAAACATAGGAGACACAAGAATGTTACCGAACTTAGGTGGCAAGAATTCTTATGTGTAGCGCTACTAAAACTCCGGTCCCCTTAACATATCATAACTTATCATATGGGACCCAAAACAATCTTGGTAGATTGATTTCATAGCAATGATCCAAAAAAACATTTTCGTGAAGCATAGGGTATACTTACTTTTCGTAAAAACATAAAGTATATTTTCTTTTCATAAAAACATACTTACTTTTCATAACAACATAAGGTATATTTACCTTTCATAAAAACATACTTGTTTTTCTTAAAAATTGACTTTCACAAGTCACATGACATTCATATGAAATCATAATTTAAATCAATTAATAAGTGCGAGTCTACCTCAAATCCGACGAGTGCAAAGTTGAGCGAGAATGACTTCAATTTCTTTAAATTCTCCGTACGCTTCGTCTTAACCAATAAGTCACTTTAGTATATCGAATATATAGTTCAAAATGATAAATTATAATTTGAAGACTAAAATTGATGTTTTGAAAGTTGAGGGACTAAAATGAATACTTTTGAAAGTTCAGGGACTAAAATAGATACTTTGAAAGTTGAGGGATTAAATTAAATACTTTTGATAGTTGAGGGACTCAAATGAATACTTTTGAAACTTGAGCTTAAAATCAAATAAAATAAATTAGCAGGGACTGAAATGATAAGTTTAAAAGCTGAAAGGACTGAAATAAAACCTTTTTAAAACATAGGGACTGAATAAACTTATTTAAAACTTAAGGGATTGATTTTGATGATTTGAAACCAAAAGGGACTGAATTGAAATAATTTTGGAACTTGAGGACCAACATTGAAATTTCTGAAAAACTTTTACATAAAATATATGTTTCTCTTTTTTTTCGTTCAGAGTCAGAAACAGAGAGGGAGGATGGCGATCTGAAATCGTGAGCTGAGGGATTTACTGGTGGAGGTGCTTCTGCCAACGATTCGCCGGTACCACGCCGGCGCAGGGTGCAGAAAAAGGTGGTCAAGGTGTGGTTTCAAATCTAGGAAGTTTAGTGCGAAATCGAAATGTAACCTAGGTTTTGAATTCGCGACTTTCCGGCGAAAAACCGATCAATCAGTCGGTGTAGAGGTATTGTTCTGGGTTCTTGGGTTGATTTTGGGTTTTTGTTGTTGATTCGAGGTGAATCTGAGGCTCAAGATCCGATCTTGGCTGCGATTTCCAGTGACAAATCCATTCACTGGCGACGGTCGAAGTAGGTAGGTATCTTAGTTCACTTATTTCTTGTTTTGATTTTGAGTTTGGGGCCGGGCTTGGAGATTTGAGGTTGGGCAGTGTTGAGGTGGTAGTGATCGCGAGTGACTGCAGAGGCGATCTTGGAGTTAATGGTGGAATTGGTGACTGGATTGAAATGTGATGGTTCGGACTGTAAGTTGGAGGTGGTAACTTGGCAGTGATGATACTGATTGCAGTGTAAATGGTTTGTGCAGTGGTTTGGTGTTGATGCAGACTGTGATGGTGGCTATTGTGTGATCGATATTGGAGGTTGGTAATGGAGCTGCTGGTGGTTCGCTTCTTCCGGTGATTGAGGTGATTAACTGAGCTCCGTCTATTCTTTGATTTTGGTTTTTGGGTGAAGATTTATTGATGGTGAATTGGAGATTGGCAGTTGAAGTGGTTTGGTGAAAATGATTCGATTTCTGGCTGTGGTACGTGATTGAGGTGAGACCGATTTTGGTAATACTGTCGTGGTGGTGGTGGCTGCTCAATAGTTTGGTTGAATGGTGTTGATAAATTGTGAAGTTGGGTGGTTGATTTGGTGATGATGATGACTGATTGTAGCTGGGCAGCATAATGCAGTTTGGTGATTTTGGTTTGGAGGTCGATTGATGACGGGTTTGAGCAGTGGTGGTGATAACTGATGATGATGATGATGGGTGATGATGTACTGTGGTGATGGTGAGTTTATACAGGTGATCTCGTGGGCTGGGGATGGGTAATGATAATAGTGAGTGTCATTTGCTTTGCTGGAAAGAGTGGTTGGCTCAAGAATGGGGTTGTAAAGTGTGGATTCAAGGCGGAAAGGAGAAAACATGTGGGGTAAAAGTTTTATTTAATTTGGTATGATAATGATGGTGTTATGAGGTGGAAAGAATGATAAATATAAGAAGGAAAGGAGAATAAAGAGGAATGCAAAACGTGGGAAATAATCAACTGAAAATTAGACTAATTTTGATTAAGAAATGTATTTAAAATAGATATATTTTGGACTGAAAATAATTTGAGAGTAAATAATACTTTAAATAAATAATTAAAATAATATAATTTTAGAAATTCGGATTTTAATTTAAAATCGAACAAATTCGATATTTCTTGACTTGGCTAGACGAATCCGTCGCGGCATTAATTTCAAAAAAAATAAATGAAATAGTAGCGACACAATTTTCTAAATATTAAAATAATTATTTATTGTATAAAAATTCTGGATCGCTATAGAAGAGGACCAACTTGTCAAGTATGTGGAAGGCTTGGCCATAGAGCAAATGTTTGTCTCTATCGTTTTGATGAGTCCTATAATGGAACTTATCCCCATCAGAACCAGAATAACAACAACTCTAATTCCTCTTATCGTCTTAGAGGAACTCCATGTAGCGACTCAGAATTTTTACGCAATATATAATTATTTTAATATTTAGAAAATTGTGTCGCTACTATTTCACCCATTGTTTTGAAGTTAACGCCGCGACGAATTCGTCTAGCCAAGTCAAGAAATATCGAATTTGTTCGATTTTAAATTAAAATCCGAATTTCTAAAATTATGTTATTTTAATTATTTATTCAAAGTATTATTTTCATCATCATTTTGTATAAAGAATATTACACCATTTTCTATTTCATATTACACCAAATTCTACACTATCTTATTCTATAATACCAAATCAATACATATATCCCTCTTATTCTCCATTCACAAGCAATACCATCATTATCATCATATAACACGGCAAGACACAAACCACCATTTCTTTATTTTATCATTCCAATTATGAGTATTCCATTCAATGATTCCTCTTCATATTATTATGTCCTCCATATTGATCACTTTCCATCTCATTCCCAATTTCATAATTCATCCTCACCAACCACCTTCACTACCTTATTCAAATACTATCTCTACTCCTACGAGATTCAATCTGCACAATTCAAATCATGGCACAACCCATATTCCATTCTATTATTTATTTTGATTCCTCATGTCTCCCCTTTAATCATTTCCTTTTTCCTTTTCTTTTCCTTTAAACCACAACAAAACCTAATCATTTTATTCTAACACTTTACATCTAATCTAATTCCTACTCAACCTAAAACTCCACCACGGTTTCACCAAACCAACCCATGCTCCACTTATCACATCATTACCTCCACTTACCTCAATTCCACAATTTCAAACCCAATCTGTATATATTCACCTGCGAAATCTTCATCATCAATCTACAATCAGTTCATAACCATCATCCTCAATTCACCAAACAATGCCACTGTAGTCTTCATCTGTACCACCACTAACCGGGTTCCAGCCTACAATCAATTCAGACCACCACCTCGCCATTTATCATCATCACCAATGAATCTATATCAATCCGCCACTGCCATTCAACACCAAATTGAATCATGAACACCCAACTTCATTTCAGACAATCACTTCAGCTTCATCCATTTTCACCCCTGTCACTAAATTCAATCCACCACCAGAGTCTCTGATCGTCATCACTACCAATTTGCAATCAACCCAACATCCACGAGAATCAGGAAATAGAACAGCAACCATGACCATCTCCATCATCAAATCACTACTGCTGCCCAACCTGGAGAAGTTCCACAATCAACTCAAGCCACACCGAACCACTAATCACCGCCTCCTGCTCATTTCGTTTGATATCCAATCGAATCCCAAATAAAAACCCAACACCCAGAATAAGCTAAGTCCAGAACATTACTCACCTTGACCGCCGCCATCTTAACCGGATTTTTGGCCGGAAGAACCGCGAACCCTAGCTTCGGTTTCACCTTAAATCGCCCCCAAATCAGCCCAGAAACTATCCTAATTTCACCATCGCCACTCCCCGTACCCAGCGCCGGTGCTGCGCCGGTAGAAATCACCGACAGTAACCACGGATCTTCTTCTTCTTCCCTGATTTTGTTCCGCCATCGTCACTCTCTCTCTAAATTTTCAGAGGAATACGAATGAGAGAGAGAGAATAAAATCTGAATATATATTTTACTTTCGAAAATTTCAACTTTAGTCCCTATAGTTTTAATTTGTTTCGAATCAGTCCCCAAGTTTTAAAAAGGTTTTATTTCAGTCCTTTCAGCTTCTAAACTTATCAATTTCAGCCCTTAAGTTTTAAATGAGTTTTAATCAGCCCTTTCATTTTTAAAATCTATTATTTCAGTCCCTGCTGATTTACTTTATTTGATTTTAAGCTCAAGTTTCAAAAGTATTCATTTTAATCCATCAACTTTCAAAATATTCATTTTAAATCCCAACTTTTGAAAATATTCATTTTAGTCCCTGAACTTTCAAAAGTATCATTTTAGTCCCTCAACTTTCAAAACATCAATTTTAGTCCTCAAAATTATAATTTGTCATTTTGAACTATATATTCGATAGACTAAAGTGACTTATTGGCTAAGACGAAGCGTACGGAGAATTTAAAGAAATTGAAGTCATTCCCGCTCAACTTTGCACTCGTCGGATTTGAGGTAGACTCGCACTTATTAATTGATTTAAATTATGATTTCATATAAATGTCATGTGACTTATGAGAGTCAATTTTCAAGAAAATTAAGTATGTTTTATGAAAGGTAAATATACCTTATGTTTTTATGAAAAGTAAGTATACCCTATGTTTTTACGATAATGTTTTATATGTTTTGGATCATTGCTATGCACATAAGAATTCTTGCCACGAAGTTCGGTAAAATTCTTGTGTCTCCATAAGTTTATGAGGATTTGCCACGAAGTTCGGTAAAATTCCTATGTTTCCATATGTTTATGAGGATTTACCACCTAAGTTCGGTAAAATTCCTGTCTCATATGTTTATGAGGATTTCGATCCTATCTTATGTTATGATGGAAATGATCCCTATGAATTTCAAGAATTATGTTTTGGTATACTTACTGTTATTATGATTTTACTGCATAAGAATTCTTGTCACCTAAGTTCGGTAAAGTTCTTGTGTCTCCCTATGTTTATGAGGATTTCAATCCTATCTTATGTTATGCTTTCAAAAGAAATTATGCTTGGCATAATTAAAATGTTTTTATAAGTATATGATTTTCAAAGAGCTGTTTTCAAAGAGCTATTTTCAAAGAGCCTATGATTTGCAAAATATGTCCCGTGCTGTAATGCACAATATGAGTTTTATCAAGAGCCGTTTTATAAAGAAGCTCTATCAATGCCCGTTTTATAAAGAGCCGGGATTTATGTGTTTAATCATCTTATAAATTAAATTAATTTGCGATGAGTCTACTAAGTATTTCCCCCATGAAATACTCACCCTACTTTTTAACAGTTTTGCAAATTTCGGAGACGGTGGCGAGCGATGAATGATGGTGGCAATAATCGTTAAACGGTTGAAAGTTTGACGTTAATGATTTCCGTATTTTTCCAAACAATCGAATAATTTAGAGAAGTTCATTTATTTGAGAAATTATGACATTGTCAATTTCTTTACAAAATTAATGGTTCGATTTACTATTTCAAATGGTTTCATAAATGTTTCAATTTTATCGGCCATTACAGTTTATTTAATGTTGCCAAAAATGAATTTCAATTATTTCTTCCGTAAAAATATTATTCGAAAAATTTAGACAGAAAATGACGTAGTGAATCGGGTATACGGAACTCGGGGCGCTACACTCCACACTCAAATGCCTACATTGCAACCTCTGACTCTGTGGCTGATCCAAACTGGTATGCTGATACAGGAGCAACTGATCATGTCACTCATCTAACAACAACACTTAGCAGCAAGGATCTCAGTACAAAGGTAAGAAGAAAATTATGGTTGGTAATGGTGAGTTATTATCAGTTTCACATATTAGTCAATCAATTATTCCTACTGTGAACAAACTTCTGAAGTCAAAAGAAATCTTGCATGTACCCAAAATTCAAAAGAATCTTGTAAGTGTTTCCAAACTTAGTCAAAAGAAATCTTCCATGTACCCAAAATTCAAAAGAATCTTGTAAGTGTTTCCAAACTTACTTCTGATAATGCTGTATTTATGGAATTTCATTCTAATGTTTGCTATGTGAAGGACAAAGAAACGAAGGAACCTCTGCTGAAAGGGAGAGTTAGAGATGGGCTGTACCAGTTGGATTTCCAAACCTGCTCAAAATCATATCACAAAGCTCAAAATCAGTTCCATAAACCTAGAACACTTGTCTGCAGTCTTAGATCTTCTGATGTACCCTTGAAAAACAACTCTACTAGTATTAAAAATATGTTAAATGTCTGGCATTATAAACTTGGACATCCTTCACCTCAAATCATGTCAAAAGGTCTAAAGTTATGCAATAAAAATTTCAATTCCAGTGATCTTATTATATCTTGTGAAGGTTGTCATTAAGGTAAATCACATGCTCTTCCATTTAATAGATCAGAATTAAAGGCTGAACATCCTCTTGACATTGTCTATACCGATGTATGGGGACCAACCATAGTGACATCTTCCCAGTTTAAGTATTACATTATCTTTGTAGATGATTTCAGTCACTTTTCCTGGATTTATCCACTCAAACATAAGTCTGATGCCCTTCACCATTTTATTCAGTTTAAAACCTTGATAGAAAACAAACTTGAGAGGAAAATAAAGATACTAAATCTGACTGGGGTGGAGAGTTTAGATCCTTTACCAATTTCACCACAAAATCTGGTATTGAATTTCGACATTCCTGCCCCTATACTTCAATTCAAAATGGAAGGGTGGAGAGAAAACATCGCCATATTACTGAGATGGGATTAACTGTTTTAGCAAAAACAAAATGCCCTTAAAATTCTGGTGGGAATCATTTAAAACATCAACTTATTTGATCAATAGAACCCCAACTTCTGTGCTCAAAGATGAGTCACCCTTTTTAGTCCTGTTCAAAAGAAAAGTTGATTATAATTGGCTAAAGCCCTTTGGTTGTTCCTGCTTCCCTTGTCTCAGACCCTATCAACAACATAAATTCGATTTTCACTCAACAAAATGTGTTTTTATGGGATATAGTGACTCACATAAAGGCTATAAATGTTTGAACTCTCAAGGAAGATTATACATTTCTAGACATGTAGTATTTCATGAAAATGAATTTCCATTTCCAGAAGTTTTTCCTTCATCCAAACAAAACTTAGAATATCCTGTCATCATTCAAAATAATCACCTTCCCTTCTTCCAAAATCCTATATCTACAATCTAGGCTGGTACACATCATCTCTTAGAATCTCCTTCATAGAGTGAACAAGTTTCAAACTCCTGCACTTAGCAGCATGACAATGAAAACATAGCATCCTTGTCTTTTGATGAAAGTGAAGTTAGAGATCATGTATCAGCTGATTATGATGTTGAGGTGAATGCTAAAACAAGGAATAATTAGACAACAGAATCTGATAATCAAACTACAGAATCTTGGTATATTCAACCAGTTGAACATCCAATGGTCACTAGAGGAAAGGCTGGAATCTTTAAGCCTAAGACCTATCTTGTTGAGAATACTGAAGTCATGGAAGAACCCAAGTCTGTAAGTGAAGCATTGAAACACAAAGAATGGAAGAAGGCTATGGAGGATGAATATCATGCCTTGATGCAAAACAATACTTGGAATCTAGTTCCTTCATTACTTGACTATAACATTGTAGGAAGCAGGTGAATTTTCAAGTTAAAACAAAATTCAGACGGTTCAATTCAAAGGCATTAGGCAAGACTTGTTTCCAAGGGGTTTCATCAAACCCCTGGCATTGATTACACATAAACTTTCAGTCCTGTTCTCAAATCAGCAACACTGAGAATTGTCCCAAGCATTACAGTAGCAAAAGATTGGGTTTTAAGGCAGATAGATATAAATAATGCATTTCTCAATGGTGACCTTGAAGAATCAGTATATATGGTCCAGCCAGAAGGTTTTGTGGATCGTTTTAAGCCTTATCATGTATGCAAATTGAACAAGGCTCTCTATGGCATGAAACAAGCACCTAGGGCCTGGTATGGGAAGTTAAGAAGTACATTAACAAGCTGGGATTTCAATTAGTCAAGGTCTGATTCCTCGCTTTTCTTTTATCTTGCTGGTGGTACAATAATATTTATCCTCATATATGTTGATGATATAGTTGTGACTGGAAACAATAAAACCAAAGTTCAGGAGATCATCACTAAATTGAATCAGAAATTTGCTCTAAAGGATTTGGGGGAACTCAACTTTTTTCTCGGCATTGAGGTTGTTAGAAATACTTCAGGTATTCACTTATCTCAAGCTAGATATGGTAAGGAATTGCTTGAAAGGTATGGAATGGCAGGTCTAAAATCCTGTCCTACACCCAGTGTGGTAGGACAAACCTTATCAAAAGAAGGAAGTGACGATCTTAAGGACATATCAGCCTACAGAAGTGCTATAGGCAGTTTGCAGTACTTAGCTTTGACCAGACCAGACATTGCATACATCATTAATAAGCTGAGTCAGTTTCTACAATGTCCTAAAGCAGACCACTGGAAGGCTCTTAAACGAGTTTTCAGATATCTGTCAGGGACTCTTCATCATAGCCTGTGGATTAAAAGTGAAAGGTTGGATATTCATGGATACACTAATGCTGATTGGGCTTCCTGTCCAGATGAAAGGAAGTCCATAGCAGCATATTGCCTATACTTTGGTGATACACTTTTCGCATGGTGTTCTAAAAAGTAACAAGTTGTGGCTCATTCTAGTACTGAATCTGAATATCGAGCTTTAGCCATGGCAACAGCTGAAATCTCTTGGATAAAATCTCTTCTCTCAGAACTTAGATTCCATATGCTATCTACTCCAGTGCTGTAGTGTGACAATTTAAGTGCCAAGGCCTTAGCATCCAATCTAGTTTTTCATGCACAGACAAGACATATTGAAATCGATGTTCACTTTATTCGAGACAAAATTCTGAAGAAAGAAATAGAAGTGCAGTACATACCATCAACTGAAAAAATTGCTGACCTGCTCACCAAAAGTTTAAGTCACTCTCAGTTCCAGACACAAACTTGGCGTCACTGCTGCTCCATCCAGTTTGAGGGGGAAAGTGAAAAGAAGCTGTGAAAATGATGATCAATCACCTGGCTAACAGTCTTGAAGGCTTCATCTCTTTCTTTATGTTTTCTAAAACACGATTTTATAAGTGAAAGGAAAGCACGAGCCTGGCATGTGACATCAACATAATTTCTCTCTCCCTGGCATGTGACATCAATAGAATTTCTCTCTCTTCCTGCTATACAGATACTATACATTCTCCCTGCTAGATGACTGAATTTTTTGTTGCTCGTAATTATCTTCTTGTGATGCAAATGTACAGCTGGGATTTATTTTTCTGGATCCTTCTTTTTTTTGTATTGTTGCTCTATAAATTGTAATCTTTGTACACATTTTAATTGTGAGATTAATTCATAAACTATTTCCATCATTTTCTTCATTGATACCCATATATTTATTTAATTTTTTGAAAAATAGGAAACATTACATTAATTAAAAGTTTGACGGCCATATATATATATATATATATATATATATATATATATATATATATATATATAGTGAATTAAGGACTAAGTAGAAATTATGAGAAATCTAGTTAATTACGATTTTGCCACTTCAACAAACAATCTTTGTTGTATTCGTATGAATTATTATTATTATTATTATGAAAACGTAGTTGTATGAATTAATTATTGACCCGAGACCAGGGACGGATCCACAACCCGACTAGCCGACACGTTCGCCCATGCTGGATCCGTCGGGCAAAAAAATTGTTAGATTTTTGGGCATTTTTGGGGTGGAACTCGAAAAATACAGTTATTTGATCGATGTCCACCTTAGTTGAACAAAACTCTTTGACGACCACCCTAGCAGAACAAAATTCCTGAATTCGTCCCTGCCCGAGATCATTACATGTTATACCATCGCTTAGTTTGTAGCATGATGTTTAAATCGATGTATGGAATACATGTTTTTGTATTCGGATGTGCCGGAAAAATTGAGCCAAAGTGGTATCGTTTTAATAGTAAAATATTGCCAAAATCCTACAAAATTTTTCTAAGCATAAATAGATAGTTGAGTAGCCATGTTTACAAGTGTCGTACGAACAATATATTAGCCGGACCGTTGTAGAGTATGTAGCACGAGCTTTCCAACGGTACAAAGTTTATTTAATTCAGATTTCATCTCCACCCTCAAAATGTAAGTCGAAAAAGGCTCGTTAAAACACAAAATCTGAAAATAAATTATTATTATAATGTTTATGGGACACATGGTAAAATCCACTAACTTGTCTTTAAGAGGCTATTTGACAAACCTACTTATTTTTGTTTGAAACAATTGATTTTTCAGAACGCATTTTTAAAGCATTCAACTGATTAACATCTGTTTATTCTTAGAAAAATACTTAAAAACAAAAATTTAAGAATTAAGATAAACAAACAAGCTCTTATCTTCCTCTTCTATATATAGAGACACTTAGTCTCATTTTTACAACTTGAAAATCTGCTAGGAAATCTCAAGGTAAGAAAAATTCATCTTTTCACTTCTTTTTCACTTCTAAATCATGATTTAACAAGAAAAACTTGTGAACTCTCTTGATTCTACTTTAAGTTCATATGTTTAACTTGTTAAACATAAGAAAACTCCAGATTTAACTCCATAAAATAGCTGATTTTCAGACCAGTACCGTTTTGGCAAAATACAGGCTAGTAGTAGCAAGAATTCTTCACAGCCGGTAGGGGAGATCCTGAGATTTTGGATGCCCTGTGCGACAATTTGAAATGATGACTTGTGAAATTAATTCTCTAGTATGACCGTGCTTAGGATTTGAGATTTCACATGACTATCATATGGATTATCTTAATTTATCTCAGATGATATTTATTATGTAGCAATCCTTAGGGTCTTTAATATACTATAAGTAAGATCAATCATTGATATGATCAATAACTTTGTATGTTGGGAGATGAAGGAAAGTGAATTAATAAATGACTCATTGCAAGAGGAATTCGTTGCTCTAATTGTAGAGTTAAGGAGATCCCCTAAATATTTTATATGCGAGTATGATTTCAGGAATCTAAGCTTAGTATCTAACATTCGATGTTAAATAGAAATCATAGCAATAAGAATATTGGTTTAAGTAAAGTAAATAATTAATTAGGTGAAACGGTTAATTATATGCCTAATTAATTATTGATGTCAAATGGGGACAAATTATTAGATTGATAAGTCAAGAGGATAAATAATTGTGGGAAATAAATATTTATTGCTTCTATGATTATTTTATATATTTAGGAGTTGCAATAATTCACCTCCACTGGTATGAGCGAATTGTTAGATAATTAAATTGAACGGTTATTACTTGATATAACCGGATTTAATTATTGGGAGCCTATAATATATAAATCTAATTTGGTCCCCCCATTAGCCTAAATAAGAATTGAAGAACGAATTAGTAAAAAGTTGGACGATTCTTGGATTGCGCTAATAAAAAGGGGGTAAGGATAGAGTTGCTTGTAGGATAAGTATGAAACTCTAATACACAAGGAATAGGAGAAGAGTGGTTGTATTCTCTTTTTATTTCTAGTACTAGTAGCCAACACGTGCATTGCACGTCATATATGATAAATATGATGCATAATGTCTTCGTAAAAGTAATACCATTTTTGAAAGTTGTTGAGATAATAGATATCAATGTGGGAAGTAATCAGTCGAAAAATTAAAATATAAAACTATATAAATTTGAACTAAGAAATAGTAAGTAGTGTGTTCGACAATTAATTTGAAAAAATGCCAACGACATGTTGAAGGTTTCGTATAGTACTAAGATGTTATTTCTCTAATGAGTTTGCTAAAGTACGTAAGGATTTAAATATTATTGAATATGATAATGAGTATTGAATAGAAGGACGTTACAAATCCATTCAAATTCCAATCAATTCTTTGTTTTTATTATTTGATTAATAATTGGAAATCTATAAAGAAAATTCAACAATGCGGATTTTTCAATAAATTTCACAAAATATTGTTGAACTTGCTCTCAAATTCCATGATTTGAATTGAGAAAAGATAATGTAAGAAAAAAGTTTACCATGACAGACGCTTTGTACGATTTGGATGGTCATGAAAATTGTGAAAAACTTCTTTACCACACATTTTAATCATTTTCTCTTTCAATAACTTCAAACACACATCTTCAAACCTTATAAAAAAAATTATTATAGAATATTAAAATGTATTGTAGACTACTTTTTCTGACTAATAAAAGACAAAATATTAAAGATAATATTGACATAAAACCTAACAATTTTGGAGCGTTATTGACAAAAGAAAATAATGCAATAATTATTAAAAGAATAAAAATACAACAATCCTACTCTCACAAGCTAATTCACTAGCTGGTTGACAATTGGTGAATGAAATTACCACAATGTCCCTTGCTGAAACAAAAATAACATAAATACCATACATTGGGACAAGTCACAAAACTCGAACCAAAAAAATATCAAACCTCCTCCTACCGTCTCCAAGCGAACATTGAGAGGAACAAAATTTCGAAATATTCAGAAGCTGCAACCGGTGGAATGCGATTTCAACTTTCAGGTCTCGAATTGGTACTGAAGAAATTGAAAGTTATACTTGCAAATCTGAAAATTTTGTGACCCGATTTCAGTTTTGAAAACGAAATTCGATGAACCCACCATGAAGGAAGCGATCTAGTTATCACAGTTGTCGACAACTACGTTGTATGGTTGCTAATCAAATGAGATGTATTTTGTTGCTTTTCAATTGTTGAAGGTTTTAATATAAGAATGCATAATGAGAGGGAAGTGAAGAATTATGGAATTTGTGACGGTTGTTAACAAGCGGGGCATCCAATTGACAACCGGGGCATTAATTGGATGATTGTCTAGCAAAGATGCGATGCTCTAATTGTGGAGAGGAATTCGTCAGATTGCTTGTGGCCAAAAAAATGACTTCTAGCCGAGGGAGGTTGTTCTACACTTGAACGGGAAAGGGAAAGAGAAGGTGCAGGAATGAAGCACGGAGTTTGATTAGTCCGAAATTGTCATGTTTAACCAATATTTTGACAACTACAAGACATGTAATAATGTTATCTACTGTTTTACTTTCTTCGCATTTGTTTGTGCTTGTCATTATCAAAAAAAATCTCGAATTGTATTCCCTTGAGCAGCAATTTCACACAGCCTATGTTACCATTCCCTTTCTAGAAACATTGTGCAATTGGTACACAATCTGCTTAAATAAGATATCAAGTGCTTAATTTCATCATTACCCTTTACGCTGGATTAATTGGGGTCGAGAATCATGAAATAGAAGCTGCTAAATTCAATGTTAACAGAGAAATAACTACATAATTACACGTTGCCAAATCACATGCTAATAGACTAAATATTAAATTCCAAATCTGAATACTTGGTTACTCCTACAGTAGTGGTATTGAATTTATTGATATCGATAAACTACAACCATTACTCATAAAAAAATGAGAATTCCCAGTCCGAATCGCTCTCCATTGCTAAATCGAGAAATTATATAGTCCATATCACTTTCCATTGTTCATATCGTCCAAATCCACATTGAAGAAGAAACTAGTGCAATTCTTTTGCATTTTCAAAAAATACGATCGTATTACAATGTCATCACCTTTCGCGATTCACACTCATCGAACCTTATCAATGTAATTTTTGCAATCCTTTCCAATAAATGTGAGATCATCCACCCGCAAGTACTTGATTCTCATCAAATAATGAAGTTTGATTTCTTGCTCATAATTCCCAAATTATTATACAATTTAAGCAAATATACTTGTGTGGAATATAGTGGTGGTCCACTTAATCAACATGGCACCCTATGATTGGCACTTCACTTACCTATGGGATTTGAATTTGAATAAGAGCGGGAAACTTTTTCTTGTTTCAAGGGTCTTGGCACATACTTGGATGGAGAGGTAGAAGTGGGAGAGGTCCAATATCTCCGGAGAAATCTTGCTACCTCCGGTGAGCCTAGATCCGGTTGCCATTTCTCGAGGACGACGGTGTCATGTTCCAGTGTGTTTAAGTGGTCATAAACTGAGCTCAAACAAGGAACAAGAAAATTGGCTGGGATCGTTCTTGCTAGACAAATACTTCTTGCTGGTGGTTCTTCTTCTTCAATCTGGGGTCAAAGGAGCTTTGGAGCTCAACAAATGGTATCAGAGATACGATGAAGTAGCTGGGCGAAGGAAGCGGTTGAAGAACTTCCAAAACCGTGAGGTAGTGACCAAAAGCAAGAGAAAGAAAAAAAAATCACTGTCCATTTTTCCAAAACCCGACCTCCGGCCAACCAACCGGAGCAAGACCAACACCAAAAGAACCGCCTCATCGTGGAGAAAACTCGACCAGAAGGAGGAGCAGTTCCGGTGGCTGAGACGGCGGCAAACGGCGAAAGAAAGTTGTGAAAATCGGACTGAAAAAAGGTGATCCCGACCGATCCAGAACTCCGATCGACGATCGACCACAGCCATCAGAACGGGCTTGTCGAGGAGAAGACTCTTTTGAAATTTGGCGCCGATCCGACGGTTGAAACAGAAGTTATTCTCCGGAGAAGAAGATGTTGTTAAACTGAAAAACAGCGATTCCGGCCGGTAGGGAGCTCCAATCGCGAAACGGTCACCATCGTTGGGTTCGTGACGACTAGGAGCATCTTCCTGTGATTTTTTGGAATTTTCCGATAGCGGCGGTAGAACTTCGGCGACGGTGGTCTGGCGGTGGCTCCGGTGGCGGTTTGGGGACAGAATTTTCTCCTCGATCTGCTCGTTCCATTTCCGAAATCCATTTTGCAAAATCAACTCTCGATTATACAGACATTGAAAATTCCGCTCAGTTTGCATTGGCTATCCCTTATTTTCATTACGTATTTCATATTCTAGAGGCTATATTGAGGTGACCACATAGTGTTGGGGGTTACCTTTCCGGTAACCATTGCTTGTTGGTAGAACTCACATAGGATTGAAATTTGACTACGTGCTTAATTTCTTGAAATTGTCGTGTGTTACTTGTTATTATATTATTTGTGTGATCATCTTGAAGAGTAATTTCGGTGAAATTGGTTTGATCTTGCATTTGAGTGTGGGTAATTGCTTTGTGTTAACTTGTTTGAATTTTCATTATTTGCATTATGGGTTCTCGTGTTAAATTGTCACAATTTAATGGTAAGGGAGATTATTCCATTTGGAAGCAAAAAATGAAGGCTATTTTAATTCAACAAAGAGTTTCTAAAGCACTTGAGGACCCTAGTACTTATTCAAAAGCATTGCTAGATAAACCTGATGAAATTGCTGAGATGAATAAAATTGCACATAGTTGTATAATATTGAATTTATCTAATGATATAGTGGGACAAGTTGAAAAGCATACGACTGCTAAAGATTTGTGGGAAGCACTTGACAAACTTTTTTTGACAAAATCTTTAACGAAGAAGATTCACTTAATCCAAAAACTTTTCAACTATAAATTGGATCAAGGAAAGGATCTTGAATCTAATTTGAGTGAGTTTAACAGTCTTGTCAAGTGTTTGACCCACAATGGAAAGAAATTTGATGATGAATATCTCGCTGCTATTATGTTAAATGTCATGCCTGAATCTTATAGAGATGTTAGGAATGCTATCACATATGCTAGGGACACTGTGACCTTAAATATTGTAGTTGAGGCTTTAAGGGCTAGGGAGCTCGAGATGAAGAGGGAGTCAAGGGGTAGCAGCTCGAGAGAAGAGAGTTTGTTTAGCGGATTTAGAGGGAGAAATGAGTCGAGAGAGTCGAGAGAAAATCACTTCCAAACGAAGAAGGGTAGAGGAAAATCGAAGGGTAGGTCCAAGTCTCGGGATAAGAGTGTTAAGAAATGCTACTATTGTAGTAAAACTGGACATTTCAAAAGAGACTGTGATGACTTTAAGAAGAAACATAGACCTCAACGGAGTGATGATCAGAACCTAGTTGTTGTAGGTGATGCTTTTGATAGGCTTCATATGATGACTGTGACATTTGATGATGATAATGTCGACAATACCCTTGATAGACCACAAGCGATGAATGTGTCTGAAATTGATTTTGACAGTGAGTGGGTTTTAGACTCGGGTGCCACTGTCCATATGAGTCCTGTTAAATCTTGGTTTCATAACTATAGAGAAGTTAAGCCTAGGAAAGTGTACTTGGGGGACAACTATACACAGACTGTGGAAGGAGTTGGTGATATTGCTATTAGGATGCATGATGGCATGATCAGATCTCTTTTGAATGTTAAGTACGTCCCAGGCCTTGCGAGGAACCTCATTTCCTTGGGCATTTTGGAAGATGAGGGTTATGAGTACAAATCTCATTTCGGTACTGTAAAAGTGAGTAAAGGCTCTCTAGTTGTTATGAAAGGTCCCAAGAGGAATGGATTGTATATCCTTGAAGGTAAAGTCTTAAAGGCCTACGAGTCTGCATTATCTACAACTTATGAAGATAGATCAGATCTTTGGGATAAAAGGATGGGACACATAGGAAACAAGGGGTTGAAGTGTCTTAGTGATCAGAGTTTGCTAGGAAAGGATAGTGTTACAACTTTAAGCTTTTGTGAGACGTGTGTTCTAGGAAAGTCACACAGGGTTAGCTTTAGGATAGGTGAACACAACACTAACAGACCCTTAGAATACATTCATACTGATTTGTGGGGACCAGAAAAAGATCCTACAAATGGAGGTAGTAGATTTTTCCTATCTATTGTTGATGACTACTCGAGGAAAGTTTTGGTGTATCCCCTTAAATCCAAATTTGACACTTTTGGTAAATTCAAGTCCTGGATTGCCTTGGTTGAGAAACAAATGGGGAAAAGTGTAAGAACTCTTAGGACGGACAATGGTCTAGAGTTTTGCAACTTTGAGTTCGATACCTTCTGCAAGGATAGGGGTATCAGAAGGCATAGGACTGTGAGATCTACCCCCCAGCAGAATGGGGTAGCTGAGAGAATGAATCGGACTTTAATGAATAAAGTTAGATGCATGCTGATTAGTTCGGGGTTAGCTAAAGGCTTTTGGGGTGAAGCTGTTTGTACCGCTTCCTATTTGATAAATAGGTCATCTTCTAGTACTATTGATTTTAAGACTCCCCAAGAATTGTGGACTGGGAAACCTCCAGATTTGACATACCATAGAGTATTTGGTTGTGCGGCCTATGCACATCAGGTTGAGGGTAAGTTAGACCCTAGGGCTACTAAGTGTGTCATGTTAGGTTATCCCGAGAGAGTGAAAGGTTACAGGTTATGGGTTTTAGATGGTAAGGGCATGAAAGTTATCAACAGTCGAGATGTGAAGTTCAATGAACTCGATATGCCTTGTCTTAAGACCATAAATAGACAAACTGAGAAGGGGGAATCTTCTACTGAGAAGAAGATTGACTTTGAGGTGAAGAGATTAGGTGAAGATAATCCAGAGGGTAGTGAAACCCAACCTCAAGCAGAAGCGGAACAAGAAGTCATGGTAGAGCAACCTGAACT
Organism: Ligustrum vulgare; assembly: GCA_963555705.1. Lineage (NCBI taxonomy): Eukaryota > Viridiplantae > Streptophyta > Magnoliopsida > Lamiales > Oleaceae > Ligustrum > Ligustrum vulgare. The sequence continues at coordinate 16,023,598 of OY743186.1, read as the reverse complement.
TGAAATTGCTGAAATTCCTGAAACGAAAGTCCCTGATCAAGAAACATCTGTAGGTACTAATTTGGAAAACTACCAATTAGTGAGAGATAGGGAGAGGAGACAAGTTAGACCAAATATGAAGTACGTCTCTTCTAATTTGATTGACTATGTCTTAGTTTCAGGTGAATCCTTAGATTCAGTTGAACCTGCTTCATTTGAGGAAGCGATCAATTGTGAAAAGTCTGAAAATTGAAAAAAGGCTATGAAGGAGGAAATCCAGTCTCTGAAACAAAATGAGACTTGGAAGTTGGTTGAAAAACCAAGGAATCAGAAGGTAGTCCATTGTAAATGGATCTACAAGTTGAAAGAAGGAGTAGAAGCTAATGACCCTTTAAGATATAAAGCTAGATTGGTAGCTAAAAGATTTACTCAAAGAGAGGGGATAGACTATAATGAGGTGTTTTCACCTGTTATTAAGTATAAAATTATCAGGTTAGTCTTAGCCTTAGTTGTCCAATATGATTGGGAATTAGAGCAACTAGATATTAAGACCGCTTTTCTTTATGGGGAATTGGATGAGGTGATTTAAATGGCTCAACCTCAAGGGTTTGAGGTGAAGGGTAAGTCGGAACTTGTGTGCTTGCTTAGAAAGTCCTTGTATGGCCTTAAGCAGAGTCCCAGACAATGGTATAAGAAATTTGATGCTTATATGTTTAAAATTGGTTTTAAAGGACTGAATATGATGTATGTTTGTATTATAATAACTGTAAGATAGGTTGTGAAGTTTATTTGTTGTTATATGTGGATGACATGTTGCTTGTTAGTTCTAGTAAAGCTGAAATTGTTAAAATGAAAAACCTTTTAAAATCGGAATTTGACATGAAAGACTTGGGAGAGGCAAGAAAGATTCTTGGCATGGTTATTAAAAGGAATATGGTTGATAATAGATTGACTATTAATCAAGAGTCTTATTTAGACAAGGTGATAACCAAATTTGGCATGAAACTTGCTAAGTCTGTCAATATACCATTAGCTGCACACATAAATTTATCATCTGCACAATGTCCTAAAAATGAAGATGAAAAGCAAGAAATGAGTAATGTTCCCAATGCTAATGCCATTGGTTCTGTGATGTATTCTATGATTACCACTAGACCGGACCTTGCATATGCAGTTAGTTTATTGAGTAGGTTTATGTCTAACCCAGGTAAACCTCATTGGGCTGCATTAAAATGGCTATTAAGATATCTAGCGGGAACTCTTAAAAGGGGGTTAGTGTTTGAAAGGAGAAGTGATAAGCTTGAACTTAAGGGATATGTAGATTCTGACTTTGCAGGTGATAAAGATCAGAGGAAATCTACCACTTCTTATTTTTTCTGTTTGGGTGATAATTGTATCACATGGAAATCACAGTTGCAATCTATTGTTACACTCTCCAGAACTGAAGCTGAATATGCTGCACTTACAGAAGTTGTAAAAGAATGCATGTGGTTAAAAGGCCTATTGTGTGAATTGAACTTCTTAAATGAAACTGCTATGATATTTACTGATAGTCAAAGTGCTTTAATGTTATGTAAAAATCCTGTTTAGCATGAAAGGTGTTCACCCGATATATCGCAATGCGAGATATCCCCGCAAGTGCACGGGTCGTGAGAAGTAATAAAGTGGACCTTAGAGCCCGGATTATCGTTCCCACGAGGACTGCTATTAATTACATAAATATTTCAGTTCTTAACTTTATTTGAACAAATGAAAATCGTTTTAAGAATAAAAATCTAGAATTAAGAAATGGAACTAATGAATTAAAAAGAATTGTTAAATTGTTTTGTTTTCAAATAAGATTGTAAAGTAGTTGGGATTCACGAATTCACCTAGCTAATTAAATCAATTCCAATTCCAGTTTTATTTCCTATTTGTGTGTTCGGTCGAATTCACTAATTTAAATTGAGATTCCTCTCTCGAGTTTAAATCAATCCTACCTAAATAAGTCAACCTTGTATCTCTACAGCGGGTCCGAATATTCCTTAACTAGATGCATTACACACAAGAATTCACACACGACCGCAATAATTACAAGAGCATATCTCTATCTCTCGTTCAATTACTGGATTTATTACCTAGATCTATGTTATTAACTCACCTCTCGGATTATGGAAATAACACATGAAATCATGAATAAGTGGCCAGTTCATTCACGCATTAAACGCAATAATAAATCAACACATGCATTAAAGCGTTAAAAAAGGAATATGGCATTAAAATAATTAACTAGGCTACATCGTTCATTCCAACGTTAAAATTAGTTACACATCATCATGAAATAACAAAAATAGTAAAAATAAACGTTCATTGAAAAACAATATAAAGAATGGAAAGATTGCACCAATTATCAATTCTTCAATTGTTTTCAATTCACGCCCCTTTGCGATGCTTGATTCCCCAAGGATTTGATGTTGATTTCTCGATTGTGGCTCGTTCTATGGAGAGGAAAATGTCTTATTTTCGTGCAAAGAGGTTGTATTTATAGTTGGCCAAGAGATCAAGTTGAAGAAGGAAAGAAATTCATCAAATCCGCGCGCGAGTCTTTTTTGGTATCTGCACAGCGTTCAGTATTTCGACCTTATCTTTCTCTTTCCTTATCCGATTACGCTTATTAAAGTTTCGTTAGAAAGATAACTTAAAGGGATACAATTCTTCTTGAAATAGAATTTTCCGAATTCGAACGTTTACTGCCCCAAAATTTGGTCTCAAAGTCCGACTAGAATTCTGTCCAGAATCTTCTAGGATTGGAATCAATTTTATGGTAATATTCTTATCATATTCCATTCCTTTTTGACTTATACTTGCGTCCAATTAACTCCTAAAAATCCTCAAAATATCTTCTTATTATCCAAATCAATCATTGGATATTTGCACGTTGGTCCCTCATGTTTAATTTGCTCTTCAGTCCTTCAACTTCCAATTGCAACAATATAGTCCCATACTTTGAAATCTTCTCAATTCGCTCGTTTCAACTCTCAATTCCTTCAACTGGATCCTCCAACCTCTTATTCCTTTACTTCGGCACATTGCATCTTTCCGGTTGACGTCACAAACTTATCAATTGCTCATTTTAGCTCCAATTAGCATCCAATTATGCATTTTTCTCATCAATTACTTCATTCTTCGCATTTTGGGATATTTTCTACAAAGTAAACAAATAAGCACAAATTAAATAGCATATATTCTATAATGATAGTAATTTATTCTAATTTAGACGTACAAATAAGTGTATAAAATACACTTATCAAATACCCCCAAACTAAAATTATTGTTCGTCCTCGAATAATGTAAACTAAACTAACAAATTAAAATAACGTGCAATTATTTTTGTTGTGTCAACATGTTCACCATATGCCTCCATAGTCCAAATCAATTCAAGTTTCAGCAAGAGTTATGGACAACAATGCAAAATAATTTCTAGTTATATCATGCCAGATTTTCAAGTGTGTGTGTGAATAGCCAATGTCAAACGCATACTTAATCAAAAGATGTGCTCAACACTGTGTGGCTCATTATGCATAATCAAGCCCGAATCCCATGTGGTCAATCTATGATTTCTAATGAAATTCCTTTCAACGCTCATGGATGATCACCACTTTCTGCTTTTCTCTCACATCTCGGGTTTCTATCTATGTGGGTTCTAAAAATATTCTTTGCTTTTTCCACACAAGGCAGTCAAAATCAGAAATATGCATGCACAACAAATCAAAAGAAAGCAGTCCCCAATTCTACAACCTCAACCACCACAGCTCAGTCAACAAAGCTTATACCATGCAATAATATATATAATTTTTTTTTATGGACGACTTTTTCTTTTAATTGTCCATGTCTTTTACCATCTTTGTACAGAACTTTTCATACGGGCTTTCTATATGACCCTTGTAGCGAGCTTTCAGATCGGAAACTCCCAAACCAGACGGCTTTAGGGTACCAGGTTCAAAGAACCCCTCAGACGTACTTTCCCGAGTCATAAAGGCTTAAACAGAAAAGTTAAAGATGTTATAATGTCTTATGTGTAAGTCTGCTCTCCGTACTTGCTTTCTAATTGACCCCTGTAACGAGCTTTAGGTCGATGACTCCCAAGCCAGTTGGCTTTAGGGCACCAGGTTTGAAAGACCCATCGGACTTACTTACTCGAGTCAGAAAGGCATTTGAAGAGCAGAATAAGACCTTCAGTATTTTTCTATTTTTATGCTGGAAATGGTTTATACCCGTTGACCAAACTGTAATGACTAAAGTGAAAAACCAAGAACCACAGACCTCCAACCCGTCAATACACACAAATTCCAACCATTTTACCCCCAAACTTGCCTTTTAGCATGATTGGTTCTAATTTAGGGATGGGATATCTTATGATCTAAGTTCAGGGATTTTCGAGTCATTCCTAAGTTCAAATTGCATAAATTTGCCCCACATGTATTAAACAAAATCTCTTACACAAGCAATTATCCAACGCTGGCTATATGCGCATTGAATATGAATCTAGCAAGACAGAACTAGTTCAAAATAAGTTCATGCTTTCATGTTGTCCAATTTTCAAACCTAAGCACAAATTGATTCATACTATATCCTAGGCAATAAATATGTTAACACATTTTCAAATTTTTTTTTTTATCCCAATAAAATCGAATGGACGCATAAAATGAATATCATGAATACGGAAGCAATTTTTTTAATGTGTGAGAATTTTTTTTTTTTTTTTTTTTTAATGTGTGAGATTTCCCACCCCCAAACTAGAAAGAAACATTTTCCTAAATGTTTGTCAAAAATATTTAAAAATGTAAAACAAGACAAAGGAGAGAGAAAGAGAACTTCCCAGGTGCATTGAAGATGTTTTGTTGCCTTGATGCTTCCATTTGAAATTGCACTTTGATGAATTTGACCCTTTCTTTACATTGCCCAACTTGATTGGATATGTTTTGATTGGTGTGTGCCTTGCAAAACAAAAGATAAATGACTCTAGAAGACATGAACACCAATAAGAAACTATCCAATTCTAATTGTGTGTGCGTGTGTGCTTGGGATGACGATGAATACCTAAACTACTAAAAATTGCATAAAAATCAAAACAAACCTAAACATGCAAAATAATGTAACTATGTTGTGTAATTCACTAATTCCTACATATGCATACTAAAATGCATTGTTGCAAGTCAACCTAACAAGTACACCATAAATGCATGCATCTAATGTAAAAACATAAAATAAATAAATACTGAAAGCGTAATAAATAAAAGGGTAGAAATTGGGTTGCCTCCCAATAAGCGCTCCGTTTTAAGTCTAAAGCCCGACTTTTTACCTGATTTTTCAAGGAACTTTAAAGAGAGCTTTTGATGATCGTCTTTGTTTGTGACGGTCAAATTTGCTCCACGGTGCATTTAAGCTAAAAAATTGTACCTTGCCCATGTCATAAGTGTTAACATCTCCACTCGATTCAACTTTCAAAATGTAGACTTCAATTATTTCTTCATCACCAATGATGAAATCAATTCTGGCCCAATCATTGAATTTGGAGGATTGCATTGCAATTTCGGCACCCTTAAGTGTCTGCTTTTCTGTGATCAACTCCTCTTTCTTCATTTGTTCTTCCTCTTTGATTGAAGTCTCCTCGAGCTCGATGTCCTGATTCTGCATTGTTGACAATTGGACAAAGATTTCTTCATGGCAGCTATTTTCTTCTGGTTGATCCACTTTTTCAAGTTCTTCTTCTTTTTCTTCAACCGTTTCAACCAATTTTTCTGGCTCCTCTGATCTTTGCACCTGGATTTCTGGTAATGGCAATGGCTGACTCTCTGTCATGCTTACTGTCCACTGCTCCATCAACTTCTTAATTTCAGCTTGTTGTTTTTGCAATTCCTGATTTATCAAATCTTCATTGTCAAAATTTTCAGTTTCAACTTGAACTGCATTTATTGGTGGACACTCCTCTGGTGGTCTTTCTGTTCTGCTAACTGCCAACTGCTCCATCTGATCTCTCATTTCATTCAATTCAGCCCAGGTTCGATCTTGGAGTAGTTGTTGTAGCAAATCTTCGTTCGATATACATTCTTTGACTTGTTGTTTCCCCACTTGCTGATAGTGAAAATCTGTCTGTAGTTCTTGAAAATTTTCTTGTTGATCTTCTAGCAATTGTAATAATAAATCTCTGTTGCGATCACTTTGCTGTTGTTGTTGCTGTTGGAAAAATTGCAGGCTATGGATACTCTGATTATTTGACCCCGAGAAACTTAGCTGCCCGTTCCAGTAAGGATTATAAGCTTGAAAATATGAACTCCTCTGCTGCATGTGACTATTTCCCCAATAATTATCTTGATCAATCTCTGGCTGAGCCAGATGTGCGAAAGGACAATCTTGGATGACATGATTTTCACAGCAGAAGTCACAAATCTGATAAGTTTGAACTGCAACTTGATCATGGAGCCATTGATAAAGGTTCGCTGCCATCTTGGTGTGTTGCCTCCAACTATCTCAATACTCATTCAATACCTGAGAAGGAGACAATCCACAACTTTTTTAAAAAAAAAACTCAAAAAATAATAATAAATTTTTTTTTTTTTTAAAAAAATACAAATACAAATTCAAACTAAAGCAAGAACTAATTGGTATCGATATTAATATAAAAACAGTCCCCGGCAACGGCGCCAAAAACTTGTTCACCTGATATCTCGCGATGCGAAATATCCCCGCAAGTGCACGGGTTATGAGAAGTAATAAAGTGGACCTTAGAGCCCGGATTATCGTTCCCATGAGGACTGCTATTAATTACATAAATATTTCAGTTCTTAACTTTATTTGAACAAATGAAAATCGTTTTAAGAATAAAAATCTAGAATTAAGAAATGGAACTAATGAATTAAAAAGAATTGTTAAATTGTTTTGTTTTCAAATAAGATTGTAAAGTAGTTGGGATTCACGAATTCACCTAGCTAATTAAATCAATTCCAATTCCAGTTTTATTTCCTATTTGTGTGTTCGGTCGAATTCACTAATTTAAATTGAGATTCCTCTCTCGAGTTTAAATCAATCCTACCTAAATAAGTCAACCTTGTATCTCTACAGCGGGTCCGAATATTCCTTAACTAGATGCATTATACACAAGAATTCACACACGACCGCAATAATTACAAGAGTATATCTCTATCTCTCGTTCAATTACCGGATTTATTACCTAGATCTATGTTATTAACTCACCTCTCGAATTATGGAAATAACACATGAAATCATGAATAAGTGGCTAGTTCATTCACGCATTAAACGCAATAATAAATCAACACATGCATTAAAGCGTTAAAACAAGGAATATGACATTAAAATAATTAACTAGGCTACATCGTTCATCCCAACGTTAAAATTAGTTACACATCATCATGAAATAACAAAAACAGTAAAAATAAACGTTCATTGAAAAACAATATAAAGAATGGAAAGATTGCACCAATTATCAATTCTTCAATTGTTTTCAATTCACGCCCCTTTGCGATGCTTGATTCCCCAAGGATTTGATGTTGATTTCTCGATTGTGGCTCGTTCTATGGAGAGGCAAATGTCTGATTTTCATGTAAAGAGGTTGTATTTATAGTTGGTCAAGAGATCAAGTTGAAGAAGGAAAGAAATTCATCAAATCCGCGCGCGAGTCTTTTTTGGTATCTGCACAGCGTTCAGTATTTCGACCGTATCTTTCTCTTTCCTTATCCGATTACGATTATTCAAATTTCGTTAGAAAGATAACGTAAAGGGCTACAATTCTTGAAATAGAATTTTCCTAATTCGAACGTTTACTGCCCCAAAATTTGGTCTCAAAGTCCGACTAGAATTCTGTCCAGAATCTTCTAGGATTGGAATCAATTTTATGGTAATATTCTTATCATATTCCATTCCTTTTTGACTTATACTTGCATCCAATTAACTCCTAAAAATCCTCAAAATATCTTCTTATTATCCAAATCAATCATTGGATATTTGTACGTTGGTCCCTCATGTTTAATTTGCTCTTCAGTCCTTCAACTTCCAATTGCAACAATATAGTCCCATACTTTGAAATCTTCTCAATTCGCTCGTTTCAACTCTCAATTCCTTCAACTGGATCCTCCAACCTCTTATTCCTTTACTTCGGCACATTGCATCTTTCCGGTTGACGTCACAAACTTATCAATTGCTCATTTTAGCTCCAATTAGCATCCAATTATGCATTTTTCTCATCAATTACTTCATTCTTCGCATTTTGGGATATTTTCTACAAAGTAAACAAATAAGCACAAATTAAATAGCATATATTCTATAATGATAGTAATTTATTCTAATTTAGACATACAAATAAGTGTATAAAATACACTTATCAAAAGGACTAAGCACATTGAGGTAAAGTATCATTTCATTAGGGAGAAGTTAGCTTCAGGTGAGTTTACATTGCTTAAAATTGCAGCTGATGATAATCCTGCAGATGTTGGGACAAAGGTACTTGCGGCAGGTAAATTCAACATGTGTTTATCAATTCTTGCCATTGATAATGGTTAGTTGTTTTGCATGTACTTGGCTGGAGCGAGCAATGATGATTTATTAGACCACACACACATGGATAGCACTTGTAACCAGAGAAATTGCTAATTGATTAAGGTGGCCCAAGGTGAAGATTTGTGGAATATAGTATTGGTCCACTTAATCCACATGGCACCCTATGATTGGCACTTCACTTACCTATGAGATTTGAATTTGAATAAGAGGGGGAAACTTTTTCTTGTTTCAAAGGTCTTGGCACATACTTGGGTGGAGAGGTAGAAGTGGGAGAGGTCCAATATCTCCGGCGAAATCTTGCTACCTCCGGTGAGCCTAGATCCGGTTGCCATTTATCGAGGACGACGATGCCATGTTCCAGTGTGTTTAAGTGGTCATAAACTGAGCTCAAACAAGCAACAAGAAAATTTGCTGGGATCATTCTTGCTAGACAAATACTTCTTGCTGGTGGTTCTTCTTCTTCAATCTGGGGTAAAAGGAGCTTTGGAGCTCAACAACTTGGAACGCTATTACATGTACAAAAAAGCAGTAATTACAATTCAAGAGTATGCAAAATCAAATTTTATTGATAGTAAGTCTTATTTATCCATTAATTTCACCCAAACCAATATAAATAAAACATGACCAGTTCCAGAACTACCCCCCAGTTTGCAAAAAAATAATGCATTTTCAAAGCTAACTGATAGCATGTATATTAATCAAAATCGAGATGCCCATTTTATGACGAGATCTAGTTTCTTTTATTACTATTTTTAATTCTGTTAAATGAGAAAAAGAACAAAATGAACAAGAAATAATTTAGACAAGGCTGAAACGACGGTGATAGTCTTACCAAAGTTCAAAATTAAAGGATTCCGATGGGTGGCTGTGGGTTGTGGTGTCTCGTTGTTGGCGTTGGTGTCTTCAGTTTGGTTAGGGAGTGCAAATCGCTTAGGAATTTAGGACTTAAAAAAGGTCGGTTTAAAATTTAAAAAATATGGCGATATTTTGAATTTCCAATAGTTCGAGATATTTTGATTCAACATTTCTCGTGAGAAGACCTATTGTCATCCACATTGTCATAATTGGTTGTGAGAGTAGCATTATTGATAAAACTAAGGGTTTTTCTAGTTGTACAATACTTTTGATAAGGTTCTTGACAATCAAAAAAAAAAAAAAAAAATGATCGAATTGCACCTGTATGTACAAGAAATAAATGGGGCATGCCCTACACCTAACCCATTCAGAAGCCAAAAATTCAAAATTGTCTCCTCCATTCTAAAAAAAACGTGGACTCTTTTCCTCTGAATACAAAAATTTGTGGTAAATTGGATGAACCTTCTACATAATATTTTCCCGTTTAGAATTCGAAAGCTTTCTCCTCTAAGCAAAGAAATTGGATGAACCTTCTACATAATATTTAATTCTGTATTGAATAAAAAGGTCCAGGAGGTCCAAGGAGACGGGGCAAAATCCCGCCAATTCAATCACTCATGGGCGCTGCTTGCAGCGCACACAGGCACTGCTTGCAGTACCTACAAGTGCCGAAGGTGGTATTGAGGCAATGTGATGTGCGCTCCCATGTCCCTTTTTTGTTTCGACCCAATTTTTTTTTTTATCCTGGCCCATGTGTAATTTGGGTTAAATTCATTTGGTCATTTTTGTTGTTACATGGGGGCCAAACATTTGGATATATTGGGTTGTATAAACACATGGGCTTGGCCTAGTAAATTTGTTGGAGACTATTGGGCCTATTTGCAAATCAAGGATCAGATGTATTGGGAGCCTCACATGACCCAAGTGATGAAGATGAAGGAAATTAAATTAGAGGAAATTATTCGCTCACTTGTTTTTTAAGATTCGAATTCAAAAATCAAGTTTTAGTTTTATCCATTCTAAATTCAGGTTTTAATTCATTTTCATTTTAATATTTTTACTTAAAAATAATTCAATCAAATAACCCTAACAATACCCACTCTAAATAAACATATTCCAATTAGTTTCCTATTTGAACAGACCAAAAGATAGATCTATCACCATCTCCGACAGCAGGTGAAGCAACAACGAGCAAATATGTGGTGGTGATGAGCGCCGTGCAGCGACAATCTATGGTGGTGTCATCGGAATGTTAAAGTAGGTCACATGAGATGACGATGATGTTGTCGTAGCCGTTGTTGTAAGGCTGCAGCACCTCTACGCACTGTGACTGTAAGAGAGTGCAGCGTATCTTCTTCGCGGTCGGTGCTTTATCTTCGTGACTGCGTGCAGCGGCTGTGGAAAATTTTTGTCTAATTGGTTCCCAATTTCAAGTGTGATGGTGTGTGGTGAGCGCAGTGGCGGCGGTGTGGATGGTGATGTTGTTGTGTAGGTGGTAGAGGTGAGGCGACTATGTGCGGTGTTGGTGTGTGCACAGTGCAGTGCAACGGTGTTTGTGTGTGTGTGTTGCGGTGTAATGGGTAAAATGATGGTGTTGGTAAGGTTACTGTGGATGTGGTGATGGTGATTATGGGTGAAGTGGTTGTTTACGAGGACGACGGTGGTGGTGATTGTTGCTTGTGATGGTGGTCGGTAGGTTTGTTTATTTGGAGGTGAGTGAAGAGGTGATTGTTTCTTGCGACGGTTGTTTGCAATGACGGTGGTGTTAGCGATAGGTGGTAGAGAAGGTGTGGAGTATTGACGATGAGGCGGTGGTGGTTTAAGTAGTTGGTGGTTGTGGTTGTGAGTCGTGAAGTTGCAGGCGGCAGCGACAGTTAGGTGGAATAGTTTGAGTTTTTGTTTGATTTTGAGATGGTCGGATAGGGGTGAGGGTAGGGGTAGGGTGGGTTATTTTGGGTTGGGGTGGGTAACTTGTTTGTGACCAATTAACTTGAAATTTGCGATCAATATAAAGTTGTGACTTACAAAATTTGAGATTTGTGACCTACAAATAAGTTGTGACTTAAGAAATTCGTAAATTGTGACCGAAAAATAAGTTGTGACCACAAATTTTAAAGATTGTGACTCATAAAATCAAGACCTGTGACCAAGTAAAAATTGTGACCTACAAAATTCAAGATTTGTGACCGATAAATAAGTTTTGACTTATGAGATTTGTAAATTGTGACCGAAAAATAAGTTGTCAACTAAATTTTCATAATTTGTGACCTAGAAATATATTTTGACTTATAAAATTTGTGACTTGAGACCGATAAGAGAGTCGTGACCGATTAATTTGATAATTTGTGATTGAGAAATAAGTCGTAACTTATAAATATTTAATTTGTGATCGAGAAATAAGTCGTGACCAAATATTTGTAACTGAAAAATTAGTGTGAGCCATATTTATGACCGATTAATAAGTTGTGACATTTAATATTTGTGATTTGTGACCGATAAATAATTTGTGGCCGAATAATTTTATAATTTGTGACAGAGAATAATTTGTGATCTATAAATTTATTATTTGTGACTGGAAATGAAGTTCTAACCAAATAATTTTATAATTTTTTACTGAAAAATTTCATAATTTGTGACTTATAAAATTTGTGATTTGTGTCTGTGACCATAAATTGTGTAATTATGACATCAACCTATTTAATTACCTCTTTATTACCTATTTTGTAATTACAAACCTGAATTTTGTATTAAAATCACAAGTTTCTTAAATTTTAAATTCCATATTTTAACTTCCTTACATATGTATTTAGCCCATTAAATTATTTTGGGTTGAACCCAAAGTTCTAATTTAATTTTTTATCTTTAAGTATGGCCACAAACAAATTGATTGTATGCTTGAATTTATTTATCACTTTATACATGCTATATTTGAATTATTAACTGTAAGATAACTTGTTAAACAGTTTACTAACTAAAACAAATAATTTGCAGAAAGTAAGTGAAGCAGTTTACTAAGTAAAATAAAATTTACAAGAAGCAGTAAACAAAATGATGTGGAGCAGGAATTAAAATGATTGCTGGAGCCGGGGCCTGTGTTCAATACAGTGTCCTTAAAGCAATATTCGCCCTCAGACTGAAGTAACTCGAGCGCTTGCTTCCCAGGATACAGCGGTTGGAACTGCAGCTGTGCAGTCGAACAGAAAGGTGCCTGAATAGAATCACCAAGTGACTGGAAGAAGGCAGAAAGCATGATGCAGAGAGATTTTTGTGGTTGTTGTGGTGTCTAGACTGAAGGATTGTTGCAGTATATATAGGCAGGGAGGAGCCTTTGTATTTAGTACTGCAGTTGAATTCTGTATTTACTCCAGACGTTTTGGAGTTACAACTGCATTTGAATTCTGCATGAATTCTACACTTACTCCAGGCGGTTTTTGGAGTTACAGGTTAAATGGAAATCAGTTTGGAGTTATGTTTTAAATGAAAAATTCAAAACAAAATTCCAAAACGTGGCTTGCACTTTGTGGCCAATTTTTGACTCGTTCGGTCCGACATTCGTGTACGCAGGTCGCGCTCGCACACAAGTTCAAGGCTCGAAGGCCAAGTCGGTCCAAGATTTGCACCCCCCCCTGCGGGGGCGTAGGCCATGGAGGAATCTCTATGCAACAAATGGTTACACCTTACAAATTGTTAACCATATATAAATTGGTCCACAAATTCATTTCTATCCTATGTGGGATAACTATTTAAGCATTCCCAACATTTTCACATTTTTCCATTTTCCAATGTGGGATGGAACTATTATTTATAGCCTCCACTTATTCCCACTTTTCCATTTCTAACCAATGTGGGATTGTAATCCCTTTTAAGGCTCCTCTTCAAATCTCAATTTTCAATCAATGTGGGATCAATTTCACATTCACACAAGTGAAAATCAATTTCCAAAATATATTTTCCAACATTAACATCGCCCTGGGATTCTACTACAAGAATTTTACATTCCGCATACAAATTAAATTTGTAGGGAAAGGTAGTTATTTGTAAGGAAAGATTTTTGGAGACAAAAAAAATTTGTAGCGACATATGTAGCGCAAACATCATGGGAAAATGTATTAGAAGACAAAGATCGAAATTTCGTGGGTAAAGTCTCTCCCTACAAATCCTTTGGAGACAAATAAAATTTGTGGCCGAAGTTATTTCCCTACAAAATTATTCGTATACTAAATTTAATTTGACCTACAACATAGATTTTGTAGACACAATATAAAAATAAAATCATATATTTCCCTACAAAACTATTTTGTGTCGAAAAGGATTAGAAGGCTTAATCCTATATTTCCCTACCAAAAAATATTTGTGGGGAAGCAAATTTTGTGGGCAAAATATATTTATCCCAACAATAATTTAATTTGTAGGGAGAAATTAAATACTTTAAAATTTTTTATTTATATTATATAAATTTTGTTATAATTATTGAAAATAAAATAAAGATACAAAAAAGTCAATTATACTAATTAAACATTTAATTAATATCAATCAATATTTGAACCTGAAATAATAATGTACCAAAATAAAAATAAAAATCATCCAATATAGGTAGCAAAGATTCTTTCCTCATTAGTATCATCATCTACTGATAATGGAGTAAATGGTGGTAAAGCAATTCCAGGAACATGACTACAAAGATTTTGCATGGAGTTATATCAAGTCTGCAGTGTAGAATTAAATTGATTCCCATCAACCTTCAATTACTTTTGCATTCTTTGTTATGTCTCAATTCGAGCAGCATCAGCTGTCTTTCGAGCAACACGTTCTTCTTCCAACTCCTTCTCTAAGATCCACATTAGAAGATCTCCTAATATCTCGAAGATGACCATCTCCCAATCCACAAATTTGACGACCGGGCTTCACACCTGGAACGGACGTCATAATTTTAAGTCCGGTATCCAGATCATCAACAAGGATCTGCTCCAAAGGAGTATCCTCTGGAAGTTGTTACTCATTTGCCCTCTTTGTAAGATATTCACTAGCTTTAACAAGCATCTCATCCTACAAAAAATCAATACAACCCTTGAAATATTATATAAACAATACATAGAGAAAGGTAAGATGCACATTAAAATTTGGAAAAAAAATCCATATATATTGGAAGAGAATCTCAGAATTCTCACATGTTCGAAACAACTAGCATGATAAAATTAAACAAAAATTGCAAAGTAGGACTTTCTTACATGTTGAGCCTTAGCTGCACTATAATTTCAATACTTGTTCTTTCCCGCATAAGAAAACTCAAACGCGTCTACTTCTGGGAATTTCGAGTAGTCCTAATATTGAAAAAAAGGACGGTTCCAGCACATCAAGCTAATTAAGTATATGTTATAATATAATGTTCATTGCCTCTATTATCTCATCCACTATGTATGAGAAAGGACGCAAACCAGTACGATGATTGTACCCATTCTTTAACAAATTTTCTATTTTTGCCAATGATGTCTTCTTTTAAGGGAGAATATAGATATTAGATAACAAAATTAAGAGTAAATGCAATGAAAAGAGAGTATACAAAATACCTTGAAGGTTCATGCATCCAGCTAATTGAGTTATTTTCCATTCATTACCAAATTCTTTTTGGATTCTACCTTAAGAGCCTCATTTAAGAGAAAAAACGAGATGGGAAGAATAAACAAAGATTAAGGCAAGAATGTAGGGTACCCTTTTGATGAGATTCGAAGCGCGGAATAAACACCGGAAAGTTCCGAACCCAGGTTGTGGTCGGACAGATGAATCATGACCCGATATTCACGACGCGATGGCTCGACGATGCGGAATAAAGAACCACGACTTTCGAAACGCCACAAGGATTTGCCCAATCTCCTTGATAAGTCTCTGATTTGAACGCCACAAATATTCTAGCAAATATTTGATAAGTTCTGGATGAACGCCACAAGATAATCAATCTTGATAAGTTTGGGTTTGTAATGTGAATCCACACATTAAACAATTGAAAAACATTCAATCTCTTTTTTATTTAATCATCAAAGTCTTGATTACAATGAATGGAAAAAGCGTATAAATAAGCAAAATAAAACCCTAGTCGCTAATCTACTCAAAATAGAATTCTAACTAACCTAAAATAGCTAAAAACTGATAAGAAAATAAAATAATGCGAAATCTGGAAAAATCTGATCCGTTAAGCAATTACGGCCGTAAAGATGACACTTACGGCCGTAAGTGTGTTTCTGTTTAAGGTTACGGCCGTGATCCCTTATTTACGGCCGTAAATCGAAAATCTTGAAATTCTGCATTTTAACCCGAGGGGAGGTTACGGCCGTGACATATGTTGGTTACGGTCGTGACAGTCCTTCTGCATAATTTTTGGTTCTTTTCGACACGGTTTGATCTTCAAAGCTCGTCGAACCTGTTGAATTCTTGTTTTGGCTTGAATATTTAAATTTTCCCGTCAAGCCTGCTATGACTCCGATTGTCGAGGGTCCGGATCACATCATACCCTCCTTCTTTAGGATGATTCGTCCCGAATCATAGCTTTGTTCCTGGTGTTTCACTTCACCTCCTGGATCAAACGGAAAATTTCTACTTCCATGCCATGAGTTCAATAAATTGGAATCCTTTGATTGGCAAACATGGAAGAGATGGAGCTTGAACTTCCTTTTCCATTTGCGGTGTGGTTGAAGCTTCCAAACATAATTAACCTGCAAAAAGGATTTAAACAAAATGGGGAGGGACATGTTAGCTTCATGAGGTACAAGGTATGGATCCTTGTATTCATGACAAACCACCACCAACTCCACGTCTTGAACCACGAGGCTCTTCTCTTCGCCTCTTTCCTCCTTTGCAATTTCTTGTTCAATTTTTTTATCTTCAAACTCAACCACATCTCCGACCTCCACATTTGAATCACCATGTTCATGTACTACCCCCATCACTACCAAACTGTGGATCTTCCAATTCAAAGCTCAAAATTTGAACTTCTACCCCAATTTCTAATTCCTCTTCATATTTTGGAGTTTGTTCACATAACTCCACGTTTTCAACTCCTACCACAAAGTTTGGGGTCTCTTCAACTACTTCTAATTCATGTTTCAAGCCTCCCTCCTTCTTTTCAACATTCATATCCCGAGGCTCTACTATAACATGTATTTCACTCTCCTCTAGCCATTTAATCACCGCCTTTCGTTTCTCCTCCTTCTTTCGCAATTTAGCCAAATATTTTCTTTCTGCCTCCCGTTCACACCTCAATCTTTCCTCATAAATTTCTTTTTGAATTTTCAAAATTGCTTTTGGATAAATCTCAGCTCCTCTCTTAACCCCGATTCCATCCCTAGGTTTAGGATCACGCCTATAATCACTACGATTTGCTTGAGATCGCCCATTTTTCAATTTCCCTTCCCTTTCATCTAATTTATCCAACCTAACCAAAGCTTCATTCAAAAATCTCCACATACGATCTTTGGCGTTTTCATGGGAATTGGACATTGTGAAATTTTTTGTTGAAGGACACAGAAAAAGAATAATGAAAACAAAGGATCAAGAAATTCAAGAAAGTGGTTCTTGAATGGACTTTTTTTTTTTTTTTTGAATTTTAGGATGAATTTTCGGAATAAATAAAATATTAAAATATATATATATATATATATATATATATATATATTTTTTTTTTATAAATCCGAAAATTCGACAACGAACCCGACAAAATAAACAGAACTTAATTTGGATAAGAATTAAGCAAAACAAACACTTTTGAATTTTGTTAGATTTTTATATGGATCAAACAAAGAAAACATTTACTGGCACGAAGAACAAGAAAATCAAGAAAAGAAAGACTCAACAACAAGATATGGATGATTTTTATGGGACTCGATGATAAACATAAAAATCAAACTGGATAGAAAAACTTGAATTCAGAGTCCAGCTCTGATACCAAATGATGAGATTCGAAGCGCGGAATAAACGCCGGAAAGTTCAGAACCCAGGTTGTGGTCGGACGGATGAATCATGACCCGATATTCACGACGCGATGGCTCGACGATGCGGAATAGAGAACCACGACTTTCGAAACGCCACAAGGATTTGCCCAATCTCCTTGACAAGTCTTTGATTTGAACGCCACAAATATTCTAGCAAATATTTGATAAGTTCTAGATGAACGCCACAAGATAATCAATCTTGATAAGTTTGGGTTTGTAATGTGAATCCACACATTAAACAATTGAAAAACATTCAATCTCTTTTTTATTTAATCATCAAAGTCTTGATTACAATGAATGGAAAAAGCGTATAAATAAGCAAAATAAAACCCTAGTCGCTAATCTACTCAAAATAGAATTCTAACTAACCTAAAATAGCTAAAAACTGATAAGGAAATAAAATAATGTGAAATCTGGAAAAATCTGATCCGTTAAGCAATTACGGCCGTAAAGATGACACTTACGTCCGTAAGTGTGTTTCTGTTTAAGGTTACGGCCGTGATCCCTTATTTACGGCCGTAAATCGAAAATCTTGAAATTCTGCATTTTAACCCGAGGGGAGGTTACGGCCGTGACATATGTTGGTTACGGCCGTGACAGTCCTTCTGCATAATTTTTGGTTCTTTTCGACACGGTTTGATCTTCAAAGCTCGTCGAACCTGTTGAATTCTTGTTTTGGCTTGAATATTTAAATTTTCCCGTCAAGCCTGCTATGACTCCGATTGTCGAGGGTCCGGATCACATCACCTTTATTTAAAATGAATGTTAATAGAGTTTAATAATAATATAATATACACAGATTGGGTTATAATTATGCACATCAGTAGCCACATGAACATATAAAAAAACTAGAAATTAATTGTAGAACACTTACCTTCTATTCCATTTCCCATTCTGATCTAGGAAAACTAGACTCCGGCCCCCACATCCCGGTCAGAGAGCTCTTCCATTTCGAACTCAAAACTCTTCCCCACCAGCTAAAATCGAGCCTGATTTCTTCAAAATGGAAATGAAGCCTCAAGTCATCATCGAGAATTCCTCGTTGGGATTGAGAATAAGGAGGAGAGGATGGTGGCCGTGAGATAAGGAATTGGGGACTGATGTATTAGGGTTTTGTTCAACACAATAGGTCGTGCTGTCGTGGGTTACGTCGTATGTTACTGGATCTGGTTTATGGCCTCAGTATTTTTAAATATTTTTGTTTTATCAAATTTAATTGTAAAGAGAAAATAATAATAAAAGTAGTGTTTTATTTTCCCGCTTTTTTTATTCACAAATAGACTGAATTTTTTGATTCTAAAAAAATATCTTGCCAATATATTTTTTATCGAAAAAGTAAATATGTTCGTGGCACAAGCTATCTAATTCTTGAAATTTTTAGAGCCAAAAATTCACATACAAAATATCGAATTTGTTGGAACAAATAAATTTCAACTACAAATTAATATTTTTTGTCTTTATATTTTGTAGACTATATATATATATATATATATATATATATATATATATATATATATATATATATATATATATATTGGAGACAATTTCTTAACAATATCAAATTTTATTTTGAGATAAAATTTAAACTTCGCAGAAAAAAATGCATCTATTCACAAACACGAAAATCTGAATTCCCTTTCATGGCGGCAAACCATTTGCAAAATTGCAATAAACAAATAAATAAATAATGAAAATATCTAACAAAAAATACTTCTACGAAACATCAAATTTATTTTTGTGAAAAAAGTAAATCCTGCATATGATTCTCATTTTATAAGAAGAATTTTATAGGCTAAGTATATATATTTTTGGAGATAATTTCTTACACCGAAATCTCATTTTGCATAGAAAAGCAATCTTTAAGCACAAATCTCATTTTGTATGCGTATTACTTGTAGGGAAAGCAAATTTTCTTGTAGTGTGCCTACAAAATCTAATTTTACGGGGAAAAGCAATCTTTACGTACAAATTTTATTTTGTATGCGCATTACTTGTAGAGAAAGCAAATTTTCTTCTAGTGTGCCTACAAAATCACATTTTGTGGAGAAAGGTAATCTTAACATACAAATCTCATTTTGTATGCACATTATTTGTAGGGAAAGCAAAATTTTCTTGTATTATATATGTTTCATGTAGGGGTGGACAAAAAAATCGGAACCGAGTAAAACGAACCGAAACCAAAACGAAAAAATCGAAATATTTCGGTTCTTGAAAAAAAAATTCAAAACCGAAACCGAAACCGATTTTTTTTTAAAAAAATCGAAACCGATCAGTTCTTAAAATCAAAACAGAAAACCGAAATCAAAATCGATAAAAATATATTTTTTTTTTTTTGAGTTTTTCATTGAATTATACAACAAAATATATTTATGTTCACGTTTTAATGTGTAGACAATGGGTCAGAGGAGTATAAATTTACTCACAATTTTTTCCTTTGAGAAATGTTGTTTAGATTGGTAGTATTTTAATTAAAAATCCATTACTCACAATATTATCCAAGTAGAACCACACTTTAATGTATAGACACTTAGACAGTGTATGAAATGTTGTCTGTTTGAAACACTATTATTATGGAATTTAATAATTTACTTTCAAGTTATTTCATACACTATTATAGTATTATTATTTTGTGGAATTTACTTTTAATGAGATTCAAATATTCTTACTTCCTCGACGTGATTTCCTTTTCAAATAAGAATGATTTTAGAGTAAAAAAAAGATTTTAACTATCAAGATTATGAGATTCACATTCGTGGTAATACATGAATTTGGACTTTAATTTTAATTGGAAACTTTATTTGGTTGTATTTACCTTTAATTTTTGTAAACAATTGGATTTTTTTTTGTATTTGCATCAAATTTAATATTTTTTAATTGAAACCAAACAAAAATCGAAAAATAACCGAAAACCGAACCGAAACCGTTCGGTTCTTGTCTTTGAAAGAACCGAACCGAAATTTTCGGTTCGATTTCGGTTCCTTTAATAACCGAACCGAACCGGTAAACGCCCGCCCTAGTTTCATGCATTCATAAGGTACGCCATTTTATCAAAAAACGATTAAGGTTGTGCCAAATTCGAAAAAACCACTCTGGCGAGTGTCTGGAAGGCCAAAGAGTATGCTTCAAGTGCAAGAAGTTAGGACATATGTCTCCCGAATGCCCAACAAAGCCACGAGGAAACACAGGCAATGCTAGGGCCTTTGCATTAGTTAGGCCCGAGGCTAGAACAAGCAATGATATCGTTGCATGTACGATCTATATTCACTCAAGCCAGTATATGCTTTATTTGACTCAGAGGCCAATCATTCATTCATATCAACTAATGTGATCAAAACCCCCAAGGTTCCGATATATTCCTTCCATTGCAAGTATATTACGATACTATCATCTCATGAAAAGGAATCCAAATATTGTTACATCTCAAATATATTTGTAGTAACATTGTACTTACCTCCCTGGATGCTAACCTTTATCATATACTGATGTGATCCGGGATAGGAGCTCAAAGAGAAAATCAAGACATGGGCAATGCAACAACAATCTACATGGAAAATTAATCAAGTTTCGTGTTGGGGCCGAATCGAGAATCAAACCGGATCAAATTGTTTTGAAACGATGAAGAAAAGGTACAGTCAGGTCACCCACGCGATCGCGCGATGAAAATGAGGCGCGATCGCGCTATGGTATCAAAAATCAACCCGAGAGTTTCAGGTGACTCCACGCAATCGCAACACTGAAGCCTAAGCGATCGCGTAGTTTAATTAGGAGCAGTTTTACGCGTTTTGTTTATTAATTTCAGTTTTAGGTTAATTAAGACTCTATTTTGAGCCCATTAGCGGCAACCCTAGTTTTAAGGTTATTTTTTTATTATTTATATGTTATTTCCATTAATTGTAATTCAGACTTGATTTTGATTAAAGAGTTTATTGAAGATTCAATAAAAGTTATAGGTGGATTCCTATATTTTCTTAGAACTTATCAAAGAGTGATTCTTTGTGGCGTTCATCCTGAACTTATCAAATATTCGCGAGATTATTTGTGGCCTTCAAATCAGAAACTTATCAAGGAGATCTGGACAGATCCTTGTGGCGTTTCGAAAGTCTTGGTTCTTTATTTCGCATCGTCGATCTTTACATCGTGAATATTGGGTCAAGATTCCACCGCCCATCCATAACCTGGGTTCGGAACTTTCCGGTGTTCAATTCCGCGCATCTCGAATAGTATCATTTGGTATCAGAGCTGGACTCTGAATTCAGGTTTTTGTTCTATCCCAGTTTGATTTTGTGTTTTTATCATAGAGTCTACACAAAATTATCCATATCTTGTTGTTGAGTCTTGTTTTCAAGTTTTCTTATTCTTCGTGTCGGTCCTAATTTTCTCAGTTTGATCCATATAAAAACTCAATAAAATTCAAAAGTGTTTATTTTGTTTGATTCTTATCAAAATCCTGTTCTTATTGTTTTGTTGTATTCATGTCGAATATTCGAATTTATTAAAAAAAATTATTTATTTTTATTCTTATTTAGTTCTGAAAATTCATTATTCAAAAAAAAAAAAAAAAGAAAAAGAAAAAAAGAAGGTTATTCCAAAATTCAAGAATCACTTTCTTGAATTCCGTAATTCCTTATTATCGAATCTTTTCCATTCTTTTCCACAATCAACTTTGCCATGTTTAAGTCTAGAGAAAAATCTTCATCTAGGAGGGTTATGATACAGATTGTGTGTAGAGGTTTTTTGATGATATTGAGATGAGGTTGGATATATTAGATGAAAAAAAAGCCAAATTAAAAAAGGAGCAATCTCAAACCAACTGTAGTGATAAGAGACATTATAGGCGTGATCCTAAACCGAGGGATGGAATTGGGGTTAAAAGGGGAGAAGAGATTGATCCGAAGGCGATTTTGAAAATTCGAAAGCAAGTCTATGAAGAAAGAATTAGGTGTGAACGGGAAGTAGAAAGGAAAAGGTTGGCTAGGTTACAAAAAAAAGAGGAAAAAAAGAGGCTGTGATTAGATGGCTAAGGGAGAGTGAAAAACATATTTTAATAGAGCCTCAAGTTGAGAATGTAGAGAAAGAGGAGGGTGAGTTAGAATTGAAGTTAAAAGAAGTTGAAGAAACTTCAAATTCTGTGGAAGATGAAAAGTTGGGAGTAGTTGAGCTAACTCCAAAATTTGATGAGGAAAAGGAGGAGTTAGGAAGCAAGGGATTGATTAGGAATGAAATTGTTGATGATAAGAGGAATGAAATGGGAGTTGGTGTAGAATTTCAAAATTTGAGTTTTGAATTGGAAGATCTACATTTGGATAGTTATGAGGAAGTGTATAAAAATGTTGATGAAAATGTGGAGTTAAAAGAGGTGGTTGGGTGTGGAGATAGAGAAAGAGGCGACTGATCAAGAGTTTGCAAAGGAGGAAAGAGGTGAAGAGAAGAGCCTCGTGATTCAAAAGGAGGAGTTGGTGATAGCTCATCATAAATACAAGGATCCATACCTTGTAAGTTGTATCTTGTGAAACTGATATCCCCCGCCCTATTTTATTTAAATCTCTTTTGCAGGTTAATTGCGCTTGGAACAACTTATGCCCAGTGGAGTTTATGATTCCATCCATCCGTATAGCCCAAGTTACAAAGCACTGCTGGTTGATCATATTACAGGGAAGAAGTAATTTTCCATTCGATCCAGGTGGAACAATTTTACAGCAAGGCCCCAAGAGAAGGAAATGTTTGACAAGCAGTCCAAAAATTGATTCGAGGTCGAATCCTTGTCAAGAGAGGGGGGATGATGTGATCCGGGATAGAGCTCAAAGAGGAAATCAAGACACGGGTAATACAACAACAATCTACATGGAAAATTAAGCAAGTTTCATGTTGGGCCCGAATCGAGAATCAAATCGGATCAAATTGTTTCAAAAGGACAAAAAAAAGGTGCAGTCGGGTCGCCCACACGATCGCGTGGTGAACATGAGGTGCGTTCCCGAAATGGTATCAAAAATCAACCCGAGAGTTTCAGGTGACTCCACGCGATCGCAACACTGAAGCCCAAGCGATCGCATAGTTAATTTAGGAGCAGTGTTATGCGTTTTGTTTATTAATTTCAGTTTTAGGTTAATTAGGACTCTATTTTGAGCCCATTAGCAGCAACCATAGTTTTTAGGTTATTTTTTATTTTTTATATGTTATTTCTATTCATTGTAATTCAGACTTGATTTTGATTAAACAGTTTATTGAGGATTCAATAAAAGTTATAGGTAGATTCCTATATTTTCTTAGAACTTATCAAAGAGTGATTCTTTGTGGCGTTCATCCCGAACTTATCAAATATTCGCTAGAGTATTTGTGACGTTCAAATCAAAAACTTATCAAGGAGATCTGAATAGATCCTTGTGGTGTTTCGAAAGTCTTGGTTCTTTATTCCGCATCGTCGATCTTCGCGTCGTGAATATTGGGTCAAGATTCCACCGTCCATCCACAACCTGGGTTCGGAATTTTCAGGCGTTTAATTCCGCGCATCTCGAATCGTATCATATACACCTAAAGCATTAGTTCCTTGGATGGACGTTCTTTGCTACATTTCCACTATACATATTGAAGTACCAATAAAAATTTTCATTGTGATCTCCACTACAATGTGCACTCCCACGAAACTAACTAACAAGCACATAGCCCATTCACACGACACTTGTTATTATGAACAATCATCCCTAGTGCTTTCTTCATCAGTTTTCTTTCTTTTTGACTCAATCTGTGGTCCCAAATCTTTTTCACAAGAATACAAATCGATGATCTTCCTTAATCAACTACTCGTATTGATGTGAACTCCTTTGGTATGTTGACCAAAAATTCACAAAACAATTTGAATCAACCCAAGAAAGTTAAAATTGGTAATAAATGAACCTTAACTTGAACTTAATTTAATCAAAATTTCAAGGAATAAACCATAATTCAATGGATAAAAATATGTAAATACCAAGTGGATTTAACAACTATACAAGAATAATAAACTCTAATGAAGTTGAAGATATTCCTAAGACAACAAGATTAAAGGAGGGATTTTACCTCCAAAGTCTTCACACAAATGCAAGCTTCCAAGTTAATGAGCTAGGGTTTGAGGGATTTGGGTATTTATAGTACAAGATTTGAAGAGTAAAGAAAAAAAAAACCCAAAAACAAGGTTAAAACTCGAAAAAACCGGTCCCAAATGAACCTCGAGGCCGTGCAAGGGAATTCTATGTGCCCACGTAGGTGGGTACCTTACAATCTATCACTTCAGTTGAAGAGTGCATGGCCACACCCCATGTCAAACGTGTGGCCGGGCGATTATATTTTCGGTCGCTCTTAAGTCATTTATCTCTAACTTGTTTCCTGGCTCATTTCTCAACATGTCTTCCATTTGGACTTGGTTAAACTTTGTGAACCAGTCCCACCATTAACTCTTGAACCTCCTTGACTTTGGATCTCGTCATGAGCCCTACTGACACGTGAATCAAGGTTTGACTCTCTTGATTCTCGCCACACATTCAAATGGTACCATATTTCTAATAACTTGGCTTGTGAGATTCTTTGCTTTAAGGCAGCCTTCTCACCATTCTTAGGTTGACAAGCTTGAAACAACTAGTATACATGCACACTTATAGGAATGAAGATGTTAGACATTACATGCATTTGATGACATTGTTAGTGCATTATTCCGTAATATAGATCATACATCCAGCTGTTAGCAACAATGTCGTGCAACATGGGAAGGTGAGCATTATTAATGCGTGAACTCACGTGAACACTGTGACGAGTAAATATTGAATGATTTTTGTTGGTGATGATTAATTATACAATTATATTAAAAATTATTATAAATAATTCAATTTGAGGTAATTATTTGCTTAAATTTCGACAACGATAGATGAAATTTATCCAGAAATTATTAACAACTAGTATTTCACCCATGCGATGCACCTAAGTTTTTATCTGCAATATCAATTTCAATAAGTATTCATAAAATTTTAGTGCTTATATTTTTTAAATTATTGTGATTGATGTTTTTGAATAAAAATTAAAAAGTACGTTAAATACAAGAGACAAATGTAGAAGTTATGAAAAATATGCTAATAACTTTCATATGCATCAATATTCGTGTACATAATATTACATCAAATGTGATATACCATTAAAAAATACTAAATTTATATTTTCAATGAAGTTATTAATAATTCATAAAAAATCTTGAAATCAATAATAATTTATTATTTAAATATATAAATTGACTTTTACTATTCAAAGAATTTTTTTAATAATTTGAATTACTTTTGTTATTTTCTAAATTTTAATAATTATTATTGTAATAGAGAATTCTTTTTTATGCATTTATATGTGTTGATTATGATAGTCAACATATTTGAATTTAACCAATAAAACTTTATTTGGAAAAATAAGTAGTCAGAATAATAATTTGGGAAATCTCGTGATTATCATGATACAACAACCGAGTAAAGTTAAAGATTAGAAAATTATACCGAAAATTATACCCGATAATCTTTAAAAATTATTAAAATTAAGAATGTTTAAAAAAATATTAATCATTCTATTAATATTGTTGACTAAAAAAAATCAAAGCATTAAATCTTCAATATTAACATTCGTTCAATAAGTTTTTCTATAAATTATTGATATGTTTAAAAATTATTAAAATTAAGAATGTTTAAAAAAATATTAATCATTCTATTAATATTATTGACTAAAAAAAATCAAAACATTAAATCTTCAATATTAACCTTCGTTCAATAAGTTTTTCTATAAATTATTGATATGTAGCACATTTTTTCAACCCATTTTTTAACAGCATATTTTTTCAAAACTATTTTTCAACCACACATTTTACCTCAAAAGAAAAATATAGTTACTGAACAGAGGCTTAATTTATTAAAATATTTAATAATAATATATATTTTAGAAAATATAATTTGTAATATTAATGATAACAAATGATTTGATCATTAATAATTAAAACACAATTTCATTATCGATGACTACACATAGGATTTATAATATTATGAATAACAAATAAATAAAAAAATCAGTGATTAAACTATAAATATATGCTTAATCTTAACTTGTCAAATATACGACAATTGAACAATATTGAAGATCAAAAAATTATTATATTATATAATCTTTGTATAATTATTAAAATTAAAAATTATTAAAAATATTAACCATTGTTTGGTATTTACCATAAAATAATATTAGTACTTATATATATAAGGTAATAAATGCATTCATATCTATCCAGATTTTGCATTCACACTAATTCACTATTCTTTCTTTATATATAGTATAGATATATGCGCACCCTTGAAATGGACCCCATAAATACTCTTATATGAACTAGTATTTCACCCGTGTGATTTAATGAAGTTATTATTCGCAATATCAATTTTAATAAGTATTCGTAAAATTTTAGTATTTAGACATAATCAACACATATAAATGCATAAAAAATGATTCTCTATTACAATAATTATTAGGATTTAAAAAGATAACATAAGTAATTCAAATTATTAAAAAATTCTTTGAATAGGAAACGTCAATTTATATATTTTAATAATAAAGTATTATTGATTTCAATAATTTTAATGAATTATTAATAACTTCATTGAAAATGTAAATTTAGTAGTTTTTTAATGGCATATCACATTTGATGTAATATTATGTGCATGAATATTGATGCATGTGAAATGTATTAGCATATTTCTCATAACTTTTACATTTGCCTCTTATATTTAACGTACTTTTTTATTTTCATTCAAAAAATCAATCACAATAATTAAAAACGAAATAGTCAAAATATTTGAATTTAACCGATAAAACTTTATTTGCAAAAATAAGTAGTCAAAATAACAATTTTGAAAATCTCGTGATTATAATGATACGACAACAGAGTAAAGTTGGAGATTACCAAGTTATACCAAAAATTATACCCTACAATCTTTAAAAATTATTAAACTTAAGAATGATTAAAAAATATTACTTATTCTATTAATATTATTAACTAAAAAAAATCAAAGGATTAACTTTTCAATATTAACCTTCGTTAAATAACATTTTCTATATATTATTTATAAGCAGCACATTTTTTCAACCCACTTTTTAACCACATATTTTTTCAAAACTATTTTTCAACCACACATTTTACCTCGAAACAAATATATAGTTGTTGATTAGAGGGTTAATTTATTAAAATATTTAATAATAATATATAATATATATTTTAGAAAATTTGATTTGTAATATTAAAGATAACAAATGATTTGACCATTAATAATTAAAAGACAATTTAATTATTGATGGCTACACATAGGATTTATAATATTAAAAACAACAAATAAATTAAAAATCAATGATTAAATAATAATTTTAATACTGATAATTAAAAATATGGATTGAACTCATTAAATATTAATGTTAATAATAAAAATAATAATAATTATAACCAAAATATACAAATAACAATAACATCATATTAATTATTTACTATAATGCTAAAACATAAAGAATTTAAGAATTAAATTTTGCCAAACTATCCTATTTTTATATATAGTATAGATTTTCACCATTGCGATGAACTGAAATTGCTATCCGCAATATAGATAAGCATTCATAAAATTTAATGATTGTACATAATTAACACAAATACAAAAAAAAAAAAAAAAAAAAAGAAAGAAATTATCACAACAATTATTAAAATTTAAAAACAACATAAATAATCCAAATTATCGAAAACTTTATTGAATGATAAATGCAAATTCTATAGTTTTTTTAATTGTGCATCATGTTAGACATTTTAGGGATATTTTTTGGGAATAAATTTGCATTAGGAAATTGAAAAAAAAAATATCTTGTACTATATGATTATTTATGAAGTTTTAAGAAATAGATCCCTATATTATAAAAGAGAGTAAGAGAGTAGGTACTGTTCATTTGACGCCATGCTTACGTCATCAAAACGGTGATGCATTAATATTATTGGAATTAAAACGACGTCATATTAAAGTGGTCTAAATGACGTTTATCTTCTGCTTTGTTTAGATCTAATCCAACACGTTCCTGAAGCTTCCCATTCTTCCTTCTTCCCCTCGACGTTCCTCTCTTTTCCTTTCTTCTTCAATCATATGTCTTCCCATGCAAGAATCCTATAGTAGAAACCTAGAGGTGATGCGTATTGCGATGCACCAAAATAATAAATAAATTCCTTATTCACTATTACTAAGAATGTAGTAATGGAAGCAAGGGTCGATCCCACAAGGAACGGAAACTAACTTAGTGTCATGTCAATTAGAATCGTAAAGGGGGTTTTGTTTTGAGTTGTTTGTAAATGATTTAACTAATAAAATAAAGCAATTAAAATGGTTGGAATAAATATCAAATGTTGACGAGTCCTAGTTCTCAGGTTCAGTTGTATTCTATCACAATGTTATCACTTTCCAAGTAACGCGAGTTCAATTTCTTCTTTGATTTATCACCCGTAAATAGTTAATAAGCTCTAACTATTCCTATTCTCCCTTAGTTGCATTTAATTAGAATAAGCCCTCTAATCAAACATTAGCCATTGAATAACCTAAAACAAGCTCTTTAGATTTAAGACAACAACTATATAATGGCTGAGAAGAATTAGAGTGAATTAGATTATCAATCACACAAGCTCGTGACAATTAACCTAAGTTGGAATTCTCTATGAAAGTTATTAAATTTCCACTTGCTACTATGATTTGAACAACAAGACAATTACGGATCTAATCATTCAAAATAGCAAATCTCAATACAACAAATTAAATGATAAGGCCTTAATCAAATAAAGAATTGCATTGATTGAATTAAAAACGCATAAGAATCCAACAAATCAAAGTAAAGAATTTAGAACTACGTTACTAGTTTGGAAAAGCAATAAACAAATTGATATGAAATACAACTTCCCCTTCGAACTAGGAAGAGAAGCTTAGCCGCGCATAGTCATGAAGAATTCCGAAATTTTTCTCTCTTGAATCACCCTCTCGAGTCGCTTAATTTCTCTTCCAATCCTTCAAGCGAGCCGCTCCTCTTTCAATAATTATTTCATACTTTTTTCTGTCATGAGAACCCCCTTTTATAGCCTTAATTTCGTGCCCTAACTTTGGGCTCAAGAAATCTCAAAATTATGGAAAGAATTAAAATATGGAAATTGTTGACTGGAGAGTTACGACCGTAAAATTTCTTTTATGGCCGTAAATGAGTTTCTGCATATTTCTCAAAATTTGAAGTTACGATCGTGACTATGTTTCTGCAATTTTTTTTTCTTTTAGAAGGTTACGGCCGTAACTTACATTCTGTTGATTTCTCATAATTCGTTTAACACTTTTACGGCCGTGACTTTGTTACCTTACGGCCGTAACTGTATTTGTATCTAAGTCCCCAAACTTCAGTTTTGAGTGCATTTTGGTCATTTTTTCTTCTTTTCTCTTCTTTTATGATCCTATACAATATAAAACATAAAATGCATTAATAATACTTAGATAGAATTACATTATGGCATATTCAAGGATATAAGTGCATAAATTAAACGTAAATATCACACTTATCAAATCCCCCCACACTTGAACCATTGTTCGTCCTCGAACAAAGATTTACAAAGAAAAGAATAAGACTCAAACAACAGATTACAACTCAGAGACTTGAGGTTGCAACCCACTTTTCTTTAACAAAAATGTTCCATTGCATGATCGGATTGTGTTCGTGTGTGCTAGAGATACAACGCCCTTTATTTCCCATCCCAATCATGGCTCGATATGGTTTATTTCCTTGCACCTCTCGTGTTTGCTCACATCCCAACCATTTATGAGTGACTACGAGGAGAATAATTTCCCCCAACTCCAGTGGAAATCAGTTTCGTAAACCGAGTTGTTCATGACGTGAATTCAGTCAACACAGTACCCCCGACCATATTCATAGCACCAACCCCAGACCAAGCAATTCAAACCACTCATAAGCATATGTAATGGGTTTTAACACCCTCACATGATATTTCTCTCGTCACACAAAGTGTATAAGGGGTTGAATTTTCTCTCAGCTCTCTGCATGGATAAGTCAGTACCACAGATTGCCTAGATGTCATAACCGGAGCCAACAATAACACAAGTTCAAAGCGAAGGTCTTTATTTGGTTGTAACGGGGCTTCAGGTTAGGTAGGGAAAAATGACATATTTAGGCTGAGTTGAGAAGGATCTTTGCAAGCTAAGTCAATTCAAAATAACATTACTTCCTTCACCCTTAATATGATCTTTATTGTTTCCCGCTATCCAACCTGTATTCACACTTGAATCTCTTCTTCTCTTTTCTCTCTCTCTTTTTTTTCACAAGTTGAGTGTTTGACTTCCTCAACTAATAATTTCCTTGACTAAACTTCCTTTTTATTGCTTTTTCTCTTTCGATATTTTTTTTTCGAGTATAGACTGCAACTTTTTTCTCTTTTGTTCAAATCATTTCGCAGCCACCAAGTGACACAAGATAGAATTACAATCCCCTGAATTCAGTCCATTTTACGACCATTGCTCAACACAAGATAACCATTGCAACTTCTTAGACTTAGACCATAGCACAATCCTCAATCAACAAAAGCTTGCCAATCCCTTCTATATGGGTTCAAAACAGAGATAATGCGAAAGAAAGTGTATTCGTGGCTTGTAGCGTGGCATAAAAATTCAAAGAAAGGCTAAGGCTCAAAAGGGCTTCTAATGGTCCATGTAGCAAGGTAGGCTCTTTTAGAAAGTCAAATTTTGTTTAACCTATTGCCTTTGCTATAATTTGCACTTAAGTTAAGAAGCTACACAATTTGCACAGGAAAGCACATCCAAGCCTAACCCAACCATGCAGGACACACACCAAAGAATTACGAGATCATAAGTATTAAAAATAGCTCTTGGGCTCAAAAGCTCACAAATTATGGTTTTCGTGTGTTTTTCCCATCCAATTATGAGTTATAGGTCATTGCTTGATCTTCATTCCAAATCTAAATCCATTGGTCGAGGATAACGGTTAAAAGTATTCAAACCATGACTACTCAAAAAAGTATAATAATTGGGATGTTCAGGGTTATATATGAAGGAATAATCTGTCTATTGTGAGTTGGGTTGACTAGGTTGTAGATATTTGACAATTTCACTTTTCATTTTCAACCTATTTGTGAAGTTTTGGACGAGATGATCTCTATGTGCTCAATTTATATCCAATTATGCAATGATTTTTTCAAAAAATTGCACCAAAAGTGGGCTGCTTCCTATCAAAGTATGGTTTAAGACCTAAGTAGCATAGATAGGTAACGAAAGTAGAGAACAAGATTAAAATGGATGTTGACTCAACATGAATTTAACGTTTTGACTACAGAAGGAAGATAAAGACATTAAGCTTACAATTAATTCCCCCCCACACTTAGACAAAACAATGTCCTCATTGAAAAGTAAAACAATAAAGGGGGGAAAAGAAAAAGAAACTCCCTCGGTCTAATGTGGCGGTTGATCGGCACGGGGTCTCTGCAACTGTCGAATCTCCTCCCGAAGGGCTCTCTGCTCTTCTAGCATAAGTTGCTGATCTTCTTGCATGGCATTCAGCTGAGTTTGGAAGGCTCGCATCAATTCCAGCATCTGCAGCTCAAAAGGGGTAGGAGCAGGGGTACGTGAGTGAAGCAGTTTTTAAATTTGGAATTTCTGGAATTACGGCCGTGAATGTCTCACTGATGGCCGTAAGTCCTAATCTGGAAAAAATTGCAAGCATCCACTACGGCCGTAAAATCAAGTCTCACGGCCGTAACAAGGCCACTGAATTTTTTTTTAATAATATATATGAGAATGAAATGACTAAATGAAGCAAGCCAAAAATGAAAATACGAAAATAAAGGGTTGAAGGAATAAAGAAACTCCCTCCTCGGGTTGCCTCCCGAGCAGCGCCTCTGTTTACAGTCGTTGGCTCGACTGAGTCCTTTCTCATTCAACCGGGATTAGGTGGATTCCCAAAGCTTAATTTCTTCTTCATGATCTTCATCAGTGCCTGCAAAATAAGGGGTAGAGATTTTTCATCAGAGACTGGTAATGAGGTGGATGAGATTTTACCTGATTTCGGTAACTTTGGACAGTCCTTTCCACCAATATCAAGAACTTCCTGTACTAAAGAGTCATTCACATTAACAGAATAAACAGGATCATCATCAAAGTTTTTCACGGAATCATAAATATTGAATTGAACAATTTCATTATCAAATTCCATGGAAAGTGTGCCACTACTAACATCTATCTTAGTCTTAGATGTTTTCAAAAATGGTCTGCCTAGCAAAATAGGAGTGGAGCTGGGTGAATGATCATCATTCATATCTAACACATAAAAGTCCGCTGGAAACACCAATCCACCTACTTCCACTAGCACATCCTCAACTACCCCATCCGGATAGGCATTGGAACGGTAGGCTAGCTGAATGATAACACCAGTTTCAGTCATTTTGGCAAGTTTTAGTGGATCTAGGAATTACATTTATGGATGCTCCTAAGTCTATCATTACATGATCTATTTTCTTATTACCTATTTGACAAGGTAAGGTAAACATACCTGGGTCTTTGCACTTGGGAGGTAGTTTCCTCTGAAAGAGCCCCGACACATTCTCTCCCATTCTTACCTTTTCATTCCCCATCAGTTTTCGTTTGCTAGTGCATAAATCCTTTAAAAATTTTGCATACCGGGGGACTTGCTTGATGGCCTCCAATAGCGGTATATTGATTTCAACCTTCCTAAACATTTCCAACATCTCCTTTTCCTTGCTCTCTTTGTTCGTCTTTGCTAACCTGCTAGAAAAAGGTGGAGGTGTTAGTTTAACATTTAAATGGGAGTCAGTTTTTACCTGAGGGTTTTGCGAAGTGTCGTTTCTCTTCCCGACTCCTTCCTTTTCATCTTCCTCCATTTCAGGTGCAGCCGGTTCCAATTGCGGACCCTCAATTTCCTTTCCACTCCGGAGGGTTATAGCACTCACGTTTTTGGGGTTCACCTCGGGTTGAGATGGTAACTTCCCTCCAGATTGTGCCTCAAGTCTGTTGATGGCAGTAGCCATTTGGCTCATCTGATTCTCCAAATTCTGAATATTGGATTTGGTATCCTGTTGAAATTGAATTGTGTTAGAAGCCAAAGTTTTTAACCATGTCTTCTAGAGAGATACCTGAGTTCTGGGGCCTTTGTTGATACTGTCCTTGTGAATGGAAATTTTCTTGTTGTTGGAAATGCCCTTGAGATTTGTTGGAGGGGAAACCCGGAGGCTTGTTATTCCCGTAACTCAGGTTGGGGTGATCTCTCCACCTGGGCTTGTACGTGTTTGAATATGGGTTGTATTGTTGCCTTTGGAAAGGGAAGCCTTCAGCAGCATTTACCTGTTCATTTTTTTCTTCTTGCAATACCGGACAGGTATCCATTGGATGTCCAAAGTTCGAACAGATTCCACATGCTTTGGCTTGTTTCAAATTCCCTACAGCAAGTTGCTTAACAAGATTCATTAATTCATATAATTGACCTTCAATATTGGAACTACTTACCTCGTTTACTCGGCAGACTTGGGAGTCCCTACTCGAGTTGAATTGCTGAGTGTTCTCCGCCATGTTGGAGATTAAAGCCCGTGCTTGCTCTGGTGTCTTTTCCATTAGAGCACCTTCGCTTGCGGCGTCTATCATACTTCTGTCCATTGACGCTAGACCTTCGTAGAAATACTGCACCAAAAGTTGCTCGCTAATCTGATGATGGGGGTAGCTGGAGATGAGCTTTTTGAAACGCTCCCAATATTCTTATAATGTTTCATTATTGTTCTGGCGCACCCCACATATTTCTTTTCGGATGGTACCAGCCCTCGATGCAGGGAAGTATTTTTCAAGAAGAGCCTTTTCATGTCGCTCCAAGTAGTAACTGTTCCCAATGGTAGACAATAGAGCCAGTCGGGTGGCGGCATCCTTCAATGAGAATGGGAAGGCTCTCATTTTTATTTGTTCCTCGGTAATGCCCGTGGGCCTCATACTGTCGCAAACCACATAGAATTCCTTTAGGTGCCTAAATGGATCTTCGCCGGGGTTCCCTCGAAAAGTTGGTAATAAGTGGATGAGTCCAGATTTAAGCTCGAAAGTTTTTTCCTTCTTCCACCGTTGGAAAAGTAATACATAAGGGCTGTTGAGCCACATCGGGGGTAGCCAGTTGTTTAAGAGTTCTGTTGTTAGCTGCCATTTGTCTCGCTGTTCTCCTTTGCTGTCGAAAAGTCCTCTCAATTTCTGGGTCAAGATAAAAAATTTCGCAATTAGTTGACCGAGTTTTAAGCATATAAGCAAAAAAGCATAAATAATTAAAAAATTATACATATTTTTTTTTTCGAAAAATTGTATAAACAAAGTGAAAATAGAATGAAAAATAAAATAAATGCAGAAAAATAAAATTCTAATTGATTAAACATTAAATTGGTTAACCGTTCCCCGGCAACGACGCCAAAAATTTGATGCGTGTCGCGATGCACCAAAATAATAAATAAATTCCTTGTTCACTATTACTAAGAATGTAGCAATGGAAGCAAGGGTCGATCCCACAAGGAACGGAAACTAACTTAGTGTCATGTCAATTAGAATCATAAAGGGGAGTTTTGTTTTGAGTTGTTTGTAAATGATTTAACTAATAAAATAAAGCAATTAAAATGGTTGGAATAAATATCAAATGTTGATGAGTCCTAGTTCTCAGGTTCAGTTGTATTCTATCACAATGTTATCACTTTCCAAGTAACGCGAGTTCAATTTCTTCTTTGATTTATCACCCGTAAATAGTTAATAAGCTCTAACTATTCCTATTCTCCCTTAGTTGCATTTAATTAGAATAAGCTCTCTAATCAAACATTAGCCATTGAATAACCTAAAACAAGCTCTTTAGATTTAAGACAACAACTATATAATGGTTGAGAAGAATTAGGGGTGAATTAGATTATCAATCACACAAGCTCGTGACAATTAACCTAAGTTGGAATTCTCTATGAAAATTATTAAATTTCCACTTGCTACTATGATTTGAACAACAAAACAATTACGGATCCAATCATTCAAAATAGCAAATCTCAATACAACAAATTAAATGATAAGGCCTTTATCAAATAAAGAATTGCATTGATTGAATTAAAAACGCATAAGAATCCAACAAATCAAAGTAAAGAATTTAGAACTACGTTACTAGTTTGGAAAAGCAATAAACAAATTGATATGAAATACAACTTCCCCTTCGAACTAGGTAGAGAAGCTTAGCCGCGCATTAGTCATGAAGAATTCCGGAATTTTCTCTCTTGAATCACCTTCTCGAGTCTCTTAATTTCTCTTCCAATCCTTCAAGTGAGCC